>CM053417.1:93688014-93715909 GCA_028644305.1 Xerus rutilus | reverse complement strand
TGTTACAGTTGTATCCAGGTTTATTTGGGGCACTTTCTTCCCTTGTTTTTTCATTTTGAAATACCAGTCTGAGGTATTGCAGCTTCTATACTATAATCTTGTATTGACACTCCAGATTACCTGTGTCTCACCTTGGAGCTACTCCTGTTCTCCCAGTGTCCCCAAATGGGCACTACTGTCACTTAAGTTGGTGGTCGAAGTAGTGGATGTACCTCTAGAGTGCAGTGGGAGTGGCCTGGGCTGGGCTCCTGAGGCAGCCCCTGAGGGCTGTTTTGGCCCACTCTTGCACTCCTGCTGGTGAACAGGAACTCTGGAGCGGAAGTAGAGGCCGGCTCAGGTCTCACTTAGGCAGAGTCACAAGCTGGAGAGTTTGTGTGCGACCCTTACTGTGAGTATGAGCTCCACTGGGGTTAGAAGCTAGCAGGCTCTGGTCTTCCTTCAACTGGGCACCCCTGGCATTCCCACTGGAACTCTGGAGCAGAACTGAGGCAGGTCCAGAGCACACTAGGGTGGGGCCTCTTCACGCTGGGGTCTCTGGAGGCCACTCTTTCCCTGGGTGTGCTTTCCTCTGTGGCTGTTAGCAATCAGACTCTGGTCAACCCTTAGTTGGACACCCGTGGAGTTTCCTGAGGGTGGATCTGGGCCCTCTGCAGCTCCTGCCGGTTCCTGGGAACTCTGGAGCAGAACTGGGGTGGGCCCAGGCTGCCCTTGGGCAGGGTTGCCTCGTACTAGGGTGTCTGGGGGGACTCTTACCCTGAGTTTGGGATCCTCAGTGACTCGAGGTGGCAGTTCCTGGTCTCCCTCTTGCTGGACACCCGAGCAGGTTGCTGCGGGCGGATCTGGGCCCTCTGCGGCTCCTCTCCAGCCCTTTTTATTTTTTATTTTGAAACAGAATCTCACTAAGTTGCTTAGGGCCTTGCTCAGTTGATGAGGCTGGCTTTGAACTTGCAATCTTCCTGCCTCAGCCTCCAGAGCTGCTGGGATTACAGGCATGTGCCACCATCTACAGCACCAGAACAAATATTTTAAGATTAGTCTTATTGAATCTAGAAACAATTCCCATCCTTGTGTAGGAGATACTGGTACTTTTTTTTTTTTTTAACCAAAGGTCAGACAAACTTGAAAGGAGAAAAAAAAAAGTGAAACAGGCTAAAGAAAAGTTGGGAGAAAAATGATTCAGGGAAGATAGACAAATGACATAAAGCACTGATCTTCATTGTTCAGATCTTTTTCCACCCATGTTTGTTTGGACCTGAATGAGCCGACATTTGGAATTTTGACAGACTGCAGGTGTATCCTGCAATACTACTTAGTCACTTTACAGACTAATTTTGAAAGGTGAAATCTAGAGGTGAGAGTTACACTGAAATAAAATCCTAAGAGGGTCTTTTAACCACTAGCTTCAATTCCCTAGCACTGCTGATATTTAAAAACACCTTTTGGAACCCCAGAGAGTAATAGCTTAGCTATATTCTACTAGTTTGAAGTGTGAGTATAAATTGTTCTAGGTACCCTTGCTACTTAATCCTTTTTAACTTCAGTTTTTCGTTCAATTAATGTCGAGCCTTACTGTATTTGAGATGTACAATTTGGAGCCAATTTTTTTCCCACTGTGAAAGTGAGTCCTTCAGGCCACAAAGAGGAGAGACCATACTTTCTAAGGAAAGAGAATTTTCTGACACTACAGATTCAGTCCCTATCAGAACACTGGGGAAGCTCTCTCACCTACAACAGTTTTGAGACATTTTATATTACAAAATTTAACACACAAGAGAGAACACAACAGTGACAATCATGATGAATGAACCTATTGTTAAGTTGGGAAACGGACACTATAGCATTCTCCTTTGGAAAGTGAATCTAAGCAGATATTTCTTCGATGTTTTCCATCTAATTGCCAAGTACCTCCATTCAAAAGTCCAACTGGGCGTGGTGGCACACACCAGTGATCCCAGAGACTCAGGAGGCTGAGGCAGCAGGATTGAAAATTCAAAGCAAGGCTCAGTAACTTAGTAAGGCCCTAAGCAACTTAGCCACACCCTGTCTCAAAATAAAAAAATAAAAAAGGTTGGGGATATAGCTCAGTGGTAGAGCACTCCTGGATTCAATCCCTAGTACCCGCCTCTCACAAACTGTTTCTATGAAAACTCATCAAGAAGTACACAAAGATGGCTCAGGTTCGGTAGTTTAAAACGACCAATAGAGGTAAAATGGACAGTATTCTAATTAGGTTTTCTAAAGAAATGGAGGGAAAATTGGAAAATATTCTAATCAGATATCATGAGGTAACCAATGGGAGAAAATGGGGTATGATCTTCAATCAGGTCCTTATAGGAAAGAGAATGTCCCACATTTTATAAGACCCTAATTTCCAGACATTGGAGACTTGGGACTCTCTTACTCAGCCCACTCCACTCTTCACCTATCCATAAATCTTCACCTTCAATAAATCTGTACTTTATCTGTTACTTTGTGCCTCGCTCAATTTTTTGTTTGTGACACCAAGGACCTGGGCTTCGACCTGGACTTGGACTGGATATGCCAATGGTAACATTCAGGGGAAGCATTTCTGAGGCTGTGTTCATTTTCATCTTAGTTCCCAAGCACAGAGCACTTGGCAACAGATGCAGAGATGAAGAAACACTGATGGAGTCCAAGGATAACTGAACTGTTAGGATGAGAATATGTTGGTAGGCGTGCACTTGCTTCAGAGTAACCCAAAATTTCAACTTGTGTTTACTAAAACCAAGAAACAACAATATTAAAAATGCAGTCATGTGATATTTGAAGCCCCTAGAGCTGGTCATTTCTTCATATATCTCTAAGTGAATAAAATTAAATATGAATATGAAGGAAGATTTGTGCCTATCGGTGATTTTTATTAAGGAAATAAGTACTTAAAAGATGGGAAAGCTATTGAAGCTTAGTCCCAATGGGAATATTCTGGTGTTTTTTTTCCACATTCCTTCCTCCTCAGAATCTGACAGGTACATCTTTTTAACAAGAAACATATGTGTTTTGAAACTAATCAACCTTCCCCTCCAGAGCCCTGTAGTGTTTTCACTTTCACAAGTTATTTCCTTTCTTTATGTGTGACTGAACTATTATAATAGTAAATACTTTGATGCAACAATTAACTTGAAATAAAAACATCAACATGTAATGAGTAATGTGCATTATTGATTTAAATTTAACTGATTCAACAATAAAATGCATTTTAATATCAGAAATAATGTTCAGCAGGGAACAGTGGCATACACCTGTAATCCTAGCAACTCTGGAGACTGAGGCAGGAGGATCGCAAGTTCAAGGCCAGCCTTGGGAATTTAGCAAGGCCTTAAATAAGTTAGTGAGATTCTGTATCAAAATAAAAAATAAAAAAGTACCAGGCTGGGGTTGTAGATCAGTAATAGAGTGCTCATCTAGCACATGTGAGGCACTGGGTTCAATTCTCAGCACTGCATAAATAAAGGCATTGTGTCCATCTACTACTAAAAATATTAAAAAAGAAAAAAGTACCAGGAATGTAGCTCAATGGTAAAGCACCCCTGGCTTCAATCCAAAAAAAAAAAAAAAAAAAAAAAAAAAGAAAGAAAGAAAGAAAAAAGAAATAACATTAAAAAATGATGGAATTTAGTTTCTAAGATGAAATTCTTAATTTGTGTAAAGTGTCCTTTTTTGAAAAAGTGGAAACAGCAAGCATTAATCAAAATTATTAGTAATATACTAAGTCAAGAACCTTGCCATAATGTAATAAATCTAATTATAGAATGTAACATAACCTGGAACTCTCTCTCTCCCTTGTTTTTTTTTTGTTTTTGTTTTTGGTAATGGAGATGGAACCCAGGGATGCTTTTACCAGTAAATTATATCCCCAACTCTTTTTTATTTTGAAACATGTTCTCACTAAGTTACTAACACTGACCGTGAACTTGCGTCCTTCTGCTCAGCCTCCCAAGTTTCTTGGATTAAAGGCGTGTGCCACAATGCCCAGCCTGGAACAAGGCAAACCTCATTATATCATGGTTTCATTCATAACAGAATCTTTCTGCCACATACACCTAAAAGATGGGGTAAATTTACTCTCAAGGGCAGGAATAAATATCAAAAGCATTCTTCTTTTTTTATTATTCCTAAAGAGCTTTTACCTATTGCACTAGAAAAATGGTTGATGGGTATTTCTAATCTTTCAATAATTGCTTCCATTGTTTTTCTCTGAGGAAATTTATTTGGCCCTCTGTATTGGTCCACTTTCTATCACTATAACAAAATACCTGAGATAATTAACTGAGAGAAAAGTTTATTTTGTCTCACAGTTTAAGAGTTTCTAGTCTATGATCAGATTGATTCATTGCTTTTAGTCTTCTGGAGGAGAGGTCAAATGGCAATGGCAGGGATTATGTGGCAGAGCTAACTTCTCACTTGGTGGTCATGAAGCAAAAGAGGAAGAGGAAGAGATGAGGTTCCACGGTCTCCTCCAAGGATATAACCCCAGTGAGCTAAGGACCTCTCACTAGGCCTTGTGTCCTAAAAGTTCTACCACCTCACAGCAGTGACAACTTGAGGATCAAACCTTTATTGCATGGAACTTGGGAGCCATTCAAGATCCAAAGTATAGCACCCTTCATTCCATTTCTTCCTCTCTGTTAGCAAACAGGTCTCAGCAGTGCATTCCTGGAGTGATCCCAGTGCTGAAAGATATGTCCAGGTTCTGAGAGGAAAAGCTGACTGAAAGTGGCTCTGTACCCAGAAAACAGAGACTACTCCATATGGGTGCTGGTCTGAGTTCAGAAAAGCTGGAAGATACCTCCCTCATGCCCACCTAAAGAAGGGTGTAGGATTGATAGTACCCAGGTATTGCTGTGATGGTGACAAACTGGTGACTCGAACAATGCATAAAATTTGTGGGGCTCATTCCTGGAAACAGTAAACTGTTTATCCCTTGCTGATTATTAAGACCCCTGTCTATCTCACATGACTGGACCATAGTTGCACATTTCAACTACTAAGCAAACATAGATGGTGCCCTTGCTGATAGAAAATGAATCAATAGCATGACATTAACTTCTCTTTTTTCTCTTAAGACAAATTCAAAGTCTGCAATCTGACCCAGCCCCCATCTTTTCCTCACCCTCTACTACAGCCATGACACCTTCCACTTACCTGACAGATTTCCTAATCACTTCCACCCAACCTCACCTCTGACGTTGCAGGCCCATTTTGTTTCTGGCCTCACTGATTCAAGCTTCGAGCTTATTTTTTCTCTTACTTCAGGACCTAGAGAGAGACTCCTTTCTGTCTTTCCCTGGCAACACAACTCATGTATGCAATTTTCATGGAACTCCTATACCTAGGATGGAGTTAGGGACCATGGCTAATAGTCTTCTCCAGCTAAGTGTAGCAGGATTCTCATGCAGAGAGACAGGACACTGGGGCATTCAGCAGGAAGCAGTGCTTATTAGTGAAGGCACTGGCACAGCAGATTCACATCCAAAGGGATTTTATTCTTGAACTTTGTGAGACAAGAACCCAGAAGGAAACTGGTGAGGCCTGCAGCCCACATAAACCCCATCTACCAGCAGAAGCAGGGAATTTAGTTTCATCTCAAAACTCTTGTTTCAATATCAGTTCAAAATAGGTTTTCCCAATAAATGGGTTTGCTACAAACTTATGAAAAGTAAACAGTACTCTTGAGAGCTTTTGTATTTTGAAAGTGAAGCCTAAGGATGTTTAATCTGCATTATGTTGTCCCAATCCTATAAATATTAATAGAGGAATAAGTATCTTTGGAGAATTAGACTTTTGTTTTTAAAAATGGTTTATTTTGGGGACTGGAATTGTAGCTCAGTGGTAGAGCGCTTGCCTCGCATGCATGAGGTACTGGGTTTGATCCTCAGCACCACATAAAATAAATAAAAAGGTATTGTGTTCATCTACAACTAAAAAATATTTTTTTAAAAATGATTTATTTTAAATTTTGAAGATGGCATAGGACCAATTTTTTAGGTAGTACAATGAACAATGTAGTAACTAACTTAAGTAAGCAATTAAGAGCAATCCAGAAAAATGAAGAAACATAAGCATGGAGGTTGGGTGCTAGGAATAACAGTGATAGTGGAAGAAAGCCTGAATTAAAGTAAATAAATACAGAAAAACATTAGCTGACTCAAAAAAGCACTTATTAAAAGAAAAGTGACAGAACTGGTAGTTCTTTATAAATTTGAAATCATGGTCAGGAAATTTTCTTAAAGATGGCTTTTCAACATACCTCATAAATCCACAAGCTAAGTGCAGGTAAAAGGAAAATATCTCAAGGCCCGTTGCTCCTACTCACTGGGTTTTTAAATTTTCAGTGTTCCGTAGGGAATGTTTTCAAGGAGAGGTGTTTAGACTTCTTTCCAGTTGGGACTCCAGGAAGCTGGTTGAAAGACTCAAGTAAAGGAGCTCAGAGTGCTCCAGGCTTTCTTTGTTAATAGCCCTGCAGTAATAATCATAACCATGATTGAGAGGTAGGAGACAGTTGCCAGTTCTCTGATTTACAAAGAGGGGGGCAACCACTGGGGGAGTAGCTCAGTAGAGGGCTTGGCTAGCATATGTGAGGCCCTAGATTCCATTTCCAATACCACAAAAAGAAAGAAAGGAAGGAAGGATAAAAAAAAAAGAAAAAGAAAACCAGAGGATTTTATTTCACATTGGGTTGGAACTTACTCTTCTTACTCCCTCCCTACTGGGAATTGAATTATCCGGTTACTCTACTATTAGGGGACAGACAGATGAACATAGTGGGAACACAAAGCTAAGAGAATAATTCTACAAAATAGCCTCACTATGCTGATCCTCACAAGCTTTCCTTTCTAAGAAGAAATTTACCTTCAGCCCTGCATGGCCTAAGTGGACAGGATATGTCACATTCCTCAGCAAACTACCCATTATCTGCAGGAAAAACACAGGCCCAAGATAATGTGGTAGGAAGAACCCAGGAGACTTTTGTGACCAGATCCTGAAATTCTGGGAGATAAGGATAGTTCCTCCTAACCATTAAATCTGTAAGAATGTATGGTTGAGAATCCAATTAGAGGCTACGTGTTGTGGCACACACCTATAATCCCAGCAGCTCAGGAGTCTGAGACAGGAGGATTGTGAGTTCAAAGCCAGCCTCAGCAACTTAGCGAGTCTCTAAGCTACTCATTGAGACTCTATCTCTAAATAAAATGCAAAATATGGCTGAGGATATGATGGCTCAGTGGTTAAGTGCCCCCAGGTTCAATCCCTGGTACCAAAAACAAAAAATCCAATTAAAACCAGTCAGCATGGGCCAAGGTGACCTAGAGATGGACTAGAGAAGGATCCTCTGTAAACTCCTCTGGGATCTCCAATAAAACTGGAGTGCAAGAGAGGCATGCTGTCCCTGTCCTCATTGAGAGGGCACACTCTTCCTTGAGAATGTCCCCTTTTCTTTTTTCTATCCCTTCAATAAACTCATTCCTATTACTCTGAGCAACATGTCTGAAATCTTTCTGACTTGATGCAAGAATCAGGGTTTGAAGGGGGGTTCCTCATGCTGAGGCCTTCATTAGTTTCTTGGAAGGTCCATCTCTGTAACACTACCACTGAGCCATATCCTCAACCCTTTTTAATTTTTATTTTGAGTCAGGATCTCATTAAATTGCCCATGCTGGCCTTAAATTTACAAACTTGCTTACTCAGCTTCCTTTAGCCTCCAAAGTAGCTGGGATAACAGTTGTGTGCCACCATACCCTGGCTATTGAATTTGTTCCTTTTCTCAAGAATTTTGGCACTAATTTGATAGTTTTTTCCACTCGAAATGCTGCTTGGGTCAAATTGTGGTCAATTTATGGAAAGAGGTGGTTAGAAAAAAGAGAATTGGGCCAGGAGTAATGGAGCACATCTGTAATCCCAGCTACTCAGGAGGCTGAGTTGGGAGCATTGCAAAATCGAGGCCAATCTCAGCAACTTAGTAGGAACTTATCTCAAAATAAAAGAAAAAAGGCTGTGGGTGGTGTGATAGAGTACTTGTCTAGATGTAAAAGGCACTGGATTTGATCCTCAGTGAAGAAAAAGAAGGAGAAGGAGAAAGGGGGAAAGGGGAAACAAGAAAGAAGAAGGGTAATGGGGAGTGGGGGAAGGGAAAGATGAGGAAGAAGGAAGCAAGGAAAAAGGAAGAAGAGGAGTATGAAGAGGAAGAGGAGGAGGAGGAAGAAGAGGAAGGAGGAGCAGAAAGAGGGGAATGAGGAGAGAGACAGGAAGGAAGGAAGAAAGGAAGGGAGATAGGTAGTTTAACAACAAAATTACAAAATCCTGTAGTGCTTAGGATGGTATTTCATTGCCACAGCCCTCTCATCTCTCTCAGAGCTGTGGCCATTAATTAAGGGAGATACTGGATGCACAGGAGCAATGGGGGATAAAGAAAAGACAAACAGACACACATAGGGAGAAAATGTTGGGGCCAGGTGAGTACCCAAGCCCTGGTGAGACTTGACTGACTCCGAACTAGCTTAGCACGTTTGTATATAGGTTTCATCAAAAGGTTATTAGCGGGAAAGTTTCAGCAAATCAGGCAATCTGAAGGATGCAGGACTGGTGAGACATTAGGGTCATCTTGTTTTGTTCAGAATTCTCTATCCCTGGGAGAAGATGCTGAACCCAAGGCCTCAACTGATAACAGCTCTGCACTTCTCAGGCCAACGTCACCACAGCAACTGGGGCATCTTGATCTGCACCTTCACACAGGCATCTCCCAGCAAAAACGTAGCCATGAGAGAGTCAGAGGCCATGATTTGATTCAAATCACCACTCTCCACATTTCACAACAGGGGGAGTGTGTTTGTTCCATTCTTCAGATCTTAAGCCCTATTTTGGATTTCCCACTGAGACATTAATTTAAGGCTAAAAGTTGTTGATGCTGATGGAAAGGCACTACTTACTTTGTTTATGATAAATGACAGGAAGAGGAGTATAA
The DNA here is from genome assembly GCA_028644305.1 of Xerus rutilus. Classification (NCBI taxonomy): domain Eukaryota; kingdom Metazoa; phylum Chordata; class Mammalia; order Rodentia; family Sciuridae; genus Xerus; species Xerus rutilus. The sequence goes on along the minus strand of CM053417.1, from coordinate 93,706,929 downwards.
GGTTAAAGTTTAAGTTGGCAACAACTAAAAGAAAAGCATTGCACACTTTACGCTCAAGATTAATAATAAAACTACCTCCCTAACTGCATCCTTTGTTCAAGACAAACAACAGGAAAACATCAAATAGATATATGCAAGCAGATCTGACCCCAACGCCTTGTGGGAAAGTAACTGAAGCCCACATTTAAATGCATTTCCATGTTAAAAAATACATCCATGGGGGAGACCTAACACAATTTTAGACACTTTTTGTTTTTTGACAGGAACAACAGAAGTGTATTATCTCACAGCCTCATTGACCCAAAGTCTGAAACAAAGGTGACATAAAGGCCTCTCTCCTTGAGTTGTAGATGGCTGTCTTCTCCCTGTGTCTTCACATCACCTTGCTTTTACGTGTATGTATAAATACATTTTTGACCTTGTGCAAAATTATGCAAATGCACTGAGAGATTACAACATAATCATGAATGTTGCTATGTAACTTATAAATATGCAAATTCTCAATCCACAACTGTATAAGTGGTCATTTTGCTGTCTGGCTACTCTGCCTTGCTATGTGAATCAATGTAATAAAAACCTCTTACTAACCCTCTCTTTGTTGAGTGTGTTCAATTTGTTTCATGAATGAAGTAAAAGACCCACTGATCTGTTGACACTACGAAGCTTTTGAGGTAGTGAATGATCTAGGAACAACCCACACACCTGCCAATGATCTAGTCAAGAAATTGTGTTTTTTTACCATAAGAAATACAGAAAGCAGTTAAAGAGACATGAGAGATAATATGCCAGTCATGTGTTCAATGACTCAATTACATAACCATACTTTCAATTTTAAGTGGTGTTTAGTCCTTACATACAGGGGAGTATATGGGGGAAAACATGAAGGGTCTCCTAAAGGACCAAGGCAATGCCCTATTTGACTGAATCTTTAACCCATAATGAGGGAGACATAGAAGGGCTTAAGCAGCCAGGGCAAGATTTTGAGTGAGCAAGTTGGGGGCAGAGCCAGAGCAAAGGAGTATGGAGAAGGTCTTTTAATGAGATCAACTTCCTAGTTGAGGAAAGTGCTTGTGGATACAAGTGGGGAATCCAATCAGACAGACAATTCCATACTTGTGCCCCTGAGTGGGGGATCCAATAGAAAAACTGAAACAGATGCATGGACAGAGGGGGCACCAATCAATAATAGTGAGGAGAGTATGGACAGAGGAGGAGTTAAGGAAAGGAAGAAATTCCAGAGACCATAAAAAGAACAAGCCAATACTCTCCCACTGGACTCCAGGTTCTGGGGCTCCTTCTCTTTGGAGAAGTCTATTACTGTTGATTTTGCAATAGACCTTCTGCTTGTATGCTATCTCTATGTCTTGTTCTTCAATTCTTTGCTGAATGGAGATAACAAATCCAGCACCACTAGACAGCAACAATAATAGGTACTCCATAAATATCTGTAGATTCATTAGTTTCTCATTGAGGCTTGGGGGAGAACTAAAGAAATAAGGATTTGGGGGCTCCTGGGCCTGTCATGGATTTGAAAAGAGGATGAAATGCCATTTGTTACTTTTCTCCTTCTTCCTCCAAGTCCCTCAGGATGTGAACTTTGCCCAGGAGGAGGGTGTTCTATCACTGAGAGATGGGCCCTCTCCTTGCTCCAAGGTTACAGGCTAGGAAATGTAGGAATTCATATCTGAAATCTTCTAGAAAATGACCCATCCCTGCTCCCTAATAGGAAACCATTGGCTTATGTAACTGTTTTTATATCACTACCAAATCATTTGGAATACTTTGATTACTTTATAGTATAACTTGAAATCAGTAAGTATGGTGCCTCCATGTTTTTTCTTTCTCAGAGTTATTTTGGCAATTCAGGGTACTATTGTGATTCCATATGAATTTTAGAATTTTATTTATATTAACCCAAGTATATATGACCAATTAATTTTCAACAAATCCACCAAGAAAACATCAGGAGGAAAGAATAATTTCTTCAATAAATGCTATTGAGAAAACTGCATGTCCACATGTAAAAGAATGAAGTTGGAAAAGAATGAAGTTGGACCCTTATCTTACACCATATGTAATAATCCACTCAAAATGGATGAAATCTGAAACTGCAAATCTCCTAGAAAAAAGAGAGGAAAAGCTACTTGATATTGGCTTTGGCAATAAATTTCTTGGATATCACAACAAAAGCACAAGAACAAAGGCAGAAATAAACAACTGAAGCTGCATCAAACTAAAAACCTTGTGCATAGCAAAGAATACATTCAATAAACTAAAAGGGTGGGAGAATAATTGTGACCCATATACCTGATAAGGGGTTAATATCCCAAATACATAAGGAACTCACACAACTCAATAGCAAAAAATCAAGTAACATGATTAAAGAATGAACAGATAACCTCAATAGACTTTTCTTCAAAGAAAATGTAAAAATGACCAACAAGTAGATGAAAAGATGTTCAACATCACTAATTATTAGGAAAATGCAAATGAAGCCTGTAAATAAACACAATGGCTTTGTCCCTTGGTGAGTACAAAACTAATAAACAAAACCAGGAGATAAAAAAAGAAAGTTTTATTCCTTGTACAAGTAAGGAGAGCACTGGAGATAATTCCCAAAGCATTGTGTCTTCCCAGACAAAGAAAGCAAGGAGCTTTTATTGGGGGAACTAAAACATATTCATATAAGAAGGAGTCATCATCAGATGTAGAGATGGGCACATTCTTAAGCATGCTCAGTTGGAGAGCATGCTTCTTCATACATCCCATGTTCAAAAAAAATGACAGACAGGGATATTTCCTGGGTAAATAATTTAGGATTATAATGAGCAAACTTTACTCTGGGTCACCAACAAGAGTAAGTTTGAGTGAGCCACTGGTTTTGGCTGGTTCTTTGTAAGTTTCTCTGGAGGTCCTTATCAAACAACAACAACTTGGAGTGTTGACAGTCATTTCAAGGGGCAGCAGACTTCCCTCCTCCCATAAGCATAGCCACCCCCCAAAATACCTGCCTGGTAGCTAATAAAGTCACAATAAAACATCATTTCACACCTGTTAGAATGACTAGTATCAAAAAGTCCAGAGATAACAAGTGTTAGTGAAGATGTGGAAGAAAAGGAACCCTGGTATACTGTTAATCAGAAATTTGTACATTTTGAAAAGCAGTATGGTGGTTGTTGTGAGCAAGTTATACCATTAACATAGACTAACACCTCTGTCTTTCCACAATGTCAGAGTTTATTGAATAATAATAATCTCACAAGCTACATCCCTTTTCATTGGTTGCAATTCCCTGAGTACTTAGTAGCCATAAGTCAGGCAATCACAGGGTCTTTCATTCCAGTCTTAATTATTATCTGTAACACCTAAGTCACACATCATACTTCACACAATTATATAGGTTACAGAGTTAAGACAGGGTTAAGATTGCCACAGGGATTCAGGATGCAGTGACAAGAGCAAAGGCAGGAGCAGATACAAATGCACTCCTGGAGGCATCAGATAAGATTAAGAACCAGCCCAAGAACTTGTTCAGGGATCAAAACTGTCATAGTACAGAACTTATTCTAGACCAGTGGTTGGACCTCAGGCAGTTTCAAAGTGAACCACATCAAAGCAAGGAAATCTAGCTTAGCTGAAGCCTGGGAAAGAGTCAGAGAATCATCTCCTCTTGACCCCTTGGTGTGTTCACTAGATGTTTTAATGATGTTGAGACAGGGGTGAAGGTCACACAGTAAGTGTAGGTAATGAATGATGGGGGTCAGAGGGTGATGAAAGAGTCATGAAAGAGAGAACCATGGGTTGCTAAAGGTTAACCTCTGTGCTTGTGCTTCTTGGCACTCTAGGTCGCTAACGATTAACCTGTGTGCTCCTACTCCTAAGTCACAAATACGGGGAAGAAAGAGAAAACAATGATTAAAGAGAAGGTCTATAGGGCTGGGGTTGTGGCTCAGTGATAGAGCGCTTGCCTAGCATGTGTGAGGCACTGGGTTCGATTCTCAGCACCACATGTAAATAAATGAATAAAATAAAGGTCTGTCAACATCTAAAAAATATTTTTAAAAAAAGAGGAGGCCTATAAGAAAGGCAAGTTCTGGGGTCTATAAGAAAGGCAAGTTTACCCCTTCCCATGAACACCTAGCTCTTGGACCCGTTCTCTTCGGAGAAGTCTGTCTCTATCACTTTCTTAAATAAAACTTGCTTGCTGCACTTGATTCAGCCGTTCTCTCAGTGTTCTTTCTTTGACTCTGGGGAACACAGATCCAATCTCCACCAGACCAGTATTAATACGTAGGTGTATGCTGCCTTAGCCAGTTTTGGGGTGCTTCTTTTATGGGTTTCAAGTGAGGGAGACACATCTGGTAAGATTGATAAGCTCATGGGCTTGACTTTTCTGATATGCCCAAGCATCCATGTGCTTCTGATTCAGTTTGATAAGTGGTCATTTTTATTAGCCCAATTAATATATCAGTTTGTGCTTTACAAATGTGCTATGTGGTTGTTTACTTGTAGAAACAAGGTATAAGATCATTCTACCTTAGCACTTACACTTAAAATGGAGTAGTAGCTCAGGACAAATTGAGGTTTATAAAATGGAGTAGCTTAGGTCTATGCACTGCTGGAAAACTACTGTTCTATACATTATAGAGTAACTCAGCAAAGGGCACAGCTTGCTCTCCACAGTGGTTCTTCAAAACTGAAAAAAAGATCCATCATATGAGCCGGGCGCGGTGGTGCACGCCTGTAATCCCAGCACTTAGGGAGGCTGAGACAGGAGAATCGCGAGTTCAAAGCCAGCCTCAGCAATGGCGAGGCGCTAAGCAACTCAGTGAGACCCTGTCTCTACATAAAACACAAAATAGGGCTGGGGATGTGGCTCAGTGGTCGAGTGCCCCTGAGTTCAATCCCTGGTAACAAAAATAAATAAATAAAATAAAGAGTGAGCCAGGCAAAACTACTGCATGCTCTCCCTCATTTACAGAAGCTAAGATCACATAGAAGTAGAGAGTAGAAAAAAGATCACTAGAAGCTAGGAAAGATAGGAGGTGGGGGAAGGATGGTGAGATGTGTTTTGGGTACCAAAACAGAGTGGAAGTAGTTTAAATATTATAAAGCACAATAGGATAAAAAGTTTGAGACAATTCATCATACATTTCAAGATAACTAGAGAAAAGTTCGAAGGTTTACAATACATAGAAATGGTAATATTTGAGAAGACGAAAATGCTAATTATGTTAAATTTGCACAATAAAAAAGAAGCCCACGTGATGGGACGGGGTAGGGAACAGAATGTGGTGGGGCAGGGGCCTCCATCCTAGAGGACCTGCCGCGCACAGCAGGTAAAGGGCAGCCGGCTCACACGCGGTAGTTGGCAAAACCAAGCAAGCACTGGAACAGAGCAGGACGAAGGTCCGCGGCGGGATCGGTGTAGCTGCCGCTGCTGTCGACCCCCATCCGGCCAGCCGCCTTCACAGACTCGCCTTCCACACACGGCCAGAGGCGCGGAGCCCCGAGGGACGAGTCCCAGCGCGGCGGCTCGGCTGCTTCGCTCCTCGGGGGGTCGGGCTCCGGCTCTCCGGACCCGCCTGGTGTCCTCGCCTCCGGGGCAAGCGGCAGCGGCGCCCCGGGATGGCTTCGGCGGGCAGCGGCATGGAGGAGGTGCGCGTGTCGGTGCTGACCCCGCTGAAGCTGGTCGGGTTGGTGTGCATCTTCCTGGCGCTGTGTCTGGACCTGGGGGCGGTGCTGAGTCCGGCCTGGGTCACCGCTGACCACCAGTACTACCTGTCCCTGTGGGAGTCCTGCCGGAAGCCCGCCAGCTTGGACAGCTGGCACTGCGAGTCCACTCTCAGCAGCGGTGAGGGCCCGGCGCGCCGCGACCCCTGCCTCCCTCCCCGGACTGTCCCGCGCCCCACTGCCGGGACGGCCGCCGCCCCTCCCCACCTCTCTGGGTCCCGTGCTCGCGTCCTTTCCCCCCAGTCCCAGCCCTTCGCGGAGCCCCGGCCTCCAGATGCGTCCCTGCATGTGCCCCTCTCTCCGCCCGGCTCCAGGTCGCCGAGCCTAAAGCGGGGTCCCACGCCCTCTCCCTCCTCCCGTGGCCATTCCTCCCGCTCTGGAGTAACACGTATGCTATTTTGGGTAATTGTTATCGTTGAAGGCGAGAGCCATGTGGCTGTGTAAAAAATGCAACTCCTTCCACACCCCCGTTAAAAAAGAAACAGGCTAAAACGCCCAACTCCCAAGATGTGTGGGTTCCCTGTTCAGTTTTTCCCACACTCTGTTCTTTACTTTCTCAAAGAGTAATTTCCCTTTAGTTTACCTGTTAGAGCCCGCGTTTCTGGCTGTTCCACCGCAGTTCATCTGGATATTCCCAAATGAGATTTGGTTTGATTGTATTTCCTTAAACTTTTAAGAGATAAGGAAAGGACAGGTTTACTTTTCTTGGTGATCGTTTGTTACGAGTTCACCTGCTATTCTCCCCAATCCTGAATGCCTTGCCAGACCTTTCTCTTTTCCAAGAGCTAATCACAGATGCATGGAACTTCACAGCTTATTTAGCTAGCAAGAGAAGTTCCCCATTTGGGCAGATCCCAGAACAGAGTTGATGCCTATTCAGCTTCTTGGAGTAAAAACAAAATGCTATAAAGGATATTATTGAAATGATTGTCTAGATCAAATAGAGATTAGATAATATTGTATAACTAAATAATGTTGTATTAATGTTAAATTACCTGATTTTGGTCATTGATAGTGGTTAAGTAAAATAAGATCTTTTTCTTTTGACATATTCAACTTATTCCCAAATGGTAGGGAAAAAATGTGTTTGTGGGCAGATGGAGAGAAAGCTGACAAAATATAACAAAATGTTAAAATTGGTGTAAAGGACTTTCTGTCTTATCTTTTGTACTATTCTTGCAACTCTAAGTTTTAAATTATTTTATTTTAAAATATCATTCATTCATATAAGCTATTTTTATTATAGTGCATTCAAATAAAAGTATGTCATTCTTTTAAAGGAGAATGGCAAAGTAGGATGAAAAAAATCCATAGAATAGCTTTGTGAAAATCCATAGAATATCTAAAATTTATATTCCTTAAAAAATACAATGTGAAGAACCAAAGTTTGTTTTAAATATCTGAATCATATTTTACTCTGAACATTCCATGATATTTGGTATAGGTAGTAAAGGTTCTAAATAACATTTAGGTCACATTTAAAAATGATACTTAATTCTACTTAGAATATGTAATAGCTCATGATCATTCTAGGAATATGACAACTTTAACACAAAGCCAGCTCTGTTAAAACACACATAGACATATTTACCCGCATATACAAAATCACGTAAAGCAGTGTTAATGAGACACAAGACATTTGTCTTCTAGTACATCTGGCATCACTCATTTAGTATCTAGTATTTTCATGGTACACGGGGGCTAGATTTTGATACAATGGCTACTTCTGGCAATGTAATTTCCAACCATGGAACAGTTCTATGGAATTTACACCTTTGCCTTGTGCTTTCCTATCCCTGTTCTCCTTGACTAGTATGTAGTCTACAGTAAAGATTAGTGAAGAGGAGTAGTCTTATGGAATGGAAAGGGAAGTCCATATATGGCTTTCTTTTGTATGAAAGGTAAAACATTTAAAAACATTACCAACTTTTATTAGCTTCCTCCATACTTTCTCTTTGAATGAAAGTAAGGATATTATTAACTTCCCAAATCAAAGCCTGATGTGAACTAAATGCTTCTCCCCTGCCAAGATGATGAATCTTAGCTCTCAGCAGAGTGCTGTGGAAACACATCAACACGCAGGGAAATGAACTTATCTCTCCCATGCAGGGAATATTATTAAATAGATGCTACTTTTAGATTTCTTCGCAGAAGTAATTTTTTTTTTTTTTTTTTGGCCAGGCCCAGTGGTGCATGCCTATAATCCCAGTGGCTTGGGAGGCTGAGGCAGGAGGATCATGAGTTCAAAGCCAGCCTCAGAAAAAGTGAGGCACTAAGCAACTCATTGAGACACTTTCTGTAAATAAAATACAAAATAAGGCTGGAGATGTGGTCAAGTGCCACTAAGTTCAATCCCTGGCACTCAAAACAAAATGAAACAAAAAAGCTAAAGTGATTTTTAATTGACAACAATGCAAACACTTTGGGAATGTAGATTTCAAACACACATAAAAATGTAAACAATTCTTTGAGAATCTTTAAATTGCTGATACTTTTTTTTCAGTATTTTCAAAAGCTTCTCTGACTTCTTCAAATGTGTAAATTTCTTTGCACCAACACTCAATGTTGCCTGGTTTTATTTCTTTAAAAAGCCCATTAGCTCATGGGTAGCATTTTAAACCTGAATTGGCTTTTTCTCCTGTGAGGAAAACTTAAAAAGATATACTAATAAGCATTAAAATGGAATGAAAATCCCATGAGATAATGAGAAGACAAGCCCGACGCCATTTTGGTGACTCAGGGCCTTTGTCCCCAACCCCCACCCAGTTCCTGGAAAAGCCACGAAATGTTCTCTGGTGCCAGCAAGTCCTTTCACAAACTAGGGCCAGCCAATTAAAAAACAAAGCATTGGCCCCATGTTAGCCAAACCTATCAGCCTAAAGGTCAGTTGACCACACTTACCCTTCACCCAATCCTGTAATGACAAGACAGGAATTCCCCTATGCACGCTTACCTTCACCCAATCCTGTAACGCCAAGGCATGTACTCCCCTGCTTGTGGTTGGAACCCATAAAAATCCCTGCCTCCCTAGACTCGAGGCCTGAAGGTGTGCGGTCCCTGCTCGAGCTTGTAATAAAGACCCTTTTGTGATTGCATCGGAATCAGACTCCTGGTGGTCTTGTGAGCTTGGGCATTACATTTGGGGGCTCGTCCTGGATCCCCCAGACCCCCAGTACCCCCGAACCGAAGGGTCAAACACCAGCTGGTAAGAACTCTGTCTGTGTTATGTGTGTGTCTTCTTGATCGGTATATCCCCGGAGACAATTCTGGTGACCTAAGATGTGCCTAGGCGGATGTGCTGGGGGGCACTGGTCGAGGTGGTCTGGAAGACGTTCCAGACCCTACGGGTGAGGACGGAGTGCCTCACACTCTGCTTCTGCCGGAGACGACGGCCATCACGGCAATTGTGTGTCCAGCCCCGTCTTTGACAGACCATTTTGAGGTTTGCTTCCAAACACAGTTCAGTAAGCGTCTGTGTCTGGCCGGCCTTGTCATTTCTGTCTTTCTGTTTGTCTTTTTGTGTGTCTATCTGGCTGAGACTGATGAAATGGGACAGATGCAATCAACCCCCTTGAGCCTAGTAATATCACATTTTAAGGAAGTTAGGTCTAGGGCTCACAATCTCTCTGTAGAGGTGCACAAAGGTAAGATGTATACTCTCTGCAGTTCAGAATGGCCAACTTTCAGAGTCGGATGGCCCCCACAAGGGACCTTTCACTTGAATTCCATCAAAGCCATCGGAAGGATTATTCTCAGCCAGCAGTCTGGTCACCCAGACCAAGTTCCCTATATCACAGTATGGAGATCTCTGGTAGAAAATGACCTGCCAACCTGAGTTAAAGCTTTCCTGCCACCCCACTAACCATACTTCCTCCAAGCAGGTTATGGTTACAAAAAAGAATAAGGAGTCTGACCAAGGATCAACAGCACCCCCCACCCAGTCCTCCAAGGAGAAACAGAAGAAGTTATCTTCCCTCCCCCTTCTTATCCTCTGCCCCCTCCACAAGTTCCATCGCCCCCTGCAAAAAGTCCCGAGCCCATGCTGCCAGCAAGACCAGGGCCAGCCCAAGGGACCCGTAGTAGGTATGGAGCTGCCCCAGAGGCAGACACCACTGTGGCCCTGCCCTTGCGACCGGTAGGCCCAATGGATGCCCGAGGAAATCAGCTGCATCATTACTGGCCATTTGCCATGGCCAACCTTTATAATGGCATTCACAGAGTGCACCTTTCTCTGACAAGCCCCGGGACCTCAGTAATCTTTTAGAAACTGTTCTGTTTACCCACCAACCCACCTGGGATGATTGCCAACAGCTTTTGCAGGTTCTCTTTACCACGGAAGAATGCAAGTGCATTCTTCTGGAAGCCCGAAAGCAGGTCCCGGGCACAAATGGTGAGCCCACTCAAAATCCCACAGAGATAGACGCAGGATTTCCTTTGGGGTGCCGAGTTGGGATTACAACACTGCAGAAGGTAAGAAGCGACTTCTGGTCTACCGCCGGGCTCTGTTGGCAGGTCTCAAGGTGGCTGCCCGCTGACCTACTAATTCAGCTAAAGTTTATGATGTTAGACAGGGACCAGATGAGAGCCCAGTCACCTTCTTACACAGAAAGTCCTAGAGGCGTTTGGCTAGTATACTCCCTATGATCCTGAGAAACCTGAGAATCAAGGAACGGTGGCTATGGCTTTTGTCAATCAGGCAGCTCCAGATATAAAACGGAAGTTACAAAAAAAAAAAAAAAACAAACGAGAGGTTAGGAGAAAAAGAATTGCGTGATTTGGTTGCCATAGCAGAGAGGGTCTACAGCAACCGGGAGACTCTGGAGGAAAAATAGATCAGAGCAGAAAAGAGACGGAATAGAGATTTGGCTAAAGTCCTTTTAGCAGCCACATCAGATCCAATCGAAAGAAGAAGGAAGCTGAGACAAATTGTTGGGGCCGAAGAAGGGAAACCACAAGGGAGCCGCCATCCCGTGCTCGGTAAGAACCAATGCGCCTGTTGTAAGGAGGAAGGTCACTGGGCTAAGGACTGCCCCCAAAAGAGACCCAAGACCAAGGTAATGTTCACCGAGGAGGAGGACAACTACAGGGGATAGGGTTTGGAACCCCTCCCTGAGCCCAGGGTAACCTTAAAAGTGGAGGGGTGACCTATAGACTTTCTGATTGACACCGGAGCCCAACATTTGGTTTTACTTCAGGCTGATGGGCCAATGTCAGACCGTAAATCTCAGGTCCAAGGGGCAACCGGAGTTAAACAATATTTATGGACTACCCGAAGAACTGTTGATTTGGGAATGGGACCGGTAACCCATTCGTTCATGGTGATTCCTGATTGCCCCTGCAATTGCCTACTGCTCGGGTAGGGACTTGCTCATAAAAATGCGGGCCCATATCTCTTTCGGGCCAACGGGGCTCATTTGACTGATGCTCAAGGAAGGCCAAGCTCATAGCCCTCACAAAAGCTTTAGAACTGGGAAAGGGACTGGCTGTTAATATATATACTGACAGCCATTATGCTTTTGCCACTGGACATGTGCATGGAGCCATTTATCAAGAAAGGGGCCTATTGGGCTGGGGTTGTGGCTCAGCGGTAGAGCGCTTGCCTCGCATGCGTGAGGCCCTGGGTTCGATCCTCAGCACCACATACAAAGTAATAAAATAAAGACATTGGATCCATCTACAACTAAAAAAAATATTAAAAAAAAAAAAAGAAAGGGGCCTATTAATGGCAGAAGGAAAACCAATTAAGAACAGACTAGAGATCCTTAACTTGCCAAAAGCCCTATGGCTCCCCAAGAAATTGGCCATCATACATTGCCCAGGACACCAAAAAGGAGATTCAGCAACAAGCAGAGGTAATAACTTGGTGGACCAAACAGCAAGGGAAATAGCCTTAGGGGAGATGACTATGGCCATCACCCTCCCTGACCCAGGAAATGCAACACTACTGGAGCAGCTTGAATACACACCTGAGGAGGAACGATGGGCCAGAAGCCTCCCCATGTCACAACGAATTAAGGGGTGTTGACGTTCGCCAGATAATAATACTTCCAGGTAAATTGGCAGAGGACATACTCCAAAAAATCCACCAGACTACCCACATGGGCACTAGATGAATGGAAGACATGGTGTGTCAGGCTGATATAAAAATCAAGGATGTCCATACCAACATCGCCTAAGAGGTAAGCAACCTGGGGCTTATTGGGAGATAGATTTTACAGAAGTCAAGCCTAGAAAATTTGGATACCACTATCTGCTGGTCTTCGTTGACACCTTCTGGGGATGGGCTGAAGCATTCCCAACCGAAACAGAAACTGCAAAAATAGTTGCAAAAAAGCTATTAGAAGACATTCTTCCCAGGTATGGGTTTCCCCAAATGATCAGGTCTGACAACGGACTGGCCTTTGTCTCTAAGGTAGGTCAGGATGTGGTGACCTTTCTGGGGGCAAATTGGAAATTGCATTGTGCCTATTGACCCCAGAGTTCAGGATAGATAGAAACAATGAATCGGACCCTAAAAGAGACCTTAACTAAATTGACCTTAGAGACCGATGGAGACTGGGTGTCCCTCCTCCCCTTTGCCCTATATAGGGTAAGAAACTCACCTTATCAAATGGGATTAACCCCCTTTGAAATTATGTTTGGAACCACCACCCGCACTGTCCCTAGCCTATAGGAGCAAGTCCTAGGTGAATTCTCAGATGCTGATTTACTGTTTAAACTGCAGGGGACCCGATGGGCCCACCGGCACATATGGCACAAGTTGCGTGCCTTGTATGAGACTGGAGCTCCTCCTGAACCCCACCACTTCCGCCCGGGAGAGTGGATGTATGTCAAATGCCATCGCCAGGGGACTCTTGAACCTCGCTGGAAAGGACCATTCATCATCCCGTTGACAACTCCAACAGCACTTAAGGTCGATGGGATAGCAGCTTGGATTCATTATACCCACGCCAGACCAGCGGACCCTTTTGCCAGGAAGAGTGACTACTTGAACCCAGAGGCTACTATGGAAAGGAAGGTCCAAAGACACAAAGACAATCCTTTCAAACTAAAATTGTCCAGGTCCAAATCTTCCTAGGACTCCTGGTTGCATGTAAAGGAGGTTCGAACTCTCACCTCCCCTATAATCTTACATGGAAGTTAACTGACTCAGTGGGGCAGCCCCTCAACATCACCTCTCATGTAGCCCCCCAGAACACCTGGTATCCTGATCTGAGTTTTGATTTGTCCTTGGTGATGGCCCCCAGAAAAAGCAGGTACCCCCCAGGACAAGGTAAGTTACAGTATATATTTGTCCCTCACCTTACGGGTCCCCATGCCATGAAGAGAAGTGTGGGACAATTGAGGATTTTTATTGTGCTATTTGGGGCTGTAAGACTCAAGGACCCTGGATGAGTACTAAATTGGATGCCCTTATAGAAATTATCAGGGATCCCAGGTTTAAAAATAACTGCCCCTGGTATCCTGTCTCAGGAAACAATCTTACAACCCCCGTTCCCCTTGTAACCAGCTCCTCCTTAAATTTGAATATAGGGGCAGACAATTCCCAATGTCAGTGGAATTAGGCCATTAATGCCCGAATAACCCACCAGTCAGTGTCCGGCCAGGGACGCTGTATTGGACAGGTACCCCAATCCCACCGGGAACTCTGCAATGTTACAGATGTTGTCTTAAACAGCCGAAGTTACTTGGTCCCCCCCACAGACACATAGTAGGCATGTTCTGACAGCCTCACCCCCTGTGTTTATGGGCAGTTATGAAATCAGAACTTTTGCATTATGGTCCAACTGGTTCCAAGATTAATCTACCATAGCCCAGAGGACCTTGCCGCCCTTTGGGAACCTCACCCTTTGGGTCTAGGTCTGACTCTCAGTAGACAAACAAGAGAACCTGTAACAACCCTCATGCTGGCAGTATTATTAGGTTTAGGAGTTGCTGCCACTGGGATGGGCATTTCTTCTCTGGTCCTACAAGAAAAACATTATGGCTAGTTAAGAGTGTCTATAGATGAGGACATTGGGCAATTAGAAACAGCCATTTCTTACCTCCAAGATTCCCTTTCATCACTAGCAGAAGTAGTTCTCCAAAATAGGAGAGGCCTAGACCTCCTGTTTCTACAACAGGGAGGACTCTGTGCAGCCCTCAGAGAAGAATGCTGTTTCTATATGGATCACTCAGGAGTGGTCAGCGATTCCATGGCCAAAATTAGGGAAGGATTAGAAAAACAAAAGCGAGAGAGAGAGCAAAATCAGGGATGGTTACAGGGATTATTTAACACCTCACCTTGGCTGACCAGACTGATATCCACAATTATGGGGCCACTGTTAATTCTATTGTTAATTGTCACATTTGGACCATGTATCCTCAACCGGCTTATGTCTTACATCAGGGAAAGACTGGGAGTGATCCAGCTGATGGTCACAAGATCACAATATCAATCTCTGTCATTAGAATCGGACAACCAAGATTGGTTTTAGTTACTACTAGAGGAGGGAATGAGAAGACAAGACTAACGCCATTTTGGTGACTCAGGGCCTTTGTCCCCAACCCCCACCCAGTTCCTGGAAAAGCCATGAAATGTTCTCTGGTGCCAGCAAGTCCTTTCGCAAACTAGGGCCAGCCAATTAAAAAACAAAGCATTGGCCTCATGTTAGCCAAACCTATCAGCCTAAAGGTCAGTTGACCACACTTACCCTTCACCCAATCCTGTAATGACAAGACAGGAATTTCCCTATGCACACTTACCTTCACCCAATCCTGTAATGCCAAGGCATGTACTCTCCTGCTTGCGATTGGAACCCATAAAGATCCCTGCCTCACTAGACTCGGGGCCACACCTCCCTACCCGCTGCGTCAGTGAAGGTGTGCGGTCCCTGCTCGAGCTTGTAATAAAGACCCTTTTGTGATTGCATTGGAATCGGACTCCTGGTGGTCTCTGGTGGTCTCATGAGCTTGGGCATTACAATAAGTTACTATACAAGGCCCAAACTGCCAGATGCTCTTTAGACAGCACAGGCAACATCCTAAACCTCTTTGCATGAGTCACCAGGGAAGTAACAAGCACTGCATCTGCTAGCTTCCTCATCTTGAGTGTGTCTTTCAAGTAGCAGTTGCCCTAGGCAGAGACAGTGACATAATTTACCATGTTATATTTGGCCTTCAGTACATTCCTGCTGAGCATGGATGTTTTATTATAATAATAATGATACTACTACTTATTGCTGTAAGTGGATATGCTAAAGAATTCTGCCATTGGACAGCAGCAACCAAATCTAAGTTCAGACTCCTTTTTTTTCCTCTAGATTTTTAGCTAAATAAACAAAATATAAATAAAACAATAATTGACCTAATAATATAAACCCAGAGAATTCTCATTTGTATGAAAAGGTAGCAAAACAACATTGAGGAGTTAAGATAAATTTGACCCAAATCCATTCCATAATTGTGTAAAAAATGCAATTACCTTGTTTATAGTGTGACATATCTAACTGCAATATACTGTTTTCAGAAAAAGAAAATTCTTCTCTGTGATATATAGAGATAATGCACAAAAACCAAGATATTCTGTCCAAGAAATAAGGAAACAACTATGTATACACTCTTGGAACTTTTTTACTTTTGTATACAATTAAATTTAAGTAATATTTCAATAAAAACATCTTCCTAGTTTGGAGTTATATATATTGCTGCCAGAATTTAATCCCTGTTCATATAAAGGGGCTAGAAAATTTCTAATCTTATAAACTTCAAAATATTTATAATTATCAACACATAATAATTATACAAATTAAAGGGATTCACTGTGGTATTTCCATACTTGCAACACCGTGCATTGATCATATCTAACCATGCTGCTTCTAACCTCCATGGGATTTGAAGTTACATTACAGACGCTTCAACATGTTTTAAAAGTCTTTATGTTCCAAAGAAAATAAAGTTTCTTTTAAAACTTTTAAAGTTTTAAACTTTTAAAGTTTTCCCTTGCCAAGGAACATTTTTAAATGAATGCAAAAACAAGTGCTTATCTTTAAATGACTAAGATAGCAAGGAATCTAAATTTTACTTAATTATGGACATGTGTATTTCATATAATAGAAAATATAGACTTCTTACCAAGTATTTCTTTAAGTATCCAAATTAGAATCAGTTAATTGTCATACAATAATACTAATAGTAAGCCCTCAGTTTCCATCCTTCCACACTTCATAAGTATAGCTATTTATAAAACAGATTTCCAGCTTGGCCAAGTGAGTATGTCAGTGAATTTCTTTCACAAAAGCAATGACCAAACTGGACAAAATTTTCCAAAAGAACCATTTCAGTAGTCTAGTAATTGATAAAGGATATGTAACAAATTAAATGTGTTTAAGAAAACCAGTAGCACTTTGTGGCATTTTTAGCCTAAGCTGTTCCCATTCTGCCTCCCCACCACTAGTTTTGATATAGTAGCTCTAATAGAATACAGCAGACTATGAGGACTGATAGCCTGGATGACCAAGAGGGGTGATTTTAGAGTGCAGAGAAATCTAAAGTGAATGTTATTGAAAACAATAACTATCACAATAGCAAAAATTGAGAAAGACCAACGTTACAGGTAAATTGGAGTTACAACATGGGTTAAGGTGAGCTACCGACAGGAAAATCAGTCACAAATTTAACAGTGATCGAACAAGGACATTAGTGGACCTTAAAGACATCCCCTGTATCCCAACTATTATGGAAGGCTATGTTCACTCTCAGGAAAAGATCATATAAGGCCCTAGCTAGCAACTTGTGCTTGGCTGAAAAAAAGGACTTGCATGCCCAGGAAGAAAAAGCCAAGGCAGACTTGTAAATTTCTTGAACTTTAAATGCATTCCTCAATTCATATCCAAAGATCCCTTACGAAAGGCTGAATGTTTGTATTCCCCTCATCTCAAATTCATATACTGAATTACCAACTGAAATGTGACCATAATAGGAGTTAAGTCCTCTAAGGATCTAATTAAGTAAAGTTAAATGTGGTCATAAGGGTGGGGTCCTCGTCCTTTTAAGAGTGCATTCCAGGGCTGGGGATATACCTCAGTTGGTAGGGTATTTGCCTCGCATGCACAATGCCTGGGTTTGATCGCAGCACCAAAAAAAAAAAAAAAAAAAAGTGCATTGCAAGCCCTCACTTTCCCACCAGCCTCTGTGTGTGTGTGTGTGTGTGTGTGTGTGTAGAGTGAGAAGGTGTCCATGATAAACTAAAATACTTAGCTACCTGCAAATGGGTGAGTGAAGAAATTCCTGAATCCCCATTATAAACCTACAGGGAGATCTACTCTCATTCTCGAAAAGTGAGAGTTTGTACACATACACACAAATCAACTGGACACCTTTATTTCATTAAAAACCAAATAAATAACTTTATTGGAAATAACAATCAAACTGAAAGGTTCAAGCTGAAGGGAACATGCTGAAAGGGCACTGTGTAGGCCCGGCCTGGTGACCCACCCCGGGGAAGACTCCCTGGCATGGGCTGGGGCACAGTCCTGCTCAGTCGTCCTCGTAGCTGCGGCCCAGGGTGAGCCGGTCAAACAGGACCTCGGCCAGGGGGTCTTCCAGGGCCTCCATCTTGCGCAGGTTGGTCAGGTAGCCGCCCAGCTCGCGGATGATCAGGACCTGCTGGTGCAGATAGTGGCGCTGCACGAAGTAGCAGAGGTGGGGGTCCCCCCTTTCGGTGGCCAGGTGGTGCAGCTCCAGGAGGCTCTGGTTGACGGTCTTCTCCAGTTGGAAGGCGCACTCCATGGCTTGCAGGCCGCTGTGCCAGGCGTCGCGGTCGGGCTGGGCGATATCTTGGAGGCGGATGCGGCCTCCGCGCTGGTTCTGCAGCTCCATCAGCTTGTCGGCGCGATCCCTCCACTTGTGCGACAGGCGCAAGAAGAAGCTGGCGAAGTGCTCCAGGCCCACATCTTGGCGGTGGCAGTAGAAGGCCAAGGACAGGTACACGTAGGAGGCGTGGAGTTGCATCTGGATCTGGCTGTTGACGGCGGCCTCACAGTCGGGGTGGTAGTTGTGGCGCACCTGCACCACCACGACGGGGACCACGATGGGCGCGGGCAGGAGCGGCGCCACCACGAAGGCCAGGGCGGCGCGGGATCTGGGGCTGCGCAGTGGGCATCTGCGGCGGCCGCGGTGGCGGCGGGGCCCTCGGAGCGCCGCCAGGGTGACAGAGGGCGGTGCCTAGGGCGGTGGGCTGTGACGGGACCTGGACGGGTCTGTGCTGGGCGAAGAGAGGCAGAGAATGGCGGCTGTGGAGCCCGTTAATGGCGGCAGCGAGTTCCTGAGGCGTCAGGGGTCAGGGGTCAGGGGTCAGGGCCCAGGGCCCTGACGGTGCCCGGCTGGGCCCAGCTGGGTTCCCTTGGCAACCAGGCAACTCCGCTGGCTCGCCGCCTTGCCTACATAATATTTAATTACGTTACAGGCCTAGAGGGGCCAACGTGTTAATCCTGGGTCAGGTTTTCAAGAGGCTCATTTGAATATTGTCCAAATGTGATCTTTTCATTAAATGGAGGGCTTTTTGTGAGATTTAATATCATAACGGTTTATTTGAATGGCAGCTTTCCTCAGTCACGTCAGTGTCTACACTAATGACCCTTCTGAATAGGTCCGCACTCCTTTCCCAGAAGTCAATAGATCCAGCCACCGCCTCTTTTCTCCTCCCACTTGTGATCAAGTTCACACTTCTCTGACAGCAGAGCTTCACTCCAAAATCTCTGCGTCCTTCTACCTTTCCGTGTTTCTTCACACTTCTCAGACTGGTTACTCGCTTCTCTTTTCTCTCTGGAACCTTCCAGCACAGCCCTACCAAGACATTCTTGTTTTCCTGTCTGGACCCCTAAATGGACAATCTCAATGGTCTCTTAATATCCTGGATCAGCTCACCCTCTGCACCTAGATCATGAATTTCCTCTTGTGTAAATTTAATATTCTCTTTTCTCTGATGGAAAACAAAAGCTTTAGGTGCCTTCCTAGGGAAAGCGCTGTTAACCATGTGGAAAAATATCCATGCCCTCCAACCTGCTCTTGACTTTCACTGCCACTCAGGTAGCCTTGTTGTTGGTTTTTAATCCTCCAGTTGAGAATCAATAAATCCCAAGGTTGGTCTGAGAAAGGGACTAAATTTGCAAAGGTAGCTTATTCAGGATAGATTTATATAGA
>CM053417.1:93655788-93687514 GCA_028644305.1 Xerus rutilus | reverse complement strand
CTCCAACCTGCTCTTGACTTTCACTGCCACTCAGGTAGCCTTGTTGTTGGTTTTTAATCCTCCAGTTGAGAATCAATAAATCCCAAGGTTGGTCTGAGAAAGGGACTAAATTTGCAAAGGTAGCTTATTCAGGATAGATTTATATAGACAGTCCTATGATACTGTCCTGCACCGCTATTTAATTTCAAGTGTGTGTACCTTGCTTCTTAAAAAGACTGTAAACGTCTTAAGGTGAGAATCCCTAGTTATGTCTGTTCATTTCTATGGCAAAGCTTCTTGTACTGGGGAATTAATAACAATCATATCAAGAGATCTTGTTTTAAGCTATTTTCTTTTATATTACATACTTTTATTATAATAGCAATGTAGTGGATATTATGCTAGATTATTTAAAGAGTAGTAGATTCCTGCTGGCACAGTGGCACATGCCTGTAATCCCAGCCACTTGGGAGGCTGAGGCAGAAGGATTGGGAGTTCAAAGCCAGTGTCAGCAACTTAGCCAGGCCCTAACCAACTTAGGGAGACTGTGTCTCAAAATAAAAAATAAAGGGAGCTAGGGATGTGGCTCAGTGGTTGAATGCCCCTAGGTTCAATTCTCAATACTAATTTTTTTAGAAAAAGAGAAAAAAGGAAAGAACCCACCGAAACAAAACAAAAATATAATTTCTCCAAGGAAAACTAATTTTATTGGAATTAACCATCACCAATAAGCAAAGGAGTGCTTACTAGTGAACTCTTATTTTGCAAATACCTTTCTTCATTTTAAGCAATAGTTGAAATTGAGTGTGATCCATTTGGAAACTGTCACTCAGGATTCATGTCATCAAATTCTTTTTTCTCCTCGGCTTACTTTCTTTGTGCCTTTGCAACACCTGCTTCCTGCCCTCCCTCCCTCCTTCTCTTCTATAAGTATATGCTGAGTTTCACTTCTGTGATGCTTGTGGCATTGGGCAATTAGGTAAAATCATCCTTTAATTCTCACTAAACTGCCTTTAAGTTTTTTGTTATGGTTTCCATTTTTATAGATGAGGAGCTAAGCTCCCTGAAGCATGAGGTCACATAAGCAGAATGTGAAGAAGCGGGTATTTGTGGACATGATTTCTGACCCCAAATACGAGGCTATGTCTACGAAACGTACATCTTCTTTATTGAAGATTTTTCAATAGAGAAAATCTAGCTTATTAATTCTAGTTTTGGTGAGATGGGAAACTGAAATCTCCTTTCTCACCTGTCTCAGATATCATCACCCCCAGTGAACTATTGCCCACCGTCATGTCTCAAAATACTGTTTGATATACCTGAATTTTTTATTTCCAATATGCCTTCATCGATGTATGAACTGAAATATTTGAGCACCTGGTTATAATAGATGAGAAAGGCATGTACTTTAATTTAGAAAAATGTAATAAATTCTTTTCAGCCAGGAAAATGTGAACTAGAACTACTTGGGAAGGAAGAATTCTATCTAGCAGGGACAAATTCACATTTTTTTGTAAAAGGAGATGAATTTTTTTGGTTGTTAAAGTGTGAGGAAAATGCTAATAAATCTTATAATTTAAAAAATCCTCCTCTTCCTTTGTTAATTAATTTGCAAATAATTATTGAGCATCTACTTTGTAATCCACTCTTTCTAGGTGCTGGTAGTTTCTATACTAATTAAACAAAGTCCTTGTTCTCAGAGAGTAGTCATCCTTCAGAAGAGGAAAGGAAATGAACAAATGCATAAATATACACATAGCATCTTGTAGAAATGTAAGTAATAATACTAAAATTAAAACAAGATGTATTAGGCAGGGTACTCCAGAGAAGTAGATCTCAATAGACAGGATATAGGAATTGGCTCACATACTTATACAGGCCAAGAAGTCCCATGAACTTCCATCTGAAAGCTGGAGAATCATGTCTTCCAGACATGAGCTCAGTAAAGACTCTACAGATCTAAAAAATATCATAAATCAAATGGACTTAACAGACTTCTATAGAATATTTCATTCAACAGCTGAATACACTTTCTTCTCAGCTGTTCATGGAGCCTTCTCCCCAATAGACAATATTTTAAGCCACAAAGCAAGTCTTAGCAAATACAAAAAATTGGTATAATTCATAATTGTTATAATTATAATTATTTCATGAAATTAAATGGATAGAACATTTCCAGATTCATTCTATGAACTTCATATCACCCTCATACCAAAAACAGATAAGGAAACTATAGAATACTACAGACCAATATCCCTTATGAACTTAGATGTAAAAATTCTTAATAAAATATTAGCAGATTGCCTTCAACAAAATAAGAAGATCATGACCAGGTGGGTTTTATCCCAGGGATGCAAGGATGGTTTAACATACTCAAATCAATAAATGCAATTCACTACATGAGTAGAATTAAAGACAAAAATCACATAGTCATCTGAATAGATGCAGAAAAAGCCTTCAACAAAATCCAGCAGCTGTGCATGATAAAAACACTGAAGAAATTAACAATAGAGGGGCTGAGGTTATGGCACAGTGGTAGCGTGCTCGCCTAGCATGCGTGAGGCACTGGGTTCGATCCTCAGCACCACATAAAAATAAAATAAAGATATTCTGTCCACCTACAACTAAAAAAATAAATAAATATTTAAAAAAAAAAAAAAAAAAAAAAGAAATTAACAATAGAAGGATTTATCTCAACATCATAAAAGCTATATACAACAAACCCAAAGCCACCATTATAGTGAATGGGGAAATTCAGAACAAGACAAGAATGTCCACTCTCACCGCTCCTATTCAATACAGTACTAGAAATTCTAGCCAAGCAATTGGGCAAGAGAAGGAAATAAAAGGGATAAAAATAGGAAAGGAAGAAGTCAAATTATCACTGTTTTCAGATGATATGATCCTATACCTAGAAGATCCAAAAAGCTCCACCGGAACACTGCTAAAGCTAATCAACAAATACAGCAATATGGCGAGTTACAAAATCAACATACAAAAATCAATAGCTTTCCTTTATATGAATCTTCTGAGAAAGAAATTAGGAAGCAATCTCATTCACAATAACCTAAAAAATTTTTTTAAAAGCTTAAATATAGATCTAACCAAGGAGGGGAAAGACCTCTACAATGAAAACTCTAGAACACAGAAGAAAGAAATTGAAGAAGACACAAAAAGATGGAAAGACCTCCCATGTTCATAGATAGGAAGAATTAATATTGTTAAAATGGCCATATTACCAAAAGCAACATAGAAATTCAGTGCAGTTCCCATCAAAATATGAGTAACATTCTTCACAGAACTAGAACAAACAGTCCTAAAATTCATTCAGAAGAGTAAAAGACCTAGAATTGCCAAAACAATTCTAAGCTGAAAAAAAATAATACCTGACTTCAAATTATACTTCAAAGCTATAATAACAAAAACTGCATGGTACTGGCATAACAGACACACTAACCAATGGTACAGAATAGAAGACACAGAGACAAACCCACATATCTACAGTCCTCTGATCTTTGACAAAGGTGCCAAAAACATGTTGGAGGAAAGAATTTTTTAAATATATGATGCTGGGAAAACTGGTTATCCATATGTACAAGAATGAGACTAGACCCTTATCTCTCATCCTGCACAAAAGGCTACTCAAAATGGATCAACCTAGGAATTAGACCAAAATTAAATTTGTGCAAATCTTAAAAGAAAAGGTAGATTCAACACTGCAACATATAGGTGCAGGTAATGACTTTCCCAATAGGGTCGGTCTCTAAAGCTCAGGAAATAATGCCAGGAATTAATAAATGGGGTGGCATCAAATTAAAAAATTTCTGCACAGCAAAGGAAATAAGAGTGTGAACAGAGAACCTACAAAATAGGAGAAAATCTTTGCTAGCTACTCTACAATGTCAGAGACTGAGGATTAATATCCAGAATATATAACAAACTCAAAAACCTTAACACCAGAAATCCAAATAACCCAATAATAAATGGGCAAAAGATCTAAAGAGATATTTCTCAATATCTCCCTTTGATTTTCAAGAGACCCTCCCAGCCAATCCTATCTTTTAAAATGGATTAAATATTTTATTAAGTCCTAAAATCATAAAACTACTAAAAGAAACAATAGGGAGCTCCGCTTGTGGGGCCCGGGTCGGTCTGCTCCGCCTCCTTTGCGCGTGGGGCAGGGGTGTGCCAAGCTGCTGCTCCAGGCAGGAGCAACCGTGAACTTAGCCGCCCAAGAGAGCGAGGTGATGCCTCTGCACGTGGTAACAGCGCGTGGCCTGGATGCGCACGTGGTTCTTTACCTACAGCAAGGTGCCGAAGTGGGCCTGCGCAACAGCCAGGGCGAGACAGCCTTGACTACAGCTTGCGCTGGAGCCGAGGGCCGGGCAGTGGCCGGCAGCACGAGGCCGCAGGATGCCACCTCCTAGAGACCGGGGCTGACCCCCGCAAGCACCACACGCCACTGCACAACGCTTGTGCCAACAGCTGTGAGGCCCTGGCTGAGCTGCTGCTGCGCTACCAGGCCTGCGCTGGGCTCCCCAACGGAGCAGGCCACACACCCATGGACTGAGCTCTGCAGGCTGTCCATGATAGCCCCAACTGGGAATCCGAGGTCCTCTTCGCAGTGTTGCTGGCCTATGGGGCCCAGCCTGTGTGCCTGAGGAGTATGAAACCTTCCACACCTCGGCCCTATGCATAATGAACCAGCCACAGCGGCTCCAGCACTTGGCCCAACTGGCTATGTGAGCTGTTGGCACGCTGCCACCCAGCTTCCACTGAGCCTGCTCCTCAGGAACTACCTGCTGCTGCGTGTGGAAGGACGCATCTAGTGAGCCCCATGACAGGCCACTGCCACGGCTGTCCTGCCCCCTCCATCTGTCCCTGTCCCCAACACTAGGGAAATGATTGCTGGCTCTCATCTTTGTGCTTCACATGCCCTCCTGGACCAGCTCATCCCTCCACTGGCTTCTTGAGCCACCTGATGACCATCAACCAGCCTGAGCTTCAGACCCTTTCCTCGAGGGAAGGTCTGTACTCAGCCTGGTCCCAGACTCAGCCTTTGCCCACCTCCCCTGCCTGGGCATACGTGGATGGCTCCTCTATCCACCAAGGCCCCAAACTAGGAGTGGTGTCCTTATCCTCTCTCTCCCCGGCCACCCATATACCTACCTGTTCTGCCTCTTAAAGAGTGACAAGACCCCCTGCCTCTGCCTGTACTGTTCTTCCCAACCTCCCTTTGTCACTCCAAGGGAGGTCTTGAAACCCATGCCTTGAATGGATGCTGAAATAATCTTTGAGTCACAGCTCTGATTATTCCTGTAGTGGCTCTCTCTACCTTAAGGCGAAATCAAAACTCAACAAAAGGAGTACTTGGGGTGTAGCTCAGTGGTAGAGCACTTGCCTAGCATGTGCAAGGCCCTGGGTTCCATCCCTAGTACTGCAAAAACAAAAAAACAAAAAGACCTCAACAAAATGAAGTCTCTAGACATTGGCCTCTGCATGTTCTATGGCTTCCTGACTCCCTTTTCCGTCCCAAGTTCCTGTAATCCAACCTTAGTAAGCTGGTTACCAATTGCTGGGGAAAAAAGAAGAAAGAAAGGAAGAAAGGAAAGGAAGAAAGAATAGGGGAAAAGCTTCTTGGCATTGGCATCTATTATGGTGTGGATATGAGGTGTCCCCCAAAAGCTCCTGTGTTAATACAGGAGGTGAAGTTATTAGATTATGAGAAATGTGACCTAATCAATGGATTAATCCATTTGATAGATTAATAATTTGAAAAGAGTAACTGGGTGGTAATTACAGGCAGGTAGGGCATGGCTGGAGGAGGTGAGTCACTGACTCTTGGGATTTTGCCCTTGGGATTATGTTTTGTCTCCTTGGCTCCTCCTTCTCTCTTTCTGTTTCCCAGCCACCATGAACTGAGCAGTAATCTGCCACTGCCACCCTTCTGCCATGATGTTCTGCCATGCCTTAGGCCCAGACCAATGGAGTCGGCTGACATGAACTGAAACCATGAAACAGAATAAACTTTTCTGCCTCTAAGTTCTTGTCAAGTATTTTGGTCATGGTGCTGAAAGCTTACTAACACAGTACCCAAAGCATATATGCAACAAAAGCAAAACCAGACATGTAGAATTGTATTAACCTAAAAACCTTCTGCACAGAAAAGGAAAAAAAAACATCAACAGAGTAAAAAGGATCATATGGAATTGCAGAAAACATTTGCAAGCTATATCTTATAAAGGGGTTAATATTGAAAATAAATAAGGGCCAGGCGCGGTGGTGCACACCTGTAATCCCAGCACTTTGGGAGGCTGAGACAGGAGAATCGTGAGTTCAAAGCCAGCCTCAGCAATGGCGAAACGCTAAGCAACTCAGTGAGACCCTGTCTCTACATAAAACAAAAAATAGGGCTGGGGATGGGGCACAGTGGTCGAGCACCCCTGAGTTCAATCCCTGGTACCAAAAAGAAAAAGAAAAAAGAAATAAGGGACCCATACAAATCAATTATAAAAATTCCAGTAACCCAGGGCTGGGGTTGTGGCTTAGTGGTAGCATGCTTGCCTAGCATGTGAGAGGCACTGGGTTCAAGTATCAGCACTGCATATAAATTAATTAAGTAAATAAAGGCCCATTGACAACTAAAAAAATATACAAAAAATAAAAAAAAATTTAAAATTCCAGCAACACTATTAAAAATGGAAAAAAGACCTGCATAAATATTTCTCAAAAGAGGACATATAGGAGGGAGTTATAATCTAGTGGTAGAGGAGTTGTCTAGCATGGAGGAGGTGCAGGGGTTGATTCTCAGCACTGCAAAATGTAAGGAGGAAGGAAGGAAGGAAGGGAGGAAGGGAGGGAGGGAGGGGAATGAAAGGAAGAAAAGAAAGAAGGAAGAATATATACAAATGAGCAACAATTAGGGGAAAAGATGTTCAACATCGCTAGTCATCAGGAAAATGCAAATAAAATCTACAATGAGATTTCACCTCACTCCTGCTAAAATGGCTGTTGTCAAAAAGACAGAAGATAAGTGTTAGGTGCCAGGAGCAGTGGCGCTCATCTGTAATCCCAGCGACAGGGGCAGGGGTGGGGGATGATTGCAAGTTTGAGGCCAGCTTCAGCAACTTAGCAAGGCCCTAAGAAACTTAGCAAGACCATATCTCAAAAATAAAAGTAAATAAATAAAATGGCTGGGAATGTAGCTCCATGGTAAAGTGTCTCAGTACAAAAAAAAAAAAAAAAAGTGTTTGCAAAGAAGTTGAGAAAAGGGAACAC
This sequence comes from Xerus rutilus, assembly GCA_028644305.1. Classification (NCBI taxonomy): domain Eukaryota; kingdom Metazoa; phylum Chordata; class Mammalia; order Rodentia; family Sciuridae; genus Xerus; species Xerus rutilus. Next base: position 93,680,257 of record CM053417.1, on the reverse strand, counting down.
TTGCACACTGTTGGTGGAAATATAAATGGGTACAGCCATTATGGAAACCGGTATTCAGGTTCCTCAAAAAATTAAAAATGGAACTACCATATTATCCACCAACTCTACCTCTGAATAGATTGCCAAAGAAAATGAAACAAAACCTTTAAGAGTTATCTGCACTCCCGTGTACACCTCAGCATTATTCACGGGTGCCAACACATAGAAGCAACCTACATGTCCATCAGTGAATGAATGGATCAAGAAAATATGATACATATACACATGAGAATGTTACTGTGACTTAAAAAAAAAGGATGCTATCCTGCCATTTTTGACAACATGCATGAATCTGGAGGACATTATGCTAAGTGAAATGAGCCAGAAGCAGAAAGACAAATGTTGCATGATTTCACTTATATGTGGAATCTAATACTCAAACTCATAGAAGCAGAGAGCAAAATGGTAGCTGTCAGACACTGAAGGGGAGGAGATATGAGGAGATATTGACTAAAGTTTCAGCTGTGTAAGATTAATGACTTCTAGAAATCTGATTACAACGACATGACTATAGTTAACAAAACTATATTGTACACATTTGCCCAGAGGGTTGATCTTAAGTGTTCTGAGCATACACATCAAGAAGAATGAACAAGATGGGCACGGTGGCACACCCCTGTAATCTCAGCACTTTGGGAGGCTGAGACAGGAGAATCGCGAGTTCAAAGCCAGCCTCAGCAATGGCGAGGTGCTAAGCAACTCAGTGAGACCCTGTCTCTATATAAAACACAAAATAGGGCTGGGGATGTGGCTCAGTGGTCGAGTACCCCTCAGTTCAATCCCCGTTACCAAAAAAAAAAAATTAAGGTTGTAAAACCCCCAAAGAACTTGAAACTAATTTCTTAAAATATGGTTACCTCTGGGAAGAATAAAAACAAAAACTAAAGTGCAAGAAGAGGAAATGGAGTAACATTGTTTTAACTACAGATTTCAAGTTTTGTTTGCCAAAATAATTGGTATGATTATTTCATTAAAATTTTAAGCTGGACATGGTGGCACATGCCTATAATCCCAGGGATCCAGGAAGCTGAGGCAGGAGGATCACAGATTGAAAAACAGCCTAGGCAACTTAGTAAAACCTTGTCTCAAAATTAAAAATAAAAAGGGTTGAGGTGTTGCTCAATGGTAGAGGGCCCCTGGGTTCAATCCCTAGTACCAGAAAAAGAAAAAAAAAATGTTTCATGTAAACAGAACTATACAAGTTACCTTTTATTCAGCACAATTATAGTATTTTGAGATTCACCCCATGATGTAACTGACATTACTAGACCATTTTTAAAGAGAAATTCTGCTTTTATTTATGATGTTACACATTTTTACAAGTAATTGAGATAATGATAGAATATTCTCAACTGCTACAAAAACGTGAAAAAGTGTAAGTGAATTTAGCCTTCATAGTTGAGAAAATGTCTATGATATTGATGAATCCAAAGCAGTTTCTTGAAAAATGTTTGGAAATGTGAAGAGTTGAATTTACAAATGTTGCCAAAGTTGTATATTCATGACAGAATTGTCACTGTATTTTGATTGATGTCTGAAATGAGAACAAGAAATAGCCAAATAAGTAGTAAATTGAAAATCATCTAGTCATCTTCATCTTCATCTTCATCTTTCTTGGTTGCATGGGCTTTTATTGCTTTGGGTATAGGAGTCTTCACAGAGTCATAATTCCATCCCTTCCTGATAAACAGCTTCTCCAGGATGTCTGGCATACTGTAGCCTTTGCTCACAATGAAATCCTTAAAGGCAATTGTCCCATAAAGATCGTCAATAATGTCTGGTTGAGGAGTATGGGGTTCTTGACTTTGATGTAAGACCTTGGGGTCAATCAATGGTTCATCATTTACTAACTTTCTCCACAACTTGGGCTTCAGGTACCATGCCCCATACCTCATCTTCATCCAGTCGGGTTTATAAGGATTCTTAAATTTGCAGAGTTTCCTCTCAAAGTCTGTTTCCTGTATGGAGAATCTTATCTCCTTCACTTTGTTTAGCCTGGTGCAGTACTTGAGGTCAGAAGGAAGCAGGTTTATTTTCTTGATGTGGTAGTCATTATAGGTTGGTTTGCACTCATAGTCAATGTCAACCTGTTGCATCATGAACTCTTCATCAATGCCCAAGTCTCCAAAAGTAGCAACCCATTTGCAGAAGTCAGTAATTCCTTTTGGTATGTACCTATGACTCTGAAATTTGGGCAAATCTTTTTTACATGACTTGTCTTCTTCATGAAACGATTTTTTTCTATTTGACCCGGGAATCTTGGGGGGTTCCAGGAAGTATCTTTTAGTATCGCGTTTGCAAACCTTGCGGGGTTCCTTGGTTCCTTTGCCATGGCCCTCACAATAAGCCCATGTGTCTTCCAGTTTCCTGTCAGGGTCCAGCACTTCCAGCACATTTAATAAGACGTCTGCAGGGAGATCGTCTTCCAGAGTCGAGTAGTGAGCCAAGGGATGCTGGGTCAGTCTGGCTTCGACATCCTCTACAAATGCCTTGCGCGCCTGTTGAGCCCTCGAGAGCTTGGAAAACAGACCTGTGTCCTTAGCTAGCTTCTTGTGACTCTTCTTGGGGGCAGGCTGGGGAACTTTGTGCGAAATCGTTGGGAGAAAGGCCTCCTTGGGGCCCCGAGTGATCAGATCTTCACACGAGGGACAGCCTTCCCTGAAGTCGTCCAGTCCTTCTTTGACAAATACCCACCGCCGGCTATCCAGCGAGGTGGGGAACTTCAGAAGCCTCTTCTTCTGCTTTGTGAAACACCTGGAAGGCAAATGGTCAATGTACCAGGACTTGCTAGGCATGCCCAGGGGCAGTGGCTCCAATACCCATGGCCGGAACCGCCACTTCTGTTCCTCCATGGTACCGGTGGCTCCAGGGCTACCCACAGCCCAAGCGCGCCTCAGCGCTGTGTTTACCCGAGGCCTCAGTTGCTAGGAGACTCGCAACCGCGATTCTCCTGCAGGGGCAGCGACCAAGCGCTCCACCCCCAGCTTAGTCCGTTTGGTGGTCCCTTGTATGGACATAATGGACTATTTATCCACTCGCATTTAATGGCCATTTGAGTTGTTTCCTGATTGGGACGATTACAGAGAATGCCTCAATGGACTTTTGTATCCATATTCTTGTGTGTGCATATGCGTTCTTTTCTCAGGTAAATTTTAGCTGAGAGTCCAGTGGTGGGATCATGAAAGGTGTATATTTAACATTTTTAAGCAACCACCAAATGTTTCCCAAGTGGGTGTACTATTTTTTTTTTAAATTTACAGATAAAACCATATGTCTTTATCAAGTATGAGTTTCTGAAACACACACATGCACACACACACACAAAGGAATAACTATGCATTACCTCATATAATTGTCATTTTTGTATTGAAAGCAGTTAACATTAACTGTCGTAGCATTTTTCAAAAATAACATACAAGCCGGGCCTGGTGGCTCACGCCTGTAATCCCAACACTTTTCGAGGCTGAGACAGAAGAATCTCAAGTTCAAAGCCAGCTTCAGCAACCGCAAGGCGCTAAACAACTCAGTGAGACCCTGTCTCTAAATAAAACACATAATAGGGCTGGGGATGTGGCTCACTGGTCTAGTACCCCTGAGTTCAATCCCCCGTACCAATAATAATAATAATAACAACAACAACAACAACATCAAATGGTCACCAAGTTATAGAATAGATCTCTTTGACTTTTTCCTCCTACTTACCTAACATTTGGTGTTCTTTGACCAGGTTGTTGTACTATTTTGTACAACTTTCTAGCAGTATACAACAATTTCAATTCCTCCTCATACTCCCAACATTTGTTATGATTAGTCATTTTAACTTTGACTATTTTAATAGGCATGTAGTCCAGTCTGCATGGAGGTTTTAATTTGCATTTCTTCTACTTCTGTTCTTCTTTTACCAAGTTGTTTGTTTGGGTTCCGTTATATCCTTTAAATTTCTATGGGAATCTTAACATCACTTAGTGAATATCTACCAAAAAAATAAATAAAAGCCTATTTGGACTTTGGTGAAGGTTATGTGGACTCTTTAGATTAATTTGAAGACAAATAATAGTAATATTGAGTTTTCTCAGTCATAAAAAGGTACATCCCAATTTGTTCATGTGTTCTTTTGTTTATCATAAATCGTAGAGCTCGTTTATTGGTCTTCCATTTCTAAGGGACCAGTCTCTGCTACATTATGTCCAATGTCTTGCAAACTATTATCTTAATATATTTGTCCTTATTTTGTTCTTGTTGTTGTCTAAAAAATAAGATCCATTTTAGTTTATTTTGTTCAGAAAAAGAAACAATTTACTTTACATTAGCCCATCACTACCAATCACATGAAGCTGCCTTCTCCAAGGTCACCAGAGACTTTAAAAGTATCAAATTCCTCATTACATTATTATTGACTCATTATTTGAAAGTGTGGATCATACCTACTTTACTGAAACCAACTTCTTCCTTAGATTACACTATTCTGTTTTGTTTTTTTCTCATAATGTCCATGACAGCTATTGTCTTTTAAATCCACAAAATGGACACCAACCTCCTCATCGTACCACATTAGGCATTTTACAGATATGATCCAGCATAACTCCTCTTGTTAGATAGTTAGCTATGAGCAGGTGGAAAGAGCAATAATAAGAAACAACATATAGGAAGGGTATCAAACATGTACATAAGGGACAAGTCCATAGGTCACAGGAATGGGAAAAACAGGAAAGCTTAAAAAAATAGACAAACATCTGGTTACTTATAACCCACAAAGAAAACAGGAATTGATATGTCAAACCACCTCTGGCCATAACTAATCATAATCCCTTAAAGGAACTATTATTTCAAAAACATGTCAAAGCCATCTTCTGTGACCTGGTCATTATGACTCTCACAAAAAAATTTGCTGAGGGCCATCCATACAAAATGACAAACAAAAACAATAAATAATTTGTCGATCAAAGGAGGTATGATAAAACAAGACAAGAACAAAGAAACCCAGACCCCATAAAAACCCAGACTCTGTAACAACCACACTGTTCTCTTTGGAGATGGTCTACCCAGTGCCTAACCTGCGTGTACCTGCACTTTGATTCCTCTAATAAATTCTTGCTTGCTATTCTGTGTGTCTTGCTTGAAATCCTTCCTGTGAGAATACAAGGCCCAATTGCTGTAAAACCCTGTGGTCACTTCAGCTCCATGGGACCCCTCTACAACACTCTTTTGGCATAAAATAACTCTCTGGTACACAAATTACTGATAAGATATCATTCCTTGCACATGACCTCAACTTATGTCTTTTTTGCAGGGGGGACACTGGGGATTGAACTCAGGGGCACTCAATCACTGAGCCACATCCCCAGCCCTATTGTGTGATTTATGTAGATACAGGGTCTCACTGAGTTGCTTACCACCTCACTGTTGCTGAGGCTGGCTTTGAACTCGCAATTCCCCTGTCTCAGCCTCCCAAAGTGCTAGGATTACAGGCATGCGTCACTGCGCCTGGCTGAACTTATGTCTTAAAAAACTAATTTGTTCATTTATTATTTTATTCATCACACATTTGTTAAGTTCCTATTTTGTGCCAGAGTGTGGGCTGTGTCTTTAAACTACTCCAATTAAAGATACAATTATCTTGTTTCTTGGCCAGAAAAAGAAATACAATTTACTTTGTACTGGCTTCAGAATGAAATTCATACTATTTCTTTGCCAGATAGAATCAGTCTTTGCATATTAATTATTTCAAAAGTTTTGTTCAAATTTCATTTTGAAGCAAACCTTTTCTGAGTATTGAGTAGTATTGATTAAGATTGTAAATGAATGAAATAGAATTAAATGGATCAATACAACTAGAGTGAATTAAGATTGAAGCCAGAAGCTAAAGTATGAGGCCAGGAAATAAAAATCCAAGTGACTAGGAAAATAGGAATTTGGGGGATGGAGGTATAGCTCAGTGGTCAAGTGCTTGCCTAGCATATATAAGGCCCTTGATTTAATCCTCAGAACTGCAGCGGTGGGGGAGAGGAACTTGGTCTAAGTCTAAAGATTATTGCCTATGACTTTCTTGTTCAATTTGCTGAAATACAAATCACTAGCAGAAATCTCCACGTAGGGACAGGGACAAAGTGACATTTCCAGATAAAAAACAAAGACAGTGTTTCCTAACATTAATGGCCAATAATAATTTTTTTAAAAGCTTCGGACATTCAAACACTTTGGAAAGTTCAATCTTCCAACCTTGTCATATGAAATTTTATTTTCCATATAGGGAAAGATATAGTTGCAACAGAAATCACACATCTGTTTTGCAATTAATAAGTGAAATGTAATGAATAAGCATCATGCAATATAAGTAAAAAGCTCACTAGATTACATTACTGTATGAGAATCAGCATCCTCAAATTATCTATCCTATTCCAACCAGAAAAATGATGATTAGGAGGTATAGCTATTAGAGAAAGCCTGCTGAGGGTATTTAACATCTTCCAAAGCTATATCTCTGAAAAGTGATCATTGTAGGATGCCAAACAGTTTCTCAACTGCTCCACATTATATTTCCTCAAATAATAGGGAATGTGTTAATGTATCTGTCTTAAAAGTCATTGTTATCTTATGCATTGTTTCTATACAGCAACACAATAAAAGCATTTTATAGCTTGCAATCAACCAATAATTTTCAATATCAGATTTTCTATTAGTTTATACTGTCATTTACTTTCCCCCTTTAGTTTTCATTTTTATTTTTCATTAACATGACAGTTATTTTTCTATATTCTTAGCTTCTATGTATTGTTTCTCCCTCTTTTGAAATATCACAGATATTTGTATATAATTCTGTTCCCAATTAATACTATCCTTTTTTTAAGCTTTCCGAATTTGGTCTCCTTGTAAAGCTGACTCCACAAGTCATTCCAGTCCTGTATCATTTTTGTTCATCTTCTCTGAACTGCAAATTCATCAGCTTTTGCCCTTAACTTTCACTATGGAAATATGCAGTTTGTTCTGGTTGAACTATGAAAAAAGCTCTTATTTTAGAGCTGGGTGTGCTGGTGCATGCCTGCAATCCCAGCAGTTCAGGAGACTGAGCCAGGAGTGTTGCAAGTCCAAGGCCAGACTCAGCAATTTAGTGAGACTCTGTGTCAAAATAAAGCATAGAAAGGGCTGGGGATGTAGCTCAGGGGTAAAGTGCTTCTGAGTTGAATCCTCAGTACCTCCAAAGGAAAGGAAAAAGAAAACAAAAATTAAATAACTGAAACTCAGCTTTGAACTGTCATGAGAGGTACAAAAATTTTTTTTCTTTTCTTTTCTTTTTTCTTTTTTGGTACCGGGGATTGAACTCAGGGGCACTCATCTACTTAGCCACATCCCCAGCCCTATTTTGTGTTTTATGTAGAGACAGGGTCTCACTGAGTTGCTTAGCACCTCGCCATTGCTGAGACTGGCTTTGAACTCATGATTCTCCTGTCTCAGCCTCCCTAAGTGCTGAGATTACAGGCTTGTGTCACTGCACCTGGCAAATCAATGGTTCTTAGTGTATTCACACAGTGTACAACCATTGCCATACTCAATTTTAAAACACTGTTGTCAACCCCCCAAAAAAACATCATAACATTAATAGTCGCTGTTCATCTACCCCATTGCCTGCCACTTTAACCACTGGCAACCACTAATCTATGTTCTCTCTCTTGAAATTTGCCTATTCTGGACAGTTATTATGAATGGAATCATAGAATATGATCTTTTTTGGCTGAATTCGTTAATTTATCATACTCTTTTCAAATTTCATCCATGTCATAGAGTATAACTACTTCATTTTCTTTCTTTCTTTCTTTCTTTCTTTCTTTCTTTCTTTCTTTCTTTCTTTCTTTCTTTCTCTCTCTCTCTCTCCCTCTCTCTCTCTCTCTCTCTCTCTCTCTCTCTTTCTCTCTCTCTCTTTCTTTTTTTTTGGTACCAAAGATTGAACTCAGGGGCACTCAATCACTGAGCCACATCCTCAGCCCTATTTTGTGTTTTGTGTAGAGACAAGGTCTCACTTCTTTTCCTTTTTTTTAAAATATTTATTTTTTAGTTGTAGGTGGACAGAATATCTTTATTTTATTTTTATGTGGTGCTGAGGATCAAACCCAGTGCCTCACGCATGCTAGGTGGGCACACTATCACTGCGCCATAACCTCAGCCCCTCACTTCATTTTCTTTTTATTACCAACTGATTATGCATTGTGTGGACATACCATATTTAATTTATCCATTCATCAGCTGATGGACATTTGGGTTGTTTCCAATTTTGTTTTGTTTTGTTTTTTATACCAGAAGTTGAACCCAGGGCCACTTAACCACTAAGCCACATCCTCAGCCCTTTTTTATATGTCATTTAGACACAGAGTCTCACTGAGTTGCCTTGCTAAGTTGTTGAGGCTGGCTTTGAACTCTTGATCCTCCTGCTTCAGCCTCCTGAGCTGCTGGGATTATAGGCGTGTCCCACAGCACCCAGTTGTTTCCAATTTTTTAAATGAATAATGTTGCTATGAACATTTTTATACAAGTCTTTGTATGACAAATGTTTTCATTTCCTTTGGGTAGGAGTAGAATTGTTGAGTTATAGAACTATATGTTTAATCTTTTGAGGAACTACCAGGCTGATTTTCCATAGTGTCTGCACTATTTTCTATTCCCACCAGCTGGCGAATGAGGGTTCCAAATTCTCCACAATCTCACCAATACCTACAATTATCCTTTTTTTTTTCAGCACCAGGGATTGAACTCAGGGGTACTCAACCACTGAGCCACATCCCCAGCCCTATTTTGTGTTTTATGTAGAGATAGGGTCTCACTGAGTTGCTTAGCACCTCGCTTTCGCTGAGGCTAGCTTTGAACTCATGAATCTCCTGTCTTAGCCTCTCAAAGTGCTGAGATTACAGGCCTGCGCCACCAAACCTGGCTACAATTATCCCTTTTATAACTATTTTTATGATAGCTATCCTAGCATGTATGAAGTGATATCTCATTGTGGTTTCAACTTGCATTTTCCTAACGGTTAATAATATCAAGAATTTTTTCATTGGTTTAATGTCCATTTTTATATCTTTGTGCAAAAGATATGAATATGCATTTCTCCATTTTTAAGTTATCTTTTCCTTTCTCTTTTTGATCTCTAAGGATTCTTAATATATTTAACATATGTTTTTAAATGTTATTAAAGTTGTTTCCCAAGCAGATTACTTAAAAAGTAAAGAAAAACATTTTTCCAATTTCTTATTAAAAGTAAACAGCTGGACACCATGACACAAGCCTGTAATCCCAGTGGCTCCGGAGACTAAGGCAGGAGGATCACAAGTTCAAAGCCATACTCAGCAACTTAGTGAGGCCCTAAGCAACTCAGTGATACTCTGTCTGAAAATAAAAAATAAAAAAGGCTGGAGACTTAGTTTAGTGGTAAAGTGCCCTGGGTTTGATCCCCAGTAGATACATACGTACATACATACATACATACATAATTTAAGAAAAGAAAACTTTGTTGTTTTAGAAGAGAAGACAAAACTCCAGTTTTGCATCAGTTTAATACACAGATAATTTTAATAAAACTTTAAAAATAAATTCATCCATTCTTACCCAGCTTTGACTATACAAGATAAGATTCCTTTTTAACAAACATCTTACAACTTATTTTATCCACTTTTTCCCCTACATTTTTCTTTTGCTCATTCTGGAACAACCAGTTATTCTACTTTAGAATGGAATTAATTACTCCATTTCCCTTTAACAAATAAACATCTTCATCCTTAGAACTTTCCTTACCAAAAATATGTCTTATTTTACTTGCATAATTTGAATACAGAGTTGTTTCTCTTATAATTTCTAGTATTTTTAATACCATATATTAAATTAGAACTTTTAAGTTTCAATAACCTTAATTTTTAGTGAAAACTAGGAAGTACACAATTGTGAACTGTCTGTAACATGCCAATATTCTGTATATTAATTCCATTTCATAATTTCTAAAAACATATGCTTCTTTAATAGTACAATTTCTCATGTTTATTAACAGAATCAAATATCTTTAGCTCCTCTATAATCAGAAACCAAAAGCAGAAAATCTTAAACATGTTCAGTAATTAATGTTTCAGTAGTCTTATTTAGAACTCAACCAGACATTTAATGAAAATATCTCACTTAATTTAACTTAGCATAACTTTAAGATTTCAAGGCACCAATGACATTTTTAAATGATTCTTAAGTGCACATGCTTTATAAAACATAATTATTATTGAAAAGTCCATTTAAAAACTCTTATCCCACTTACATTAACTCACTTATTTTTAGCAGTTATGCTGGAATTGCTCATGAAAATTTCATCAGACATTTTAAAATGCTAACCATCATCTTAAGTTACTTCTCTTATTGACAGACAAGGCAGGCAGGTATCAAAAATATCACAGAAACAAAGAAACTAAAAAGTTAAGCATATGGTTCTTTCTTTTTAATTGTCAGGCTTGACATATGAAGCAATTCTTTGTTTGTTTGTTGGCAGGACTGGGGATTGAACTCAAGGCCTTAGAACACACAAGACAAGCATTCTACCACTAAGCTATACCCACATCCTCAGCAATAAGCAATTCATTTGTATTGTGCCTTTTGCTCTTAGATTGGATTTACAGTTTTATTAATTTAAACCTCTAGTAGAGATAACATAAGCTTGTTTACTAGTAAACCTAAGTAAGATAAAATATACATCTGCATTGTATTTAATGATGACAGTCCTGAAGATATACATGTTTGTATTTTACCAAAGTTTTTTAAACTAGCTTTATTTAACAAAGAGTATCATATATCATGTGAACTTTAAAAAGAACATTAGAGTCAATTTCCATATCTCTAAGAGTTTTTAAATATTTGATTTACATAAGTGGTCATTTGTCTCTAAGCCAATTTTGCTAGAATTCCTTTAAGGGATTTAAAAAATTAATTTGATAATACAATCCAGAGGTAGAAAAATATCCCAAATGCATAACAAATATACATACATACATAAACAGACACAAAGATCTCAGAGCTTTCATTCTAAAATTTTAGCCATGAACCAGGCATACTAATATGAAATTCACTAGTTTCTAAGAGAATAGCTGAATCCAAACTATTTCTGACAAGTTTCTGACAAGAACAAGTTAAAGTTATCCAGTGAGATAGCTAAAACTTTTGCTAATATTTATAGAAAAGACTTTTGAATATTCTTCATTTTTTCCAGTTTCCAAATAGTTCCTTTTTTCTCCTTTCTAATGATAGTCATCTCTTTGAAGTTTCTGTTTCAAATAGATGATTGTCAGATCCTAGAGAAGGCAGGGTAAGAAATTTACATCTTAAGCATGCAGAGAAAAGATCCACATTTTATGTGAGAAGGAGATTTGGGGCATATTTGCTTACTGTGGGAGGTCAACCTTATGGAAGATATGGGCTGTTTTAGGTGACTAACTGAGGAGACATCTAGTGGCTGTCATTCAGTCTATTTCCAATTAGTCTTTTTCCATATAGCCTTAGATAGTTGCTTTTGGGGGACTTTGAAACACTTGAGAACAGAGGGCCTGAAGTTCCGGTGACTGAGGGGTTGGAGTGGGAAGGTAAGTCTGACAAAGATAGAGGGCTGGAGGAAGTAGAGGTTTGAAGGAGGACATATCAAGGACTCAAGGTAACTAATGGGAGATCAAAGGTGGCAAAACGGAAAGAGAAACAGAAGCAGATGGAAAGAATAGGTCTCCTAGGAGCTGAATTGTGGAGGTCTTATGATCCGTTTTTAAAGGCTAATTAAAGCCAAGCGTGATGACGCATGCCTGTAATCCCAGCGGCTCAGGAGGCTGAGGCAGGAGAATCAGGGTTCAAAGGCTGTCTCAGAAACTTAGCAACACTGTAAAAAAAAACCCACTGGGAATGTGGCTCAGTGGTTAACCACCACCACATCCCCAGGTTCATTCCCCAGTCCCTCACTCCAAAAAAAAGTCAAAGTTTCAACAAGAAGGAGATGAGCAGAGCTGGCATAACATATAGTCATCAGGTGTTCAAGAACAGGGTTTCCCTCAACTAAGAAGTTTCTACGGAAGAACCATGACCTAACAGAAAGGGCAGAAAGGACTTCAAAAATTATATAGTGAGAATATCTGCTTTCACTTAAACCAATCCTGACTATAAAGCACTTTAAAAAAAATTCTTTCTTATCCTCTATCTATGTACAATGAATCAACTTGCACTGTTAACGTGTAAGCCTAAATAAAAAATTTAAAAAATAAAAAAAAAATTCTTTCTGAGTTACTAGAGACAAAATTGACCAATTTATATTGTGTGCATATACAAATATGTAACAACAAATTTCACCATTATGTATAACCCACTAACAAGAAAAGAGGAAATCCTTTCAAATATTTAATTATTTGGTTTCAGCCAGGACAAATAGTACGTGTTATTTGGGTCCTATTGAACCCTTTTTTTCCTTTTCCTGCTTTTAAACCAAAAGTCCTTACTGAATGATTCATATCCAAAACCAACAAGCTTTTTATGACTCAACCATGGATGTAAGAGATATCCTCAAAAGAGGGTACACAAAAATATATCCTTCCCAAGATGCAGAACCATACTCAAAGAGCCAAAAGAAAGAAGACACCGATCTCCTCTCTCTCTGCAGAGTTGGCAACAGTCAGAATATTAGCAGTGAAGTTCACTGCGTACATGCCTGAAACTGAGAATTTGCACCCTGACAGGCAGAAAATCACGCTAAGCCCTCAAGACACAAAATGAGACAAATAGGAAGGTAATAGCTGTCCCTGGAAAAGAAAAGATCAATATTAATTGGGTATCCTAAAACCAAATTTATACCAGAGCCACAATCCAAACAAACATTTTTCTCCTGCTAATTTGAATTTGGAAACGAAGGGACAGGAGAAATTTTTACCTTCCTCTTTAAACAGGACTGATTTTAGTAGATAGAAATTCAGGAGAGCTGATCTTGGTAAGATTTCTTACCTTTCCCTGGCTTATGTTGGTTGTCTCAGGCTTTCATCTGCAGGCTCCAGAGAAAGTGGGGTGTCCTACTTGTGCCATTGAGTTGTCAGAAACCATAGGGGAGAAAGGTAATATATTATCCTTACTGATAGCACAAGGTTCGTGGCTAAGGCTCCCACAACAAATGATATATTAAAAACAAAAATTATAGAAATTTATTTAACATAAGTTTGGGGGTTTTGTTTTTGTGACATGGGGGCCTGGAGAAAGCAGGGTGTGATCTAGTGGCAATAAACGTGGAGGAACTTCGCAAGGCCCCATTTGTTCATATTCTTCTCTGTGCCTGTCTCTCCAGAGAAAAGGACATTCATTTCCTTTGGGTACAGGCAAGACACCTCTCATGTGAGGATCTTTATGACCTACTTTAAAGGAAGATCAGCTAGGTTTCATGTCACATAAGTGGCGAGAGAAAGGTGAGAGGGATCTTAGCACCATCTTAACGATGTTTTCTGGGCTGGTCCTGGGCAGCAACTTCAGCAGTACTGGCTGCGCAAAGGACCGCAGGTGAAGTAGTCCTGCGGGAAACGGGTACTGACGCCTGACAGGGTGTAGTGCTCTAGCAAATGGAAGACATCAGCAACTCCTGCAGCTGAAATTACAGGCCAAGGTTATCTCCGCAGCGGAGGACCAGGTAGGTAGCGGTCAGAGGGAACAGTGCTGCTTGGGTTAGTGGTGAGCCATGCTAGAGAGGGCCAGTGGGCCAGGCTTGCTGCTAGCCCAAGAACATCCTTTGGCACCCCCTATCTTGTGACCTATTCTCTTAAAACCAATGGTGGGTGCTGCTCCTGGGGTGAGTGGGTTAAGGACAGAAGTCTGGCTTTCTCCCTGTCCCAGCCAGGATCCATCTGGCCCCACCATGACTTTTGTTTTTTATGCCAATGCATTGAATTGACTGTCTTTTGTCTCCTGTAGCCACATGAACCAGTAACATATTCACATCAACCAACTCTTACAGGAACAATAATTTGATATGAACTAAACATATTGCATGAATTTTTGTGCTAATGAGCTTTGGGAAGCTGATAGGCTTTCCCGTTGTTTTTTTCATTTTTGCTGTTTTAATAATAAGTTGAACTCAACCCATGCAGCTCATATGTGCCACAGAATCTAATAGTAGGAAGGACATGTAATGCCACAAAATTTTTAAAAAGTGGCGGGGAAGCCATCAGAAGAGAGATGAGTATGCATTTTGGGGGTAGTCACTTTTTCTTTTTTCAGTACTAAGAGATTGAAGCCAGGAGTGCTCTACTACTGAGCTACATCTCCAGCCTATTATTTATTTATTTATTTATTTATTTATTTATTTATAAGTTGCCCAGGTCCTCGATCAATTGCTGACCTCCAATTTGCGATTCCTGCCTCAGCCTTCTCAATTACTGGAATTGTGCCACTGGGCCGACCACTTGTACCTTCTTCTAGCTGTCAAGAAATCAGTATAGAATTCAGGACATTGGACTTATGCATTATCATGTGTGTCTTGTTTACTTAAATTTCCAAGATTCTATTACTCTCAAACAAATTAAATATCCAAAGTATTTCTGAGATCACCTTTTATATTCTTATAGGAAATGGCATTTGTCCTCCTGTTTGAAACAAAAATTATTGGTGGATTATAATAATGCATGATAGCGGGATTCATTATTTCATATTCATACATGCACATCGTTTGATCAGTCTTATTCCCTAGGACCTTCCTTTTCCTCCCCTTGATCCGCTTGCTCTACTCTACCCATTTCTCTTCTATTATTATTAGTTTGTTTTGTTTTGGTACCGGGGATTGAACTCAGGAGTACTCAACCACTGAGCCACATCCCCACCCTATTTTGTGTTTTATGTAGAGACAGGGTCTCACTGAGTTGCTTAGCACCTCGCCATTACTGAGGCTGGCTTTGAACTCACGATTCTCCTGTCTCAGCCTCCCTAAGTGCTGGGATTACAGGTGTACGCCACTGTTCCTGGCTTATTATTGTTATTTTAACAAAATCTACCAAATTATGCTGTCCTCCCTTTTTAAAATATACATGTTTATAAATAAAATAGACAATCTTGAGGTGTTTTCTTAAACTCTTTGCTCTTTATCTCATGTCAAAAATGGTTGAAGCAGATTATCTGGCTTGGTGGGCCAAATTAATGTAAGTTTTTTCATAAATACCTGAAAAACCTATGTGGAGAAGGGAATATTAAAGTATCATCTTAATTATATCTAATAAAAACCAAAGAGCTTTAATCTTTTATTAAAAATAGAATGAAGCTTTTTTTTTTTTTTTTTTGGAAATAAGCGGACTTTCCAAGAACTTGGAGCATCGCATTTAGAAAATAATTTGTCCCTGTGTATTAGATTTCTTGTTTTCCAAGAAAGGTTGCAGCTGATTTCCAAAATACCAATCTTTTGCACTATTTCTCCCCAAAATTAGTGTTCTTAGGAAACCTTAATGTTTCTTTCCAGGGTTGGTTGGTTGGTTGTTTTTGTTTTTCTATACAAACTTTTAAATGAAGTAGTCCTTTATCTACAGTTCACTTCTTGTTACCATCCTTCCTCCATGATTGTTTAAAGTTCAAATGGCTTCTTGAGGCAGCATTTGTTTTTGAAAAAAGTTGCATTGCCTGTCCCCTCCCACTAAGAACATATTTACTCTATTACATTAAAACCTAGCTGCAGTTTTCTTCCTAGTCAATAGCAAGAATAGCACGGGTTGGTGAACAGATTAATGGGCTTAGCAGCAAAAATATTATAAGAACCTTAGTATGTATTTCAATATTTGTCAACTATTGGTTGATTGTTGGTCAACATTATATCCCAGTGTCTGTTTTTCTTTCATTTATCCATGTAAATAGGCCAAATTCAACCAGAAATTTTGAGCCAAAACCACTTTGAATTGTCACCAATAATATGACAGACTACATTTTAACAGTATCAAGATGATTTTAAATGCCAGAAAAAGGATCTATCCAAAGCTAATAAATTTATATTTTTAAATGCACTCCAGGTTCCTGACACCCCCCCCCAAATAAGTATGTGTGTGGACAGGAGCAAGGGATCCAAAACCTTTTATTTTGTTTCCCAAAGACCATGAATATTGGTTGATCTAGTGTTTCTGCCGAGTTTGAACCTGGACTCCCCACCCTTAACCCAGCCGGGTATTTCTGCCCAGATCTTCATTTCCTTACAAAGTGAGGAAAGAGAGAAGCTAAAGAAAATCTAGCAGATCCTGAGGAAGCAAACAGGTGAAGTTTGCTTCCTAATTTTTTCAGATATGCAGGGTGTATACGTTTGTATATGTAGAGAAGTTTCAGGCATCTTTACTTAGAGCCGTTCTGTAACTGATCACTTGCTAAAGTAATGTTTATCTACACTCACAGATTCACTTTTTTAAAAAATTTTTTTTAGTTCTTGATTGACCTTTATTTATTCATTTATTTATATGCGGTGCTGAGGATCGAACCCAGTGCCTCCCACATGCGAGGCAAGCACTCTACCACTGAGCCACAATCCCAGCCCCAGATTCACTTTTTTATCTGAGAGAAAAAATAAACGTAATAGTATCATCAAGGATTCCTATTTAAGCAGGAAAAGAATCAGTGCTGATGATAGTGTCTGATTTGTTACGTGTTTCAGAATCTTTGATTTTATTTTGGAGAATAAGATTTAAATAGCAAGGCATGTCATTTAATTTTATGATTGTGTGATTTTTTTTCTTGGTAATGGGTATTGAATGCAGGGGCACTAAACCTCTGAGCCACAACCCTTTTTTGTATTTTATTTAGAGACAGGGCCTCCCGGAGTTGCTCATGTAAGCAAAATTAACCAAAAACAGCAGCAGACCTCAGATCAGCAACTATCTTTATAAGCAGCGGTGGAGTGGCACATTTTTAAGGTGGAAAATGGCAACTGGTTACAAGAGAGATCTGTGTTTTATATGTCTTAATGAGAGTTAATCATAGCAGAATGTTTAGTGTGACTTTCCTGACCGGCTGGGCAGTCAAGCAACTAGTTGTGCAGGTTCAAAGTTTAAATCAGGAAAACAGTTGTAATATCTCGAAACCCATTGATACTGGGATGAAACTCCCGACCCCAGAGCCCATCGTTTGCCTTCTCCACCCAGGACTCACTGTCACCAGGAAAGGATGAAAGCCCAGAGCCTCGGGCCCATTGTTTGCCTTCCCCTCCTCCCCTCCCAGATCCCACTATCCTCCTTTTCTCCCTGAGGGCTGTCATTTCCCTTTTCTTGGAAGTTGTTATTTTCCATATCCTTCAGCTTAGATCCCTGCTAAATTGATTAAGCTGGCTTTGAACTCACGATCCTCCTCCTTCAGCCTTCCAGCCACTGGGATTACAGGTGTGCATCACTGCACCCCACTGATTATGTGATTTGTACATGAGTTTAGTCATGAAAATTATGTATCTCAAAACATTTTTAAAAGTAAGTTCACTGCCAGGCGTTGTTGCGCATGCCTGTAATCCCAGCGGCTCAGGTGGCTGAGGCAGGAAGATCACAAGTTCAAAGCCAGCCTCAGGAAAAAGGAGGCACTAAGCACATCATCACTTATAATTCACAGTGAGCCTTCTTCAAACAAATGCCACCAGGCAAATCTTTTTTATTTATTTATTTATTTTTTTGGTACCAGGGATTGAACTCAGGGGCACTCGACCACTGAGCCACATCCCCAGCCCTATTTTGTGTTTTATGTAGAGACAGGGTCTCACTGAGTTGCTTAGTGCCTTGCTGTTGCTGAGGCTGGCTTTGAACTCACAATTCTCCTGTCTCAGCCTCCCTAAGTGCTGGGACTACAGGCTTGAGCCACCGCGCCCGGCTCACCAGGCAAATCTTTAAAGTAGCCATTGCTCAACTTTGTTGAACAGAAGCACTTTCATCTCTTCAGTCTAGCCTAAAGCTTTTTTTTTCAATGATTCCATTTATAAAGATTCAAACTAGGTAAGATTAGTGTGATGATATAAGCCAGAATAATGTTTATATTTGATAGGTAAGCAGACATTGACTGTGAGTAGGCAAAAGTAAGACTTCTGGTGTCCTGGTCATGGATCACGTTCCGTTCTTGGTTCTAGGTAGAGAGTAGAGAAAAGTTAATTCTGTTAAAATTCTAAAAACCATATACTTGTGCATTTGATGGGCATATAAATATACTTAAATAAACAGTAACAGAAACATGTAGTTAAAATTAAGTTATTTGAACAACTAGGCATTCCCTGACAATGGGGGCAGAGGGTCTGTGGACTAGAAGATTCTTTTTTTCCCCAATATTTCCCCTTACTCTCCACTTCTCCCTCCCCCCATTCCCTTATCTCTACTCTACTAATCTTTCTGCTATTTACTTTTTTTTTAAATTAGTATCTTGTGGATACTTTCTCAGTATATATCCAAAACATCTAAAATCAGCATACTATAGAGATGCAGCCACATCAATGTTTATGGCAACACAAGTCACAATAGCCAAGATATGGAGCCAACCTAGGTGTCATCCAACAGATGAATGAATAAAGAAAATGTGGTATATATACACAATGGAGTATTCCTCAACCATAAAGAAGAATGAAATTATGGCATTTCCTAGTAAATGGATAGAACTGGAGACTATCATGCTAGATGAAATAAGCCAGACCCAGAAAAACTCAAAGGTTGAATGTTTTCTCTGATATGTGAAATCTAGCCTGAAATAAAGAAAAGAAAACAGAAAATAAATGGGGGAGGGAAAAATTTTTATCAAAATAGAAGAAAGATCAGTAGAAAAAGGGTATAAAGGAAGAGTAGTGGAATGACTCTGACCTAACTTTCCTATGTACATATATGAATACACCACAGTGAACCTCACCATTATGTGTATCCAAAGCTCTTAATCAGGGCAACACAGTGTGTCTGAGACCAGTGCCCTCAAGCCACCTCAGAATGAAAAAGAAAACTGCTATTAATTCTTTGCTTTCTGCTGCCAGTGCCCTCCTTCTCTTAATACCTCATGACCTGTGGCCATTCCTCCTTATTTGGCTGGCTTCCCTTTAGTCTCTCTCCTGTCCCTCCAATAAATCCTCCCTATTTATTTCAGTTGTACATTTCTCCAGAACCAGGACTCAACATGGCACTCTCCCTTCATTGGACTTCTGCACATAGCTTCTCAGCTTGTGATTCTTAACCTTCCACAGTTTCCTCTTGACCTGTTATTTCAACTTCATCTTCTTTTGTACTTGTGCATTCTGGCTATGCTGTTGTAGCTAGTATTTGTGAATACATCCTGCTCTCATCCACTTTCTGGGTCAAGTTCAAGCTTGCTTCTCAGCCTATCTGCTAACCTCTTACCTTCCACTGCTTTATGTGACAAAGGAGTCTTGTCCATCCTAAATGACCTTGTTCAAAACAATTTACCTCATGGAACCTGCTAGATCTTTGCAGTTGGAAGTATTCTATCTTTTCCCTATGAGCCCAGAACACTTCAGATCTTTCTCATACAATTCTTTGACAGCTGGCCTTTTTATCAGTTTCTACAAATACTTCCCTCTCACTAGATGTTGAGTGCCTTTGGGTCAAAGACTGTGTCTTAATCATCTTCGTGTCCCCTATAGTACCTAGTACAGTATACTGTTTCATGGGTATTCAGGAAACTGTTGGTGAAAACCTAAAATTAGAATACAGCCAGAATATCACATAAGTAAGAGTCAGGAGGAAATATTCAACATTTTGTTAGTTTTCATGATAACTTCATGTCTGGCCTTATTTGTAAAACTTCATTTGGCAATGGAAAATGTGGTAGATAAAGTGGTACTCTCCATTATTGAAGATAAGCATTAGTATCCATATACGTGGAATCTTTATGATAGGGATCAAAGTCAAATAGGAAAAAGGCCAGAATTGGTATTCTAAATGGAATTTGATGTCATCCAGGTATAAAAATGATTTGCAATATATGATCGTTTAAGTCAGTTTTCCTACCATTGTGTAATATATTTTCTACCTCATTGATCAAGAGTTCTGTCTTGTTTTAGAGAACTCTTCCTCCACACCATGACGAACAGGCTAGAAAGAGTTGACACAGAGGACTGATAGCTATCACTTATGTCATTTTACCCTGTTCAGCGCACTCATTTATTTTATATCATTTAATCTTTCTAAAATCTCGGCAAGGAAGAACTTATCTTCTTTATATAAGTGAGAAATCTCAGGCTCAGACAGTTTAAAATATATTGCCCCAGATCCAATAGTCAGCAAGTAGCAGATCAGGTTCACATTCAATTATTTTAACTCAAAATAGCCAACTTTACCTTGGACAAGAAAATAATAGTCATTCTGTGGATATCATTTGTTGCCCATCTCCATACCCATCCCAAATCTTGGTGTATTCCTGGCATATATCTACCCTGGAGACAATACTTGCGCTGAATAGAGTTCCTGTATAAATCAGCCTGTCTATTTGAATTTCAGCAATACCTATGCTACCCTGAAAAATATCTGTGGTTATTTTCTAAGGCTAGGATGGTTTATTCTCTGAAAGAATGAAAGAAAGAAAGAAAGAAAGAAAGAAAGAAAGAAAGAAAGAAAGAAAGAAAGAAAGAAAACACACTAGACCTAGTTAGAGCTCCAAAATGAGGGATATGAAACTAATTTAATTTTTTTCCTAAGTTATCTTCACCTTCAGGAAAAGTTTAGGATGAACTTCCTTCATTCTCCCTACCTTTTTTATATTTTTCCTCTCACCAAATTGCAAAAGAACTGTATCTAAGGATGTCCACTCTTTTTTTTTTTGGTACCAGGGATTGAACTCAGGGGCACTTGACCACTGAGCCACATCCCCAGCCCTATTTTGTGTTTTATGTAGAGACAGGGTCTCACTAAGTTGCTAGTACCTCACCGTTGCTGAGGCTGGCGATTCTCCTGTCTCAGCCTCTCAAAGTTCTGGGATTATAGGTGTGCGCCACTGCACCCAGCTGGATGTCCACTCTTGAGAATAGCCTATCTGGTTCCTTTGCTGTCTTCTCCTGTATTCAAAGCTATATTTTTGTCTTCATGACCTTGACTTGAGTGTAGCTTAAGGAGCTTTCAATTTGCTCTTTCTTCATCCTTCTCCTGAAGAAACCTAAGAAATCATTAGATGCCCTCTCTGTGCCTGCCAAGTTGCCTGTATTTTCCCAGGCCAAAATCAAGTTGTGTACAACCATACTTTTCTTTTTTTAGTTGTAGATGGACACAATATCTTTACTTTATTCATTTATTTATTTTTTTATGTGGTGCTGAGGATAGAACCCAGTGCCCCACGCATGCAAGGCGAGCGCTCTACCATTGAGCCACAATCCCAGCCCCACAACCATACTTTTCAATACCAGAAAGTATGCTTGTATTTGTCAAACCACCTAGGGTTTGAGGAAAAAGATATCTAAATTTACATTGTTTTAAATCTTTTTTTTTTTTTTTTTGGTACTGGGGATTGAACTCAGGGGCACTCGACCACTGAGCCACATCCCCAGCCCTATTTTGTGTTTTATGTAGAGACAGGGTCTCACTGAGTTGCTCAGCGCCTCGCCGTTCCTGAGGCTGGCTTTGAACTCGCGATTCTCCTGTCTCGGCCTCCCTAAGTGCTGGGATTACAGGCTTGAGCCACCGCTCCCGGCTTGTCTTAAATCTTTTAAAATGTATATATGTATGCTTCCTTTGCTGTCATTTTTAAGTTCCAGCTACATAATAAGGAAAAATATATATATATATACACACACACATATATGTTCTAACTCATATATGTATATGTGCACATATTTTTTTCCTTTATTCTGTAGCTGTGACTTAAAACTGACAGCAATGGAAAATAGTCTTGGATTCTCTATTCCTGACTAAATATATTATTTAATTGGGTTATTTATTCATATTCATAGCACCTCCCCACAATTCCCTTGAAAAAGACAGACTGGCTAATTTAAAAGAGTCTCAAGAATGTGTCGTCGAGGTCTTCAGAATTCTTTCTCCCCATTATTACAAATAGCATTCAATAAATATTTATTGAATGAATTAATGAATAAATGAATTAAAATGATCCCGAGCTTATTTTGATCATAGCACATTTTTTTATATTCCATGGCACATTTCAAGGAGCAAACAATAGCCAAAACACTAACATTCTTTTTATCAGTTCCATTTTATAAAGAAATACCTTTTAAATGCTTTTTCAGGGTTTGCTTTTCAAAATGCATCCATTTTTCTTGCTTCCTTGGCCAATGTTAAGCATTGCTTTGTTATGATTTTAATATGATAAAGCCCCATTTTCCAAACCCCAGGCCCTATATTTCTCCGTATGGACCTGCCTGACTGTTGGCCATTTTCTGATCCTTGATGTAAGCCACAAAAATGAGGCAAAACCTCAATCCACAGATGAATTGACCTAATAGTGTCTCTAATATGGTTGGGTGACTAATGACCTTAGTGACATATAAAGGTCTTTAATGTTTCAGTTCTGCATATCTCTACCCACCCCCCTGCCATTACCACAGATAATTCATTCCTATTTTTATTTGATAGAGACCACTTGTATGTTGGTACTTTTCCGTTATTTATCTTATCTTTGTAAACTTATACAAAGTCTCAGGGTGCTTTTGTTTTATTACTTAAATCTGTAGTATCCTTATCCTCATGTATTTTTCTCTGTGCTATCTGTGTAAACTACAAAGACACATTCTTTTTTCAGGGGGAGAGTACTGGGGATTAAACACAGGGGCACTTGACCACTGAGCCACATCCCCAGCCCTATTTTGTGTTTTATGTAGAGACAGGGTCTCACTGAGGTGCTTAGTGCCTCGCCATTGCTGAGGCTGGCTTTGAATTCGCAATTCTCCTGTCTCAGCCTCCCAAAGTGCTGGGATTACAGGCGTGTGCCACCACGTCCTGCTCAAAGACACATTCTTAATCTGCTACCTGCATAGCAAATTAATTAGATTGTTCTCAAGTCTAAAAGGGAAATAAATGCTAATTTGATTCACCATGAAATCTAAAGCTAATTAAAGTTATTGCTAGATCTTATATGACACCAAGGAAACCTGCATATTTTGTTCCTACTCAGTACCTTTCACATGCTGTGTTGTTGGATGACTAGACTGTGCAGCCTTAATTGAATTTTATCTTGCTCCTTTTCATTCAATGATGATTACACAACATTATTTGTTATAGTCAAATTTTAAATTGGTTTCTTATATCACTGAATTAAACTAGCTAGAAATTATGATCCTGTCCCTTTACCTAAGAAGTAACCTAATGACTTTGGGCCCTGCTCTAGTAGTTACCAATCTTCATACACTCAGGCATCTTTATTCCATGTTCTTTCCTTTGGCCTTTGTGTGATTCTGAAATAATGGTGAGAAGATGGCCAAGCTGAAGGGGGTCAGGACTGGGCATTCCCAGCCGAGAATGAAACTAAACAAGGGTGTCAGGGTGAGGAATAGTAGAGTATATTTGCAAAATAAGGTAAAGAATGTGTGGCAGTGAAGCTGACCAGGTGTGCAAGGCCCTGTGGAGAAGAGCATGGCACCATGCTGAAGAGTTTATACCTCCTCACCTAGGATAAAGAATGTCAGTGTGCCAGCCAGGAATGAGACATTTGGATTTGCACTTGTGCTCATCCCTCTCATACACTTGCAGTTTATTACACATACTGGAACAAGGAAGCCAAGTTAGTTTGGAGGTCACATGAGATCCTAGCAAAGAGGTGATTAGGGCCTTAAGTAAGGTAATAGAAATGGGGAGGAAATAAAGGATTTAAAAACAGCATACTACAATGACGCAGCCACTTCAATGTTTATAGCAGCTCAATTCACAATAGCTAAACTGTGGAACCAACCTAGATGCCTTTTAGTAGATGAATGGATAAAGAAACTGTGGTATATATACACAATGGAATATTATTCAGCATTAAAAGAGAATAAAATTATGGCATTTGCAGGTAAATGGATGGAGTTGGAGAACATCATACTAAGCGAAGTAAGCCAATCCCAAAAAACCAAAGGCTGAATGTTCTCTCTGATAAATGGATGCTGATCCATAATGGGGGAGGGGCCATGAGAAGAATGGAGAAACTTTGGTCAAAGGGGAGGGAAAAGAGGAAATGGGACATGGGGACAGTAAAGATGGTGGAATGAGATGGACATCATTGCCCTAGGTTCATGTATGACTGCACATGTGGTGTGACTCTACATCACATACAACCAGAGAAATGAAAAGTTGTGCTCCATTTGTGTACAATGAATCAAAATGCATTCTGCTGTCATGTATACCTAATTAGAATAAATAAATTTAAAAAAGAAAAAAGAAATGGGGAGGAAAGGCTGGATCTGAATGATCTTTCAGGAGATAGGTAGAGCTGTTTGATTTGGTGGTTTAATGGGTGTGGGGAGGAAAGGAATAATTTTCAGATCTAGTGGATG
>CM053417.1:93616806-93655688 GCA_028644305.1 Xerus rutilus | reverse complement strand
CCCCCCCCCCCCCCCCCCCCCCCCCCCCCCCCAAAGATACTCGTCTGCAAATCACCAGCTCATGGGTGGTAGTTGAAATAGTGAGAGAAAATTTACTTGCCCAGGGGATGTGTATTTCTTTATATAAGTGCAACACAAAAGAGAAGACAAGAGTGCTATACCTATTCGTCAAAATACCCTATAGTACAAGTGAATTTTTAAGAGAATATGGCTGGGGGTATAACTCAGTGGTAGAACACATATTTAGTATGTATGAGGCCATGGGTTCAAACCAGAGAACCATAGGAAAAAAGTGTTTAAGAGAATAGATCTCCTGTGAAGTGTTCTTATCACAAAATTAAAACTTTTTAACAGCAATAGAAAGAAAAACAGAGAGGTGGGGCATATCAGAGAAGTGACTGAATAGGGAGACATTGTTGCTTTCAGGAAATTAAATCATTTGGAGGAAAAAAGAAAGCACTTAAAGTTATATTTTTGTTTAATTTGTTTTGTTTCAATTGGAGGAAATAAAACATGATGATGAGAAGGACAACATAGGGCTTTTGGAAGATGTGGAGAGAAACCCCAAAGACACATTCTCTGCTTGTTTAAATTGCTTAATATTGATTTTCAGGAAGTGTTGGGAACCCTTAGAAACCAGAGGCATCCCTATATCTCTTCTAGAAACATGCCAGGATCACATTCCTCTTACTAAAGCAGCTAGACACATGATGTCAGGAAAAGCCAGGAAAGCATGCTCCAGCTCAGAGGGTCTTGACTGAGGCCTGCTGGCCTCTAGTGGCCAGGAAGGAACCTCCCAGCTTCTGGCTCTGCCTAGCTTCATTGTGACTTCAAAGAGAACAGAGAGTGGGGGTGGCGGGCAGCATCAGTTTATGCCAAGTGTCTTACTAACCATTTTAAAGGCCCTTTGAGAATATTGGGCAGGCACTCTGCTTCTCTACCAAAACCTGGAAAGGAAATTTTCTTTGGTCCAGAACAAACCACAGAGGCAACATTTAGGCCCAAACTGGACAGCATTGTTTCTTTTTCTCTTTCTTTCTTTTCTTTTCTTCTCTTTTGACATTTATTAGTGCATTATAGTTATACATAATTTATGGGTTTATTTTGACATAATCATATGCATGACATTTAATTTACTCCATTTCAGTTCCCAGTGACCCCACTTTCCCTCCCCTCGTCCCTCCCCTCATTTCCCCTTTCTCTACATTCCACTTGTTTATTTATTTAATTTTAACTGGATTTATAGATATGTATAATGGTGGAATCACTATGATATATTTATACATGCACAGAGTGTAATTTTGTCAAATTCTTTCCACATTTCCTCCCCTTTCCCATCCTTCCTACCTCCCCCTTAAACCCCTTCCTCTACTCCACCGATTTTCATTCTTTTTCATGGGATCCCTCCTCCTTTTTCCCTTTACTTTGCTCTAGCTTCTGCATATGAGAGAAAACATTTGACTCTTGACTTTCTGAGCCTAACTCATTTCACTTAGCATGATGTTCTCCATTCCATACATTTACCTGCAAATGCCTTAATTTCATTTTTCTTGATGGTTGAGTAAAACTCCATTGGGTATATACGCTATATTTTCTTTATCCATTCATCTATTGACAGGCATCAGGGCTGGTTTCATATCCTGGCTATTGTGAGTTGCGCTGCTAAAAACACTGATGTGGATACATCTCTGTAGTATGCTGATTTTAATTCTTTTGGATAAATACTGAAGAGTGGGATACCTGCGTCATTTGATGATTCTATTCCTAGTGTTTGAAGAATCTCCACATTGCTTTCCAGAGTGGTTGTGCTAATTTTTCATCCCATCAACAATGTATGAGTGTACCTTTCCCCAATATCCTCATATTTATTACTTTGTATTCTTGATAATTGCCATTCTGACTGAAGTGAGATGAAGTCTCTGTAGGTTTGATTTGCATTTCCCTGATTGCTAGGGATGTTGAACATTTTTTCATATATTTGTTGGCCATTTCTGTTTCTTCTTTTGAGAAAAGTCTGTTTAGTTTTTTTGCACATTTATTAGTTGGGTTATTTGGGTTTTGGGTTTATTTTGTTTCTTTTTTGTTTTGTTTTGTTTTTGTTTTTAGTGTTAAGTTTTTTTGAGTTCCTTATATATTCTGAATATGAATCCCAGTCAGAAAAGCAAGTGGAAAATATTTTCTCTCGTTCTATAGGCTCTCTCTTTATGCTCTTTATCATTTCCTTTGCTGTGAAGAAACTTTGTAATTTGATGCAATCTTACTGATTCTTGTGTTTTATTTCTTGAGCTTATAGGATCTTGTTAAATAAGTTGGTGCTTGCACCAATATGTTGGAGTGTTGACCCTATTTTCTTCTAGCAATTGCAAAGTTTCTTGTCTAATTGCTAAGTCTTTGATCCACTTTGATCTGACTTTTGTACAAGGTGAGAGCTAGGGATCTAGTTTCATTTTTCTACATATCAATATCCAGTTTTCTCAGCACAATTTGTTAATAAGGCAATCTTTTCTCCAACATAGATGTTTGGCACCTTTATGAAGTATCAGCTATGAATAAGACTTAGAAGATGGAAGACTTAGAAGACTTATTCAATTTCTATATTCAGTGTTCTGTAGTTTTCATTGTAGAGGTTTTTTGTTTGTTATTGTTTGCTTTTCTGTTTGTTTTGAGGTTATTGTGAATGGAATAGCTTTCCTAATTTCTTTCTCGGCAGAATCACTATTGGAGTATAGGAAAACTATTGACTTATGAATGTTAATCTTGTATTCTGCTACTTTGCTGAATTCACTTATCAGCTTTAGAAGTCTTCTGGTGGAGGTTTTTTAGGTCTTCTAGATATAGGATCGCGGCATCAGCAAGCAGATAATTGACTTATTTTTTTTTTTTTTGGTAACAGGGATTGAATTCAGGGGTACTCGACCACTGAGCCACATCTCCAGCTCTATTTTGTGTTTTATTTAGAGACAGGGTTTCACTGAGTTGCTTAGTGCCGCGCCATTGCTGAGGCTGCTGGCTTTGAACTCGCAATTCTCCTGTCTCAGCCTCCCAAAATACTGGGATTACAGGTGTGCACCACGGCGCCTGGCTTTGACTTCTTCTTTTCCTGTTTGTATCCCTTTAATTTCCTTCTCTTGCCTGATCACTCTTCCTAGAGTTTCAAGGACTATGTTGAATAGAAATGGTGAGAGTGGACATTCTTGTCTTGTTCTTGAGTTTAGAGGAAATGCTTTCAGTTTTTTTCTGTTCAGTTTGATGATGGCTTTGCATTTGTCATATATGGCCTTATAATGTTAAGGTAAATTCCTTATATTCCTAGTTTATCTAGTGTTTTTAACATGACTGGGTGCTCTATATTATCAAAGGCCTTTTCTTCATCTATTGAGATGATCATATGATTCTTGTCCTTAACTCTATTTATGTTGTGATTTACATTTACTGATTTGTGTATGTTGAACCAGCCTTGCATCCCTGAGATAAAATCCACTTGATCATGAAATACTACCTTCTTGATGTGTTTTTGAATGTGATTTGCTAATATTTGTGGTGGAGGGGAGTACTGGGGATTGAACTTAGGGGTACTTGACCACTGAGCAACATCCCCAGCCCTATTTTGTGTTTTATGTGGAGACAGGGTCTCACTGAGTTGCTTAGCACCTCGCTGTTGCTGAGGCTGGCTTTGAACTTGCGATTCTCCTGTCTTGGCCTCCCAAAGTGCTAGGATTACAGGTGTGCACCACCACGCTTGGTGATTTCCTAATATTTTATTAAGGATTTTTACATCTATATTCATCAAAGATATTGGTCTACAGTTTTCTTTCCTTGAAATGTCTTTATCTGGTTTTGGTATCAGGGTCATACTGAATTTGTAGAATGTATTTGGGAGCGTTCTTTTCAATTTCATGAAATAATTTGAGAATGCTTAGTGTTAGTTCTTTTTTAAAGGTATGGTAGAACTCAGCTAAGAAACCATCCAGTCCTGGGCTTTTCTTTGTTGAAAGGCTTTTCATTGCTTGATATTGGTCTGTTTAGGTTTTCTATATCTCCCTGGTTCAATTTTGGCAGGTCATATGTGTCTAGAAATTTGTTGATGTCTTCTATATTTTTCCAGTTTATTGGAGTATAAATTTTCAAAATAGTTTCTAATGATGTTCTGGATTTCAGAAGTGTCTGTGGTGGTAATCTCCTTTTTTCAATCTCTAATTTTCTTAGCTTGGATCTTCTTTTTCTTTGTTTGGCCAAGGGTTTATCACTCTTGTTTATCTTTTCAAAGAACCAACTCTTTATTGCATTGATCCTGTGTATTTTATTCTCAATTTCATTAATTTTGGCTCTGATATTATTTCTGTCTTCTACTGATTTTGTGGATAGCCTTGTTTCTAGTGAATGATGTCCTGAAATGCTTTTCAACTCTGAAGATGCTTTCTCTAGTGAGGTACAAAAATAGATGGCAGACAAGATACACTTGGAGGGGCTGGGATTGTGGCTCAGTGGCAGAACGTTTGCCTCACATGTATGAGGCACTGGGTTCCATCCTCAGCACTGCATATAAATAAATAAAATAAAGATATTGTGTCCATCTACAACTAAAAAAATATTTAAAAAAAAGATTCACTTGGAGCAAACTCTCACAGATACGGAGAATGAAAATCAAGCAGAAATAATGTATGTCAAAGGAGTTCTTTAACTCTAAAGAAGTATCAGCCAGGCACAGTGGTGCACGCCTGTAATCCCAGCACTTTCGGAGGCTGAAACAGGATTTTTAGAAAAAAATCTGTGATCATATGTCCTCTATAATTGGTTCTTGGACAGCATTTGCAGCTTTTCAAAGCTTCTGTTTGCTCCTCTGTACATAAAAATAATGGTTCATCCCACATGAATGGATTGTTGAAGTTATGAGTCAATAGATAAAGTATTTACTGTGCGGGACTGTCAGTAAATATTTAATAACTGTAGCTGTTAGTATTACTATTATTCTCTAAGAGACATAGTCCCATCTTGAGTTTCATGTCAGATCAGGAGAATCTCTGCCTAAAGTAGAATTCTACTTCACAGTTTATCAAGGTCTTTCAAGTACATGTCAATCTCATTGAATTAAGGCATTGCCTGAAATTCCTCATAAAGTTCTGCTCAAGTAGGTGGAAACTTAGCTTTTCTAAGGGGAAAGATGCATTCCAATGTCCACTTGATATTAAGAACAATGGGAGGAATCTAATTATTGTTCGAGAGTTGACCAGATGGATTTTAAAAGCCTTTGCAGGCTTGAAATTCTGTCATGCCACTCTATGACCCTCTTCATTGCCTGAAAATTTATAAGCAGAGGTAAATTGCAGAAGACACGAGGGACACACCATAGCACAAAGACATAGGTCCCATACGGGAGAGAACTCCAACCCTTTTTTTCAAAGAAAGGTACTCCGGTCCCTCCCACTTACACAGAGATACCCTTAGGATGGCACAAAGACTCTGCAACTGCAGCCTCTCTCCCAATGCCATCCTCACTGCCAGAGTTCCCTTTGACAAGGATGCACGCATGCAGAAAATGCTTTCTGAGAAGAAAAGACTATTTTTCTATCTTTGCTCTTTCTTTTAATTGGTACAATATAATTATACATAATAGTGGGATTCATTATGCCATATTTGTACATGCACACAACATAATTTGATCAATCTCATTCCCCAGGACCTTCCCTTCTCTTTCCCTCCTCCCGCCCCAGAACTACTTGTTCTACTCTACTGATCTTAATTGTTATTCTTATTTCAATTAGTGAATTATATATATATATGTGCATATATTTCTATATCACATTCATACATGATTCATTGTGGTATACTTGTACGTGGACATGGCACAATTGGATAGATTTCATTCCTAGCACTTCACCATGCTCTTTCCTCCTCCCTTCCTCCCTCTCAATCTCCTTCTTCTACTATATTAGTCTTCTTTCCATTTTCATGAGACCCATTTCCCCCTTTTTTTTTCTCTCTCTCGCTGTCTCTGGTGTCTGCATATAAGAGAAAATATTTGACCCCTGACTTTCTAAGCCTGGTTTATTTTCCTTAGTGTGATAGTCTTCATTTCCATCCATTTACTACCAAATGCCATAATTTCATTCTTATTTATGACTGAGTAAAACTCCATTGTGTATATATACCACATTTTCTTTATCCATTTATTCATTGACAGACACCGAGGCTGGTTATATAACTTGCCTATTGTGAATTCTGCTGCTATAAATATTGCTATGCATATATCATTAAAGCATGCTGATTTTGGATCCGAGAAAAGACTGTTTTTTTTAAAAAAGACTATAATTCCAAGGAAGAATTCATCACTATAAATAAGCAAACATTTCTATATTTGTAATTTGAAATTACCGTACACAAAAACATAATACAAGTATTCGGGTATGGTGGCACACTCCTATAATCCAAGTGACTCGGGAGGCTGAGGCAGGAGGATCACAAGGTCAAGTCCAGCCTCAGAAACTTAGTGAGACCCTCAGCAGTTTAGCAAGGCCTTGTCTCCAAATAAAAAATTAAAAAAGGACTGGGGATGTAGCTCAGTTCCCCTGAGTTCAGTCCCTACTACCTAAAAAGCAAAACAAAAAACCCCAAAATAATGCCAAGCACAGCAGCACACACCTGTAATCCCAGAGGCTCAGGAGGCTGAGGCAGGAGGATTGCAAGTTCATAGCCAGCTTCAGCAACTTGGCGAGGCCCTAAGCAACTCAGCGAGACTTTGTCTCTAAATAAAATATAAAAAAGGGCTGGGAGCGTGGCTCGTGGTTAAGCATCCCTGGGTTCAATTCCCAGTACCAAAAAAAAAAAAGCCAAAAATAACTCATGTGTGCTATGATGCTCAACTTTGTATCAACTTTACTGTGTCAAGTGACACCCAGATAGCAGGTAAAATATTATTTGTGAGTGTGTCTATGAGAGTATTTCCAGAAGAGAACACATTTGAATCAATTAACTGAGTTCAGATCAGTTCTTATCAATGTGGGCAGGCATCATCCAATCCTTTTAGAGTCCAAATGGAGAAAAATGATGGAGAAAGGCCAAATTCTCTCCCTATCTCTCTTCTGGAACTGTTCATCCAAGATTCTTCTCCTGCCTTAGGCATCAGCTGTCTAGTTTATAGGCCTTTGGACTCAGACTGAATTATATCACCTACTTTCCTAGTTCACCGGCTTGCAGATGGAAGATAATGGGATTTCTCACCCTCTATAGTCACATGAGCCAATTCCCATAAAAAATACATATATCTCCTATTGGTTCTATTTCTCCAAAGAACCTTGAGTGATACCTATGTGGAGCATTAACTGAATACCAGATGCTGCACAAAGTGCTTTTCATGCATTATGTCAGTTAATCCTTTCAACTCATAGCATATTATCTCATTTTACAAATGAGGAAACTAAATGGGGAAACGGGTTCTTTATAAAATTTCTTTCTTTCCCTTCATATAATTTGCCACAATATATGTACACTTGTTTGAAAATTGGATTGGTGTCAAACATAATTGTGATGTAGGCAAAGCCTTCTCCTACAGGATGTAACTGAGTCCAGTTTGGGGGCTGATGTGATGGGGAGACAGCACAGGAATCTTCACCAGTTCAACTCCAGTTCCAAGGAAACGTGGCCTGGGATCCACTATCCACAGAGTTAGGACTGTCTATCCCCTTCAGTTCTGGCTCTAAATACTGACTGCAGTGGAGTCTGATGGCCTGTGCTTGGCACTCTGAGGAGAGAAGGGGAGCTTCCTCTATGGCAGCCATTCTTCTGAAACATTCAAGTTAAAGAAGAGCACCCCTGAAGTGTCTCATCAGTATGAACACTTAAAACATGCAGAACACCCTCCGAAGTGGCAATGTGAGAGGAGCTATTATGTTGCCACAAGGAGATGACATCAATCAGTGGATGACAGCTGACAACTGCAGATTTCTTCAAGCATGTCAGAACTCTGCCCTACTGTCCAGTCACGTCTACACATCTAAGATCTGAATGTCATTAGGCAGAATATACTAATATTAGAAAGCCAAAGAAGTATTCTGCTGCAAACTATATCAACTATTGGATAGTCTAGATTCAGGGTTAACTTGACTTTGAACCTTTTGCCTTCTAATTGATGTCCCATTTCCCAAGAACTTTAATCTGTGGCAAAAACTATTCTAAAGTGTCAGTTCAAGGTTTATACTCATATTTCTTATTAACACTTGGACTCTGTGGTGCAATTTCAGGAAAGGCCCGTGGTGACATCTCCTTTAAGTACAGGGTCATACTCCAGATGACTTTGGACCACCCCAGTTTTTCCTCCTTTCTCATTTGTAGTACTCAAGAGAAGCTTGGAGCCTCAAACCCTATCATAGAATGTGCTGGGAATGCAATATCCTGAGGGAGGAAGGGACTGTCCAGAATAGCCTAGGTTCTGTTCCAGTCCCCCTAGAAACAGGATATCCTTCGATGCTTTGGCCTCATGTTTCACATAACCCCAGATATAAAACCCAGGATGGGCTGCTCTCTGGGGTCCCTCAACTGTGGCATAAGTGGGGCATACACCAATAAAACTTTGCCCCAGGTAACTTTTCTGAGCCTTGGGGAACTGACTTTCAATGAATCCTAGGCTTCTATTGTCTTTGGCTGCACCTCTGTAAGTAAGAAACATTCCTATGTAGGCTCATAGTGTATATGGATGTTCTATTTCACTGGACTCTGACAAGTTGATACTGTGCACAGTGAACCTGCTTCTTGTTAAGTGTTTGTTTCATTTGTTCAAGGGTTCAATTTGATTGATAAGGTAATAGCTAGCATCACTTTAGAAATTCATTGAGATTCTTGTATTGAAAGACAAATAAATCTTTCTTTTAGAACACAGTTACCCTCTTGCTTCATTTACAGCTAGAATTCTCAATGCCAACCTCTTATAGACCGGTATTGTCAGTAGAACTGTGTTCCTCTAAAATTCATCTATTGAAATTATAACCCCAGTACTTCAGAATGTGACCTCATTTAAAAATAGGCTCATTGCAGATGTAATTAAGATAAGGTCACTAGTATGGGCCCTAATCCATCCTTATGTCCTCATAAAAAGGAGAAATTTGGACACCAGGAAGAACCCATGTGAACCTGAAGACAGAGATTGGTATAATGCATCTACAAGAGATCCTTTTCTCTGAAAGAACCAACCCCAGCAGTACCTCAATTCC
Organism: Xerus rutilus; assembly: GCA_028644305.1. Lineage (NCBI taxonomy): Eukaryota > Metazoa > Chordata > Mammalia > Rodentia > Sciuridae > Xerus > Xerus rutilus. The sequence goes on along the minus strand of CM053417.1, from coordinate 93,646,485 downwards.
AATCTTCCAGCCTCCAGAACTATGAGTTAATAAATTTTCATTGTTCTGAACCATCCAATTTGTGGTACTTTGCTATAGCAACCCTTAGGAATCTAATACAACTAAGTGATACAAATTAAGAAAGTAGTATATGAAGATACCCATAGGATACAGACACCCTATGTCTGTACTATGAATACAATTTTTCCAATGGTAGATTGTTTTCAGAGCAGGAACGGAGGAGCACAGCTAATTTTAGCATCTCTATGACTTGTTATTGTCATGGAGTCACATTTGGTTCTAATAATATAATGACTAACATGTAGTTTATTACTTCAATTATTCTTCCTTTGCTAAATAATTTGATTGGGCCTGTTTTAAGTGGCAGAATAATGGATAATGGAGTTTCTAGCAACAATGTATCAGCAACTTTCCAAATCAAACTTTCTAACAACACAATCCCATAATCAAGTAGGTTTTATTCCACTTCTATTTTATAAATAAAAAAGAAGTTGTTAAGTTTTCTTAACATTTGGACCATTGGTATCATTTTGCATTTTATTTTCAAGTTTTTATACCAGTGCTTTTATGTTTGTGTGTGTGTATATGTATGCATATATTTACAGTTGTATTTTTGTTTTTATAAAACCCACAGTTGTTATTTTAATCATCATACAGTATATGTGGTATGGAAGTAACCAAAGTGTTTTCTGAAAATTCCTTTTTCTTTTTTATACTTGTTTGAGATTTTATCAGCATATAAACCTATCCAATCTATATATGAGAAATAATTCATTTTAATGCTTCTAAGAATCATCTTGTAGATTTTGATTTTTTAATGCCTCATTCAAATCTTGAAAAATGATGCTTTTGGTTAAGAAAAAAAAAATTTGTCATAAACATAGATCTTAAAGCCATTATTTTTATTCATGTTGTGGTATGAGGATACACAAGCATTATCCCAATAAGAATAATTTAAGAAAAACCACAGTAAAAATTATGAGGGTGTACCAAATATATAACACAGCTAAAGGTATAGAGTGCTACCTATTTGTCTTGGTCCATTTTGTGCTGCTATGACAGAACACTATGGATTGGGTAATTAATAAAGAACAGAGATTTGTGCCTTATAGTTCTAGAGGCTGGTAAATCCAAGATTGAGGGGCCCACAACAAGTGAGGATCTTCTTGATATGTCATGCTGGGGGAAAGGGCAAAGGTTGAAAGAGAACAAAAAAGAAATCAAACTCACCATCTCAAGCCTTTTATCATTATCATTAATCCATGCATGAGGCAAGAACCCTCATGGCCTAATCACTTCTCAACATACTGGAATTACCTGAGCGACTTAAAACGAAATTCCCAGCCCTCATCCAAATTCTGAAATATAGGACTAGACTGGGAATAAGTATTTTATAAAGTTGTTATTATAATTTAATATTATATGGTATATATTCAGTGAAAATATATAAGCCAAGGCTTACATTGTCTACATAAAAAAATATCACACACCAAGCAAAGTACAAAAAATAATTACATTATGTTATTTAGCTTTTTGTCACTTTGACCAAAATACCTGACAAGAACAACTTAGAAGAAGTTTATTTTGGCCATGGGTTTAGAAATTCAGTCCATGGTTGGCCAATTCCATAGCTCTGAGCCCAAGATGAGGCAGAACACCATGGAAGAAGAATGGTAGTAGAGGGAAATTGCTTACATCCTCATGACTGGGAAGCAGAAATAGAGGGCAAAGGACTTCAGGGAAGATGAAGCCCTCCAGGGCATATCTCAAATGACTTCCAGCCATGCCCCACCTGCCTGCAGTTACCATCCAGTTAGTCCATTCAAACTAGGATGAACTGATTAAATTACAGCTCTTATAATCTAATCATTTTACCTCTGAATGTCCCTGCATCAACACAGAAGCTTTTGGGGGACACCTCATTTCTAAACCATAACATTCTACTCCTATTCCCCAAAAACTCATGTCCATCTCACAATGAAAAATGCATGCAGTCCATCTCCAAGAGTCCCCATAGTCTTAACAGTTCCAGCACTGTCCCAAAGTCCAAGTCCAAATTCACTTCTGAGACTCAAGACCAGCTCTTGGTTGTGAGCTCCTGTAATGATCAAAAGCAAGTTACATTTGTCTAATATGCAATAGAGCCAAATAAATATTCCCATTCCAAAGGGAGGAATAGGGCATAGAAAAAGGGATGAGACCAGTGTAATACTGAACTCAGCTGGGCAAATGAGCCCTGTAGCTCCAAGTCCAGAATCCAGGACACGTGCTGGTGAGGTATGAGCTCCAAAGGGCTTGAGCATCCCTAAACTTTTAGCCTTGCCAGTTGCAGTGCTCCATGTCTCTCTCTTAGCCTGGCTTTTCCCATAATCAGCAACTTTCCTTGGCATATAGTCCATGCTAATGACACCTCTTAACTCCCAGAGTCTCCTTTCCAGCTTCATCTTCACCTTCATAGTTTCACACATCACCCTCTCAGGGGCAGCCCACAGGTATTCCAACCCTACCACACTTTGCCTGGCCTCCTAGGTCTTCCTTTGAAATTGTGGTGGAAGTCTTCATGACTACCTAACTCTACCATGCTGAATTCCTGCAGAACCAGAATGTTGATGCCAGTGTCTGCCTCCAGGTCAAGTAGTAGCTGAGCCCCCTGGGATTATAGCCGCAGTGGCCTCTGAGTACCTGGGTGGCCAAGCATGGCAAAACAACTTCCAAGTTCCCCTGTGCAAATAGGGTGACCCCATGGTCTCTTCTCAAAGAAATTTTTACTTTTACATCCTGAGCCTGCAATGAGTATGATCTTTATGATGCCCTCAAATCATCTTTCCTATTATCTCTGTGCAAATAATGTAGCCTCTCTTTAGTGGCTGTAATCTCTTCAACAACTACATCCTTCTTAACTCCAGTGTTACACCTGCTTTTATGACCAAATTGAAAGTTTTTCAAATCTTTCCTCTCTGCTTCCCAATACCTTGAGGTGAATTTTCCTCCATTGCTGGCCTTCCACCATGATGTTCTGCTTTGCCTTTGGCACAGAGGTATGGAGTCAGTCAACCATGGACTGAACCTATGAAACCATGAGCCAAAATAAGTTTTTCCTCTTCTAATTTGTTCTTGTCAGATATTTTAGTTACAGTGATAAAAAGCTTACTAACACACATTATAACACAAAATAATACTTCTATAAAGATTAAATAACCCCAAACAACTCCACATAAATGGATGGTAAAAGTGTAAAAACACAGACAAGAAACATAAACTACACCCAAAAGTTTTTATTACCTCTTAGGAGTAAGGGAATTGGATGATGCCACTGAGGAAGCATACAAAAAAGTGTTTGTTTTCTTTTTTTGGTACTGGGGATTGAACTCAGGGGCACTCGACCACTGAGTCACACCCCCAGCCCTATTTTGTGTTGTATGTAGAGACAGGGTCTCACTGAGTTGCTTAGATCCTCACCGTTGCTGAGGCTGGCTTTGAACTCGCAATTCTCCTGTCTCAGCCTCCCAAAGTGCTGGGATTACAGGTGTGCACCACTGCACCCAGCTACAAAAAAGGTTTTATTCGCCAAATATTTGATTTCTTTTAAAAAGAAAATGTACTGGAGCAAGTGTGGCAAAATGTTACCATTGAATACATTTGAATGGAGGTTGTTTTAGTCAGCTTTCCTTTACATAAAATACATAAAATACATAAAATACATAAGAAAAACAACTTAAAGGAGGAAAGATTTATTTTGGCTCAAGGTTTCAGGGGTTTCAGCCCATAGTCACTTGGCTACATCACTATGGGCTTATGACGAGGCAGAATATAATGGCAAGGAGTATAAAACTACTTGTGGCATCCAGGAAGCAGAGAAAGAGGAAGGAAATGAGAACAAGAGAAACCCTTCAAGGACATGCCCCCGGTGACCTACTCCCTCAAACTAGGTTACACTTCCTTATAGGACCACCATTTCCCAGTAGTACTACTAGCTGAGGACCAATCTTTAACACATGAGCCTTTGGGGAACATTTCAGATCCAAACTATAATAAGAGTAGATGGGTGATTTTTTTTTTACCTTATTATCTGCTTTTAGGGGGGGAGTATACTTTAAATGCTCCATACAAAGAAAAGAGAAGCTACGTTTTCTCTGCTCAGGAAGTGTGTCAGTTATGGATCCTGCTATGGGATACTGAGAATGTCTAAGGGGAGCCTTCTGTAATGAGAATTGAACAAAATACTTGACTTTAGTCCCATTTTTTCAAGGAGAATCTATGGAATGAGGGCTGTCAGAACACATATGTGAAGCACTGGATAATGGAAACCATCAGAGAATATTCATTATTAGTCACAGCACACAAATGAAGACACTGACTTAAGCTTATAAAATTTGGACTATCATAGTCATCCTCGAATTCCCACCCCTGCTTGATAGTTGCAGTCAGGCAATTTAAATCTGCAGGTAGTTTGAGTGAGGTATTGAGTCCTGGGTCCCTAATCTTTCAGAGATTCCTAGAAAAGGACTCATCAAACTCAGCATGTACTTGTACTCAGGGATAAGATTCATTACAGCTAGATAGTAAGGATACACAGCCAAATTATAAGTGCAAAAGACACAGGTGGAGTGTGGAGGAATCTACTTGCATGCCTTCTTATGCTTTATCTCCCACGAGGAGTCATACAGAGAATCCTTCCCCCAGCAACAAAAATGCAGCAATATGTCTACAGAGTTTCTGTCCCAGGAAAGCCTGATGAGACTCAGTTTATGGCCTTTACTGGAGTTGGTAGCATAGGTACCCTCTATCTATCCTGTACCAAAAGGCCACACAGATAACAGGTTTCCACATTGTTTGTACAAACAGTCTAAGAACAATGAACACCTGTATCAATTAAGGAATATTAAGAACACTCCCTAGCCAAGCACTGTGGCGCATGCCTGTAATCCCAGTGGCTTGGGAGGCTGAGACTGGAGGACCGCAAGTTCAAAACCTGGCCTCAGCAATTTAGTGAGGCCCTAAGCAACTCAGCAAGACCCTGTCTCTAAATAAAATACAAAAAGAGGCTAGGGATCTGGCTCAGTGGTTAAGTACCTCTGGGTTCAATTCCCGGTACAAAAAAAAAAGAACCCCTCCCTAAATCCAAGCTTGCAGAAACCAGCCAAGAGCCAAGTTTGCAAACAGGCTGTTTGCAAAGGATAACAATCTTAGATCTGCTATGTTAACTCTTTTCTGCACAGGAGCCTTGGCTGAGACCTCAGAAAGGGGAATCAAAATTATTAAGGAACCCAGTGGGATAGAATGATGAGGTGAAACCAACAAGGTGAAGCCTATTAAGGGAAAACAGGAGCCTTGCATTAAAGTCCAAAAGATTGATTACTATTACTGGATGTGGGAGATCCAGCTTGACAGCAATTAATGTGAAAAATACCCCAGGGGTTTGTTGCTCAATATCAATTAACAATGTTAACTGAGCCATTGGAAAACTAATGGAATCTTATTCTAAATTAATGGGAGTGTCTAGCTTAGATCAATGGAGTTTGAGCTCCCATGATATTCTGAAATTGTCAAACATCTTCAGATGAATGAATGTCTTTCTAAGGTCCCTATTCTTATACACTTATGAATAAATAAGAGAAGTATAGTGGGCAATGTAGGTCACTAGGCTGACTCTAATATAAGCTGTTTTAAAGAGGTTTTGAAAATTGGTCAATGAATCATGGTTATTCTCTTTTGTCCCATTTGATAATTTGGAACCAATGTTGGCAGCTTTTGAGAAACAGAGTCAATATGAAGAGCAAATAGAAAGACCAGCAATGGAATTAGCTGACTAGGGCAGGAAAGTGTTCCTCAATGCTGGAAGTATTCACACTGCTGCAGGAACATGTATCTCTAGACTGGATGAGATTTTGAGTTTGAATATGTATAGATTATATACTCCAAAATCCTTGGCCCTGTGGTTTTACTCATTTGGACATTTTCTATTATGTATGTGTCTTAGATCCTTCTGAATGAATAGCCAAGGTAAAACAAGAGTGATATTGGCCCATTGTCTCTGAATTTTATTCTGTTACCATAGGTACAGGTATCAGAGGAATGCTTACAAATGCTGTGGGCTGATTTCATAACATTTCCTCACACACATGGGCTCTAAATTTGTAATCATCTGTGAAATAGCCTCCCTGCTTCTATCCTTGCCCTCTTAAGGTCTATTTTCAACTCACCACTAATAGCAATCTTGTTAGATGTACCATATGTTTTTGTTTTGTTTTGTTTTTTGGTACCGGGATTGAACTCAGGGGTACTTGACCACTGAGCCACACCCCCAGTCCTATTTTGTGTTTTAGGTAGAGACAGGGTCTCACTGAGTTGCTTAGCATCTCGCTATTGCTCAGGCTGGCTTTGAACTCGCGATTCTCCTGTCTCAGCCTCTCAAAGTGCTGGGATTACAGGCGTGCACCACCGTGCCCAGCTTACCATATGTTATTGAACTTAAAATACCATACTAAGAGTGTCTTAGTATACCTAAGTGACGTTACCATGAACTAAACTGTGAAACTTGGTATTAATAATAACCTTGGTCAAAGCATTGTTTAGTTATACCAGAATCTGCCTGCTTTGGAAATACTTTCATCAGTACCAAGCTATCTGACACTTTTTACTGTGTCCATTTGCATCACCTGATGTAATTTTAGGTAATCCTTTCACATGTATATTAGGAACAAAGGAAAATGCCAAGTCTGTCTGCTCCTGAGTTTCATTTCTTTTCTTTTGTCTTTTAAGGCACTTACTTCATTGTTGCTTTGTACAATATTACAGATTTTCTGTCAGTCCTCCAACAATGAACATTATTTTCATGATTATCAATGTATACCTTATTATTATTTTGTTTCCCTGACTTTCTGTTTCACTTTAACTTTCAATACCAAATCATTATATAATTTTTGGAAAACATTTTTTTAAAAAAAACAATTAAAATTAACATGGATAGCACTGATAATTCACAAAACTCAACCAAAGGGAAGAAAATAAAGCCATCCTTGGCAATTTAATGAGACCCTATCTCAAAATAAAAAATAAAAAGGATTAGAGATGTAGTTCAAAGGTAGACCCTCCCTGAGTTCAATCACCAGTGCCAAAACAAAACAAAACAAAAACAAAGACAACAGACTTCCTGAACAAGTTCCTCTACACCCAGGCAACAACCACATGTCTAAACTTTGGCAATTGACTATTGTAAGAAAGTTTCTATGAAGATAATCCTAATAACTATGATCTAAGAAATGTACAATGTAGGCAAATTTGCATCTTGGAACAGATGAAATTCAATAAATCCAACCATATGACTTCTGTACACCAAACCCTCTAAGCTTCCCTGTTGCACTTGCTAGAGTCCCTACTGTATCTGACCAGGTGCTACGTGCACTCTCTGCCTCCACCCCTAACAACTATGTCTTTGTCCCTGAAAGGTTTTGTCATTTCGGTCTCCAGGGTGGTATTTGGAATCTTTCCACAAGCATATATTTACTTGGGATTTCTGAGATATGTTTACATTCCCCACAGTCCTGTATAGAGGTGAGCCATTTCTGCTTTTCCAGTATGAGGAATGACTTCCAAGAATTCTCTTTCCCTGTGCTGACTCACCTGAAGTTAGGACACAAGGACTCAAGGTCAGACAGTGTTCAGTGATTAGAACATGTGTTATTGGCTCCAGGTCCTGAAAGTATGTAAGTAGAGGCACAGAAGCAATCATTGAAATGTGTGGCACCAGACGCTAGACTGTGGAGAAATCTTCTAATCACCAGACATATAAAATTATAAGCAGTGGTTTGGGTTCATATCAAAGTTTGCCTGAACAGAAGTTCTCTTCTATCAAGAACACATGAAAATCCAGTTAAACACTTTTGATGTTTGTGATATTTGTCAACTTTTATAAAGTTTGTAATTTGCTACAATTTCTTCTGTCTTTCTAATTAAATATTCAAATTTCTACCTAAGATTGTTTTTATAAATTTTCTTTCCCATAAAGAGAAGCCTGAAATTTTATGACTTAGGTCCTACAAACCTGAATGGGTCCCTATTCTGACATCTGTACCACAGATGTGTCCCCACCTCACCCATACATATGTGCTTGGCTCCGGGTCTGCTGATCTTCCTGCTCTCCCTCAGATAATTCCAATATATGCTGGCCTCTGCACTGATGAATCCATCTGTTTGGACTGTCTGGAGTGCTCATTCTCCATACATCTGCATCCTCCCATTTTTAAAGATGTTTTTCAAAATTTACCTTCCTCAAAAGGCCCTTCCTATCCATTCCTTTTGAAGATTTAGTGTGTGTGTGTGTGTGTGTGTGTGTGTGTTACTGGGGATTGAACCCAGGGGTGTTTTACCATGGAGCTATATTCTCAAACCTTTTTATTTTTTTATTTTGAGACAGGATTTTGCTAAGTTGCTGAGGCTAGCCTTGAACTATGATCCTCCTGCCTCAGCCACCTGAGTTACTGGGACTACAAGCGTGTGCAACTGTGCCCAGCATTCTCAAACTTGTTATTCTGCTTTAATTCTCTATTTACTATAGCATTTTCCATAATCCTAAGGTAGATAGATGAATGGATAGAAAGATGAACAGATAAATGCTGTCAATATATAACCATGTCATGAGTGTGGTGACGCACACCTGAAATCCCAGCGGCTTAGGAGGCTGAAGCAAGAGGATCACGAGTTCAAAGGTGGCCTCAGCAAATTAGCAAGGCCCTAAGCAACTCAGCGAGACCCTGTCTCTAAATAAAATATTAAAAAGGGCTGGGGATGTGGCACAGTGGTTAAGCGTCCCTGGATTCAAGCCTGGTACAAAAAAAAAATATATATATATATATATGTTATTATGCTTTGAGTTTATTGCCTACCCCCATAAAATGTATACAATAAATACATGTTAAATGAATGAAACTTTATATCAAAATCTGAGTTATTTAATTATGTAAATCATTGAATATATATGTATTTGTTTGTGTGTGTGTGTGTGTGTGTGTGTGTGTGTGTGTGTGTGTATGTGGCGTTGGAGATTGAACCCAGAGCCTTGTACATGCAAGGCAAACACCAACTGAGCTATATACTCTACCAACTGAGCTATATACTCAGCCCTATAATTTTCTTTTAAACCAAAGTGAAAACAACTTCTCATAGGCCCTAAAGGGAACATTTCACTATGGCTTGAAGAAATTTTAGGTTAACATAATAGTCTGGGTCCATCAATATGAAAATGTGAAGAAAACGTGAATCTTCCATTGAAATGCCCTGGGGAAATATTGTTGTGTTCAGCTGTAGTCAGTGGTTGCTCATTCCTACTACAGTAAATGACAGGAGAATTTTTACAATTGAATGACAAAATTTTTACAATTATATGACAAAAGCAAAAATTGCCTTTTAAATGTGCTGCTTATAAGCATAGCTCTTAGATTAGGAAACCTGGGTGTGCTATGTTGGCCAGCATTTAGAACAATGAGGAAAAAGAGTACAGCAGAAAACATTGAATACTGTGAACGCTGGACACAAACCAGATATTTAAAATGGTTATTTATTAACTTATTTGCCTGGACTGTTTAGATGTTTTCCCAGAATGAGAAGTGAGGATCACTTTGGTACATCTTCATGATACAGTAGCATCAAGGGCTGTTTCTAGCTCAGTATGGGAGATGATAGCAATGAGCTTTACAGATGTTCATTTATCTCATGTCTCAGATGTTCACACTTCAGGAAAAGTCTTCCTTCTGGTCTTTGGCAAAGTTAAAATTATCATCTAAGTCCCTTGTGTTTTCACTTGGTTGCCCGCTATTTCGAGCCAACTTCTGCCATTGTGTGAAAGGTTGGATGAGAGGCAACTTCTGCCACTGTGTGAAAGGTTCAAACAAAATGATTTTGTTGAAACAGAGGAAGATTCAAGCACAATGCTTGGCTTGGCAAGTACACTGGGCCATTTACATATTTTGCATAGCCGTTCTATGTAAATTTTAATTTCAAGAGCAAGTATCCCTGTGTAATAGGCAAAAAACCCCACTATATTCTTTTACTATACTCTAAATAACCTCAATACTTCCAGAACACTTCACTTGTGATACTACAGTCAATGTAGAACATTTCTGTGACCCCAGATGTATGGGGTTTTCCCATACTAGCCAATTCTTCAATACCATGGTGGCAGGGTGGGGGGTGTCCTACAGTTTAACTCAATCCTGACACTCCCTGGAAATAGCATTCAGATCCCCCATGTTAAGGGGCTCAGTCCCACAGTTTTTCCTCCCCATTTCATAGATACCAATCTCAAGTGGTGAATTCCCACAACTTCTGTCCAACTTGGCTACAAATTGGAGATTCCTACAACTCCTTTCTCAGTTTATTTCTTTTAGTGATGCTAGCGATGATGGAACCCACGTCCTCATGCATACTAGGCAAGCACTCTGCCACTGAGCCATACCCCAACCCCATACTTCTTTCATTTTTTGGTACTAGGGATTAAATCCAGGGGCACTTTGCTGCTGAGCTACATCCCCAGCCCTTTTATTTTTCATTTTGAGACAGGATCTCCCTAAGTTACCCAGGCTGGTCTTGAACTTGCAATCCTCCTGCTTCGGTTTCCTGAGTTGCTAGGATTATAGGTGTGCACCACCACGCTCCACTTCTACAACTCCTTTCTCAGGCTTAATTATTTGCTAGATTGGCTCAGTATTTGGGAAAACACTTACATTTGCCAGTTCATACAAAGAATACTCTAAAGGATACAGATGAAGAGTCAGAATAAATGATACATTAGACCAAGTATGAGGGAAGGGGCATGGAGCTTTCATGCTCTCTTCCACATATTCCCCTCCCAGGACCTTCATGTGTTCCACAACCTAAAAGCTCTCCAAACTCTATAGTTCAAGGATTTTTATGGAGGCCTCATCATGTGGGCACTATCAATTATTAGCTCTGTCTTTAGTCCCTCTCTCCCTGGGGGAAGTGCAGGACAGGGTTGGGGGGTGGGTTTGAGGCTGAAAATTCTAAGCTTTTAATCATGGCTTGGTCTTTTTGGTGACCAGTCCTCAACCAGGAGCCCACAAAGACCTCATTATAACAAAAGCTACTCCTATAACCCAGGAAATGCCAAGGGATTAGGAGGTCTGTGTCAAGCATCAAAGGCCAAATATCAGAATGTGTACCTAGCACCCCTGTCAGTCAGGAAATAACAAGGATTTTAGGAGCTCTGTGCCAGGGACTGGGGCTCAGACAAAATATATTTTTTTTCTTATCTCACAATATCATGATCCCCTACAAGGATAAGTTGTAGTACAAAAATGTGGGTGATGGTGTGGTAAGCTATCTTGCTCTTCATTTATAATACAAATATATATTTGTAACTTTGATTCCTATCTCATATTGGCCCTTGGTAATTGTCATCAAGTTCTAGCTGTCTACTCACAACATTTTAGACTGGGAAGAGGGGGCCTCCAATGAGTACAAGGTTCACCTAATGGCCTGTCTTCCTGCTTCTACTGGGACCCCACATTCTGAACATCACAGCTACAGGGATCCCGTTGAAATCGGAATCAGATCAATAGCACTCTAATGATTCATACCCTCCCTTAGATTCTCATTTCTCTGGAAGTAAAGGTAGAATCTTCACAATGGCCTGCAAAGCCTTCCTTGATCTGACCCATGTCTTCCCTCCTCAGGCTCTTTGCATTTTCTCTCTCTGACTGGAACTCTCTTCCCTCAGAGTTCCTCAAGTTGCTGTCCACAACACTCTACAAGTCCCTGCTCAGATATCAACTTTTACTGGGCATGATGGTGTATGTCTATAGTCCCAGCGATTCAAGAGGCTGAGGCAGGAAAATTGCTTAAGCCTAGGAATTTGAGGCCAGCCTGGGCAAGACCCCATCTCCAATAAAACCAAAAATGTCACCTTCTCACTGAGGTTTTCTCTGATCAGCACTTTCTTCTTATTCTTTTCTTTTTCCTCTTTTTTTTTTCTTCTGGTACTGAGGATTGAACCCAGGGTGGCTTCACCACTGAGCCACATCCACAGGCCTTTTTATTTTTACTTTGAGACAAGGCCTCACTAAGTTGCTGAGGCTGGCCTCAAACTTGAGATCCTCCTGCCTCAGTCTCCTGAGTCCCTGGGTTTTCAGACGTGTACCACCACACCTGGCTCTATACATTAGTTTTGCTCGTTCTGGAATTTCATGTAAATGCAATCATACAGTATGTATTCATTTGTGTAAGGCCCAACTGACTAGCACATTTTAATCTGCACCACTTCACATGCATAGACACATTTTTCCTTCCCTGTTCTATAGCCATAGCCCTTTATCACTATCAAACATTATATGGTGTTTTCTTCATTGTTTTGCTTATTGCCTGTCTTCCCTAGTAGAATATGAGCACCAGGAGGACACTGATTTGTGCCTTGTCTTTGCTGTTCACTACTGTTAGCTAAGCCCTGGATTATCACTTGGAATATAGCCAAGGTGAACATTCGTACCATCTTGCCAGGGCAGTTTAAGTTATTGCCTATAGTCCTAGTATGATAATTAATAGCACCTCCTCTTCACTGTCCAAAGTACTGGATGATTAATTTGTGGTTATTGTATAAGGAACAAATGTTCAATAAATATTTTATAATTGAGAAGCTAGTCCCTCAAGGGTGGTGCTTTCTCCAGTTTAGTTCTGATAGAGTCAGTACTGGGAGAGAAACAGAATACCTACTCAGAAACAGTAGGAAAGAAGAGCAGCTGGCATCTGGAAGGTCAGTCTTTGGACTATAGTCCATCCAACACTGATAGTCAAAAGCAGAATTCTAATCCCCAGCCAAAAAAAAAAAAAAAAGCATAGCAGAGTTGCTGTGCCTGCAAGAAGAAAACATGGGAACTAGAAGGTTGACAAGAGCAGAAATACAAGATATCATCCAAGAGAGAAATCCAGCTTTGTAAACTGGGGCTAAAGAGGGCAGCAGCCAAATAATCACAAATTCAGTTCAAAACTCAACTAACAAGGCTGGGATTGTGGCTCAGTGGTAGAGTGTTTGCCTAGCACGCATGAGGCCCTGGGTTTGATCCTCAGCACCACATAAAAATAAACAAAATAAAGGTATTGTGTCCATCTACAACTAAAAAATATATTTTTTAAAAAAATTCAACTAAAAAACAAGGATTCTTAATGCTTTTTTTCCTTGAACAAACACTTTGTACCTTTTACATATATTCAAAACCATCCTTTTCTTAATGAATACTGTGGTTACTGATGGAGTTCCAGACAGGTTACCCCAAAATATGATTTATGGCATTTGAAGAAACAGAAGCAGCAGGCCATAGAAACTAGAAAGAATTTCTCTTACCCATTGTCCTCTGAATTGAGCCATAAAACCTAGCTGACCTTTCCCTGAAACAGATCATAAGACTCTCATTCCAGAAGGGTCCTGCCCTGTGCCTGGAGGAAAGGAATGTGACACAGGGATGCCAAGAAGTATCTGAACAAATAGGACTTGTTAAGGTCCCCCTGCCCCGTTTATGACTATTTGATCCTATCCCTATTTTGTCCAATCATATTTCTTCCAAACTATCCACTTCTTCATCAGATTTATAAGAAAATACACACAATTTCCCGGGGTCTTTGGGTGTTCATTTTTTAATGTTGTCATGTCACATAAAATACATTAAATAGGGCTGGCAGTATAGCTCGGTGGTAGAATGGTTTGCCTGGCATGTGCAAGGCCCTGGGTTCAATCTCCAGCACCAGAAAAAAATTATATTAAAAAATGCATATACTGTTCTCTTATTAATCTGTCCCATATTATAGGAGTCTCAGGCATGAGCCTCAGGATGCATAAGGAAAGAAATCTTTTCTCCCCTACCCTTTCTTCAAAATATATGAGTGTTTTTAAAAATCTACATTTCCTTTTGATTTCTATTATCCCCTATATCCATTTTCTATTGCTGCCCTAATAAATTGCCACAAAATTAGCAGCTTTAAACAGAAATTTGCTATTTCACATTTCTGTAGGCCAAAAGTTTGGATTGGAACAGCAGGTTTCTCTGTTCTGGGTCCCAGGAGGCAAAAATCAAAATATTGGTCAGTTTGGACACTTCTCTGGATGCTCTGGGAGTTAGTCCCCTTCCGGACTCATTTGGGTTATTAGCAGAATGCAGTTCCATGCTGTTATAGGACTGATAGCCCCATTTCTTCGCTGACTGTTGTCCAGGAATCATTCTCTGATTCTAGAAGCTGCAGGCATCTCCTGGTTTGTGGTCCCCTTCATCTTCAAATCCAGCAACAGCTAGTGTATACCCCTCACACTTTGAATCTTCCCAGCCTCCCCTTCTACCACATCTGTCTGACTGACTTTTCTTTCTCCTCTTCTCCTTTTGTGGGTTCATTTGATTCCATTGGACCCAAGCAGAAAATCCAGGATCATCTCCTTATTTGAAAGTTATTTGATTAGTAACTATAATTATATCTGTAGAGTCCCTTCATAGTAGTATCTAGATTAGTGTTTGAATAACCAGAAAAAGGGAATCTGGGATGGGAACACCTTTTGAATTTTGTCCACCACACTCAGCCTGTTCTTAAAAATGTATACTTTCCAAAATTGCTTTTAAAAGTGTTTATTATCAGTCACTTGAGGTTTCTTTACTTGTGAATCTCAGGGGCTCTCTGCTTTGTAGCCCCCAAATTATGCCTGTTAAAGGTGGGGAAATGAGTCGACAGAATATTGGATTGTACTTAAAGAATAAAAAGAACCAATGGAACTCAGAGGGTGAGATCTGGGGTGTGAGAGTCTCCAGTTTCTGGCCCCGATTCACTCCTTTCATCCCTTCCTGAAAGCAGAATGTCTGGTTAATAGCAAAATCATTGCAATAAGAATGATTGTTCAAGTCTCTTATGTCCAATACAAGGCAAACAGCTTAGAAGATATGCATCGTGTGCAGGAAACCCCAGTGTACAAGAACATAATTATTAAAATGGTGCCCTGCGGAAGTGAAGGTGGGAGGAGTCCATAAAACTGGGACCCTCTAGATAGGAACTGTGACAAAGTATATAGGGTGATGATGCTGAAACAGTTGCAGCAACTCCTGCACAAAAGTAGGATACAAGCAGTGGTTCTCCAGATGTGATCCCTAAACCATCATCATCAGCATTGCCTGGGAACTTGTTAGAAATGTAAATTCCAGGGCCCCACCCAAGACCTACTGAATCAGAAACCCAGGGGACAGGGCCAGCAGACTGGGTTTTAAGATGCTCTTCAGGTGATTCTAAAGTAGGCAAAGTGATTCTAAAAGTGATTTCAAAGGGATTCCAAAGTAGTAGCCCTTTCCAAAGAAGGCTGTTCTCAAGATAATGAAAAGAAAGGAAATACAAGTTTGATCTCTGGTGGGGTATCCCTCCAATAGGCCACCACATTACACAATAAATGGAAAGACACACATCTGAAGGAGGTAAGGATATGATGTAAAAGCAACAGAAATAGGCTGGGGCTGTAGCTCAGTGGTAGAGCCCTTGCCTAGCATGCGTGAGGCACTGGGTTCAATCCTCAGCACCACATAAATATAAGCAAATAAAGGTATAAAAAATACAATAACATTATTAAAAAAAATCAAAGAGATTCTGAGTTGTCTTTTATATAATTACATTAGTGATTTTCTAAGGCAGTGTGGACATAGAATTTAAACAAGACACAATTCCCTAACCCTAAATGTTATGATCTCCTCTAGAACAGTTTTTATTGCCCAAAATCTCTGGGGACATTTTCAAACTACATCAATCTCGGTTATTCTTAGTGCCCTGGGCAGGAATATTTATATTTTGAAAAATAACTGTCAAGAGATTTTGATCAATTTCATCATTTCTGTCCTCTTAGTGACAACCACTTGCCATTCTACCCACATTTCCAACCCAAGTTGAATATATTCCTAAAATGTTCAACTGAAACCCTCAGAACTGAATGTTTTCTTCATGATCCAAAGTGTGGAAAGCTGTGTTACTGATTTAGCTGCTAATAGCAAGTGAGAAAT
Source organism: Xerus rutilus (assembly GCA_028644305.1). Taxonomy (NCBI): domain Eukaryota; kingdom Metazoa; phylum Chordata; class Mammalia; order Rodentia; family Sciuridae; genus Xerus; species Xerus rutilus. Next base: position 93,630,460 of record CM053417.1, on the reverse strand, counting down.
AAAATGAAGTATCTAAACAGCAACAGTGAGCCCTGTCTCTCTACACAGTGAGCTTCTCCTTTGGCTGAATTTGGATGAGAAGCTGGCAAGCTGCCCAGCCCCTCAGAGTGAAGGAAATTATTGTGAGTGAATGTGGCAGGCAGAGGGAGTGGAAAGGGTCAAGGACATGGTTGAACTCATACATCTGCCTGGCCTCTAAAAAGAGACGAATGAACCCTGTTTAGGGGAATTAAGGCTCTGTCCTCTTTATCCTTCCTTGTTTAATGATTGACTCCCTTTGCATTGGAGACCATATGTTTTGGTTTTGGGTCTGAGTTTTTTGATTGATCAGAAAGCTCTAAGACAAAAGAAATGGCTTTGTTTGATATTTTACATGCAAATTTTTACATATTCAAGCGGCAACTCCTGAAAAAGATCTGCTTGGATTTGAGATCTGCTTGGATTCCAGCTGTGCCATTTCCAAACTCTAAGTTTGGGCAAATCTCTTATAGCATCACGGTGCCTCATCTAGAAAATATAGTTGTTGTTAACTAATTGGGTTACTTAGGGATTAAATGAGTTCATAAATGTCAAGCACTTAGAACCATACCCTAAATTCATGGTCACACAACTAATGAAAATTATCATTGCGTTTGTGCTAGTTATTTTCCTTGCCTTCATCTTCCACATCTGTTACGGTTTAGAAGTGAGGTGTCCCTCTAAAGCGCTTGTGCAAGAATTCTCAGAGGTGAAATGATTGGCTTATGAGAGCCTTAACCTCATCGATGGATTAATCTACTGGTACAGATTAATTCACTGACTCAGATTAACTGGGTGATAACTAGGTATAGCTAGAAGAGATGGTCACTGGGGGAGTGCCTTTGAGGTTTATATTTTGTCCCTGATGAGCAGAGAGTGCTCTCTCTCTCTCTCTCTCTCTCTCTCTCTCTCTCTCTCTGTCTCTCTCTGTCTCTCCTTCAGGCTTGCCATGTCCTGAGCTGCTTTCCTCCACCAAACCCTTCTGCCATGCTATTCTGCTTCATCTTGGGCCCAGAGCTATGGAGTCAGCCATCTATGGATTGAGTCCTTTGAAACCATGAGCCAAAATAAACTTGTCCTTCTCTATGTTGTTCTTGTCAGGTCTTTTGATTGCAGCAGTGAAAAAACTGACTTAAACAACATCTCACGTTTTCCATCCCTCACCCAATTTGTACCACATGTCTGGTGAGCATGATGACTAGAGTCAGGCAGGAGTAAGGATGTTGATTGAAGGTGAAATACATGTTGAGATTCTTCAATCCTGCACCCCATCTGAGTGTGCAGTCCCTCCTGCCTTCTCTCGCTGGTCATGGGTTCATTAATGAAATGGCAGGAAAGTGAAAAAATATAAAAATGTTACTTTGATGACTGGGAAGTTTGCCCTTTTAGTATTTAGACAGACAAAAAGTGGACACTAGCAAAAGCACATTTTAAATCATTTGGACATAATAACTATCAGTCAAAATGGACAATGTCTTATACACTAACATAGAAGCCCAGTACTGTAACAGCATGTAATAATGGCTATTGATGTTTTCCCCTTATATTCAATTTTATTTGTCTACTAAATATTTTAAAATTAAAAATGAAAACAAATAAACAAATGGGAAGCTACAAATTAATATCTAAATACATGGGAGACAAAAGCATTTGGAGTATGCAATGACCATTTTTATAACAGTAACTTTCTGAAAACTACAAACAGAAGGAAACTTCTTCAATATGATAAAAGATATTTTGGAAAAACCTAAAGCTAGTATCTATCACACTATTATGATAATATCATACTCTTAAGCTAATATCATATATTTTCAAATCTTTAAATTGCCTTTTTTCTGTGGATAAACATTTCAGTATGTTTGCTTACATATTGATTTAGTTAGGAAGTTTTTTTTCATGCCATTTATTACAAATGTTATAAGTTCAAATAATCAGGATTAATAAGCTATATCAATGCTATCTTCATTATTTGCCTAACTTGATTTTTGCAAAGGGACTTATATTTTCATTTAATAAATTTACTTTTTTTATTTTTCTTTTTGGTACTGGGGATTGAACCCAGGGGTACTCTATCACTGAACTACATCCCCAGCCCATTTTATTTTATTTTTATTTTTTATTTTTTGGTACCAAGGATTGAACTCAGGGGCACTCGACCACTGAGCCTCATCCCCAGCCCTATTTTGTGTTTTATGTAGAGATAGGGTCTCACTGAGGTGCTTAATGCCTCAGCACCATTGCTGATCTGGCTTTGAACTCACGATTCTCCTGTTTCAGCCTCCCAAAGTGCTGGGATTACAGGCGTGTGCCACCGCGCCCGGCTCCATTTTATTTTTTATTTTTGAGACAGCATGTCACTAAATTGCTTAGGTCCTTGCTAAATTGCTGAGACTGGCTTCCAACTTAAGATCTTTCTGCCTTAGCCTCTGCTGGGATTACCGATGTGTGCCACCACACCCAGCTAATAAATTGACTTTTAAAAAATCCAATGCAATATATTTTATTTATGCAATCCATAGTCATCTAGTTAAAACTTGGATAAAACCAACTACGTGTATCAGATATGGTTAAAGTACTGTGTACCTATTAAAAACAGCTGTAATGGCTGGTAATAACATTTAGACCTTATCTTAGTGAAGCCAGAATTAGACAGGCAGTCAGTGTGCATAGGTAAATCGAGTCAGGTGGTATCAAGGAGGCCAATTTGAATGAGTCTGGGAAGTTGGAGAGGGATTGCAGTGCTAAGGCCTTCAGAGCCCTTCCTCCACCCTTATCAAGATAACCTGCCCCTGCTCCAACCTGTTGCTAAGGTAACCTGTCCCAGGGATTGGCCCTCGCTACAGGGAGTTGTTATTTACACCCCATTCCTGCCAGATCATTCCACCTTGGCCCTTCCCCCTGTCCATCTGTTTCTCACCTTTTGGCCATGTCACCAGCATCTCCTGGGTCTAGTCACGTACGCAGGAAGGACAGAGATAAGGGGAAGAGAGCAAGAGAACAAAGGAAGCCTAGGACATACAAAAAGGCAAAACATGTGTACTTCTGGAGATACCGGGATACCAGCTATGGCCCCCTTCTCCCTCCCAGGAGAAGTCTATGTTACCCCCTTTTAAATAAACCCTGCTTAAATGCTTGCCTCAGCATGCTTCTCTAATGTTTAAACTTCAACATGTGAGGAAGCAAATGCTGAAATTGAAACTGATTGAAGTTGGGGGCTCCTCTGAAATAGAAAGCAACTTCCTCATCCTGAGAGTATAAGCTGAGGGGCTGCCCGCCACCCTGGCCAAACACTCCTAGAAAGCTGAGAGTGGAGAAAGCCCCCTGCCTGGACCTGTTTGCAGCCTAATGAAATCTGCATATGCATATTACCTGCCTTTTGTCTCACTTTACCTCCTCTTCTAAAAATTTTCTCCAGATCAACTAAATCTACATATGTGTAATCACCTGGATTTTTTTGTATAAATTGTAATTTCTGTAGAACCAGCCACAGAAGCAATTGCTTTTCTCCAGTTTGATCAAACAGCATAAAATTTATTTTCCTCCCTTTTTTGCCTATTTCCTACTTGGACAGGCAGCTGAATCCTGTCACCTGAGATCTAGGCAGGGTCCCTGGGAAGGGCAGCAGCTAACAAAATGTATATTCTAAAATATTCTAATTATTTTTCCTTTTTAGTTTTAACTTTCATTTGACTTGACATGGATGAGTATAGTTTGAAATACTGAATAATATATGTATAATAAGTATAATATATGTATATATAATAAGTATATAATAATAATATACCTATTATACTCATAAGCAGTATAATGGGTTCATTAAATATTTGAAGCCACATTCTAAAAATCATAAACATTTATAAGCTTGCTTCAAAATAAATAATTAAAAATATTTTATATTTAAAAATATAAAAAATACAAATCAATCTGAAATGAATAATCTGAACCCTAAATGAAAATTATTTAAATTCAAATTTTTTCATTCTTTAATATTTACATGACTAGTATAGTTTTTGAAAATCATAATCACAAGCAGAATGATCTAATTTTCAGACATTTTAGTTGTCCAAGAAAGAACTGCATAAAAAAAAAAAAAATCACTCGTCTCATCCCCACTTTAGAATAAAGGGATAAGTAGAATTTTTCCAGAGTTGTTTTGTATCACTCTAAATGCATAGATACATAATTCCTAATGTATATTTTTCTGTACTGTCTTCTCTTCCTATGTTCAAAGTGTACATCTATGTATTCATATTGTTTTGTTTTTTGTACTGGGGATTGAACCTATGGTGCTCCACCTCTGAGCTCCATCCCCAGTCCTTTTTAAAAGTTCTGAGACAGAGTCTCTCTAAGTTACTGAATGTCTCGCTAAAATGATATCCCATCCTCAAACTTGGGATCTTCCTGCCTCAGCCTCCTGAGTCACTGGGATTACAGGTGTGAGAAATAAAAAATCCAATGGTACATTTTCAGAATACAATATTTAACATTAAATGTAAAATTGGGATATAAGAAAGGCAGATTGAGGTGGAATAGAACAGAGTGGAAAGTTCCAAGCAGTTAACTCACATAATAGCACCATAGCCTATGGCTGTGGCAGATCCAAAGTCCATGTACCTGAGTAGCCTCTTAACAAACAGGAGGTGGGAGAAGGGGTCAGTTGGCTTAACCAACAGAGATAGAAATCTCTCTTTTAAGAAACAGTAACTTAGAGGAGGGCACAGTGGTGCATGCCTGTAATCCCAGCACTTTGGGAGGCTGAGACAAGAAAATCACGAGTTTAAGGTCAGCCTCAGGAAGGGCAGTGAGGCACTAAGCAACTCAGTGAAACCCTGTCTCTACATAAAACTCAAAATAGGGCTGAGTATGTGATTCAGTGGTCGAATACCCCTAAATTCAATCCCTGGTACCAAAAAAAAGTAATTTAGGTAAAGAAGAGCTGCGTACATGTCAGAATGCATTCACCCCAAGAAGGCTTTCCTGCTACAAGAGAACAAAGGGAGGTGGGAACAACTAAAGGTATTTTTTTTAAATAACCAAATAAGGGACAGTAAAATCTAGGCAACATTTGGGAAGATTGTGAGCAGCATAGTACTTACCCAATGAGAAACTGGGGGAAGGACCTTGTGCATTAGGGGATAAAATGCTGATTGTAACTGCTCTGGGTGTCCTGGCCACCAGGCCCCTGATCTTGCGAGACCATCAATAAAGCTTCACTTTTTTGCTATACCTGTGTCTCTTAGTTCCTGCTTTGGGTTTGGACAGGTGAGCATATTTCTCACACAGGCATGTACCACCACACCTGGCTTCATATTGTTTTTATTTCAAAGTAACTCCTCAGAAATTTAATTTGACTAGGAGTTACATTTTTTTAGAAAATCTGTCAAGTTTGCTAGACTATAAGCATTAACCGTAGTTTTATTTTTAAATTAACATGAGTAATACCAGTTAAAGAATATAATGTTTTGCATTTAAAGCCAAGTCTGAGTCATCCATGGTCATGGAAATAATAATGGTTATTAAATTTAAAAGATCTAAATTTTACTAAGCAGAGACTATACTATGTGCCTTATGTAATTTTATTTTTTTAAGTACTGGGGACTGAACCCAGGGGTGCTTTACCACTGAGATAAATCCCCATCTCTTTTTATTTTGAGACAAGGCCTTGCTAAGTTGCTTAGGATCTCTCTAAATTGCTGAGACTGGCCTTGAACTTATGATCTTCCTGCATAGCCTCGTGAGTCTCTGGGATTATAAACATGTACCACCATGCCCTGCTGTAAGTTTTTATTTAATTCTTTCAATGCTTAGAAATAATAATGTTGGGGCTGGGGATATAGCTTGGTTGGAGGATGCTTGCCTCGCATGCACAAGGACCTGGATTCAATCCCTAGCACCACAAAAAAAAAAAAAGAAAAAAGAAACAATGTTATCCGCCCCCCCATTTTACATTAAGGGACTTATCCAGGATCATACAGGTAGGAACTGGCATAGGGAACACTTAAATCCCAGTCTCCCTGGCACCAGAGTCAGTACTCCTAAATATCACCCTGTGCTTAATCTCTGACCAAGCCCCACAAAGTGAATCCAATATAATGATATCTGCATAAAATATATAAGTGGTGAGTAGCAGGTTTTAATAGGTTAAACGAAGGGGGACAAATCAGTTGTGCTTAAAGATAAGCAACTCAATTCTTATTTCTTTATTTTTATTTTCCCTCCCTTGCAGACACAATTTTTAGAGCAAAAGAATACAATGCAAAATCAGCAAAGGAAAAAAGAGGCTTGTGGGCAAAGTTCAGAAGAAACCAGGTACAAGTTTCCAAGAGTCCTGTCCCACTGGAGTCATACAGGACACACTTAATTCTTCCAGCAACAAGTGGTGACAACTCATGAGAAGTGTTGCCTCCCAGGGAGGCTCATTAGTGACGTGATTTCTAAGGTACTACTAGAGGCTCATATAGATGCCCTCCACCTTTCATGTACCACAGTTCCAGGCTCCCAGAAGTAAGCAGGTGTTACAACAGGCCACACAGTTTGTGCAAATAGTTTAGGTGTGGCAAGTCACTTGTATCATTTGGGGAATGTTTCACATTAGTGTAGGAAACCAGCCAAGTTCCAAGACATATGTCTTTCCAAGAATAGGAATCCCAGGGCTAGGGATGTAGCTTACTTGGTAGAGTGCTTTCCTTGCATGCAGTAAGGCCCTGGGTTTAATCCCCAGCACCATGAGAAAAAAATAAAAATTAAAAAAAATAATAATCCTAAGTTAACTCTTTTCTGCACAGATACACTCCTGTTTAATTATGAATGAAATCCTTAAGGGTTTTTTTGCATTTTCTATTTAATGATTTCTGGTGCATAGGAATTCTTTACTCTTTAAACATAAATTCAAAAATAGTAATTCTTTAAATTTTAAGAATTTGTCATAGATCCTCTTGGATATTCTAAGTAAATAAAATGACATCATCTGAAAATAAAGACAGTTCCATCTCTTCAATTATTTTGCTATTACTTATAAGTAGCTGAATTCTTTTTTGGGGGGGTACTGGGAATCAAACCTAGGAGCACTTAACTACTGAGACATCCCCAGCCCCACCCACCCTCCCTTTTTTGTAACAGGGATTGAACCCAAGTGTGCTTAACAACTGAACCACGTCTCCAGCCCTTTTTATTTTTTATTTTGAGACAGGTTCTTGCTAAGTTGCTGAGGGCCTCGTTAATTTGCTAAGGCTGGCCTTGAACTTGAGATCCTCCTGTTTCACCCTCCCAAAGTCACTGAGATTACAGATGTGCACCACCATGTTCAGCAGTATGAAAAAGGCAAGTGCTCTTTTTTATAGTTACTTCGTAATGTTAGATGGGAAGTAACTATAAAAAAGAACTAAGTTAAACTGTTATGTCTACTAAAGACTTCTTTACTAAAGATAGAGAAGAGCAACAATGAATATGTAGTAGCTTAAACTCACCTATTAAACATGAACCTCTAGGCATGCTAAGAGACTCACAGGAGCCAAAAGTGTTATAATAGGCTTTTAGTTTTCAGTAGGATCAGAAATAAATTATATATTTAACCCTGATTAATTTTAACATCTTGTCAATTGCATACCTTCACAAGCTAGTTAATGAAACCATTGACAAAAAAAATATAAGATCAATTGTTTTTATGGTGTTGTTTTAAACTATATTCCTCTTATAAAGAAAGACTGATAAATTATATGAGATAAATTTATATTGGTAACTAGAAAATAAATTGCTCTCATAAACTTTGAGAGGTAGGTAGCCTACCATACAAAGGACATTTATATTTAGGAAAATTATTGGTGTTTAAGAATTTTCTCTTTGCAAAGGCCAGCTTGGTAGCCGCTGTGCAGAATAGACTTAAGATACCATGCCTTAGGGCCAGGGTTGTAGCTCAGTGGTAGAGCGCTTGCCTAGCATGTGTGAGGCACTGGGTTCGATCCTCAGCATCACATACAAATAAACAAATAAAACAAAGGTATTGTGTCCATCTACAACTAAAAAACAAATTTAAAAAATAAAAAAGATACTATGCCTTAAAGACCAATAGAGTAGAGGAAGGGGGTTGAAAGGGAGGGAGAAGGAGAGTGGGTATGGGGAAGTACTAGGGAATGAAATCTTCCAAATTATGCTATGTCCAACAATAATAGACAGACCAGTAGAGCATAGCAAGTGATGGGGGTTGGGGGAGCGAAGATACTAGAGAATGAGATTGATCAAACTATATGTGGGGAAGTACTGGGGACTGAATTAGAGCAAATTTTATTCTATGCTTTTATAATTATGTCAAAAATGAATACTAATGTTATGTATAACTAAAAAGAATCAATAAAAATAAAAAAGAAGAGGAACAATTATATGTTCTTTTTTAAAAAATTTTTTTGTAGTTGTAGATGGACATAATATCTTTATTTTTAGGTGGTGCTGAGGATCGAACCCAGTGCCTCACACATGCTAGGCAAGTGCTCTACCACTGAGCTACAGCCCCAGACTCAATTATATGTTCTTGTATGACTATGGCATAATGAATCCCACTATTATATATAATTATAATGTATCAATTTAAAAAAAAAGATACTGGGGCTGGGGTTGTAGCTCAGTGGCAGAGTGCTTGCCTAGCACACATGAGGCACTGGGTTCAATCCTCAGCACCACATAAAAATAAACAAATAAAATAAAGGCATGTTGTCCATCTACAACTACAAAAAATTAAAAACAAAAAAAAGATACTATGTCTGAGAGTGCTATCCTGAGAGATCTGTTTGTAAGGTTGGCCCTTGTTTGACATCTGTGTCCTTCCATTCCCAAAACTGATTAAAATGGCTCACTGTGCCTAAAATGTTTGTATAAACAATGTGGTTTATGCTGAACTCCTGCTTTTCTTCTGGGAGTCTGGAATTTGGGTACAGGATCAGCAGAGGGTATCTACATGGCCAGTCCCTGGTCAAAACCTTGGGTGCTGAGTCTCTAGTGGGCTTCCCTGAACACAAACATCACCCGTATGCTGCTGGGTTTTTGTTGCTGGAGAAAGAGTACACCCTGTGTGATCGGCCTGTGTATGGATTCCTCCACATTCTGCCTATGAATTTTCCCCTGTGATCTGGCTGTGTCTCCATACTACATCTCTGTAATAAATTGTCCTGTCAGTATTCAAATGTGAGGGTGATCCTGGAGACCCTAATACAGCCACTTTCCACAGGCATCTTCCATCCACAGACATATTTAAACAACACTATGTGGTTTACGTATTTCATCACAGAATTGTGAAAGACTTGGCATTTGTCACCTATAGTGATCAGATAAATAAGATACCAAATATATTTGCAATCTGTGATTTCAATGCCTCACTTTGCAACAAACACTTTACACACTAAGAAATTCTGGAAGGAAATCAGGAAGGCAGTGAATGCAAACAGAAAAAACAATAGTGCACTTTTAAGGAAAAATAAGCACAAGTGTCATTGTTCCTTCAGCGTTGGGGCACAATTATTCTTTGTTCTGAGAATCGTGTGAAAAAAAAAATCTAAGAAGCCATGCAAAGATCTCCTGGGGACTTCCAAAAATAGCAGCTGAAAGAGAAAGTGGGCAGAGATAGAGAAGGATCATGTTATCAATGCCATCTTTCAAAATTGCAAAAGCATTACCTTTGCTGCTACGTCAGTGTGTGCTCTTCTTTTTAGCTACTGGGTAGCTATTGAATATTTGTGAACAAAAGGAGAAAAGATATTCATGCGGTAGGTATGTTTTGAAACTAAATTGAAAACAAAGAAAGAGAATAGAGTATTCACAGACATGATTACATTCAAAGAAAATATTCCTGCCATCAAATGGAATTAAAATGCCAATTCATAATAAATATATCACAATGAGCTAATGTAACACAATATAAAATGTTAGAAAACAATATGTTCATGTATGGGGTCTGACCATCTCTGTAATTTTTCTCACCTATTAAAATGCGATTTTTTTTAGAATGAGTGAAGTGTGACATTATGACAGTCTTGAAAATATTTTATGTAGTTTTGCAGTGTTTCCAGAAAATATGTAGTCATTTAAGAAAGAGATTTAATCTATGAGAGTAAGGCTCCAAATTCTCTTCTTTTTCTCTAAGATTCCTATGACATTTATGCATCTTTGGCATCTGTTTCTCCTTTTTCCCCTTGCCATCCTCTTACCCAGTTATGACTTTATATTTAACCTTACTTTTTCTCTACAAAAAAAATGACTTCTTAATCAAAGTGAAATTAAAAAATTAGTCTCAGCTGGGCATGGTCTCACAGGCTTGTAATCTCAGCATCTTGAGAGGCTGAGGCAGGAGAATCATAAGTTCAAGGCCAGCCTTGGCAATGTAGGGAGATCTTGTCTCAAAATAAAAAATAAACAGGGCTGGGGATGTACCTCAATGGCATAGTGTCCCTGGTTTCAATTTCCAATACTAAAATAGAAAAAGAAAGAAAGGAAGGAAGGAAGGAAGGAAGGAAGGAAGGAAGGAAGGAAGGAAGGAAGGAAGGAAGGAAGGAAGGAAGGGAGGGAGGAAGGAAGGGAGAGAGAGAAAGAAAGAGAAAGAAAGAAAAAGAAAGAAAGAAAGAAAGAAAGAAAGAAAGAAAGAAAGAAAGAAAGAAAGAAAGAAAGAAAGAAAGAAAGAAAGAAAGAAGAAAGATTGGCCTTAAGGGGAAATAGGTTTTGGAAAGAAAACTGCAATAGGATAAGATTCAAAGAAGAAAGGCAGTGAGACTTATGAATATTTCCAGAACTATAGATTTTTATCACTAGTGTAAAATTATTCTTGGCTGGGCACCATGGTGCATGCCTATAATACCAGCAACTAGGGAGGCTGAGGCAAGAGGATCATAAGTTTGAGGCCAGCCTCAGCAACTTAGCAAAACCCTGTCTCAAAATTTTAAAAAAGGAAAAAGGGCAGGGGATGTATCTCAGTGCTAAAGCAACCCTGGGTTCAATCCTCAGTACCACAAAAAAGAATTGTCTTAAAAATTGAAGTTACTCTAAATGGTAAGCCTATCAAAACGATCTGTCATTAAAACAGAAGTGATGTGGTAAATAATTATGCCTAGCAAATAATTTTAATGTCATAAAAATGATTCTTTTTCAATATTCAGTCTAGTTAGAATATATAAATCATTTGTAACACATCTTTTTTTCTGTTACACTCCTTATAATTAAAGTGTATGGATTTAGCTCCACAAAATTCTTTCTAAGACTTGAAGCTCTTTTAAGGCAAAAAATCCATCACTCCTCTCTCTCTCTCTTTTTTTGTAGATTTTTTGATTTGTTCTTTTTAGTTATACATAACAGTCGAATGTATTAGACATATCATATATACATGGCATCACTGCTTTCTTAGGTTTCGCTCTCCACACTCTCAGACTCTTTTTTTTTTTTTTAATTTTTTTTTTTAAATATTTTTTAGTTGTTGATGGACACAATGTCTTTATTTTATTGCTTTGTATGTGGTGCTGAGGATCGAACCCAGGGCCTCACGCATGCGAGGCAAGCGCTCTACCGCTGAGCTACAATCCCAGCCCCTCTCAGACTCTTCTTATCAATGCTTACTCAATAGGAGTTTTTTTATTTTTATTATTGGTACTGGGGATTGAACTCAGGGGCACTCGACCACTGAGCCACATTCTCAGCCCTATTTTGTGTTTTATGTAGAGACAGGGTCTCACTGAGTTGCTTAGTGCCTTGCCATTGCTGAGGCTGGCTTTGAACTCACGATTCTCCTGTCTCAGCCTCCCTAAGTGCTGGGATTACAGGCTTGCACCACTGTGTTCAGCCTCAATAGGAATTTGAAAGAGAAAATGGCAGAGGGTAATGAAGATAACTTGCTCCTTTTATTGCCAATAAATAATTTTTTAAAATCAATAATTGAGAGAGAATTTGCAACTCTGTATGGTTAAGTTCTAGAATTTCCATTTGGTTCTTTTTTACAGTACCTATTTCTTTGTTGGGATTTCTGTCCTTATATTCATTGTAGCTCTACCAGTTTCAACCCTGACACAGAAAATAATTTCAAATTCTAGAAAAGAAAAGTACCAACAAAATCTAAAACTGTGAATTTTTTTAAAAAGTAGATTATAGAAGTCTTGAACTGTGAAAGAAGGAACAGGGCACAGGGTCAGTTTTCAATTTTACAGCCTGATGATAGAATAAAGATGGCTTGACAATGAATGGCATGTCAGGCTTAAATTATTATTAATCAAAGGGTATATTTTAACTATAACCAAATATGTAATAAAAATACCCTCAATTAGCTGGGTGCAGTGACACATGCCTGTAATGACAGCAGTTCCAGAGGCTGAGGTAGGAGGATCACAAGTATCACATTAGCCTCAGCTACTCAGTGAGACCCTGTCTCAAAATAAAAAACAAAACAAAAGAAAGAGTCTGGGGATGTAGCTCAATGGTAAAGTGCTCCTAGGTTCAATTCCTAGTACCAAATATAATAATGTAGACATCTGTTGTTATCTTAAGGTTCATCTCTGTTGATTGTGTTTTCTCCTAAAAATGAGTCATGTTTTCCTAATTTGGGAATTTCCTTGAAAATTGTGAATGTTATGTTGTGGAGACTCTGGATTCTGTTATATTCTCCTAAAGAACTGATTTTGATATGGTTTTGTTTGTTTGGCCTCAAACTTCATGATCTGAATCTCCTGAGGGAGCAGCATTTCAAATTGCAATTCTTTTTTTTTAACCTATTAATAATAATAATAATAATAATAATAATTATTATTATTATTATTATTATTATTATTATTTGGGGGCATACCGGGGATTGAACTCAGGGGCACTCGACCACTGAGCCACATCCCCAGCCCTATTTTGTGTTTTATGTAGAGACAGGGTCTCACTGAGTTGCTTAGCGCCTCGCCCTTGCTGAAGCTGGCTTTGAAATCATGATGCTCCTGTCTCAGCCTCCCTAAGTGCTGGGAATACAGGCATGCACCACTGTGCCCAGCTTGGTTATGATTATTTTTTTATGTGGTGCTGAGGATCCATCCCAGTGCCTCACACACGCTAGGCAAGTTCTCTACCACTGAGCCACAACCTCAGCCCCCAAATGGCAATTCTTTTAGATTTAGTTGTGTTAATTTGAGCCTGCCTGGCACATATATGTTTCAGAGGTCAACCACAAAATTGAGGAAAGTTTATAGAGAGAATTTGAAGCACTCCTATTGTAAGGTAGAAAACAGCCTTTTTGTAATTAATTTTCACCTCCCCTCTCTAGAAGCAAAAGGCAGTTCCTACCCCAGGGGGTTCCTCTCCCAATCTTCCACCTGGGAAACAAATAGTTTTCACACCCCAGTCCCTGCCCCAGGGGGTTCCGCTCCGGAATCTTCCACCTGGAAAAACAAGGCCTAACCGAAGGCCGCCACTGCTTACCTGCCCCCAATTTTAAAATGACCAATCCCTAGCTCGACACGCGGTTTTGTAGCGGACTCTATAAAATCCCTCCCGCGCGTCCCCTCTCTCTCTTTTCCTCTTCGCCCGGGCGCCCACTCCCCTGAATAAAGGATTTCCTGGCTGTATGAGGTGTTCGTGTCTGGCTGGCCGTTACCCTAACATTTGGTGCCGGTGACTCGGATGAGGGAGTAATTCT
>CM053417.1:93559320-93616306 GCA_028644305.1 Xerus rutilus | reverse complement strand
CACGCGGTTTTGTAGCGGACTCTATAAAATCCCTCCCGCGCGTCCCCTCTCTCTCTTTTCCTCTTCGCCCGGGCGCCCACTCCCCTGAATAAAGGATTTCCTGGCTGTATGAGGTGTTCGTGTCTGGCTGGCCGTTACCCTAACACCTATTCTATCTTATTTTCATTGTTATCCCTCAACTTCCAGTTCCTATTGTTTTTTCTGAACTCTGTCCTGTGGGTCTTTAGGGCAAAAATACTACACAGGTTTCCTATCAGAGGTTTAGCCAGCCATTGTAGAGCCATCTTTATTCTATCATCAGGCTGTAAAACTGAAAACTGACACTGTCCCCTGTTCCCTCTTTCATGGTTCAGATGTTCTCCAGAATCTACCCTTTTTTTTTTTTTTCTAAATTCCATGCCTCCCAGTCACTATTTTGGATTTTGTTGTTATTTTTTTCCCCAGAATTTTAAATTATTTTCTGTGTAGAGCCACTCAGCTATGCTAATAGCAGAACTCTATAACTCCATGTAATTTCAGATTTTCTAGCTGCAAAATGAACTTTGTGGCTATACAAGTTGCTATGGTATTTTTGCTAGTGGAATGTCATAATGAAATAATTTAAATAAAAATATAGCTAATTAAGGTGAAACTAACAAAGATAGCCTTTCTATAAGCTATTTAAGTGAGAAACTAAAAAATTTCAAAAGGCCATAAAATGAAAAAAGGAAATAAATAGAAATATATTTACTTGGTAATTCATATTATTCTTCTTCTTATTTGTGTGATTGTGTGTGTGTGTGGTACTGGGGATTAAACCCAGGGATATTCTATAACTGAGTTACATGCCCAGCCCTTTTATTTTTTTATGTCAAGACAGGGCCTTGTTAAATTGCCTAGGCTGGCCTGGGGCTTGCCATCTTCCTGCCTCAGCCTCCCAAGTTGCTGGAATCACATCTGCACACCAGCATACCTGGCAATAATTCATATATAAATTAAGGATCTTTAAAGAAACAAAAAGTGACTAATTACAGAAGCTATAAGGTGAAAAGTAAGTAAAAGGACTGTGACCTTGATTCTAAGTTATTATAAAGACATCTAACCTTAGTATACATGTTCTCCCTCAAAATCTGATATAGGTTCTCAGGACCTCTCCTCCATTTGTTCACTTAGGAATCCAGGTTCCCACCATCTTATAATGTTATCATACATACATGTGACTTGCATAACATTTGTTACAGAGAGAGAACCAGATAGTTGCACACAGGATTTATATAGTATCATTTCTGTCTACTTTCCATTGTTGATGACTTGGTGAGATGTTTCTAGTCCATCCAAGGGCAAGGGAGTGGGAGCATCCATCTGGGGGCAGGGGAGCGGGAGTCGCATGCTATCTTTCTGTGTGTCCAAGAACAGAAAATGGTATGATAAACATGGCATTGTTTGTTGCACATTCTTCTTTTAATCAAGGCTAGAAGAAGAAAAGAGATATGAGTGTCACTCCACATTTCTCTTCTCAGTAAGGGGAGTGGTATTACTTTCTTTGTACAGTTGCTACTTTTGCATGATATTTCCAAGAACATTGATAGGATGAAGGTTATCTCAGAAAAGTATTTACGAAGTTGAAACAAAAGGAACAAAGGAATGAGCAGTAATATCTTTACTTACAGACAGAATATTTGGGGAGTTTCTAGTGCTTTAAGATGTCTTTCCAACTCTATATTCTCAGAAGTCTTCTTAGCAGCCTACTTTATATTATAGCAGCAATATAGAACATGTGGTTGTTGTAATAAAAGATAAAGATTGTCTGTGGTTTCTATATAACAGGAAGTGGTCTACAACCTATACGGAGGATAGGAGTACTGGAGACCTACCACTAAGGGTTGGTGCCCTGAGGCTGCTCTGACAGTGATTGACTTTGGGAGGCTCCTGGGCTGAACTTTGAACTTGGGGCTCCTAGCATATGGGACAGGCCTACATGTAATCCATTCAGAAACCCCGAAGCCTGCAATGTTCCCCACTGATGACTGATTCTCCCTTTAAAAGTATTTCCTGAAGCCGAGCGTGGTGGCGCACACCTGTAATCCCTGCACTTTGGGAGGCTGAGACAGCAGAATTGCAAGTTCAAAGCCAGCCTCAGCAAGGGCAAGGCGCTAAGCAACTCAGTGAGACCTTGTCTCTACATAAAACAAAATAGGGCTGGGGATGTGGCTCAGTGGTTGAGTACCCCTGAGTTTAATCCCCAGTACCAAAAAAAAAAAGTATTTCCCGAAATAGATTTTGGTCTTACTTCATGCAGATTGTTTTATTATTATAGTTGGGCTTATATTTTTTAACGTAGACTATCTTAGCTGATCTTTTATAGAAGTTCATTTGGTAGATTTCCTTGTTTTCTTTTAACTTTTTTTTTTTGGTATCAGAGATTGAACTCAGTGGCACTTGACCACTGAGCCACATCCCCAGCCCTATTTTTGTGTTTTATTTAGACACAGGGTCTCACTGAGTTGCTTAGCACCTCGCCCTTGCAGTGGCTTGAACTCGTGATTGTCCTGTCTCAGCCACCCAAAGTGCTGGGATTACAGGCGTGCGCCACCACGCCTGGCTGTTTTCTTGTAACTTTCTAATTTAAACTCTTCAATTTGGTTTAGGAAATGTTTAATATATATTTAATTTTATTTCTGAACTCCTTTCATACACATATACAGAGAAGGAGAGAAGAAATTAAAAGATATACACAATACAGTATTTTGTGCAGAAATTATAAAAATTATTTTCTGGAAGAGCCAATATCCCTTCTATAGTAGGTAATTTAAGGAAAAACAATTAAGTATAGTATATAAGATTTTCTACTACAGAATTTATATAATATAAAGGAGAAATATCTCTTTAAAGTCAAAAGAAATTTCAAAACCTCATAATCCTATCATCTAATTACTATTTAAAATTTAGAAAATGTTTGTGCTGAAATCTTAATGATATTTGTAGATGGATAGAGAGCAAATGCATTGCAGAATCATGAATACCTGGTTAGCTGAGGAGGTAGTTAGTAGAAATAGAGAGATGGGCAATTTGACATTGCTATTTAGAGGAGCATAACGCAAGTAAATGATTGAAATAGAGTAAAACTGTTATAAAATTGGAGATTTAAATTTTTCTAAATGGAAAGAAAAGGAAGTAATGAACCACAAAATCCCTTAGATCAAGAAAAATCCCTCTTACCAGTTCCTTGATAAAAAACAGTTTGGAGATATAGCTCATTAGCCTCCAATATAGGAAAAAACTGATGTCATCTCCAAACCAAATGATGTTAGATCTACAAGCCCTGTGGAACTTCAGAGTAGTTAAAGTGAATCATAGTTTTCTTCTGGATTGAAATAAACAGTATGAGGTAAAACTAATTAATTTTGTAGTCTAACTTGGGGAAAAAGCAATCTGGCAATTTCTTCATTGGATGCAAGAAAAATAAATTATCTTACTTATATTTATTTTGATTACATATTATATATATGTGTGTGTATACACACATATATTTCAAAGATTATAATTAAAGCCAGGTGCAGTGGCGCATGCCTGTAATTCCAGCACTTTGGGAGGCTGAGACAAGAGAATCATGAGTTCAAAGCCAGCCTCAGCAGCAGCGAGGCGCTAAGCAACTTAATGAGACCTTGTCTCTACATAATGCACAAAATAGGGCTGAGGATGTGGCTCAGTGGTCAAGTACCCCTGAGTTTAATCCCTGGTACCAACAAAACAAAACAAAAGATTATAATTGAAATAATTATTCTCCTTCTATATATGAATATATATGTGTGTGTGTATATATATATGTATATATATTCATATTGGACTTTAGACTCTTATTAAGCCAAAAGTGGGAGGCTAAGTAATGACCACCAAGGGTGTACATGTCCTAACCCATGGAACCTGTGAATATATTATATAACATGCTAAAAAGGATCTGGCAGGTGTGATTAAGTTAGAGATCTTGAGATGGGAAGATTATGTTGTATTTTTCAAGTGATCCTTAAATGTAATCACAAGGATTCTTTTTTTCAAATTTTTTTTGGTACTGGAGATTGAACTCAGGGGTACTCCACCACTGAGCCACATCCCCAGCCCTATTTTGTGTTTTATGTAGAGACAGGGTCTCACTGAGTTGTTTTGCGCCTCGCCGTTGCTGAGGCTGGCTTTGAACTCACGATCCTCCTGTCTCAGCCTCCCAAAGTGCTGGGATTACAAGGATTCTTTTAAAGGGGAACTTAGGCAACTGAAGTGGAAATGTGACAATGGAAGCAAGAGTAAAAAAGGAGACAAAGGGGACCATTGGCAAAGAAATGCAGGTGACCTCCAGAAGTTTACTCCAGAACTGTAAGAATATAAACATTAAGTCACCAAGTTTGTGATAATTTGTTACAGAAACAATAGGAAAATAAAACAGCAAGCCAGTCTGAGTAAATCTGAAAGCTAAAAAAAGGAGACGCACACACACACACATACACTATCCAACATGTTGCACCATTTAATAAAAATTGAAAATGCAACACATTCCATTTCATGGAATCATGAAAGTACTGTTGTAATATCTAATATCACTATATCTCTTGGAATAGTGATAAAACAGATGAAATTTAAATATAGCAGAAACTTTCTTAAAGGGCCTCCACTTTTTTTTTCTTTTTTTGTGGTACTAGGGATTGAACCCAGGGGTGCTTAACTGCTGAGCCACATCCCCAGCCCTTTTCAGTTTTTTTTAATTTTGAGACAGGGTCTTGCTAAGTTGCCTGGGGCCTTGCTAAATTGCTGAGGCTGGCCTCAAACTTGCAATCCTCTTGCCTTAGCCTCCCAAGTCACTGGGATTACAGGTGTGCACCACTGTACCCAATTTAACTGGCCTCCTCTTCAAAGAGTTGTGCATGAATTGATAATCTCCATTTTAACTGTAAAATATAGTACTACTGTTCACATTGAATACTTTTGGGCAATAATACTCATGCCTACTTCCAATCCCACAGTTAAGTGTCCCGTTCTAAGAATGATTGTATTTGTTCCTAAACCTATTAATTTCAATAGTACATCTATAATCTGATGACAAATATTATAATTCTTTATGTACAGATTTAATTACATAATTTGACTAAGTAGTTCACAAAGGGATTGTTATGGTTTGGATCTAGGAATGTCCCCTGAAAACTTCACGTTAAGCAATACAGCAATGTGCAGGGGTGAAAAAAGATTGGATTATTAGAGCTGTGACCTCATTGGTGGATTAATCCATTTGAAGGATTTGATGGATTAATAATTTGAATGAACTACTGGGTGGTAACTGTAGGCAGGTGGGCATGGCTAGAGAAGAAAGGTCACTGGGGGCATGCCGATGGATACTATTAACTCTGACTCCTCTTACTTTCTCTGTTTCCTGGTGGCCATGAGCTGAACAGCTTTCCTCTGCCACACTCTTCCACCATGAATTTTCTGCAATGGAGTCAGCTGACCATGGACTGAACTTCTGAAACCATGAGCCCAAAATAAACTTTTCCTTCTCTAGGATGTTCTTGTCAGGTATTTTGATCACAGTGATGAAAAGCTGACTAAAACAAGGATGAAACATAAGTTAGAAATCTACTGTTTACATAAATACACTTTGGAAAACCTTAATGCTAATGAATAATACAATTGTTGTTAAAGTATGTATGGGGAATATAAACTTTTGGAAGAATCATACTTAGAATGTTTCACAAATGTCTTCAGTTTCTTCAGTCTAAAGACTTCCAGAAATGAAAATCAAAGATAATATTGTTTTGGCTAAGAGTATAAACTTGGGAGCCATACAACCTGCATTTTAATCTTATCTCTATTTACTAACTATGCAGTCTTTGGCAAATTTCTTAACTTCATAGGTAAAATGAGGATATACAAGAACAATTGATACCTCCAACAGATACTGGGAAGATTAGCAATAGCTGACGCACAATAAATGCTCAACTATTATTATTAATACCAGTACTACTACTATATATGTAGTTTATTCAATTAATGGTTACCTGAAAAATTTATTGGTGATTCCATACTCAAAGAAGAGGCCTGAGTTTTATGTTAAAAGACTGATATATAAATGTACATGTAGATTTATGTTAAAATACAAATTTTCTATTCTTCACTTTAGCCAATTTTGCCAATTAAGAAACCAATTCTAGGGGCTGTAGCTGTAGCTCAGTGGTAGAGTGTTTGCCTTCAATCCTCAACACCATATAAATATAAATCAATGAAATAAAGATATAAAGAATACAAGAACAGTTTTTTTTTAAAAAAAAGAAATCAATTCTAATCCTAATCACAGCTGATGAAGAATTTCTATAGGTTGGTTTAAATTTCTGTAAGTTATTAGCCTAAATATATATATATATATATATATATACACATATACATATCTATAAATCAAATCCTATAGAAATTCATAGCTCCTGTGACATAAAAGTATCACTTACCCAATCTTTTCTTCTCATGCATTTTTTATTTATTTATTTTTATTTTTTGGTGCTGGGGATCAAACCCAGGGCCTTGTGCATGTGAGGCAAATACTCTACCAACTGAGCTATATCACCAGCACCTCATGCATTTTTTTTTTTTTGGTATCGGGGATTAAACTCAGAGGCACTCGACCACTGAGCCACATCCCCAGCCCTATTTTGTGTTTTATGTAGAGACAGGGTCTCACTGAGTTGCTTAGTGCCTCGCCTTTGCTGAGGCTGGCTTTGAACTTGCGATCTTCCTATCTTAGCCTCCCAAAGTGCTGGAATTACAGGCATGCGCCACTGTGCCTGGTGCCTCAGGCATTTTTTTTTAAACATTAAAGAGTCTAAAACAGTAAAATGATCTGTCTTCAGCCTGTGACATTTTGTCCACTCTGACTCTGCTATTTTTTCTCCATGTATTACTCATTTTATACAAAGGCCATGGTCCTTTCAAGCTGGGATTGCCTTCTGTAGCTGTCCTGGTGGACTGACTCTCTTTGTATATGCTACCAAATATTTCAATATTGTTGCATCTTTACTGTTACATTGCCTTACAGAATATTGAAGTAGATGGTGTTTCAGCTATCCTGACACCTACCTTATTGTATTGCCTTGGGTCACCCCAAGGAGACTACTGACCTTACTGACCAATAGTGAGAGAAATGAATCACTACCTGCTGAGAAAATAAATAGTTCCTTTTTCTTCTTCAAGATCATAAGGGCTAGCCGGGCACGGTGGCGCAAACCTGTAATCCCAGCACTTAAGGAGGCTGAGACAGGAGAATCGCGAGTTCAAAGCCAACCTCAGCAACGGCGAGGCGCTAAGCAACTCAGTGAGACCCTGTCTCTACATAAAACACAAAATAGGGCTGGGGATGTGGCTCAGTGGTCGAGTGCCCCTGAGTTCAATCCCCAGTACCAAAAAAAAAAAAAAAAAAAAATCATAAGGGCTCAAATGAAAAGGGTAATGGGATCCCAGGTTTCTTCTAATAGAATCATCTTGAAGTTTTAATAATAGAAATCAGACTTTTCCTAAATTATTTATATTAGAAATTAAAAATTGGGGACAAAATGTTTCCCAATTATTTGGATTGGATTGGGAAAACACCCCCAAGTCTATAGCTGTTGACCAAAAGGAAAGACTAACAATAAGGAAGAAAATATCATTAAAATACCAATAAGTAGTCCTAGGGACTAAATGAGACTTGACCCCTTTTCCTCCAATTTAGGAAAATCACCTCAGATGGTGAAAAAACTAAAGATACATTTGAAACTGGACGTGTGGTGCATGCCTGTAATCCCAGCACTTAGGGAGGCTGAGACAGGAGGATTGCGAGTTCAAAGCCAGCCTCAGCAATGGCGAGGCACTAAGGAACTCAGTGAGACCCTGTCTCTACATAAAACACAAAATAGGGCTGGGGATGTGGCTCAGTGGTCGAGTGCCCCTGAGTTCAATCCCCAGTACCAAGAAAAGAAAAAAAAGATACATTTGAGTTGAAGACAAACTGGCCAAGAAAAACTCAGACTAAATGATGGCAAATAGGAAATTACTAAAGGTTGCCTCTGTTTTTCTGTTCTGAAAGCTGGATGTTTGTTTGACTAAAGGAATTCAGATTCAATCAAATGTTTTAGATTAAGAATCATAGCTTTTAGGGCTGGGGCTATTGTTCAGTGGTAGAGCACTTGCCTAGCATGTGTGAGGCACTGGGTTCGATCCTCAGCACCACATAAAAATTAATAACTAAAATAAAGGTACTGTGTCCATCCACAACTAAAAAACTTTTTTTAAAAAAGAATCGTAGCTTTTAGCATTAAAAAGAACACTCAGGGTTTAGGGGCAAGAGCATAAAGTGACTTGTTAGAAGACCTGGACTCTAGTCCCAACTCTACCTGTGAGAATGGTGAAAACTGAACCTCTTAGAGGAGAGTGAACTGGTTCCAAATACTTATTGAGTTCTGATAAAGAACCTTGGGCATAGTGTTTAACCTTTCCTAGCCTTTGGTTCACTATTTGCAAAAACAGAGATAACTGAACCAAATTCTTATGGGTATTCCATGATTAAATGGAATAATTGTATATAGTAAAATTAATAATTATTACTGGAATAATTGATAATTATATAATTATAATATGCTAATAAATATTTACACATGCAAAGAGCATAGATCTGGTATACAAGTGCTCAATAAATACTAGCTATAATTTCTTGCATACTTATATATTCTTAAATATAAATACTAGCTTTATTAATTTCTTAGGGAGGAGATTAGTGAGATTGGCAGGAAGGAATGAAAGGGAAGGTTTTTGGGTTTTCTTGTTTGTTTTGGTACTGGGAATTGAACCCAGGGGTGCTTTACCACTGAACTACATCCCCAGTCCTTTTGATTTTTCATTTTGAGACAGGGTCTCCCTAAGTTGCCCAGGCCTTGAACTTGTGATCCTCCTGCCTCAGCCTCCCAAGTCACCTGGATTATAGGTGTGTGTCTCGACACCCAGTAAGGAGAGTTATGTTTTTAAAAGTGATTATTTACGAATTTTTAAGCCTCTACAGAAATGTTCGCACCATATAGCAAACCCCTGAGTGAACACACCCTAGTCAACCAAATCTCAATCTTGCTCTTTTATATGAATGTTAGAGGAGTCCTGTATTGGGTAGATACGGCCAGGCCTCAGGGCCTCGTAGTGCTCAATCATCCAGTGAGGTAGCGCAGGAAGTGTGTGTTGCCTCTGCTCATCCTGAAGGTGATATAGCTGGAGGCTGCCAGCTAATTCTGTTCCTTGCTGCCAAACAATTTTCTTTCTTGAAGAAGATCTGAGTGGTTCACTTGAATGCATGCCAAGGAGAGCTTCCAGGAATATATCTACCTTCAGCATATTTTACTAGAATAAATTTTCCCTATTTTTCATGTCTGAAATAATTTAAAATTTTATAATTGAAATATTTTATAGTTTTCTTGTACATATTTTATCAAATGTTTGAATTGTTCATTTTAAATAACAAATTAAAAATTATAGCAAAGGATTTTAAAATATACATTTTAAATGCTGATCTACTTGCTTTATTTTTTAGGCAACTAAGTGAAATACCATTGTTGGGCTCCAAAATTTAAAAATAAAGTTGGCAATTAAAATGCTGAGACACTTAATTATAACATTTCACTCATATTTTGAATTTAATTAAAATTTATAATTTTGAGATCATATTTTATTATCACAAGCTCATGTTAAGTACAAAAACAACATTCTCTTCTAGTTATTTGAGTATAAGAGTTGGATCCATACTGACAAGTATATTCCAAGAAGTTCTACACTGCCCAATTGTGATGACAAAGAATCACTTCACATTTCTAGAAGGTGTTGAAGGATTAGTTAAAATGCATGTTTCAGTTGAGCATGATGAGCACATCCCAGTCACTGGGGAGACTGAGGCAGGAGGATCACAAGTTTGAGGCTAGCCTCTGCAATTTGGTGAGACCCTGTCTCAAAAATTTTAAAAAAATGAAAAGGGCTGAGGATGTAGCTCAGTGGTACGGTGCCTCTGGGTTCAATCCCTAGTACAGCAAAATAACAATAGCATAAAATATCTTTCACATTAGTGAGATATGTAAATCATTCATTGAAAATGAAATATGTTTTATATGTATCTTTACATTTTACCAAATTCAGGGTGTTAGTCTATGGTGATAGTCTATGGTTGCATTGCTCTGTGATAGAAAGATGTGGCCAAAGCAAGCCACGGACATTAGAAATGAAAAGCCATAATTTGATTATTCATCATAACAGCAAACCAAGAATATTTTCTCACATACATTTTTACAGAGGCATATGAACAGATCGAATTCTATAGATATATACTAGAATTTCCAATTCACTTTAAGACATTGTAAGAAATATGAATATTGATTCCCTAGATAATCTAGAGATTTAAGAAATTTAATCTGTACATAAATAAGTCATAGTTATTATGTAACTAACTTCTGTATTCTGTAGCCAAAAAAATATTCCTTGTATTTTGATAAGATCAGTAAATATGGATAGCAAAAAAATCATTTAACATCACCTAATTACATCATATTTATTTATTTATTTATTTATTTATTTATTTATTTATTTAGGACCAGGGGTTGAACCCAGGGATGCTTAACCACTGAGCCACATCCCCAGCCCATTTTTATTATTTATTTATAGACAGGGTCTCACTAAGTTACTTAGGGCCTCACTAAGTTGCTGAGGCTGACTTTGTATTTGTGATCCTCCTGCCTCAGCCTCCCTAGCTGCTGGGAGTATAGGTGTGCACCACCACACCTGGCAGTACACCACATTTTGTTGTGTGTTTTTTCCAGTGATTTACCATAGAAGTTTTCAAACATACAGAAAAGTGGGGAGTATAGTGAACACTCACATCTAGATTCTACAAATAGCATTTAACTTCACATGCCCTACTACATTTATCTGTCTGTTGAGCCATTTCTCTATCCTTGTGCTATGGTTTGGATGTGATTTGTCCCTCAAAGGTTCATGTGCTAAAGACTTGACCTCCAATTTGGTGGTATTAATAGGTGGCGGAAGCCACCTTTAAGTGGGACTTAATGCAAGATGGTTTAAGAGAGCACACCCTTAGAAGGGATTAATATAGTTTTCCTTGGTTTCCAGTTAGTTCCTGGAGAGTGGGTTGTTATAAAAAGAATGAGCCTGATCCCTGAATACCTCAGACTTCCTGTCTCATTACATGATCCATCCCTTTCACACATGCTTCCATCATGCCATCTGCCATGTTGTGACGCAGCCAGGGGTGCCTCACCAGAGCTGAGCAGAAATGAACACCATGTCCTTGAATCTTCAGAATTGTGAGTAAATAAACCTCTTTTTTAATACATTACCTAGTTTGTTATATTAGCAGAAAATAGATTAATACACCTTGCATCAGTCCAGATTATTTTGAATGCATTTGAAAGTACATTGTTACATCAGTATTATTTCCCTTCAATACATCAGAATTAAATGAAGTTTAATATTTGTGTTTTCTTTTGAGGTAAAATTTTGATCAAATATGATGATAATGCATTGAATATATTATTCAATGAATTTTCATAAATGCACAAATCTATTCAACCAGAATACAGAATAACAATATCACCCTAGAATGTTATCTCATGCCATTTCCCAGTCTCCTAACACTCCATAAGGAAAGACTATTTTATACTTTTCCCTCACCATAAATGAGTTTTGTATGTTCTATAAATTCATATAACTAGAACTATACATACTCTATCATGTAAGGCTTTATTCAATCAACATTTTTTTCTTTCTTTCTTTCCTTCTTTTCTTCCTTCTCCCTTTCTCCCTCCCTTCCTCCCTCTCTCCCTTCCTTCCTTTCTTTCCTTCCTTCTTTTAGGCTGAACCCAGGGGCAATCAGCCACTGAGCTACATCCCCAGCCCCTTTGTATAAAAAATGTTTGTTTAGAGACAGGGTCTCACTAAGTTGCTTAGGGTCTCACTAACTTGCTGAGGCTGGTTTTGAATTTCCGATCCTCCTGCTTCAGCATCCCGAGCCACTGGGATTACAGGCACGAGCCACCCCCAGCTAGAGCCACCCCCAGCTAACTCATTTTTTTCGTATTCATCCACATTGTTACTTGTTTCAGTAGTTTGTTCCTTTTGATTGCTAAGCAGTATTCCTTTCTGTGAAGATAACTATTTATCCATTGCCCTAAAGAAGGTTACATGGGTTTCCAATCTTGAGTTATTATAAATAAAGCTGCTATGAACCTTCTTGTACTAGTTTATATGTAAACTAATGGTGTTAATCCCTTCAATTTTAGTCAAACTGGTAGGTGTGCTATGTTACCTAATTGTGGTTTTATTATGCATTTCCCTGATGACTAATAATATTGGACACATGTTCATGTACTCATTGTCTGTTCATATATGTGAGGGTTTTACTTAACGTTTTTGCTCATTTTAAATATTTTTTTTTTTTTATTATGGAATTGCCAAGATTCTGTATGTATATCAATACCAGTATTGTGTCAAATATATGTATTTTGCAGGTTTTTCTCCCAGCCTGAGGATTGTTTATTAATTTTTTTCTTTTGGTACTGACAATGGAACCCAGGGGTGCTTCTACCACTGAACTACATCCAGCTCTTTCTTATTTTATTATTATTATTATTATTATTTTGGTAGCAGGGATTGAACTTGGGGTTTCTCGACCACTGAGCCACATCTCCAGCCCTTTTAACTTTGAGATAGGATCTCACTAAGTTGCTTAGAGCCTCGCTACATTGCTGAGGCTGGCTTTGAACTTTTTTTTTTTTGGTACTGGAGATTGAACTCAGGGGCACTCGACCACTGAGCCACATCACCAGCCCTATTTTGTGTTTTATGTAGAGACAGGGTCTCACTGAGTTGCTTAGCACCTCAACTGTTTGCTGAGGCTGGCTTGAACTCACGATTCTTCTGTCTCAGCCTCCCAAAGTACTGGGATTATAGGCATGCACCACCAAGTCTGGCTCTTATTTTTTATTTTGAGACAGGGTCTCACTAAATGGCTTCGGGCCTTGATAAATTGCTGAGGCTGGCCTTGAACTTGTCATCTTCCTGTCTCAACCTCCCAAGTAGCTGGGATTATAGGCCTGCGCCACCATGCCCAGCTGTTGATTACTTTTCTTAATGATGCTTTTTGATGAGCAAATGTTTTAAATTTTACAAACACTGAATTATTGTTTTTCATTTATGGTTACTGCTTTCTTTATTCTAAGAAACTTTACCTGCCATCATGTCACAAAGTTATTTTGTTTTTGTGTAGAAGATTTATAGTTTTACTTCTTATTTTACAGATATGTCCCATCTTAAATTAATTTTTATTTGTAGTATAAAATAAGAATTGGGTTTTATTTCTTTTTATATGGATACCCAATGGTTCTAAAATCATTGATGGAAAATACTTCTCTGTTCCCAATGAATTGCCTTGGTTACTTTGTCAAAAAATCAAATGACTTTGCAGGTGGAAGGATGTTTCTAGACCCTCTATGAAATTCTATTGATATATTTGTTGATCTTTATACCAACACTGTTTTGATTACTATTAAAATATAGGTCTTAATAGTTATTTTAAGTTCTTTAGCTTTGCTCTTTTTCAAAATTACTTTGTATAATAGATTTTATCCTTTACATTTCCTTTATTTTCCTTTATTTCCTTTATTTTCCTCTATGCCCTATGCAATTTGTATTTCTTTAAGACTCTTCTGGGATTACGATTAAGAGTACGTTGACTCTAAAATCCATGTTGGGAGAAATGATATCTTAACCATTATGAGTCTTCCTAGGTAGGAGCATGGTACATTTTTTCATTTAGATTTTGATGAATTTTTCTCAGTGGTATTTTATAGGTTTTAATATAGAAGTCTTGAATATACTTTGATATATTTGTTCCTAAACATTTAATAATTTATGTTGTTCTTGTAAAAAAAATTTATTTTCTAATGTATGCTAGTATATAAAATGTAATTCATTTTTGTGTTCTTTAATTTCCAAATATATGGGGCTTTTCCTACATCTCATACAGGTACTGCTCTCTAATTTTATTGTAGTTAGAGCACATGATCTGTATAATTTCAATCCTTTTAAATTTATTGACCCTAATTTTATGGTCTATCAGATTCTCTATCTTACTTCATTTATGTTTACCAAGTTTTTCAAAAGATATGAACAAAATACAAAAATCAAAATCTGTTTTCTTGCATTTTACCAATCACAGGAAAGTGTTAAAAATATAAAGATGCTGGGTGTAGTTGTATACACCTGTAATCCCAGCAATTTGGGAGGCTGAAGCAGAAGGATTGTGAGTTCAAAGCCAGCCTCAGTAATTTAGCAAGGGCCTAAGCAACTCAGTGAGACCCTGTCTCTAAATAAAATACAAAAAAGGGCTGGGGATGTGGGTCAGTGGTTAAGTGCCCCTGGGTTCAATCCCCAGTACCAAAAAAATGGTCATGAGTGATTTACCACTTTGAATGTGTGTAGTGGGTGCATGGTGGTTTCATTAATAAGGAAAGAAAATTCAATAAAAAGGTAGATTTGGGAAGAAAAACTAAGTTTCATTTCTTTTACTGTGAGGAAGAGTTATCCATTCGCCAGTTGTTACCATAGATCTGAAAATCAGGAAAGGGTTTAGTGCTAGAGATTTGATTTGCAAGTCATTATTATTGACTGAACATCAGTTAAGCGGAGAACTGGATCTACACCTGACTGTGTGTCTAAGGGAAACTGGACTATTGGAGGAAGAAGCCCCTTTCAAAGACTTTGAGTAGCTATTAAGAGAATGGAGGAGAATATGGGATAACAGAGATGGGGTGCTGGGGATGTAGATGGAAGATCTGCAATAACAACTCTAAATTTGGTTTTTAATCCTGCCTTATTTATTAAACAATAGACATCAGAAAAAGTAACTGGAAGAAAATTAAGCTCACATCATATGTTTTTTTGTACCAGGGCTTGAACTCAGGGGTATGCAACCACTGAGCCACAATCCAGCCCTATTTTGTGTTTTCTGTAGAGACAGGGTCTCAGTGAGTTGCTTAGCGCCTCACCGCTGCTGAGGCTGGCTTGGAACTCACAATCCTCCTGCCTCATCCTCCCAAGCCGCTGGGATTCCAGGCATGCACCACTGCTCCAGGCTTCACATCATATATTAATTGGAACACTTTAGGGTTTCTGTAAGAGAAATCAACTTGAGCTAGCTTTGGTAAAATAAGTGACTTTCTTATGTGGATTCAGTTTGCTCATAGAAGCCCAGAGTTAGGAAAGCCATTGTAACCATGAGTCAGACAACCATTGAGGATTAGGCTCAGCTCCACTCTACCTTTTTTCTTTGTCTCTCTCATCCTCTTCAGTCCTGTTTTCTCTACTTCTCCTGATGTTGCAGCCCATATCATGCATATGATATAGCGTCAGATACCCAATATTACTAATTGCCTCTCCCTATTCTAAATCCCCAGGGAAGTTCTCCACTGGTCCAGTATGGGTGAGATGTCTCATTTTAACGCAATTAATTGTGTGTGTGAGTGCATGTGTGCATTTGTTTGTGCTTTGTAAGTGTGTGTATGTTTAAAGGGGTGAAGGAACTCTAGGCCAATTAAATAATAATGGGTGGGATCCAGAAATCAGTATTTTTATTTATAAATGCCCCACTTTGAAAACCAATGGCTTAGGCTCCATTATTTTTATGAAAATAAATACTTTGGTAGGGATAATAATGTCTGCTCCCCCTACCCACCCCCTACTGTACATATCCATGTCTTTTTGTTGTTGTTGTTGTTTTGTTTTTTGGCATCAGGAATTGAACTCAGGGGCACTCAACTACTGAACCACATCCCCAGCCCTATTTTGTGTTGTATGTAGAGACAGCGTCTCACTGAGTTGCTTAGCATTTTGCTTTTGCTGAGGCTGGCTTTGAACTCACGATTCTCCTGCCTCAGCCTTCCAAAGTGCTGGGATTACAGGCATGCGCCGCCAAACCTGGCTCCATATCTGTGTCTTAATACCAGAACTTGTGAAAATCTGAAGGTCAGGTGATTAGCAATAATAATAATAACAACAATAACAACAACAATTTTATCTATCATTCTAATTCCCCTAAAGGAATATTATTTTGGATTATCTGGATGGGCCTAATATAATCACAAGGGTCCTTAAATGTAGACAAGTTAGGCAGACATCAGTGTCACATATGCACAATGGCACACACCTATAATCCCAGCAACTCAGGAGGCTGAGGCAGGAGGATCACAAGTTTGAAGTCAGCCTCAGCAACTTAGCCAGACCCTCAGCAATTTGACAAATCTCAAAATTTTAAAAGGTTTCAAAAGGGCTGGGTTTGTAGCTCAGTGGTTAAGCATTCTGGGTTTAATCTGAAGTACCACACACACACACACACACACACACACACACACACACACACACACATTATATTTTAAAAGTTAATGTCAGAGTAATGTCCTGGCTGATTTTTTGAAAATCAAACAGGGCTATGAACCAAGGAATGGGGGCAGCCTCTCTAAATTAGAAAAGGTAAGAAAGAAGTCTTCCAAAGAGCCTCTGGGAAGGATCTCCACTCTGTTGACATCTCACTTCGGCCCAGTGTGACTATTTTTAGATTTCTGGCCTCTAAAAATGTAAGATATGTATCTTTTTCTTCTTCTGAAAATAGCACGTCCATCTAACCTTTGTTTTCATTTAGACGTTTTTCTTAGGTCATACATGTATTTTCTTTACAGGAGTGGTTATGATACTCAATTCCACCCAACCAGGCTCTTCCTTTGGTGTTTTAAAAACTGGAATGATAGTGAGACCTTGTCTCAAAATCAAAACAAAACAAAACAAAACAAATAAAACAAAACTGGAAGTGGGGGAAGAGAGACATCTATCTGGTAGCAATTTGATAGGCATAAGCCCACTACTTCTCAGAGGCCACTGTTCCAAGCCTATAGATCATGACTTTGAGAGGTTTAGAAAAAATGACCCTGTCTGAGAGTGGTAAGATTGAGAGCCTGAACTGGAATTTAAAGCATTCTAGCTTCTGGTTCCATTTATCCCCAAGACCAATCATAGACTTCCCCTTTTACAACTTGGGTTACACAATAACCTAAGCTCCTTCAATTTAGTATTTGTTACTCCAACCAAAATAACCTGACAAATTCAGGCAATAAATAAATAAACCTAGTAATTAAGTGAAAAGTTTTTAAAAACCCACATATACACATCTATTAGGATGCGAAAATTATCTTTATTAACCCATTGTGTTTTTTAAGTACCTCTCGTAAGGGAAACCTTTTACTAGTGGAATGAAATGGACAAGATCCTACTTCCTGATACTTACAGGTATATTCATCCTATAAAATCTGTGTCTATATTTGCCAGCATACTTTTCTGGTATAAGTCCTTCCTACAATCTCTTTGTGATTATTTGAGAAATGAAAAATAGATATGTCTTCAAGAAAGTTGGCTTTGTAAAATACACAAATGGAAGAACCATAAAGGTTAATAGGAAGAGTTTCAGTATAGTTATATCTTTAAAGGCAATTATCAGAGTCTTCCATAAAATGCTACTATCACAATCAAAATACTTGCTGGGAAGGAATACTAGTGTGACCCTGTGGTGATTCTTTTATTCTTTTTTTAATTGTCAATGGACCTTTATTTTATTTATTTATATGCAGTGCTGAGAATCGAAACCCAGTACCTCACTCATGCTAGGCAAGCACTCTACCACTGAGCCACAACCCTAGCCCCAATTCTTTTATTCTTAATGAACCAAATACTTCTTATTTCCATCATTACTAAAGTAAAAAGAAGAAAAAGAAGAAGGAGAAATTAGTTTGAAATAAATCACTTCAGGCCCATAGCCCAGTTCACTTTGGATTCACTCAGGTGTGTGTTTATTTTAATAGCCCATCTGAAGGCATGTGAGGTGCCACAGCTGACCAGAATCTAAACAGAAAGCATAGAACTTCAAACTAAGCACACATGCAGCATGGAATAATAATCAAGTTAGGCTCCTTAGAATGCTAAATTCCAGAAAACCTTCAGCTCTTAGGTTGTCGTCTCCACAACAGCACAGATCTTTTATTTTGTTTCTAAGAAAGGCTTTTATATTCTAAAATTCAGATTCTAAAGTAGCAGCCAATAAGGCAGATTCAAAGGTGGGCATTATTTGAGAACCTGTGTTCTCTCCAAGATATTCCTGTAGGTTTGTTCAAGATCCTTTTTCAAGAGAAAACACATTGTTGTCCCCAAAAGTTGTCCAGAAACAGCGGCAAGAGAGTTTGTCCTCGGGGAAAGGGCAACTCCCAGAACTCTAATAGTGGGCAATGGTTGGATGGTTACCAGTCATGATCTGGACTCGCACGCATACCTGCACAGGTCGTCTGTGGATGAGAAATCTCCACTTCCTTTCACAAGGTCTGAGGACTGTGCATGATGAGAAGTGACAAAGGAAAGAAAAATGTGTACTGAGATAGGCATGCAAAAAGGGGAAAGTCTGGCAGGGACTTGTGTGGCTTGAGGAAGTCCCCACAGCTGGCTGACTGGCCCTGCTCCAGGACTGGTTTTCTTGAGGGTGCACAGAGGTGCCTCGGGTTTTTTTTTTGTCTACCAAGAGTGGAGAGCTCCAGCCTGATGCCCAGGGTAGTTGGTCTTCCGGGCAGAGGCAGTGGTGACAGCAGAGGCTCCACTCCTAGCTTCATTCCTCCGTTTCCCACTCCGTCTGACCCCGCCCCTCGCCTCCCACTCCTACTAGCCCCGCCTCTTCTTTCATAACTCCGCCCCAACCCGGCCCTAGTAGCTTACCACCTCCCTTTCAGTCCACTCCTGTCCGCTAGCTCCCGCTGGACTAGGCAGTCGTGGGAGCGCGCAGGCGCGGCGTGCAGCTCTCAGAGCGCTGAGTAGCGGAGAGGGACACGCGGTAAGAGTGGCAGCAGCGCGGGGCTCCTCCTGGGTAACTTGGTCCCAAGAGAGCGTCCCAGGAGGGATCCGGGTGCGTGAGGGTGATTTCAGTCTGGCGAAGAAAAACTAACTAGATTTGAGGCAGCATTGGTGGTGACGTTGCCTAAGGGTGTCCGGCAGGGACCGCGTGGGGAACCTAGTGCTTGGTGGAGGGAGTGGGCGAGGGTGTGTATAAGGAAAAAAATTGGAGGAAGGGGCTCCAGAGGCTGGAAGTCCACACACGGGATTGGCAGGATCGGGAAGCTCGCCAAGGGCGCTGGAGAGTGTCCCAGCTTCAAGTTCAGTCCCCCTGCTTGGTGCCCCTGAGCAGCGTCCCGGACACATCCCTTCCCCCTCACTGCCTTCTTGGGGTGCATAGTTGCCAGAAACGTTCACCATCGCCGGGGAAAGGATTTAGAGGTGGGCTGTTGGCCCGGGCTCAGGCCAAGGAGGGCGTAGCTTTCGTGTGACTTTCCTTTACCCCGCCCCGGGGAATGTGTCCCTCTTCTGGTCCATTGTGCTCGTGGACGTTTTAACAAAGGCTATGACTGTTTCGTAGGCAGTGGCGGGTGACAGTGGGGGCGGGTGTGTGTGTGTGTGTGTGTGTGTGGGTGCTTGAAAAGTAGAGATGCAGCCCAGGGGACGGGAGATCTAGGGGGTGCCTGGCGTGGGGGAAGTGGAAGGAAGGGAACAACCTTCCTGCTTCAGCTTTTTCCTTCTTCCTGGTCCGCTGATTTTGATCAGTGGTAGGAACAACCCCAAGAGGGATACAACTGGATGTTAGTGTGAGTGTTCAGGCTCTGGCTGCTGCAACCTTTGGTTTTGTGATTGTGTTGTTCATATATTTTGGAGTCCCTTCGGAGAAAAGCGAAACTAATAGAATTTGAAAGGAGTAATTGAATGGGGGGGGGGGGTGATGAGGTAGAGTGACAAAAGTTAGAGCAAAATAATTGCCTTTTAATAGTCATAGTTTAAAGCCAGACTTTGAAAGATGTGAAGACGGGCAAGTCAGGATAAGTAAGAAGTTGGTTGGGGTACTGTTGATTGTTTCAAAGACAAGCATATTATAGTGGGTAGGGTGCTGCCAAGTACTTTGGCAGTCTCTCTTTAGAACCTTTAAAAATGGTATTAGGAATACAAAACACTAGGGCAAATATTATGATGTTGGATAACGGTCCATAGGCTTTCATTTTCAATTTTAGAATCTTTCATGAAAGATGGTATATGTATTCCCAAGCATAAATGTTGATATTTTTACTCATTTGTTTTAATACAACAAAACAAACTGATCTTCCTTTTCCTCCACCCTTTTCCCTTGATTGTGAATCCTGTTTTATAAACACTCACTTTCAAATTTGAAATGTTTAAAGATAATTGCCCCACCTCAGGTATGAAGTGACTAAGATTTCTTCTCCTTTATTCTTTTTTTTTTTTTTTGGTACCGAGGATTGAACTCAGGGGCACTCGACCACTGAGCCACATCCCCAGCCCTATTTTCTGTTTTATGTAGAGACAGAGTCTCCCTGAGTTGCTTAGCACCTCCCCATTGCTGAGGCTGGATTTGAACTCATGATCCTCCTGTCTCAGCCTCCCAAAGTGTTCCTTTGTTCTTGTTTTACTCTTTTCTCCTTTTTTTCTGTTATTTTAAGAAAGAGAAATAGTTGCTAAATTACCAAATTTGGAAGGTGGGAGTAAGGGATTCCTTGTCCCTTTTCTAAGGAACTCCTGGAACGTCCCAAATGAACCCCCAGTTCATCTGTACAGACTCAGCCCAATTCACTTCTTGGAAAAATTTGGCAGCATACCAAGAAAAAATTAATCATTTCTTTTTCCATTAAATTGGTATCACTGGCCTTATTTCTCTATTGCTACTAGAAACTCAGGCTTCTGTGTTACCCCAGTACATAGTGCTATCTGGCATGTGGTGAATGCCTAGTAAACTTACAGTTAGGTATTAATAAATGCTGTTAGAAAGATAGTAATTCATTTTGCATAAAGTTCATGGAATAATAAAAAATTCAAAATGGTAAAATTGTATTTAATATTTGAGTAACATCACTTGGAATATTGATAAGAAATAAGTACAGAAATTTGTTCCCATGTTCATAGTTTATCCTTACAAAAGAAGTACAAAAACTGCAGATAAAGGGAAAATAAGGGATCAGAAAACAGCCAGGTTTCTTTCTGAGGGGGTGCTGGGGATGGAACTGGTGTTCTCATGCTAGGTAAGCACTCTAACACTGAGCCCCAGCCCCCAAGACCAGGTTTTTAAAAGGCTAATTTCTGAGGCTGTGGTTGTGGATCAGTGGTAGAGCCCTTGCCTAGCATGTGTGAGGCACTGGGTTGTATTCTCAGCACCACATGTAAATAAAGGAAAAAATAAAGGTCCATCAACAACTAATAAAAGCATTTTTTAAAAAAGGCTAATTTCTTTAAATCAACCTGTAACAAATTAACCATTTGTAGAAAAACACAGAGTGCTGTTGGAATTTAGGAAGTTATCACAAATCAATCAAGCTTGTCAGGTGATATTCTCTGAAGCCTGATGTAAACAAAAGAAAACTGTACCCTGGTCAGTTGTATTATATTTCCAAATCTTAAAGTGCTTTGAGTCTTTAGCTAATGGGTCTCTTTGAGTTATAGTATTCCCTGATGTGTTTGTTCTGACCATTTCTGTCATCTTACCTTTGACATTTTCTTAATTCCACCAGCATTACTGGTTTTCCATTCACTCTGGTGCATAACAAGAATTAACTTCCGGGGCTGGGATTGTAGCTCAGCGGTAGAGCGCTTGCCTTGCATGCGTGAGGCCCTGGGTTCGATCCTCAGCACCACATACAAAGCAATAAAATAAAAACATTGTGTCCATCTACAACTAAAAAAATATTTAAAAAAAAAAAAAAAAGAATTAACTTCCCCGGCTCACCACCAGATCCACTCAATCTCATCATTCCTTCCCCTGGCTTTCATCTCATGAATGGATTTTCCCATTGGAGAGACTATCACAAGCAAATGATCACTCAGTTTGTAAAATAATGTAATTAATTCTTTAGTCTAAAAATGAGTCCTGATTGACTTCTTGGTTAGCCCGGGTTTCTGTGTACAAAGCAGAGAATCTATTCTGGTCATTAGTAACCTCTATTTTTCTTCCTCCACTTAATTTATCCTCTATCTACCTAAATGTAAAAGTGATTTAATTCTATTTCCATGACTCCTTTTTAAATAACATTAACCATTTACCCCCAAACACTTCATGTTCAACATTTGTATTAATAAAACCTGAGATGCAGAGAGGATGAACAGAGGCCATAATTTTTTTTAAAGTTCTACGTCTTCTGTGATCTGTATACATACTTACTGAAAAAATATTCCAAACCAAACCATTTCAAGTATATCTTCCTAAAACTTTCCTCACCTAGACTTACATTATGGTTTGGATATGAGGTGTCCCCCAAAGGCTCCTGTGTTAATGCAGGACTATTTTGAGGTGAAAAGATCAGATTATGAGAGCTGTAACCTAATCAGTCCAGCCTGGTTTGAATGGACTGACTGACTGGTAACTGTATAAAGGTGGGGCATGGCCGGAGGAGGTGGGTCACTGGGATGTATCCTGGAAGGGTTCATCTTCCCTGCAGCCCCTTCCCCTTGCTGTCTGCTTCCTGGCTATCATGAATGGAGCAGCTTTCTTCTGCCATGATATTCTACCTCATCTTGAGCCCAGAACAATGGAGCCATCCAACCATAAACTGAACTTCCAACCAAGAGCCAAAATAAACTTTTCTTCATCAAAGTTGTTCTTGTCAGGTATTTTGGTCACAGTGATGAAAAACTGACTAGTACAACTCCCTCCTTGTATTTCCATTTTTCTTTTAATTCTTGATTAGTTCACTCATCACCTCTACCAAGGCTTTATTTTAGAGTTCTGTGCAAAACTTACTTTCTTGCTATATGCCAAAGATAATAATATGGCAATCGAGGACATGGGAATGGAAGCAAAACAAAATTTTAAACTTCTTTTATTTTTTTGATACCAGGGATTGAACTCAGGGGCATTCGACCACTGAGCCACATCCCCAGCCCTATTTTGTGTTTTATGTAGAGACAGGGTCTCACTGAGTTGCTTAGCACCTCGCCATTGCTGAGGCTGGCTTTGAACTCGCGATTCTCCTGTCTCAGCCTCCCTAAGTGCTGGGATTACAGGCTTGAGCCACTGCGCCCGGCTAAAATTTTAAACTTCTAAGTATCAGTTCCCTCATCTGTCAAAATGATAATGATAATACTTACCTGACAGTGTGATCAGGTACTTTATTATTTTTTTTTAATATTTTGTTTAGTTGTAGATGAACACAATATCTTTATTTATTTTATGTGGTGCTGAGGATCGAACCCAGTGCCCCACGCATGTGAGGCAAGCACTCAACCGCTGAGCCATAGTCCCAGCCCCGTGATCAGGTACTTTAATAGCTTATCCTAATGTTCTAAAAATGGCAGTAATTTATTTGTACTTGCTGTTTCTTGTGAGCTCCCATCATTTCAGTTATCAATTGACTTCAAAATGTGGATGTTTTGACATTTCACACCCTGTTTGAACTCCAGTTGTGTATTTGTGGTTTCCTTCCATATATCTCTGTCAAATTGTTTATAGCACAGTGGTTCTCAAATTTTAGCATGCACTATAATCACAAGAATACACAGATTTCTGGGTCCTACCCTCAGAGTTTATGATATGAGGTAAGGCCTGAAAATTTTCATTTCTATCAAGTTTTCAAATAATGGTGATGTTGCTAGCCTTGGGAAAACATTGAGTGGCACTTGGCTAGATAACATTCAGACAAATTGGTGGAAAGGAAGGAAGAAGAGATCAAGGACCAAAAATTCCTAGAAGTTAAAAGCAGAGTGTGCTTAAAGCTGGCAGTCCTATAAACTGCGGAGAGGATAGGACCAAGAAAAACACTTGGATTTGATGACCAGGAGGTTTTTCTTTTTTGTTTGTTTTTGGTGTTATGTCAGGTCAGATGACTGATTTAATTATACTTGTTTTAGGTGGAATACTGTCATTATTATGACCAGAGAAAAATATTGCAGGGCTGGGATTATGGCTCAGAGGTAGACGCACTTGCCTCACATGTGTGAGGCACTGGGTTCGATCCTCAGCCCCACATAAAAATAAATAAACAAAATAAAGATATTGTGTCCATCTACAACTAAAATAAATAAATAAATATATATATATATTTAAAAAATATTGCAGGTATTTGAGGCAATGATTCCTTAATCTGGGGCTGGGAATGTAGCTCAGTGGTAGTACACTTGCCTAGCAAAGGCAAGGCCCTGGTCCTTGGTTTAATTCCCAGTACTGGAGGGAAAAGAAAAGTGTGTATGATACCTTAATCTGGTGTGTGCATCAGACTCTCCTAAGAAGCTGTTTCAACCAACATACTTATGTTTAGCATCCCTCTCCCATAGAAACTCATCAAATCAAAATTTCAGGGTATGGAACTTAGACATGAAAAAATTCCAAGAGATTTTGATGGGCATTCTGCTTGAGAAATACTTCTTTGAGCAATGGTAGTCAGGATGTGGAGGCAGTGAGAATAAACAACTTTTGTTGGTAAATTGTTGGTGAAAGGAGAAGGAAAGAAGAAGACTGGAGTTTGAAGATTTGAAGGGAACAAGATAATGGGAATGTATAAAGAGGGGTGAAAAACTTGTTAGGGCAAGGGAGTGATTGAAAGAGTAATGCTAGGGGGATATAATTGATGGAATAGAGAATGTGAAAAAATAAATCTAGAGGTACGTGAAGCTGAAGGAACTCTAAGGGAGGTTTGTTTGCATACTACTATTTTTCAGTGGAACTTAAGTAGTCGGTGAACTCTAATTAGAATTAATTTTTGCAAGTTAATAATGCTAGCAAATAGTAATTTTAGCTGTTCTAGTTCCCACTAATGATTACACAATTGCATTTTCCCACAGCCTTTCTTAGAAGATCTTTTAAAAAATTAAAGGAAGACCTACTGTGTTGTAATGCTGTTGGCCCAGATTTCACTGCCATATCATATGTTTGTTTTTTTGGTACTGAGGATTGAACTCAGGGGTACTCGATCACTGAGCCACATCCCCAGCCCTATTTTTGTGTTTTATCTAGAGACAGGGTCTCACTGTCTCACTGAGTTGCTCAGCGCCTTGCAGTTGCTGAGGCTGGCTTTGAACTCTCAATCTTCCTGTCTCAGCCTCTCAAAGTGCTGGGATTACAGACGTGTGCTACCACATCTGGCTGTTTTTATGTTTTTCATTCAGTTATTCAACTAATATTTGTGAACCTATCAATAGTCAGAAAATGTTCTAGGCACTGAGAATACAATAGTGAATAAAACAGTTGTTTTTTTAAAAATATTTTTTAGTTGCCAATGGACCTTTATTTT
The DNA here is from genome assembly GCA_028644305.1 of Xerus rutilus. Lineage (NCBI taxonomy): Eukaryota > Metazoa > Chordata > Mammalia > Rodentia > Sciuridae > Xerus > Xerus rutilus. Next base: position 93,590,912 of record CM053417.1, on the reverse strand, counting down.
ATTTATTTATATGCAGTGCTGAGAATCAAACCCAGTGCCTCACACATGCTAGGCAAACACTCTGCCACTGAGCCACAACCCCAGCCCAGCAGTTGTGTTTTATTGGAAATTTCTTTCTTCAATTAGCTTACATCTTATTTGAGGGAGGCAGAAAATAAATTTTAAAAAGGAAAACAAGAAAGAAATATATTTACCACAAATATAATTATTTGTATTTAGTCATGAACCACATAATGACATTTTGATCAATGATGGACCACATAAGAAATGGTGGTCTCAAAAGATTATAATAAGATTATCATGGAATTAAAAAATTTCTATCACCTAGTTACATGGTAGACATTGTAATGTCATAACACATTACTCACATGTTTGTTGTGATGCTGATATAAAGCAAGCATACTGCACTGTCAGTTGTATAAAAATACAACATATACAATAATGTATGTATGTATTCCAATAATGTATGTACATTAACACTTGCTAATGATAATACCTGTTACTGATTTATGTATTTACTATGCTATAATTTTAGATCATCGTTTTAAAGTATATTGCTTTTATTTATAAAAAAATTACTGTAAAACACTATGCCATTTACTCTAGCAGCAGCCTCATGCATCTTGTGTTTACTGCATCTCTCAATTGCATCAAAAGGCCATGAGAAGTGATTGACCTGTCCCATCCAGGCTTGTGTATATATACTCTAAGATGCTTGCCTAAAGACAAAATTGACTAAAGATGCAAATCCCCATTGTTAAGTGGCACATGACTGTACACACACACACACACACACACACACACACACACACACATACACACACATCAAGTCATATAGTGTTGCATTTTTGGGGAGAAATACAAAATACAAAGCAGGGACAGTGAATGGTGGAACACCTACCCATGCGTCAATAGGGTGTGTTGGAAGGCAGGGGTCAGGGAAGACTTAAGACTTCACTATCAACAAAGGCCTGTAGGAGATAAGAAAACTACATAGAGAAAGAACATTTTTGACATAGAGAACATCAAATGCAGAGACCATGAAGTGGGACCTTGCTAAGAAGAGCAAAGTGAACTTTGTAACCAGAGTAGCATGGGGCGAATAATAACATAGTCGTAAACAAGGAGTGTGGGAGGGTGGGAGAATCCTGTAGAGCTATTCAGCTCAATATTGGAAGACATTGTGAAGTGAGGATAGAAATTAGAGACTTTAAAGTCAGGAGTGGTCTTATCAGATTTGTTTTATAGGGATCTTTCTGGGTGTAGTGTGGAGACTGGTTTGAAAAACCAGATGAGAGACCAGTTAGAAGAGGGATTATGGTGGTTAGATTAAGGTAGTGTAATGCTGGAGGTGAAGTTAAGTGATCAGATTTCCTGATGATTTGTAAGTAGAATGTAACAGAAGATGAGAGTCAAGGATGATGCCAGAGAATTTACACTGAACACCTGGGAGAATGGAGTAGCCCTTTAATGAAATATGGAAGATTGCATTACTTTTGTTGTTCTATAATATTGTATTGACTATTCTGTGTCTTTTGCTTCTCTATATAAACTTCAGAATAAACTCTTTATATCCACAAAATAACTTGCTGGGATGTTCATTGGGATTGCATTGAACTTGTAGGTCAACTTGGAAAGAACTGACATTTTGAGACTATTTAGTATTCTTTTTTTTAATATTTTTTTAGTTGTTGATTGACCTTTATTTATTCATTTATTTATATGTAGTGCTGAGGATCGAACCCAGTGCCTCCCACATGCGAGGCAAGCGCTCTACCACTAAGCCACAATCCCAGCCCCCTATTGAGTATTCTTATCCATGAACATGGACTATCTTGCCACTTCATTTTCTGAAAGAAAAGATTAAAGATTAAATACTGGCTGTACTGAGTTTGAGATGACTATTTCATAGCCAGGTAGAATTCATAGGTATGGGTAGTTTTATCTATTTTTGTCTCTTTATCTCTGATAATATTCTTTGTTCTGAAGGCTGCTCTATCTGAAATTAACATAAGTAATCTTGCTTTCTTTTAACTCTTATTGGCATGGTACATCTTTCTCCATCTCTTTAATTTTAGTGTTACGTGCTTTTAGACTTTTAATTGTATTTAGATTATTCACATGCAAAGTAATCATTGATTTAGTTGAATTAATATCTACTGGACTTGTTATTGTTTTCTATATGTTGCCCTTATTTTTTGTTACTGTTTTTGTCTTCTGTCCTTTTTCTGTCTTTTATGGGCTTAATTAAGCATTTTATATGTGCTATGGTTTGGATAAGTTTCCCCAAAGGTCCATGTGTTGAACTCTTGGCCTCTGCATGGTGGGATTGGGAAGTGATAGAACTTTTAAGAGATGGAGTCTACTGGGAGGTCTTCAGATCATTAGAGGCATGCCCTTAAAAGAGAAGATGGGACCCTGGCCCCTTCCTCTGTGGCTTTCACTCCCAGCCATGAGGGGAATAGCTTTGTCTTCCAAGCACTCCTGCTGTGATGTGCTGCCTTGCCACAGGTCCCAAAGCAGTGGAGCCAACCATGGGCTGAAACCCCTGAAACTGTGAGCTAAGATAAACCTTTTCTCTTTAAAAGATGATTATCTCAGGATTTTGCTATGGTGATGGGAAGCTGACTAAAATTATGAATTTATTGTCTTTCTTTTTTTGGTATATCAAGTGTGCTTTAAAAAAACTTAAGAAAAAAAAAACCTTTAAAATTGTAGCTTTGGATTTTCCAATATACATTTGAAGCAAATCCAGTTCATTTTTAAAAACACTATACTCCCCATGGGTAGTGCAAGTGTCCTGTAATAAAATATTCCTAATTTCTCCCTCCCATGGCTTTGCTTTGCTTTTCTTAAGACTTTAGCCATAGAGCTGGGTGCGGTGGCACATGCCTGTAATCCCAGCACTTCGGGAGGCTAAGGCAGGAGAATAGCGAGTTCAAAGCCAGCCTCAGCAATGGTGAGGCACTAAGCAACTCAGTGAGACCTTGTCTCTACATAAAACACAAAATAGAGCTGAGAATGTGGCTCAGTGCTCAAGCACTCCTGAGTTCAATCCTTCGTACCAAAAAAAAAAGACTTTAGCCATATAATTATTTCTAAATATTAGTTAATTTTGCCTGTTTGAACTTTATTAAATGAAAACATCCATATGTGTCCATATTTATTTTTCTCAATATTACATGTATGGGACATGTCCATGAGTTGGATGCTTCTCCAACTTTAGAAATCATTTATATAACAATTTAGAAATATATATATGATATATATAATTTATATAATAATCAAATAATTAAAATTTATATAATAATAATAAATTATTTATTTAATTACAAAGAATAATTATATAATATTAAATAATTAAAATTTATATAATAAAATAATTAAAATAATATAGATAATTTATATAATAATTTAGAAATTATATAATTATTCAGAAATAATTAAGTTAAATAATATTTAGAAATAATTATATTAGTTTGGTGTTCACCTGAATTCCCTGGAGGTTTGAGGTGGGGCCTGAGATTCTACCTAACAATATCTCGTGTGTTGCTGATTTTACTCTTTCACAGTGTTTGCAGTAATATGATTCTAGTTCATTCCACTTGAACTGCTTAGTACGCTCTGAATACTTTAGTTATTTACTGTACAGATATTCACCTAGGGCAGGAAAGAAGTGGGAAACTGTCCTTTAGTTTTCCACCAAGTATTTTTTCTTTCTAGGATTGGAAACTAAGAAGGAACAAATTATTTCATACTAATATGGGCATTGTCATCAGAATAGTAAATTGAAGATTTGAAACATTTCTCTTTAGTCATAGGCAGAATTTTTCCAACTTTATTCTGTTCAGGTTATTTTGACATAAGGCAAAGTTAAAAAGGACATATTGGTGCTGTGTGTGTGCTCACTTGCATATGTATGGGAGTAACAGACAAGATATAAAGCTTTTTTTAAAGGGCTTTACAAAACAGGAAACAATAGCTCCTGTGTTTCATTTTGATTCTTTTTCTGTTCAGGGCTTTGAAGACAAGCTCTTTTTATTGCAACATCTTTCCTATAATGGCAAAGTGATTTGGTTATCCTGAAAACCCTGAGGACTGTAGAAATGATATTGTCATTGCAAGTTGACTTGTAGAGCCTCCTAAAGAGGTGAATTTATATGTTCAATTTAAATTAAGCATTTATGGAACACCTTTGGTATATAAAGGGTGCGTGTGCTAGCATAATCCTTTGTAAAGTAGAAACATAAATACTTCTTAAGAATGTTATTGGGCCAGGTGCAGTGGTGCATACCTGTAACCCCAGTAATTTGGGAGGCTGAGACAGGAGAGTGGCAAATTCAAGGCCAGCCTTAGCAATTGAGCGAGGCCCTAAGCAACTTAAGGAGACTCTATCTCAAAATAAAAAATAAAATAAAAAGAGCTGGGGATGTAGCTCAGTGAAAAGCACCTCTGGGTTTAATCCCCAGTACGTAAAAAAAAAAAAAAAAAGAGTCACAGGACTGGAGTAATCACAGTTCTTTAAAATACTTATAGTTGCTTTGCTTTCCCCATTATTATATGGTAATAATTAACATAGTTATTTTCAAGCTCATTCAAATACTTGGTGATGAATTTTTGATAAAACACATTATCTTCTTCAAGGGCTTGGCAATTAAATGGACCAGAATTGAAATAACAATTTGAACTCTCAGGCACATTTTTTCGGTGCCTCAGAATATAGAAGCTAGAATTTCTTTAGGAAAATGTGTTATATTTAAAATCCCTGACATGGAGTAAGTTCCCTGTGTTCTATTTTCTTTCCTCCTTTCAAAACTGTTTCAGAAGATGTGCATTATTTTCTGGAGTTCTAGTTAACCAAATGCCTCCTTTTTCAGGGACAAAGCCTTGTTATTTAAAGCACTTTATGTTCTATGAATCTCTTCCAGCCTATCTCTAATGTGCCTGTTCTTTGTGATTTGGTTTCTAGTGTCATGCATTCCAATTGTATAAAAAACTGTATAAGTAACTTGCCATAATAATCTATTTTGACATGTTTGCTTCAGGGAGAAAGCATAAAAAGTTAGAAACATAAGCACAGTTTTAAGATTTGCTGTTACTGCCAAAAAAAAAAAAAAAGTTAACGGGATATATTTCAAGTTTCTTTTCCTATAAGTGTTACTTATGGGACTAGAATATTTATTTTGTCAAGGATATATTTACTTTCGTATGTAATTTTATCCTCCTTCAGTATTCTGCTTCAAATCCCTTGGATTTATCAAGAAAATATTACTATAGAAGTGAAAAATATGAGAAATATCTTCTTTAGGTTTGTAAGCAGAGAGTCTGAGAATATAAATGTTTTTGTTGTATTAATATGAACAGTATTGTAAAAATAACTCTTCTTTGAACTTTAAACTTTCAAAATGTAAATGGTAGATATTCATATTTATTATTAGAATTTTCTTTATATTTCATTCTCTAAATTATGAATGTTCACCAAAGTTTGTAAAATTGACTTTTGCAAAGTTTTGAATAGTCTATTCCTATTACTGTGTCCTAGTTTTAGGGTTTCTTGCATCTTTCCTAACACTTTAGTCATATCCTTTTAAGTGGTCTCCCCAGTCATTTGTACCCTGTTCTTAATCCAGATCTGCCCATCCACAGGTATTGAAAAACCTCCTGGAGCTGGGGTTGTAGCTCACTGGTGGAGCACCTACCTAGCACGTGTGAGGTGCTGGGTTTGATCCTCAGCACCATGTAAAAATAAATAAATAAAGGTTCCCGAAAAGTCCCATCTACCCCTATAGACCAAACTGTTCACTCTGTCAAAAGTTGTGTGTACCTAACTTTTCTGAGTTGTATGTGCCTAACCCTTCTTCTGTTTTTCTATTTGAGTTCCTCATTTGCATTTCAGTTCTTATCCTTTTGACGAGCTAATTCTCTGCCAGCATCTCAAGCCTACTAGCCAGAGGTCAGAGTATCTATAAGTCTTTGCCTGGATCCCACTACCAGGAATTTCAGTGCTAAACATCCCTAGAATCCCTGCCACTAGAGCAAGTGGATCCTACTCTACTTTAACTGGACTTAAGAGGAAAAGGTGATCAGAATCCTCAGTGAACCATGAAGGGGCCTGGAGAAAATCCCATGTAGAATGAGATTTTCTTTTTCCCTCTGGGATCCAAACCCACTCTCTTGACAGCCCTGTCCTTCTCATTAATAATTCATTATTCAGAAGATTGCACAAACCATTTTTTCTTATCTCTTAAAAAACTCCTTCCCATATGGATTATCATCCTTATTAATAACAATAACAACAATCACAATAACCTCTCTGTTGTACTAGATATTCTCATGATTTTATATTACCCTATAGAATATATGACTTTATCCCCACTTCATAGTGAGGCTACTGAAGTTTAAAAATTTTAAGTTTCCAAAGTCACTTTCTGGGTATATGGTAGGGTTGGAATTCCAGTCTAGGTTTCTCTAATACTAAAAGGTTGGAACTTTTCTCAGGAGGCCCCCTTGCAGGAAGCATGCTTTGAGGACCGTCTCTTCCTATCCTCACTTTCACATGGCAAGCACACAGTAGAACTCTTTGTTTAGGACGAGAAAATATATATTGAGCACTAAACACATGCATTTCAAGCATCTAGCATTAGTAGGGGTTAGTGCTAATGAATGTTAAGTGATCAGATGAGAGTATATTATTCAAATTAATAGAAAGGTAACCTCCCTGTGCTTACACAGTGGCAAGTATATGGTAGGCACTCAAAAGTATTTGTTGAACTGATGACATTATCTACCCAAATATTGTTCAGTTAATGATATTATCCATTATACCTTTCTATTAAAACTGAAGATGATAATGAATGTAAGAATTTGAGTTATAGCTCCAATTTTCTGATTAAAAAAATTACTGGGTGTAGTGGATGTTTTTTCCTTTGGATCCCTCAAAGTGTCCTTGATATCATATGTTGAACCCTACTTCATATGATGAAACCTACTTCAAAAAGAAGGCTTTTGCTTACCTGCTGCATGTTACTTGACCCCTCACTCCCTAAAACGCCTTCCTTGACTTCTGTCCTTTCTCTGGACAACACCATCAGTTCCCATGACTTCAGACTCATTCTGCACACAGAAAATGCCCACATCTATATCCAGGCAGAATTTTTTCTAGAAGATTCAGGATACATGGCTGCCTACCTCAAACTTAAATGTCTAAAACAGAGCTTCTCCTCTGCCTACTACCCAATCTGTGTTATCTGCTTTTTCTCCTTTGTTTCCCATATTGTTAAATTGGGAAGAAAGCTCCGTATTCAGACATCTGGATAAGAAGCACCCTGGGCAAAAATGGCCCCATGGAGTTCCCTTCTTTAATTTTGGAAAAATCCCAGTCTTGTTTCTTGAGTTAAGGTCCTGAAGTTAAGGGATTAATGGTAATCTACATCACCCCTCCAAAGAAGTTTCTGCCTTTAAATGCTTCTCTGGTTGGTTAACCTTCTACTGCTCCTTGCTGATACAAGTAGGGATGGGAAGAGAGGAAACCTCCTTTCTCATTACCTCCTTTTCTCAAGCATATTGTGTGAGAAAATGCACTCTGATTATCATTTACGTGGGTCTCATTCCAAGCTTATATCTAAAATGCAATCTTGGGATTAAAATCATCTTATTTTTCATCTGATATTTAACATTCAAGTGACTACAATAATCACATGACTTCGTAAATTACTATGAGATTTTATTCTCTGCTGTAGGTTTAGCACATCCTGTTGTCTGTAGTCCTTAATTAGTAAAGACAATTATAGTCTCTTAATTTCCATTGAAGTTTTCACATCCACAGAACTCTCTCAAGGTTTGTGTGGACTTTTTCCTGTTATACATTTCTTTCCTAGCTGGATAATAAGCCACAAATTGTTTTGCAAACTCTTTTCCTGTTACTTCCAGTCCTCAGCAGAGGGCCTGCCCAGTGACATAATATAGTTAACTCTTACCTATTTCTCTGGATCTATTCATGGTTTATCTTTCTTATGCTATAGTTATTGGACTTCAACTGACGGTGGTGTTTTTGTTGTTGTTTTTGTTTTTTTGGGTACCGGGGATTGAACTCAGGGGTACTCGACCACTGAGCCACATCCCCAGCCCTATTTTGTGTTTTATGTAGAGACAGGGTCTCACTGAGTTGCTTAGTGACTCGCCATTGCTGAGGCTGGCTTTAAACTCATGATCCTCCTGCTTTAGCCTCCTGAGCTGCTGGGATTACAGGCGTGCGCCACTGCGCCCGGCTAGATGGTGGTGTTTTTTCCATTATATTATTTCAATGGCATATGATTTTGCTTCTCTTTTTTTGTCATCACATACTGGGCAGGATCAATTTGTCTAAAACAGTACACAAATTGTCTCCAAATGGCCTTAATTAAGGCAGATGTTATCTCTATATAATGTTGACAAAAATATCTTGTGTTCCCTTTTTACATTTAGTCATATTAAATAGAATTTTGTAAGGGTCATTGCATTTTTCTTATTCTAAGAAATATTTAAAATAGCTCCTTATGTAGTATTGTTGAAAGCTATGAATTTTATTAAGATGGGCAAAAGTTAATGTACGTCTAGCTTTGTTGGCATAGGTAAATCTTAGTTGCTATGTGAATTACCCATTATTGATCTATATCAGTACTAAAAGTAATGTGATTCAAACTTATTTTGCTGGAGGACTAAGGCAAAGTATCTCAGAGAGCCCTGACCTGAGCTTGTTTTATAGCCTCAGGTTCTGGCAATGGCTTGGGTAGATGTTTCTGATTATAGAGCAACGGTTGTTTAGGAACCATAGCCTTTGATTTGACCTCACTGTGTTTGACCAGAAGCAACATTAATTCCAGGGAGTATTACCAGACCTTAAGAGTATCCTCCTGTGGGATTAAGAGTGAGTGGTTAGGGAAGTCAGATAGCTGTTTCAAGTGCTTTCTTCTCTGTTCACAACTCCCAAAAATAGGTCCCCTGATTCATGGGTGCCTGTATATGGAGTGATTAATTGCATTAGACTTCATGGGAGGTGACAGAGAGTGTTCTATTAAAAACTTCACACTGGACCTACTTCACTATCATTTCCTTTTAACTAATTCAGGGCTCAGCTAAAATTGTGTTTCTTCTTAGTAAGTGCTTAAAAAATCTTAGAATGGAATATTATTCTACTACTGGTTCACAGAGAAGCAGAAAAGTTCAGTATAGTGTAGAGAAGCTTCATTGAGTAACACCCTGACAACCTTGTAAGACTTTGTGAAGGTCAGTGGGCCAATGCTTGACTATAGTCTGACCCAAACCATAGCAAAGTGCCCTGTAATTCTTGCTGGAGCAAGGAAGATAAGAAGCCTGGTAAGGAGCTTCTGTGAAGCACCGTCTCTTCCCTATCTTAGAAGAAAATGCCATATGGCCATTTCTCTCCCATATCCTAGTTTGAATACAGAATTTTCCACCTCATATCCCATGGGTGTACAACTATGTGTTTCTCTGTAAGTCTGTAAAACTTTATGGGTTTAGTTTACCAATGGCTGTTCAACAGCAGCATGACCCATTGCTGGGGCCATTTGTCATCTGGCCCCTACAGTTTGGTGTCATCATGTGAGACTAGGGACTCAGGGGGGCTGATATCATGCTGATTTTGCTTTTGCTGTCTATGTAAGTAATAAATGGTCTCCTTACCAGCCAAACTGATGGAAATTTGGCAAGCAAACCTAACAGCTGCAATAGTAATACATGTAGCTCTCTTAGTCACCAGGTTGCTTCCTTAAGAATGTTTGTATGACATAGTGGGGACTCTCACTGGCCAAACACCCAGCTGGTAAGTGTGCCATGAGGTATTCTTGGAGCCTTGTACTTGTCTCTGGGCAGAATGGAGCCCCTACTTCAGCAGGCAGGCAGAGGCCAGGGCTTTCTATTGAAATTACTTTGGATTGCTTTTCTCACATTGTTAGAGCAAGGCAAATACCAAGATCCCCTCATAAGAAAGTCTTATTTACACAATTGGGAGGATCATGACAATTCTGAAGCTGTTTCTTCACATTCACTCACCCAAGTATGGTAGGAAAGGAAGCATAAGTCAAATATGTGACTGCTTCCTGCTCATCAATCCTGTGGTCTCCAGTCTATGATGTTTCAGGTTCCAAAGAAACTAAACATTTCATCATATAAGCATCTCTAAAACATTCCCATTCTGGCATTATATCTGGAAAAACTAGGAGCAAACATGAAATATAATTTCAAAATGTACATTTCTAAAAAAGTTTCTGTAATAGTTGTTGATTTTGTATTATGATCTTTTCTGATGTAAGCATTTACAGCTTTTAGTTTCCTTCTAAGCACTACATTAACTATATTTCACAGATTTTTGATGCTGTATTTTCATTACCATTTAGTTGGAATTTTTGTCTAATTTCTCTTATAATTTATTCTTCAATCCAATGGGTATTTAGAGTTGTGTTGTTTATTTTCCGAATAAGTAGAATTTTTTGGGTTTCGTATTGGTATTTCTGAGGAAAAGGTTAACACAGCAGGTCTGGTGGCAAACTCCTTCATGTCAAGGGAACTTGGAACCATGATTGACTCTTGGCCAACCCCTAGGAATGTGGCCCTCAGGTTGTTTTTTATGCTAATGGTTGACCTTTTATATACACCTGGAGCAATGGGCTGTGCTCTGTGTACCTATTTTCAGAATTGCTTTGTATATACATCAAGATTGATGATGTGTACTTGGTTTCTGAGTGTCTGTTATCATATTGCATAGCAGGATATACCTATATGGTCAGCCTCCATGAAAACTATGAATGCTGAGATTCAAATGCCTTTCTGCTCTTCCCCAGGTAGACATATTCTGCACATGTCCTTATTCTGCACATGTCTTTGCTAGTAGAGAGAAAGCACATATAAGAAGCATGTATTGCTGGATTCTACCAAATTGTCTTAGTCCTTTTTCAATCTCTATACTTGAAGATTACAGACTAGGAAATTTATAAAGTAAAAAAAAAAAAAATGTCTCTTAGCTTACAGTTCTGGAGGCTGGGAAGTCCAGGGTCAAGGGGTCAGATCTGATAAGGGTACTTTTTATTTTCCCTAGTGGTGACTGCAGAGTTCCAAGGCAATGCAGAAAGTACCAAGGCAACCATGTGGGGAGAGGGGCACAAGATACAGAACCAATTTGGCTTTTATAATAGACCCACTCTCAAAATGAGATAAAGCATTAACCCAATAACCTGTTAATTCATTAATGAGCGCAGTGCTTCCTCACCTTTTAATACCTCACAATGGCAATTAAATTTTAACATGAGTTTTCATGGAAACGTTGAAACCATTTTACCATTACATAACTTTTTCCTGCTGCTTTCACTTTAGTCTTTGCTGTAATAAATTATAGTGTTGAGTATAACCTTTTATTGAGTCCTAATCACTGAACTTGATGATAGTCCTATCCCCCCCCCCACAAACTGTATTCTAATTTAATTATATTGTGGTCAGAGAACATACTTTGTATGATTTCGTTTTTTTTTTTTTTAAATTTTGAGAATTGTTTTATGATATAGAACATATGGTCTTTTCTGGTAAGTGCACCATATGCCCAGAAAAGAATGTGTATTCAGCCATTATTGAGTGTATTATTCAATACAATATCAATGAGGTTGGAGTAGTTGATAGTGCTCAAATCTTCTGTCTTTGTATTCTTTTCTAGTTCAATCAGTTGCTAAGACAGGAGTGTTAAAATACTCAATTATGGTTGTGGAATTGTCCATTTCTCCATTCAGTTCTGTCAGTTCTTGTTTCCTGTGTTTTAAAACTCTGTTATGGGATGCATAAACATTTGGTATGAAGCCTTCCTGTTGAATTGACTCTTTTCTAATCATCAAGTATCTTTATCTCTTATAACACATTTGATTTTATATTTGTCTTCTGATATTAATGGCCATTCCAACCTTTTGCTTACACTTTGCAAGGTACATCTTTTCCATTCATTTACTTTTAAACTGTTTGTGCATTCATATTTAAAATGAGGGTCTTACAGATGTTGTATAGTTTCTTAGTTTTGTTTTTTTACCCTCTTCCAATCTGCTTTTGAATTGGAGTCTATTCTAGTAATATTAAACATAATTATCAATATGGATGAGTCTAGGCCTAACACTCTATTTTTATTTTCTACACATCTCCTATTTTTTCTTCATCTCTCCCTCTTTGTGTGTGTGCACACTAGAATAAGTTTTCTTTATACTCCATTAGAATAAAAATTCAGCAGGAAGCAGTGGGACACACTATAATCCCAGCTAGTTAGCAGGCCGAGGCGGGAGGATTATAAGTTCAAGTCCAGCCTGGGCAATAAATAGTGAGACCTATCACATACACACACCCATAGAATAAGAATTTGTTTTCCTATTGATATTTTAGCCTTTTGGGGCACTATTTTTATGGTGTATTTCCTAGAGATTATAATATATATCCATAACTTTTCCCAGTCCATTGAATTAGTTAATAATGTATTACTATAAGTGGAATATGGAAATCTTGCAAACTTATAGGCCCATACCCGTCCTTTTGTTATAATTATTATATGTAAAACACATTCCCCCACATATACCCTGTAAGAGTCTATTATCATTTTAGTTTTAACAGCTATTTGGTTTATACTAAATAAATAAGAGCAGGGCACAGTGGTGCATGCCTATAATCCCAGCAACTTGGGAGGCTGAGACAGGAGGATTGTGAGTTCAAAGCTAGCCTCAGCAAAAGTGAGGTGGTAAGCAACTCAGTGAGACCCTGTCTCTAAATAAAATACAAAATAGGGCTGGGGATGTGGCTCAGTGGAAGAGTGCCCCTGAGTTCAATCCCTGGTACTCCTCCACCACCACCAAAAAAAAAGAAAGAAGAAAAAAAAGATCTCTTTCATTTACCATTTCTGATGCTCTTTTTTATTTTTGAGTATCCCAATTCCATTTGGTACCATTTCTCATCTATCTAAATAACTTCTAGCATTTCTTACAGTGTAGGCAGGCCAATGACAAATGCTTTTAGTTTCATGTGAAAATATCTTAATTCTTTTTTGTAGTGCTGGGGATTGAACCTAGGGCCTCATGCATGGTAGGTAGGCTCTCTACCATTAGATGTGAAAATATATATTTTACTTTTATTCTTCAGTGATATTTTTGCTGGATATAGAATTATATGTTAACATTTCTTTACCTCAAAGCTTCAAAGATGTTATTCTATTATTTCTGGCATCCATGGTTTCTTCTTTGTTTTTTGGTTTTGGTTTTGTTTGTTGTTGTTGGGGTTTTTTTTGTTTTTCTTTTTTTTGAGAAAAAGGAAAAAAAAAAGGTTTACTGCTTCGCTAGCAAAGGAGAAACACTAGGGGCTCCTGTCCCAAGGGCTGTGATTCTGCCCATCAGCAGGAACAGAGGGCTTTTAAAGAGGTTACTCAAAGGCTACATTCCATGTGTTCTTTGTCTGGAGTTGTAATTCACGTGTTAATTTGGTAGACAGTCATTTCTGAGATCTTTTAGTACCATCTGTACTTGTTCCTATGGTGGGTGTGTGTACTCAAGGACAGATAAATCTGCCTGGGATGGGGAAGAAAGGTAATCTTTTTTCCCCTGAGATTAGAGAGGCAGAGAAATTAGGGAGGAGCAGGGAGAGAAGAAGAAAAAGAAACATGTCCATTTTAAAAATTAGTTGCAGTAGCAGTGCAGCAAGGGCTATCTTCAAAGCATAAAGTGGACCACTGTCAATTCATACATTCCATTTCTATGGAAAGTGGGTGATGATATCTCCAAATTGCTTCCTGCTGAAAGGGGGCGAAGTTGGGGGAAGTAACCCAAAGTCCTTGTTCTCTATTAAGGTGAGGCATGGACAGTTAAGGACACTCAGCATCAGAGGAGTCCAGAAGTCCACAGTGGCAGATCCAGGTGACAAGGCATACATAAGGCAGGAATCGTGCAAATGGCCAAAGTTGTTGCAACTTTCCTGAGTTCATTTTCGTTTTTCTCAAAGTGGACCATGATGCAGCCACCTGTATTGTTCAGGGAGAGAAGGTAGGAGTTTCCTGAAGCAAAAGGAGCTTTGTCAGCTGCTGGGATGGTCCCTCAGTCCCTCCAGGAACAGCTCCTCTGGTTGGACCTGAGGCAAACCCACCTGTCTCCTAATTCTCCTGCAGTTGGCTCTCAACAAGTTCCCCAGCACTATGAATCATCAGCATGGAAGTAGGATTCCTTGGAGAGCCAGGCCTGCCCAAGAGAGCAGGAGAAGGGACTGCCCTTGGGTCCCATCTGTGTCACCAAATTTGTTGCCAAAAGCTTGGTCCTTGTCCCTGAGGCCAATCCAATAATGAGGACACAGTTTTGAGAAAAAGGAAAAAGAAGGTTTATTGCTTTGCTAGCAAAGGATATATACAGAGGACTCCTGTCCCAAAAGCTGTGATTCTTTCTTCTTTTTTTGTTTTGTTTTTTGGTACTGGGGATTGAACTCAGGGGCACTCGACCACTGAGCCACATCCCCAGCCCTATTTTGTGTTTTATGTAGAGACAGGGTCTCACTCAGTTGCTTAGCGCCTCACCATTGCTGTGGCTGGCTTTGAACTCATGATTCTCCTGTCTCAGCCTCCCAAAGTGCTGGGATTACATGCCTGTGCCACCATGCCCAGCTTCTTTGATTTTTAATCAACAAATTAAAATTATAATACCTAATATATATATTATATATGTTTGTTGTTCATGGTATACAACATGTTTTAAAATATGTATATATTGTGAAATGGCTAAATTGACCTAATTAATATGTATTATCTCACATACTTATTTTTTTTGGTGTGGTACCGTGAGAACACTTAAAATCTACCCTCAGTGATTTTCAAATGTATAATATATCATTTTTAACTATAGTCACTGTGCCTTACAAAACATCTCTTGAAGCTGGGTGTGGTAGCACAAATTTGTAATTCCAGTAACTCAGAAGGCTATAGCAGATGGATCACAAGTTCAAGGCCAGTCTCACCACCTAAGTATGACACTGTTTCAATGAATAAAAAAGGACTGGCAATGAAGCTTGGTGGTAGAGCACCCCTGGGTTCAATCCTCAATACTGCAAACACAAAAGGAAAAACAAAAATGTCCAGAATTGGTTGTGCTTGTCTAAATTTTTTATCCTTTGACCAACATCTCCCCAATCTTCCCCTACCCAGGCCCTAGTAACCACTATTACTCTTTGCTTCTATCAGTTCAACTTTTTTAGATTCTACGTATAAGTGAGATTTTGTAATATTTGTCTTTCTCTGCCTTATTTCACTTACCATAATGACTTTCAGATTCATCCATGTTGTTACATATGATAGGAAATCCTGTCATTTTAAAGGCTGAGTAGTGTGTGTAATTTTGTTGTGTGTATACATTTTCTTTGTCCATTTATCCATTGATGGACACTTGGGTTGATTCCATATCTTGGCTGTTGTGAATAATACTGCATCAAAATGAGAGTATAGATATCTCTCTGACATACTGATTTCCTTTCCTTTGGATATATACCCAGTAGTGGGATTGCAGATCATATGGTAGTTCTATTTTTAATTTTTTGAGGAACTTCCAGACTGCTTTCTAAAATGGCTGTAAATTTACATTCCTACCAACAGTTTACAAGAGTTCCCTTTCTCTGCATCCTTGCCAACGCTTGTTGTCTTTTGTCTTTTTGACAATAGCTATTCTATCAAGTATGAGGTGACATCTAATTGTGATTTCAATTTGCATTTCCCTGATGATCACTGATACTGAACTTTTTTTCATATACCTCTATGTCTTCTTTAGAGAAATGTCTGTTCATTTTAAAATCAGTTTGTTTTTGGGCTGAGGTTGTGGCTCAGTGGTAGAGCACTTGCCTAGCATATTTGAGGCACTGGGTTCAATTCTCAGCACCACATATAAATAAATCAAATAAAGATCCATTGACAACTAAAAAAATATTTAAAAAAATAAAATCAGGTTGTTTTATTGCTATTCAGTTTTTTGAGTTACTTACATACTTTGGCTGTTAACCCCTTATCAGATATATGGTTTACAAATATTTTCTCCCTTTCTATAGCTTGTCTCTTCACGGTTCATTATTTCCTTGGTTGCAGAGAAGCTTTTTAGTTTGAGATAATCCAACTGTATATTTTCCCTTTTGTCCCCCACGCTTTTGGTGTCATCTGCAAAAAATTGCTCAGACCAATGTCATGAAGCTTTCTCCCTATGTTTTTTTCTAGTAGCTTTGTTGTTTCAGGTCTTACCTTTAAGTCTTTAATCCATTTTCAGTTGTTTATGAAAATTTCCAGTTGCATTCTTGTGCATGTGGATATCCAGTTTTCATACACCATTTGTTGAAGAGATTGTCCTTTTCCCATTGTACATTCTTGGCACCTGTGGAGAAAATCAACTTCCTATAATGTCTGGGTTTATATCTGAATTCTCTATTCTGTTTCATTGGTCCATATGTCTGTTGGTGTGACAGTAGTGTGCTGTTTTGTTTCCTCTTCTGTTTTAGCAGCTAGTTTTCTTAGCTGGACTTGAACAGCTAACTCTGTTATTTGTGCAGCAGCTCTTATCTTTTTCTCGGATCTTTTGGTTTTCGATGAGCCACCAAATGTCTGTTGTGCATAAACATGGTTCAGAGTGTAGTCAGAGATGAGTAGATAGGGCTTAAGATTCTACTCTTTGTCTTTCTCTTTTCAATAATCGTGATTTCCTGGATTCTTTTAATCTAGTTTTCCTGGCCTGAATGACTGGGTTTTTCATGAGTGTCCACTTCTGCTTGTATGTCTTTTGACTACACCATGTCCCTTCCACCGAATGCACACACATTCCATCTCTGTGTTTCTGCTTCTTTATTCACTGGTACCTTCAGGGTGGTACCAGCTCTAGTCTCAGTTCAACATTGTTCTTTTATTTTCTATCTGTTCTTCACAAGCTTGGTTCAGGATTCAGTTGTAGATGTGGGTAGACAGAGTTTGGGAATTCCCTGTCTGGCTCTTCCCTCTAGTCCTCCCACACTCTCTTCAGCATTTTCCAACTTAACTTTTCTGGTTCTCTGTACCAGAAAAATGAGGATTTTTTTCCCATGTATCATCCCTCTTCCACTAGCTGCTCTTTACCACAAGTGCTTCACTTAGCCCAGGCTTAATGCCAAGGTGATGAAAACTTAATTTGTATAGCTCCCTGTCTGCATTCCTCCTTCCAATTGTGGGTTCCTCATCAGAGCCTCTATGCTTCTGTTTACTGTCCAGTACATTAAGTTCATTTCTTTTTCTATTATATCCAGTTTTTGTAATTGTTTTCTATGTGGGCTGGGGATGGAGGAGATCCTGTAGGTTCTGAGTTCATCATACCCAGAAGTGGAAAGTTTCGAGAAATATTTCCCTGAGGACAAAGAAAAAACTCACTTTTCCTTTACTAAATAATCTCTTAGAAACCACCATCATTGACAGTCAGTAAGGTGACATCTTATGATGTCCTAACCTTTTGTTTTCCATACAAGAAGAAGTAGGGGAGGGAGAAATTTGGGAAATAAGCAGAACTTTTTAGAGGTTATGAGCAATTTATATAATCTCATGGCCTTAAATTGTGTTAAAATTTGAATAAGTTTTTATAGAATCTGAAGATATTTTTAAAAACATGTTTTTGGTTGTTTTGAACCAAATGCTCGCTTTCTTTTACTGTGCTTACTACAATGCCTGCCATGAAGTTGGATATTAAATAAATGTTAGTTGAATTCATTAATTTGGATTCACCATAAGAAATAACTCAGAATTCATAAATTAGCTAAATGTTAACATTTTGATCATCTCAGAAGATGATTAGTTCAAATTATTTTTATATTTTTCTTCTTGTATTCATGTAGATACACAGCCAACGTTTCAAGTCTTTTAAGTAAAAGATTCATCTGTCATATAATTTGTTATATAGTACTATATAAATGAAATGTTTTAGGGGAGGTTCCTGGTAATGTTTCCTACTTCTGTCTAACTCATTTATTGAGGGACTATAGGGAATAGTGAGCTAGGTAATTAAATAAAGTTCATTTGGTAGTTTTTGCTTTTTGTAACAGCCAAAGTAAAATGAGAATGTTAACAGGAATACCTTAAAGATGCATATAGAAATTAGGAGGTTTCTAGAAATTATCATGGAATCAAAAGTATAGAATAGCAAAGAATAAGTTTCTCTGATATTGGGGTTAAAGTGTTCTGGAGAGTATATTTGCACAAATAATGTGTAAAGTTTCTTAAAATATAACTTGCAACACTTTTGACTTTTGACTCATTATCCTCTTGTTAATGCACATGTAGGAGATTATGTGGGATCTTGATATCATTATGGTAAAGTACAGGCCTTACTGTAGGAGCTGGTCAGTACTGAATGGGAATGAGATCAAAGTAGCCTCATTGATCTTTCACTAAAATTAGAGATTTGGCTTTGACTTGTCAGGTTGAATATTATAAAAGAGATATTACTGTGGAACTTTTTCTTGGGATTTATCCAAGTATTCAGCAGCATAACTCAGAAACTGCCTTCATTTCTCTGCCATAGGTCTTCATTTACTCAGTGATATAGGCAGACTGGAACCCTGAAAAGACTTGCAGTTTGTGGGTTCTTAAGAGGCTGTGGTATCCATCTTGCTTTTGGTTCCAGTGACCCATAGCTACAGATCAACCTGTGCACAGTCTCTCTCCCTCAGGTAGCCTGGGTTGAAATCTAGTGCTCCAAGCTGCTTTGAAGCTTTAATTGCATGAGTGAGCACTGAAAATGTGAAAAACAATTTTAGACCAGAATAACAAGGTAAGCAAGGCTAAAGAATGTTTTTGTGGATATTCATGCATGTTGCCAGAAGGATATTTTTTCCAGATGATTCTGAAAGATTCATTTATAATTTAATGGTTTTTTTCTAATTCTTCTGAGGGCCTAGTTGAATTTCTGTTGATTCTATACCAGACCACATTAATTATTACCCTTTGTCTTACTCTTAACATCTCTGAGGTAGATGAATGCTTCAATTGAGAGGTAAGGAGTTATATTTTCAAAGGACTTTCCTCATATTTCAATATCTGTGTGATATGGATAGGGAGAAAGTCTGTTTTAGAATTAGCAGCTTGAAGTATTTCAATCCTATAGTGCTTATGCAAAGTTAAGCAGAATGCTTGGCCAAAGAAAATTTTCTCCTCAAATTAGTAGCGACATTGGTATGTGGGAGGAGCCTTTCCTAAGATTGGCTTTCCATGGTAGCTAAAGCTGCAGCTAGACATTTTAGAAGCAGTTTCCAAGGAGGTGACTATGGTGAGGTAATTTTTTTAAGTACTTGGGTCCCAATTGTCTCCAGGGGCTTAGAAGCTTTGAGTTACCCAACAGACTGATTTGATCTCCTGGGATCTTTGCCAGGTTTGTAATTGCACTGAGATTTCTAATGATCACAAATGACAACATGATGTCCTTCTCTTTATTCTAGGAGTGAGGTGATTACTACCCGATAAAGAACAAGAGTAGGTTTAGTTTGAAAGACTTGGCAGATAAGACTTCAGGCCAGACACAGCGGTATATAGTTATGCAGCCACAGAGTTGTGACTAGTTGGATTGGTGAGATAGCCTCAAAGATGTTCATTAGACCATAAGCAGTGTAAGGGCAAGTTTTCTATAATTTTGGTAATCATTGAGTCCTGCCAAGATAGTTGGTTGTGGTAAGTCCTTATTAATTTTTGTTGGAAGAATGGGATGTTATATTTATTGTATTACCATGTCCTAGGTTTCCTTACCTTTTTTTTTATTTTTAGCATGGAATAGAGATAGCAGTGTTGGATAGGAGACAGAATAAGGTGTTCTTATTTTGTTTTATCTTCTGCTCCTGACAAACAAGTCTTCATTTTTCCAGACCCTTTAGTGTTGCCTTGTCCTTGAAGCTTTCAGATCATTTCTGGGTACAACTAGCCTAACCATTCTTCTCTCAATGTACCATTTACTTCATTCAGAGTTCTATGATGGGTTTATTGCATTTTTAAATGTGTATCTACCTCTTTCTACCACGGTAGAGAATTCAATTGTTATTTATCTATCTATCTTTGGTATGTTAGTGTTTGGCTACAAGTAGTGGGAAGTACAATTACTAGAGAAATAGATAAATATGTGGCTATCTCACAGAATAAATGTAAAGATAGTTCAGGGCAAGTCTTCAAGGATGTATATCTTTCTATTTTTGCAATCTACCAAGCTTAGCATGTGGTTCTCATTCTCGTGATTGTACAATGGCTGTATGTCCCTCACATCTGTATTCAATGCAGAAAGAAAGAGCGCAGATGGCAGAAGGGTTTGTCAGAAGTATATCCTCTTGAAAAGACTTTTTTTTTCTTATATCACCTTCAACAGAACTGGGTCACACAGCTACCCTTAATTGCAACGGACTCTGAAAACTTTTCCAGCCCTTCTACTAGAGAAAGGTAGGGGGAAAGGCATTGTGGAGGACATATATGTATATAGTCTACTTTATCATGTTCATGATTGGGGCCTCCCTTGAAAATGTCCTGACACATGTCCAGTAAATTGTGTTATTCATTTAACATATTTTAAATCTAAAGGACAAAATCAGCTTCTTTGCAATTCCTCCAAATTCTTTGTATTATTTTAAAAGTGTGGTTTGGCTCATGGTTTCAAATTAAACTGACTTTGGCCATTTCCAAGATGAAGGATATGGTTGAGAGTTGGAAATAAGCAATAGTACAAGAGAATACGGTTCCAAGAACTTGGCCTTAGCAGTATGGAAATCATTTAACCATGTAAGTGATGAACTCTGTAATGGCCCCAGTAGTATAGAGAACATTTAATTCTGTAAATGGTGGGCTCATAAATATTAAAATAACGTCTGCTTCCTAGGATTCTGTGATTTCCAGGTGCCCTTTAGCTTTGAATATCTTCCTCCTGTGAACTGAATTTGATAGAGGGAGGGGCTGCAGCATTGGGTGGGTCTCCTTGTTTGTAGTGTGTTTAATTTCTGAATCAATGAGGAGTCTCCGGTTATCAATGAGATAGTCTCTTTAAGCTAATTGGAATGAGGCTAGAGGTGGCTGGGAATCCATAGTGTACCCTCTAATCTTTGATGTTCCCCCCTGCTTTTATTCTCCATTGCCTTCTTAGGACCCTACTTCCTTTGATTCATGAATTTACATCTGTCCTTTATGTGTTCTCTAGATAGTTGTCCATTTTAATGCCTCTTTCTCCCAATTCAGAACATTTGTTTCAGTCACAAATTTGTTTGTCCTTATTACAGTAACAGGAAAACCCTGCCTTGATATCTGAGCAATTAATCCCTTTCCTCGGAGACCTAACTTTCCTCCATAGGCCTTCCATTCAATTGTTCTTGGAAAGGAAGAGCTTTTCCGAATGTTTCTCTAGTTTTGAATTGCTCCCAGCAAATTTATATCCGATTTGGTAGTGAAGTATTTTTTTTTAACTCTTGACAACCACATATCTGAGGAGGAAAAGATCAAAAAAGGCCACATATATAAAGATCCTACTAAGGGGCTGGGGTTGTGGCTCAGTGGTAGAGTGCTTGCCTAGTAAGTGGGAGGTGCTGGGTTTGATCCTCAGCACCACATAGAAAAAAATAAACAAATAACAAAAAGATTCTACTTAAGAGCATAATTCTTTGGGGTAGAAGACTTATTTTTTGAGGAGAAAAAAAATGTTCTTGCATGCTTTTAAAATTTAAAACAGAGAATGCCATACTCAAAAAATAGAGCACACAATTTTATCCTGAAGCTATAAGAGAAAAAAATACAGTTAGTTCATACACACATTATATATTATACAGTCAGTCTGAACTAGACTGAAGCTAGGGACCCTCTTAAATGGAGAACAACTTCCTCATGCTAAGAGTAAAGGCTAGCTGGGCGCAGTGGTGCATGCCTGTAATCCCAGCACTTTGGGAGGCCGAAACAGGAGAATCGCAAGTTCACAGCCAGCCTCAGCAATGGCAAGATGCTAAGCAACACAGTGAGACCCTGTCTCTACATAAAACACAAAATAGGGCTGGGGATGTGGCTCAGTACCTCTGAGTTCAATCCCAGTACCAAAAAAAAAAGGGTAAAGGCTGCCCCTCCCCCAACACACACACCTAGGGGGATGCCAAGGAAGCTAGGAAGCTAAGGGAGACCCTCCTGGCCTGTTAGTAGGCTAACTAAATCTGCATATGCATATTTCTTACCTTTTGTCTCACTTTGCCTCCTCTACTCCTCTAAAAGCCTTCTCTGGCCAACTAAATTTACATGTTTAGTGCAAGTTTCTAAATTTTGTAACTGCTTTTGTAGGACCAGCCACAGAAGCAGTCTAGCTGCTGCTTCTCCTTAATTTGATCAAAGTGCACAAAGTTCATTTTTCTTTTTTCTACCTTTTGCTTATTTCTTATACAGGCAGGTTGCAGAATTCAGCCAGCTGAGATCCAGGCAGGCTCCCTCGGCTGGGCTGCCAGTAACAAATCTTCCTGGTAAGCAAGGAATTGTAAACTAATGAGATGCCATTTTTAATTTACTGAATTCACACAATTGAAAAACAAAATGCTAATACTCATTGCTGATAAATATGCAAAATAGGTAGTCTTAAAAAGTTTTTTAATTATAAAAGATCAGCATACCAAAAATTAGAGAGGCCAGTAAAACAGAAACTTCTGTGTCAACCATTTTATTTTAAATTATATTTTAAATACCTAATCCTCCCTAATCTGGTTCCTTTACTTCTTCTTCCTTCCTTGGCTGCCAATACCTCCTACCCCACTGCCAACCGGAGGCAACTACTTTCTATAAATAAAGAACCCTGGTGATGAAAAGGAGATTGATACAGTCTTTCTGGATCACAAGTTGGCAATAATTATTGACCCTAGGAATTTAATCTCAGAATAAAAAAAGGTGTGTATTAGCACATGTATGTTTATTGGCATTATTTATAACAAAAAGAAATGAAACCATCCTAAATGAACACCAACAGGACTGGTTAAATAAAAGGTAAATATGCATATCATGGATTATGAAGCAGCAAGTAAAATCTACGCATTTCCAAAGTTCTCTGCTTTAAATAGTCACCAGTTTGGTGAACAGAAAATATTTCCCATAAATGTCATTTATAGGCAATCGAGTGTTAGAGCATGGTTTCATGTTATGGATAAAGTTTAGAAAAGAAAAGTAAAAGGGAAAATGGGATATTAAAAGATTGGTTTCCTATGAAAGAAAGGTAGCAAAATAGGCAACTGGTTTGTTTAGACTGCTCAGAGGGTTCGGTGCCTGAGCCATCAGTTATGGAGTGTTTTGCTGGGTGCTGGATCCTGTTATCAATGTGGAGAGGCCAACATCTGGCCTTACTCCTCAAAGCAGCTTGAAAACTGGGGAAAATACTATGATAATTATATCAAAATGAATTCTACTCTCATGTATAACTAAAAAGAACCAATAAAAAAAAAACTGAGCAAGTAACAATATGTACTATAGATTTGAATTCTTTAGAAATTTAGAGGACAGAAAGCTAACGTCCTGCTGGGATAATGGGAATTTATTTCTAAGGAAGTGGGGAATTGGGAATTATACTGTCATTAATAATGGCTTTAGGATTCAGCTAAGCCAAAAAGGAAGGACCAACATATTTAAATGAAGGGACATGGTGTGAACAAAGGATTGGAAGTGGGAAAGTACACAGCATTTGTAGAGAGGTAGCTTGACTCAATTTGTAATATTCTTGAAGAGATAATCAAAAGGGCCAGAACTCTGAGTGCCTTGTCATCGGATCTGTGATTCAGGTCTGCATACCACCATATTTGTTGCTTTTAATTGGAATTTGCAAAAATAGGCATTTTATAGACTATACTTCAGGACATTTATTTTCAGTCGAGAACTGAAAATTTTACATTCTTGGTTCAATACTGTAATAGGGACAATATTAGAGTAAGAATCAGACCTCAGAAGTGGTACAAGTTCTAACCAAGTAGTGGCTCTGTAGCCAAACCTAGCCTTGGTTTCCTCATTTGTAAAATAAAACAAATATATTATTTACCTTTCTGAAATCACAGGATTCTTTTTTGGGGGGTACCGGGGATTGAACTCAGGGGCACTCGACCACTGAGCCACATCTTCAGCCCTATTTTGTGTTTTATGTAGAGACAGGGTCTCACTGAGTTGCTTAGCGCCTCTCCGTTGCTGAGGCTGGCTTTGAACTCGCGATTCTCCTGTCTCAGCCTCCCTAAGTGCTGGGATTACAGGCGTGCACTACTGCACCTGGCTACTCACAGGGTTTTTAATGTACAGATCAAGTAAAATGGTACATTTTGATGGACTGCTGAGGAAGCAAAAGGAAAAGTGTTCAGACAAAATCCCCTCTGCACTCTTCAGTTTTCTCACTTCAATTCCGATGAAAAGGTGTGTAACTAGAAGAAAAAATTTACGGAGATATTTTAACCCATGTAAAAATGGAATACTGAAGTTGCAGAAGTCCAGAAAATTGTTCCCCTTATCCAGCACTAGAACCTTTAGTATGTTGTCCCTAGACAGTTGGGACCAATGTGAGGTTTGGGGTTATCCCTTAGCCTTAACTAAATAATAGCAAACATCCTGTCTTGTTTTGGTTGATTGATCCTAGGGATGTACTAATTTGGTAAACCAACTTGGCAAGTTTTACGTTCTGCTGTGGGGGACTAATTCTTAGGGACCCAAGGCTATTCCTAAAAGAAGTATATCCTTTGCCCTTAATAATTTAGACTGGAATGACATCCTGAAATCTCTTGGCCCTTGGGTTTCCTTATCAGCATTTCTTTCAGGACTGCTGTTCTTTTTGGAGAATGGCCAGCAGAGTGAGTTGGATCTTTTAAGTTTTGTTTATAGAGTGGCTATCAGACATTGGTCTGGATCAGCCAGATGCAGTGAGTTTTCTTCAGACGGTCATTCCACTGGGTGTGTTTTTAATTGTATGTCTAGGCTGTTTTAGGAAGCTGAGTGGGCCAATTTCTAAATATATTACACCAATGTAGAGTACCTTGCTTCTGTGCTATTTTACCTTTGGCCTACTTATAAGAGAGAAGCTATAAGAAATTGTACTATAAAATGTGTCACTATATTTACTCTGTCGATATTGACAACATTGTCCATTGTCCACTATATTTCTTCTTTTGAGGATTCTAGGGATAATTTTTCTTTTGAATACCAAATCATTAGCAATGAAGTTTCTGGGCAACTGGTTTGTTTTTATCTCAGTGATATCATGGCTCATGTAACTAATTGGGTTTCTTGGCATTGGCTACTGGGAAATTTATCTCTTCCTTTATCAAAGTCACAGAACCTTTCTGGCACTTTTTGTATATGAATTTGAATCCTGTCTTTGTCTTTTATATTCTTGACTTTTTTCCCCTTTGTTGTGTTTTCCTCAAAAAAAATTTTTTTTTTTTGGTACCAGGGATTAAACTCAGGGGCACTCGACCACTGAGCCACATCCCCAGCCCTATTTTGTGTTTTATGTAGAGACAGGGTCTCACTGAGTTGCTTAGCGCCTCGCCATTGCTGAGGCTGGCTTTGAACTCGCGATTCTCCTGTCTCAGCCTCCCTAAGTGCTGGGATTACAGGCTTGCGCCACTGCACCCGGCTTCAAAATTTTTTTTTAAAATAAACTTTATTTACTTTTATTGTATGATTTTATATAAATGATCTTTAATTCTTCCCAGAACTAAGTAGGATGTGAGTAAATAAGGTGAATTTTTATGAAGTATTCCATCTAGAGTGTGGAATTGACACAGGTTTTTTTCTTTTTTATTTGTCTGTCATGATTTGCTGATAATGTAGGATACCAATTAGGTGATATATAGAAATGTGAAATAACTGAACTTTTAGATAAGATAGTTTGAGAGTGAAAGCAACAACTGATCATATGTGTTCAATAAGTTCCACCATGAACACCTTAAGGTGTACATAAATTATACCTCCCTTCCCAAGCTTGCCTGAGTCTCCATACATTTCACCAGGAAGCCCTTTATAGGACAGGAACCAGAACCTCAGAAATATCTCACAACTGATGAAGGAACAGAAGACTGACCTGGTATGTATTGCTTCACTGGTATGAGTTACCCTACATGCCCTCTGTGATCCAGCTCTTTCCGTGCCATGCCATCTCCACTTCACCATAGTGTAATTCTAGTTTTCATAGTCTGTTTCAGCTAGGTATTAAGAAGCAAGCTGAATAAAGGATTTACACTCGTATGAAAACCTGATACCCTTCTCTTTAATTTTCCCAGCAATATATGCTTGCTTGCCTCAAAAAGTTATAACTTCAGAAGTCCAAATCCAGAAATAACTCAAAATGAGAATAAGTATGAGGAGAAAAGCAGAACAGAAAGTGGAATATCATATGAGCTAAACTTGTTAAAATATCTATTTTTTATTTGATAAAGTTTGCATGTCCGGTATATGTCTAGTATAGTGATGAGTGAGGATAGAGGATCAAAAAAGGTATTCATGATTGCTGCCAGCATTAAACAAAACAGGACATCATCACAAAATTAAATCTCTCTTTGGAGATTGAGTTTGTACACTCTCCAGGACATTCATTTCATTTCTCTTCTGCCTTTTTTTTTGTCTCCTAATTCTTTGAATTAGATTGAGTAGAGGAGTTTAAAAACAAAAGCAAGAGACAGTTCAAGCCTAACATTCACAATTCAAGCCTATCATCTTTAGATTTTCTTTGCCTCTTTGGTTAGTGTTGCCCAGTAACATAGTTTCTCCTAGGAATCAGTCCTTGGAATGTTTTTCTGGGCTGCTTCTGTGGGACAAGGTATTAGTTTGCAAAGGAAAAAAGCATTTCTGCAGGGGCTTTTTAATTTTGCCTTATAAACACACCCACACTCATGCTTTTATAGGATGTAATTCTTACTGTTTGTGTAGCATTATCAATTTAATGTTTTGACACAAATTTCCTTTTAGAAAAACATGTTTGAAAAGATAATTATAGTAGCCTGGCATGGTGGTGCACCTCTGTAATCACAGCCACTCTGGAGGCTGAAGAAAGAGGATCACAAGTTTGAGGCCAGCCTCAGCAATTTAGTGAGGTCCTGTCTCAAAACAAAAAATAAAAAAGGCTGGGAATGTGGCTCAGTGGTACAGTGCCCTTGGGCTCAACCCCTGGTACTAGGAGAAAAAAAATAAGATATTTAAAAGAGGTGGGCCTTTACTTGGAAATAATCTTTTCTTGGTGAGGGGCGGGGGTGTTACCGGGAATTGAACCCAGAAGCACTTAATCATTAAGCCACATCTCTAGCCCTTTTTTTTTTTAAATTTTGAGACAGGGTTTCACTGTGTTGCTTAGGGCCTCACTAAATTGCTGCCTTTGAACTTTCAACTCTCCTACCTCAGCCTCCTGAGTTTCTGGGATTACAGGTGTGTGCCACCACACCCAGCTAGGAATAATTTTTTACCAAAATAACTATAAAACTTCTTTAAGAACTTCATCCTGCAAAATATATATATATATTTTTTTTTAGAATTGAGGTTAATGTTTAGGGGCTTTGGGTTTCTCTTTTTTTTTCTCTTTCTTTTCTTTTTATGCTAGGGATTGAACCCAGGGCCTCAGGCATGCTAGGCAAGTACTTTTTCACTGAGCTATATCCTCAGCCCTTAGGTTAATATTTTAATTGTGTTAGGTCATAAAATTTGATCTCCCAGTAGCTTTCATGTAATAGTCCTAAACATATTTATTAAAATGACATGATTTGTTAGATAGTAACGAAATAGTAATACAGGTCACAGAAAGAAACCTTTCCTTTTAAGGCCTCAGAAATGTCAAATTTGTCCCATATGCTATTTGCAATGATTTCTTAATGTCATTTTTTTGTGTGTGTAACATTCACACAACAGGATAATGGGAGAATTTTAAATGTGAGAAAACTTATTTTTTTCTGGTTTAATTGTGTTGAGCTCTTGAAGTTATTTGGTAATCTAACCTTATTTATTTAAAAAAATTAGAATATCTGAACATGTTACATGATCACATCAAAAACACCAGTTTGTTACATTTGGGCCTGAAATTCTGTGCTGTGGTATGCCTAAGATAAAAAGAAACAAAGCCACATTGTTTATTCTTCTACTTTTTCACTCACACATGGTGTCCATTATGCATTGATCTTGTCCAGCAATATTAACTTTCTTTAACTGATTGTTCTGCTATCTGAAGAGTCTTATTAAAATTTAATCAGTAAACTAAAAATACACAGCTAATGCCACAGTACATTCTGGTAAATCATAAAGGGAAAAAAAGAAAGTGAAGCTTAATGTAGGCTTGTAGGTTAAAGAAAGGTTAGTATATACTTATTGGCTGTTCAAGGGTATACATAAATGACTATTTTTTTCTCCTTTGACAAATGTGATGTAATGGGACTACACTTATAGGTGATATACTTTTCCATTTGCAGAATACTCTTGCCTAGTAGTTCTGAACTTCCCTGAATTATATAGCATTGTGACATAGGGCTAAAGAACATTTGTGCCCTTTCTTATACTCAGAAAAGCCTTTCTGGACAGTGACAGGCTAACAGTTCTCAAGCTATTTCCTGGATGTGGTTATTTTCCATCTATCAGACAGAAGCAAATCCTACCCAGATGCATTGTCTTCATAATAACCTCCCCCTTTTTTGTCTCATTCTTAAGAGTTCTTTCTGCCTTACTGCTTTTCTTGTTTCTCTTCTTAAAACATTTCTAGGTTTAGAACATCTAACCATGTTCCTGCTATTAGTCCTGCTGCTCCAAGGCATTTGTTTTCACAATACCACAGAGAACTCATTAGTTTAGAAAATTATGGTCTTTTGCTGATCTTAAAAGTAATATATACTTCAATGGACAAGACTTGAAACAGGCACTTCACAAAAAATCTCCAAAAGGGCCAATTAACATACAAATAGAAGGTGTTCAACTTTATCACTAATCAAAAAATGCACAGTGTGATGCCAGGACCTCCTACCAAAATAGTGAAGGTAAAAACTACAATACCAAGAGTCTTCAAGAATGTGGAGCAGTTGGAACTCTGCTGTGCTGCTGCTGGGAGTAAAAATTGGTATAGCCATAGTGCAAAACTATTTAGTGGAAATGAGTAGAGCTGAATACAGGAGTGTCAGTGACTCAGCAATTCCAGTTCCAGGCATATACTCAAAAGAAACAGACACATAGGTTCATCAAAAGACATTTACAAGATTGTGTATAGCACTGTTGGTAATAAACAACTTAGAAACAACTTAAATTTTTCTATCAAAGGGCTGGGATTGTGGCTCAGTGGTAGAGCACTTGCCTCACATGCCTGAGGCACTGAGTTCAATCCTCAGCACCACATAAAAAAAAAGAAAGAAAATAAAGATATTGTGTCCATCTACAACTAAAAAAAAAATTTAAAAATGTCTATCAATAGTAGAATGAATAAATAAATGGTGATATATGTGTAAGCAAAAATAACCAAAATGAAGTAAAAATAACCAAAAAACACAAAATAGGGCTGGGGATGTGGCTCAGTGGTTGAGTGCCCCTGAGTTCAATCTCCAGAACCAATCTCTAGGACCTTTCATTATGGTTCAGGCACCATAATGAAAGCACAAATAACCAGGATGGGAGCAGACTTCATGGATCAGCAGTGCCTTTAAAAAAAAAAAAAAAAAATTTATTTATTTATTTATTTATTTATTTATTTATTTTTATGTGGTACTGAGGATCGAACCCAGTGCCTCACACATGCAAGGCAAATGCTCTACCACTGAGCTACGGCCCCAGCGCAAGCAGTGTGTTTTATTCAGCAGCAGTCAGACATCAGAGGGGCTCACTTTCTGTGTAGAAAATGGCCACCAATTACAAGAGGGGCCTGGGTTTTTATAGGTTACACTGAGAGGTGATTTAATTATTGACAACATGTGTCAGTTTGGGCCCTTAGGAAACAGGTTGTGAGAATTGGAAACTTGTTTTTGTTGGGCAAGGATAGAGGGTCCATTGCTTATCTTTTTCCTACAGGGGTCATTGTACTGTGACTGGGAAAGGATTAATGTTTGGCTTCTTTTTCCAGGGTCTATTGTCACTGAGCAAGGATCAATATTTTCCTTCTTCCCAGTGACTGCCATTTTAGGATTGATGGTTTCTTCCTTCCCAGGGATTGTCTTGTCACTGGGAAAGGATCAATGTTTTGCCTTCCTCCTCTCTTCTTCCTCCCAGGTCACACAGTCTTAGGAGGTTTCATTTTCCATATCCTTCATTATGCCTAACATGAAATCAGTAGCAAGAATGAATGAACAAGTATATGCAGTAATATAGATGAATCTTATAGACATGATGTTGAGCAGAAGAAGCTTCATCTCAATGAGAATGCACAATGATTCAATTTATATGAAGTTCAAAAGCATGTACAGCTAATGTGGTATAAGAAATTAGCCTAGGACCTTTGAGGTAGAAACTGGACTGTAGACGGGAAGGGGGTTTCTGGCATGCTAGTAATGTTTTTTTCAAGTTTCTTGATCTGAGTGCTGGTTGTATGGGTGTGCTCACTTTGTGAAAATTCAAAAAGACATATGTTTATGGTTATTGAACTTTTCTATATGTATTCTACATTTTAAAAATATTACATAAAAGAGCCGGGCGTGGTGGCTCATGCTTGTAATCCCAGCACTTAGGGAGGCTGAGACAGGAGAATCGCGAGTTCAAAGCCAGCCTCAGCAATGGCGAGGCACTAAGCAACTCAGTAAGACCCTGTCTACATAAAACACAAAATAGGGCTGGGGATGTGGCTCAGTGGTCGAGTGCCCCTGAGTTCAATCTCCAGTACCAAAAAAAAAAAAAAAATTACATGAAAGAATGAGCTGGGTGCAGTGGCACAAGCCTGTAATCCCAGAACTTAGGGAGGCTGAGACAGGAGAATCGTGAGTTCAAAGCCAGCCTCAGCAGTGGCAAGGCTCTAAGCAACTCAGTGAGACCCTGTCTCTACATAAAACACAAAATAGGGCTGGGGATGTGGCTCAGCGATTGAGTGCCCCTGAGTTCAATCTCTAGTACCAAAAAAAAAAAAAAAAAGAATGATATGTGCTGTATTATATATGTACTGCTACATAATAAATTATTCCAACATTTAGCAGCTTCATACAACAAATGTGTTACTTCACATAGTTTGAGAGCCAGTAATCCAAGAGCAGCTGAGCTGGGTGGTTTTGGAATAGGATTGCTATCAAGATGTACACTGGGGCTGCAGTCATTTGAAGGCTTAAATGGGGCTATAGAATCTGCTTCCAAGATGGCTGACTCATGTACTCATGTACCTGCTTAGGCAAGCCTCAGGGGAAGCTCTCTGTATTACCAAAATCTTTTAAAAAGTCTTTTTATTTTTTATTTTTTTTATTTTTATTTTTATTTAAATGCATTTCAAGTCATAGTACATAACCCGATCTCTGTTTTCCCATTTCTCTGATTGCAAACCAAATAAAGTCTCAACATTAGAGTCTTCATAGATGTGTCAGGGGTAGTAAAGACCATCTCAAATAACCATCATTACTATGCCCATTTCCCTTACCTTCCTCCCCCCTCCCCCAACCATGTT
>CM053417.1:93515320-93558820 GCA_028644305.1 Xerus rutilus | reverse complement strand
GACTGGGGTGAGATGAAATCTGAGTGTAGTTTTGATTTGCATTTCTCTAATAGCTAGAGATGACGAACATTTCTTCATGTATTTATTTATTGCTTGTATGTCTTCTTCTGAGAAGTTTCTATTCAGCTCCTTGGCCCATTTATTGATTGGGTTATTTGTTTTTTTGGTGTTAAGTTTTTTGAGTTCTATATATATCCTGGAGATCAGCGCTCTATCTGATGTGCTTGTGGCAAAAATTTGCTCCCATAGTGTAGGTTCTCTGTTCACCTCACTGATAATTTCTTTTGCTGAGAAGAAGCTTTTTAGTTTAAGTCCGTCCCATAAGTCCTACAGATTACACTTTATATCAGATGGTCCTTGACTTAAGTTGGGTTTATGTCTCAATAAAGCCATCATAAATTGAAAATATCCTGAATGGAAGATTCATTTACTACATCTGACTGACTACACATCTAGCTTAGCAACACAGTCTACCCAAGAGTGTAATTTGTGTCCCTTCATGATCTCTAGGCTGGCTGGAGCTGCAGCTCACTGCTGTTACTGCTGCCCAGCATTGCCAGAGAGGATCAGACCCATTATCTAGCCCATGAGAAGGTCCAAATTGAAAATTCTAAGTGTGGTTTCTATTGAATGCATATCATTTTCACACCATAGTAAAGTCGAGAAATAGTAAATTGAACCATTATAAGCCAGGGACCAGGTATACATGTTTTTACATATGTGTTTATACATATATAACAAATGATATTATGAATACTGTTTCATAGTTTTTTCCTTCACTGAATACCTTATGGACTTCCTTTATGAAATTTTTTTGTGATTGGCTCATCTATAGATCTGTTTCATCCTTTTCACATGTAGCTTGATTGAGGTGTAATTGACATATAATTAGCATACATACACATATTTAAATTGGACACATTTTTATGTATGTACACACTCATGAAATTGTCATTACAGTCAAGATAATAAGCGAGTTATTACCCCCAAAAGTTTCCTCCTGTCTCTTTGTAATAGCTCCTCTCATTCTTTTCAAGGGCTGAGAAGCTTTATTTACACATATAAAGCATCTTTAAAATCCATACTTATATTTGCTCACAGGTAGCTCAATCTAATTTTAAGGTTAATGTAAAATTCACACGACCAGGAGAAGATTAATTAAGCCACTCAGCAAGGCTTTATTGGAAGGCAAGCCCTCAGACCATTTCCCCGTCCATCAGAGCGGGTCGGGAGAAATGGCGTCAGAGATTCTGTACATAGAGAATTTCAAGAAAACCCGGTCAGGAAGGGGAGGGGTTGGGTACAGGAAGAGAAGGCCAGAGTCCTTCCTGATGGATCAGGAAAACTCGCTGATTGACAGGAGGCGTGTCCACTAGTGACGTCACATCTGGCTTGCAGCTCTGCTGACCAGCTTCCTTATTTGGGCATCTTGGACCCTGACCAAACCTGACAGTTAAATTGTAGACCCCCACTCCCTTAGTCAAGACTATGTTATTGCCTATCATTGAGCCAAACTTCCTGGGTTAGAATCTTTAGCTCTGTCACTTTCCAAACTGTATGAGCTTGGGCAAATTGCTTGACTACTATGTATCAAGTACCTTATCTGTAAAATAAGGGTAATGATAGTACTATATTTAAATCATAAAACTGCAAAGTTTAAAGGAATTAATCTACATAGTGATCTGGTAACAATGTACTATGTGATTATCTGCTGCTCCTCTTCTCATGCATTGTGATGTTTAAAGTCTCTTTTCAGTTTTTCCTGATACTAAAGCTATGATTTGATAGAGCCTTGTATTCAAATCGCCTACCATAACATACCTCATCCTTTTCACTCTTACTTTAGTATCACCTTCCTCTGAGCATTTTGCTGAAAATGAGGAAAAGTGTGTATTTAAAGCTAGGCTATTTTAGTGTTGGGGAATTGAAATTGGGCCTTATGGACATTTCTTAATGCTGAGAGATACCTGAAATAGGCTGCTTAAAAAAATCCAAGACCTTATAAGCCAAGATGTCAAAATGACAATTACATATCTACATTAGAAGTTGTTAGTGACTGCTTTGATAGAAATGATTATACATATACAATAGCTACTGCTCAAACACATACTAAATGCACATCTATGAAAGATTTGAGGAATTAGGATATTTCCTTGTTTTCGCTTATATATGGAATCTAAACTGTTGATCTCAAAGAAGCAAGAATAGAATTATGGATTACCAAAGCCTAAAGAGGTTATAAGAAGAGGAGGGATGAGCCGGGCGCGGTGGTGCACGCCTGTATTCCCAGCACTTTGGGAGGCTGAGACAGGAGAATCACAAGTTCAAAGTCAGCCTCAGCAACAGCGTGCTGCTAAGCAACTCAGTGACCCTGTCTCTACATAAAACACAAAATAGGGCTGGGAATGTGGCTCAGTGGTTGAGTGCCCCTGAGTTCAATCCCCAGTACCAAAAAAAAGAAAAAGAAGGGGCGGGATGGAGAGAGATTGGTTAATAGGTATAGGGGTACAGATGGATAAGAGAAATAACTTCTAATGCTCTGGTAGGATAACTATGGTGGTGGCAATTAATTAAATATTTCAAAATAGCCAATAGAGAGGAGTTTGAATGTTCCCAGCACAAAGAAATTATGTTTGTGGTGATGGATATACCAGTTATTCTGATCTGATCATTACACATTGTATAGAAGTATTGAAATGTCAGACTGTATCCACAAAATAATATGTAATCACAATTAAAAATAAAAATATATTTTAAAAAGATATTTCCCACCTTTGAGAAACATGCTATTAACCTGAAGAAATATGATGTGAGTTTTTAGTAGTGAGAATGGAAAGACTGGGATCAGGTATTAGAGTGCAGAAAGTAAGTAGGTCTTACTGGTTGGTCATTTAGATTCAGTTATGTATACTGCCACTGCCTTAAACCTGGGTAATAGAAATTTGTTCTACTAATACTAAACTGAAAACAGTCTATCTCAGTCAGTCTGCTATCACAAGACACCATAGACTGGGTAACTTATGAACAGTAAAAAATTATTGTTCACAGTCTGGAGGCTGGAAAGTCCAAGAGCAAGGCACCAGCAGACTCAGTGTCCCTGAGGGTTTACTTTCTACTTCTAAGATGGCACCTTCTTCCTATGTCTTAGTAGAAGGGGCTGGAGAGCTCCTTTAAGTCTCTGTTATAAGTACACTAATCCCATTCATGAGGACAATATCCTTATAACTTAATCAATTCCCAAACACCCCACTTGTATGTGCTTGCACATCAGGTCCATCCTATGATTTCTGTTGGAATACCAGCATTCAGACCATAGCACAACCCAAATGCCCATCAGTAGGAGAATGAATAAATAAGCATATGTATACCTACTATGGAGCCAGTAGTGAGAATGGATACTCTACAACTACATGCAACAATGTGAATGAATCTCTACAAATAAGATGTTAGGCAAAAGGAGTTAGATCCAAGAATGTACACTATGATTCTATTTATGTCATAATCAAAACACATGAAAGTCATGTATGGTGTAAGAAATCAGACTAGTTAGTAGTACCTGCCACTCCTTTCCTCACCCTGCCGATTTCAAGTACAGGGTATGCGCTTATCTCTATAACCACTCACTGCTACCATCCCTGCCACAGTGTTCGAAGGGCCCTGTTGTTCTTCAGGGCTGGTGGTCCAGGGAGGTTGCAAGGATGGTTGTCTACGTGGAGCAAATTGAACAGGGACTGGAGTAAAGCCTCGGGTATGGATGGCATCCTTCTAGCAGGAAGGTGATCCATCAGGGGATGGCTACTATCCAAAAGAGGCCCTCCCCATATTCACTACCAGAAAAGGTTCTGTGCATATGCTTGTTCATATGGTCTGTAGATGTTGAATTGTCTTCCATGAGGCTACTGGGCACTCAAGCAATGCCCCTTACGAAAAACGGCCCTTCATTTTGAATCTGCTTGGACTCTTTAGGTCTATCCTTCCATCCTAGGCCCCACTGACTTCTGTCTTCCCTTTAGCCCATAGTAACCTTTCTAGCCTGGAAGGGGAATTGTGGGTAGGTGTGACTGGGAGGCAATCCCCTGCTTACACTCTTTTCTTCATTTTGTTTCTACTTCAAGCCTCTCATTTCCCCCAAGTGCCTTAGAAAAACAGAACAACATTTTTTTCTTTTTCTGACCCAAACTTGTTTTTCATATGATGGAATGAACATAGAATGGCTTAGCCACTAGTTGGGACAGTGGTAGGTGAGGAGTAAAGAAAGAAGAGAGAGTGAACACTTGGGAAAAACAAAATTTCAGTTAAGATCTTAAAATGCCATCCCTCAATATTAAGGTTGAATGAAATAAAGTATTATTAATATAATTATGGAATTTGAGGAGAAGCTCATTTACATGTGAAGTGGAGAAAATATTTCATTTTAGATCTGTGGTATTCCTGGTGGTGGCAAGAAAATGTAAGTGTAGACTTTTCTGAAGCATTTGAAATTGTGGAATTCAGGGGAAAGGTCAAGGCTGGATATATACATTTGTGTATTATTGAGATGGAAGTGATAACTGAAACATTACTGTGGATAAAATAAACTATTTCTGTTAGGAAATACAGTTGACTTCATCAAGTGATTTATCAGACATCTAGATTGTAGTTTTCAGTGAGGTCCTTCTGCAGTTTTAACATGATTTATTTAAATGGTTATACCATTATCTTTAATATTTTATCATGGACTTGAAATTTAAGATCTCTGTCATATAAAATTAATGTCACACTTGAAAGTTTGTAGAGAATTTTCTAACTTGTTATTGATGGTGCTAGATCTTTGTGTTTCAATAATACTTATGCTGAGGTTCCTTGTATTTCTTTTGACTTGTTGATTCATAAAAATTCGGTAAATCATTTTGTTGTGTACACCAGGGATTGGCAAATAATGGCTTGCTACCTGTTTTTGTATAACCGTGATGCAAGAATGTCTTTAACATTTTTAAATGGTTGAAAACAACTAAGGCTATTTCATGACACATGAAAATTACATAAAATTTAAATTTCAATGTCCTTAAATGAAGTTTTCTTAAAACAGACACAAAAATTCCTTTCTGCAGCTACTTTCATGCTATAATAGCAGATTTGTGCAGTCACGACAGAGACCCTCAAAACCTAAACTTCTTACTCTCTGGCCTTTTACATAAAAAGTCTGCTGACCCCAGTGTATTCCAACCACAGTATCATAAGGAAACTAGTACAGACAAGTATCAAAAAAGCATAAGCGCTTGTCTTACGCAGATAATTAGTATTTAAATAAGTTCTATCTTCCTTTCCTGGTGGTCCAGGGAGGTTGCCTAAGATATAGGCCTTCTTGTCTCCTTGGTATGTACCACTATTTATCACATTTAGCATACTTGTTTGAATGAATAGGCAGGATGGGTATGGTGGCACACACCCATAATCCCAGTGACTTGGGAGGCAGAGGCAGGAGGATCGCAAGTTTGAGGGGGCACCCTCAGCAACCTAGTGAGACCTTATCTCAAAATAAAAAATAAAGGGCTAGAGATGTAGCTTAGAGATATAGCACCCCTGGATTCAACTCCCAGTATTGCAAAAAAAAAAAAAATTAAAAGAAATAGGCACAAAAATCATACCCCCCCATTGTAACTTTCATGAGATGGGGAATTTTTTTTTTTGATACTAGAGATTGAACTCAGGGGCATTAGACCACTGAGTCACATCCCCAGCCCTATTTTGTGTTTTATGTAGAGACAGGGTCTCACTGAGTTGCTTAGCACCTTGCCACTGCTGAAGCTGGCTTTGAACTCGGGATTCTCCTGTCTTGGCCTCCCTAAGTGCTGGGATTACAGGCTTGCACTACCGCACCCGGCTAGATGGGGAATTTTTGTCTTTGTTTATTGCTATATCCCTGTACCTAGGCATGCAGCAGATACACAATGTATATTTGAGTAGACACACAATATATATCTGTTGAATACAAAAGATAACTATGTTGATTTTCTATATATTACTGAATATATAGAATATTACTATATCTATATATTACTGAACATATACCTGAATCTGAGGATGACTGAAAACAGGTGGAAACAAATGTCCTTTATTAATATGCATAACTTGCCTAGCTTTGTGCCATAGATTCTGGGAGGTAACCTGAAATGTAGCATTTCTACTTTTTGTTGTTTTGGGGGGTACCAGGGAATTGAACTCAGAGGCACTTGACCATTGAGCCACATCTCCAGCCCTATTTTACATTATATTTAGAGACAAGGTCTCACTGATTTGCTTAGCACCTCACTTTTGCTGAGGCTGGCTTTGAACTCACAATCCTCCTGCCTCAGCTTCCCAAGCTTAGTTCTGCTGCCTAGTAAGGAAACACATGTACAAATATTTGTATATTACATGTTAATTTTGAAAAGTATATGTCACATTTTAATGTTATATTCTGTTTATAAACAATTATCAATATATAATATTTGCATATCATATAATTCTATATCTTAGGCTTTTATATGTTATTGTTTTTATACTTTTGAGATAATGGGCCTGGTGAAAGTGTACAGCATGTAAGAAGTAACAAAAAGGTGAGGGTAATTAAAGAATTAAGCGAGCTCTTAAGTGAACTGGTTGTTTTGTGAACACAAGGGTATCGCTTAGTGGTTTTCTATTGCATTTAGGCCAGAAATCCAAGAGGTTTACCAGCCAGTAAAGCCTTTGTATGATTTGACCATTTGTCTAACCTCTGTTGCTGGCCATGCCAAAGTTATATAGAACTTATTTAAATTCCTCTGAATAACTTAAATTGCTTTGTTTGTAGTTTAAAAATATATATAACTTCCCCTTACATGCTAAGCTCAATTAGAGCAGGAATCACCATTAACTCCCCAATGTTCAGCAAAATTATTGCAACATTATAAGCATTAAGGAAATATTTGTTAAATGCCTACACATGTGATTGAAAGATCATGGAACTTGGTATCAGAAACCCTAGGTTAAGATCCTGGGATGTATTCTGAATCTTAATGCCAGTTACACAGGTGTGTTTATTTATTTATTTTTTTGGTACTGGAGATTGAACTCAGGGGCACTCGACCACTGAGCCACATCCCCAGCCCTATTTTGTGTTTTATGTAGAGACGAGGTCTCACTGAGTTGCTTAGCACCTCGCTGTTGCTGTGGCTGGCTTTGAACTCATGATCCTCCTGCCTCAGCCTCCCTCAGTGCTGGGATTACAGGTTTGCATCACCGTGCCCGGCTCACAGGTGTGTTTATGATAAATCATGGAGTTTTAATGTTAACCCTTTTGATATATATGTTGAGAAGTTAAAAAGCAATCCTGGGCCAGGCACATTGGTGCACACCTGTCATCCCAGGAGCTCCGGAGGCTGAGGCAGGAGGATTGCAAGTTCAAAGCCAGCCTCAGCAACTTAGCAAGGCCCTGGGCAACTCAGGCAAACCCTGTCTCTAAATAAAATATTAAAAAGGCTAGGGGTGAGGCTCAGTGATTAAGTGCCCTGGGTTCAATCCCTAGTATCCAAAGGGGATGGGGGGCAATCCTGGAACACTCCGACTCACTGGCTATAGGAGCTTGAGGACTTTGATTTCTCTGAAATTGAGTTTTATCATTCATCATTAGGTTTTGTTGTACCTACCTCATCGAATTGTTGTAAGCACTAAGATAATACAAATGAAATGCCTTATTGTAATAGATATACAAAAAATACCAGTTGAATCTTTACTATCTGAAAGATGTGGAACCCAAAAAGCTACAGAGGTGAAACTCCCAGAGGCCTCATAGAATTAATCCTTCACTTAAAGAGCCCTTAGGCTGCTGAAGAGAGCTATTTCTTTAAGAGATAGTACAAGGAGGGAATGGACTCCAAGGAACATCTCATCTCTGGAGTATGACACAGGTCCCTTAGGCCCAGTTGCCCTGAAAAATTAGAAGGGCTTTGGGGTTTGGGAAAAGGCCAGAGACTAGACATGGAAAAGCATTAAGTAGTGTAGCCAGAGATGGTGCATCGAGCTTAATGGAGGACGGTGAAGGGACTCTAACCCAGCCCCCAGAGGGCCAAGTAGCTGAAAAGTAAAGCCAACGTGGAAGTGCTTCTCTACAAATAAAAATGTAGCCTGCAGTGTTTTGAAAGTAATAAAAGCGGTAGCTATAATTGAATCTCAGAGGATTCTTGGAAGAATAATTACCAGGAATAGGAGTTTCTAGACTATGAATGACACAGGAAAGCTGGGAAAAGGAGGGTCATTGCATGTAATGGACATCAAAAACAGCAAAGGAAGCTCTTAAAGAACTGGGGGTGCATACCCCAAACTTAGTTTGTAAACACAACTAAAACTTAAAAATCAAAGTTTGATTTTTAAAATTCAGCTCATAAGATCTGTTTTACAGTATGCTCTGTCTTAAGTAGTAACAGTTACACTTAATGTATTGAACCAGATTGACCAACTAAAAAATAAACCATAAGAATCAGATTGAATAAAGATATTGGGGGAGGGGTGCCCAACCTTTGTTATCATCTTCACAGTTCCTACTTATTGATTTCAAGAATTGTTATAGCTATTTTCATTTAATTCTCCCTCAAAGCCTATGAGATTAGACCTACCATTAATAACCCCGTTATATTGGAAGAAAACAAGGCTTAAACAGGCTAAATAACTTGCCCAGGGTCAGATAGATAGTAACTGGCATGCCAGGCCTCAAACCCAGTTACAAGTGGTGGCAAAGCCATGCTCTGACTTGTTGGAATTCTTTATCAGGATATATAAAGCCAGCCATTATTTAAAAAGCCATGCTTGACTATAGTCAACACTTCTCTATGTATGTGGCCATCAAGATAAGTATATCAAGGTGGGTGTGGTAGCACACACCTGCAATCCCAGCTACTAGGGAGACTGAGGCAGAAGTATTGCAAGTTCAATGCCAGCATGGGCAACTTAGTGAGATCCTGTGTACAAATTTTTTAAATAATTAAAAAGGGCTAAGGATGTGCTTCAGTGGTTGAGCGCTTGCTTAGCACACATGAGCCCTGAGTTCAATTCCCAGCACCATGCACAAAAATAGATATCAAAACATTGTAGCCAGGTGTGGTGGTGTAAACCTGTAATCCTGATAATTTGGGAGGCTAGGGCAGGAGGATCACATGTTTGAGGCTAGACTCAGCAATTTAGGGAAACACTGTCTCAAAAAATAAAAAGAACTGGGGCTGGGATTGTAGCTCAGTGGTAGAGCACTTCCCTAGCATGTGTGAGGTACTGGGTTCGATTCACAGCACCACATATAAATAAATAAGATAAAGATGCATCAACAACTGAAAAAAAATTTAAAAAGAAAGAACTGGAGATGTAGCTAGCTCAGTAGTAAAGCACCCGTGGGTTCAATCCCCAGTGCCTCCCCCAAAAAACCCATCATGTTGGATACTTTAAATATATACAATTTTAAAACTATAGCCACAATAAAACCCACTATTCTGTATAATTATTATGCACCAAAAATTTTTAAAACAGACTGAAAAGAAACTTGACACAATTCTAAAAACTTCTAAAAATTAGAGAAAATATGATATAAGCCCTATTGTTAGTATCCCAAATTAAGGAAATTTTGGCTCACCAAATAACACTCTGCCTGGCATAGTATTACATAGTAATTATTCAGTGTTCAAACTGCTGAGTATCATAAATGGTGTTTGATATTTGCTGAACTGAATTGATAGCTGGTTTTAGGACATTGATGTAAGATTGGTCTAGGTCCTCATCTAAAACAGTGTCCACTCTGCAGTACTCAGCCTGTATTTTGAGATGCATGACTCTGTTTATAGTTCCTTGGTAATTTTGGTGACACTGGGCTCCTAATAACATGGATGTTAGCTTACTCTACCTAAGTACTCTACTGAACATTACATTTCAGGATTGTGTGCATTGAAAAATATTTAACATGTCAAACCCATGATTTTGCATACTTTTTTATAAGACAAAGATAAAGTGGATACTGAAATAAAAAATGTAACTTAACTGAAATAACATTAAGTGTAGATAATAAAAGCATTTGGCAAAAATCATAAATTTGATTAAGGTGGTACATGAACAACTGGAGTCTGAAGCATGGATCTAAGGGGCAGGCAAACTTGATGTGTTCTGAACATTTTTGGTATGTGAGCTTCCCAGAAGTCTGTTTGTATAGGCCACTAGGATCCTCACTGGAATGTTCCAGTGCCCTACACAGAGTAGATACAGGTGTAGACGAAAATTTGTTTACTCTCCAAAAATTAGACAGTCTAATAGATCCTATAAGGTATGCACATCTGTAGGCAGTAGGACCTATGTTACATATTATGAAAGAGTTCAAAGGAAAAAGAGATTATTTCCTGCACAGACAGTGAAGGAAGACTTCACTACTGATGTTGAAAGATGAATAGAATTTTTATAGGAGCAGATAATGCAGAAGAAATGAGCTGAGGCTGGCTTTGAACTTGCGATTCTCCTGTCTCAGCCTCCCTAAGTGCTGGGATTACAGGTTTGCGCCACCGTGCCTGGCTTGGTGCGCAATGAGCAGAGACATGGAGCTGGAAGA
The DNA here is from genome assembly GCA_028644305.1 of Xerus rutilus. Lineage (NCBI taxonomy): Eukaryota > Metazoa > Chordata > Mammalia > Rodentia > Sciuridae > Xerus > Xerus rutilus. The sequence continues at coordinate 93,548,244 of CM053417.1, read as the reverse complement.
GTTCAAAACATGTTTAAAGGAGGAGTAGAGGCTGTTGTCACTGGGGTAGTATCTATTAAGGAAAACAGAATCTGGTTGTAGAGGCTATTTAGTGCTAGGCTGGGCAAATCCATGGAACCGTTTAGATGTCTTAATGTTTGGCCAAAAGCTGCTTGGTTGTTGTTGTTAAGTATGTTGCCATTACTATAGAAGTAATGTTTAGTTTGGGGTAGCAACCTGATAGAGAAGCAAGATAGATTAATATTCCTGCTTAGAGAAATATAAAAACTAAAGTGTCATACATACAACACACACACACACACACACACACACACACACACACACACACACACACCAGCTAAAAGAAAGGACTAGAGCAGCAGGAGATCAGAGTAGAAAATCAAGCTAACCATTGGCAACAGAAGAAGTAGTAGGGAGATAACCTGGGACTGGGAGAGTTTGGGATTTGGGGTGATATGGGTAGTAGGCTGTGAACCTTGTTTCTCTGTAAAAAAATCATCTCCTTTATTTTTATTTATTTATTTATTTTTTGTGGTGCTGGGGATTGAATCCAGGGCCTTGTGCATGCAAGACAAGCACTCTACCAACTGAGCTACATCCTCAGCCTAGGAAATCATCTCCTTTAAAACAAAAGTCTAATCTAGAAGGCTAGGAGAGATGGCTGTATTCACTTTTGCTTCCATCCCTAGAAGATGGGTGGCTCTCATCTTGGGTCCTCCATGTTGACCTCTGGAGGAGCAATTCCTCTTTGAAAATCTTGGACTGTGTCTGATAACACTTTCCTTTGTGGTTTCCCCTAACACTGTTGAAATAAGCTTGATTCTTTTCAAAAAAACTTTATTAAATATTAAAGAATAAACAAGAAATAAAATATAAGAAGTCCTGCCAAAGTTATCTATCATTACCTGCTATTACTGTCCCTGGTCAAACCACCCTCACCCCTCAAATCTCCTTTCCCTTGTGTTGCTAGATATATCTTCCTAAAATCTAAATATAGCCAGATCACTCCCCTGTACAATTATTTCATGGCTTCTTACTTGTATATGGATTATACTTTAGTATGTTGACTTTCTTAGTTATTTCTGGAGTAAGAAATGTTTTATAATTCTGTTTACATAGTGATAATTTTATTTATCAGCTTGGGAGGGGTTTATAGTTAAAAATTGATATCATATTTGAGAAGGTTAAGGAACTTCCTATGACTGTATATAAAAATTCCAGATCTTTTCTAAAGCCTTCCTAGAATAGCTTCCTCAGAAGGGTCAGGAGTCACTGGGCTTCAAACTCTGGTTCCTATAGTGCTGGATTTCTGATGACTGTATATCCAGGCTGCCTCAAGGGGAAGTCCCAGCAGGTAGGATTATAGCCCTTTGGAATAATTACTAACCCATTTTATAAATTGGTATTGTACATAAGATTTTTTTTTTTTGATACTGTGGCTTGAACACAGGATGGTATACCACTGAGCAATCCTCAGCCATTTTTATTTTTCATTTTGAGACAGAGTCTCTCTAAGTAGCTTAGGACATTGATAAATTGCTGAGGCTGGCCTCAAATTTACAATCCTCCTGCCTCAGCCTTCCAAGTCTCTGGGGTTACAAGTGTGTGCCACCATGCCTGGCTTTACATAATATTTTTGAGGGCTGTCTGATGCTTTGAAAAAAGGTGGAGTAGGGAGCTGGGGGTGTAGCTTAGTGGCAGAGCACTTGCCTAGCATGTGTGAGGCACTGGGTTCTATCCTCAGCACCACATTAAAAAAATAACTGCATAAAATAAAATTGTTGTGTCCATCTACAACTAGAAATTAAGAGAAAAAAAACTGTTAAAAAAATTGGAGTAGTGAGAAATCATTAGATGATCTCTAAAATTCCTTTCGGCTCCAAAATTCTCTGAGAATCCAGCTCCCTTCTTTTTTTTTCTTATTCTTTTTCCAGCTCCCTTCTTTCTTGATACACTTTGTTAATATTGTTCCATATAATTAGTATCTTGTTAGAAAATAGTAGCATTTCAGAGTTGCAAGAGACTTGAGCAGTTATCCAGTTTTCCAAAATGAGCTCCAAATGGAGCTCTGAGAACTGCTGATTGTTTACAAAAAACACTGTAACTAAATAGGCTGAGACTGTACTTTTGCCATATCCCTCATTTTAAAGTCTGAAAAATCTTGTAATAAAGAAACCTGTGTAGCTTACATTTATTTGATCAGAAAGCTTTGTTTTCGATTAACACCTTTTAACATTCTGCGGCATACAATTTGGGAAACACCCATATAGTTCAGCACCCTCCTTTTGCAAAGAATTTGAAATAGCAAAAGATTTATCCAGTGTCACAGGGTTAGTTATCAGATTGCAGTCCGGTATTAATCCTTGATCGTCCCTGCTTAGCTTATAAATTTCTTAGTGGAGTAATAGATTATATCTTATAGCTTTACCTCTTAGTTGCTTAGTTCCATATCAGGAGCACAAATGCATACCTCTAGTAAATGTATGGTAGCTCTATGATTGAAACTTTGTAAGAAAATTAAGCATTATGGTATGAATTAGTTTCTGTGTACATATATGTTTTTGATTTTTTTATAAACAGAATTGTTGCTCTCCTATGCATACCTTCCCCTCTGCAACTGCAACGTCCACGTGTGCGCATGCACACAGGATGTGTGTGGGTGGGTGTTTCTCTAAAGTTTCTGTTGTCAGTAGTTCATGGTCATTGATTCATACTGTTTACTGGGAATAATTCTGTGGGCTGCTTTGCCTCAGGGATAATTTGATTAGGGGTGCTGTTGTTTGATACCATTCAGGAAAATGTTCAACTGTAAAGGGTATTGGATTTGTCACAGAATGATATTGAAGGGAAGCCAGGGACAAGCAAGCTAATAACATGCTAGACTGGTTATTAACACTGGGCCTTTTGGCAGTTTTGTCCACCAGTTTTTGTTGCTATCACTGCCTTCCTAAGAGATAAGCGTGTAACCAGTTTGCTGATTTTTTTTTTTTTGGCAAGGACATAAACTAATACCAGATAAAGAAGCTCATAGTAAGTTGATACAGAGCCCATGCTTTCCAGAATACTGTGTTTTGTCCTCTGAGTTTAGATATCTATGATTGAAAAAACATTTTTCTAAGGGAACAAGATTGGAATGCACTGAAATGAAATGCTCACACTGACCACATCAGCTGTAATGGAGCTTATCTGACGTAGTGACTCAGCCTCTGTGAATCTCACTGTGTATGTGCTCTGTTTTGTACAGGGAATCATCATCATCCAGGACCTGCCAGAGGCCACGAAAAAATATGGGGAGAGGTAAGTGTCTCATTCCTTTAAAGTAATGGAAAATCTCTCTCTACTAATCCATTGTAGCCAGGAAATTTAATTTGCAACTCAAAGTGTGTTTGTGTATACCTAAATTGTATGTCCTGTTAGTGTTAGAAAGTTTTTGTTGGAAGCAGGGCTGCACAGAGAAAGACCAACACATCACACGTTGCCCACTGGTTTTTTATTCTGCTTTTTTTTGTGGAGATCTACCAGTAAAGGGAAAGACAGCTCAAACCCAGCTTTGTCCCAGTTCTTAGCAAGGCTACCCATATGCTTTCAATGTTTTCTAAGCTTTGTTAACAGTAATAGAAACAACTGAAAAAGTTTCTCTTATGCAACCAACGACAGTAGTAAAATGATTCATCTGTAAGGTTGATTTGTAAACAGTTTGGTTTCACTTGAGATGTTGAGGCCCAGCATTAAGAAATGTTAGATGAAGCCGGGCGCGGTGGCTCACGCTTGTAATCCCAGCACTTAGGGAGGCTGAGACAGGAGAATCATGAGTTCAAAGCCAGCCTCAGCAATGGCGAGGCACTAAGCAACTCAGTGAGACCCTGTCTCTGCATAAAAACACAAAATAGGGCTGGGGATGTGGCTCAGGGGTGGAGTGCCCGTGAGTTCAATCCCCGGTACCAAAAAAAAAAAAAAAAAAAAAAAAAGAAATGTTAGGTGAATTCTTTGTGCTTATTTTTGCTTTCTCAAGGCCATGAGAAATAAGCAAAAGACAAATCTAAGATTATTTCATTGAAAATGTTACCCAGCTACCACAGTGACTTCATAAATAATTCTAATCAATGAAGATGATAAAATCAGAGTGCTATAAAGGACCCTAGAAGAAGACTTTGTGTGATGTAGTATAGTGAGTAGAGTATTGGATGCAGAGTCAGAAGGCCTGAATTTGAGTTCTACATCTACTACCTGGATCAGATCTCACAGCCTCCCTAAAACTGTTTGTTCATCTCTGAGGTGGGATTAATGCATTCTGTACTTCTAGCCTCAGGAAGTTGTGGTTGACATAATGTGATAATACATGTATTTTGAGAACTCTGAAGTATAATGGAATAGAGCAGTGGTATTGGCTCATTGCTGTCCTTATTCAATAAGTATGTCATTACTGGTTCTTTTAACAGTCAAAATCAAGTTATTTGATCAGATGCTTCCGTAGGCAGCAGGCTGGGGCAGGGTTTGTGTAGGTAACTGAGGGCTCCTCCTTACGCTGCACTTCATCTGCTTCATCTACATATATGTCTTGGTAGGGCAGCCCCCAAATGACGGATCAGTCGTGGAAAAAAATCTTCTTGAACCTTGCCAAATTAGCTTTTTAAAAACTTTTTAAAATAGAAGAATGCATTTCAAGTCATAGTACATCCAAATCATCAGCTTTCGTTTGTTTTCTCCAGAGCTTCTCTTGGAAATTGATTCGTCGTAGGGATTCTGGTTCTTTCCAAACCTTCACAAACGATACCAATCTCCAAAGGTTTAGAAATTTTAAAAACAAATAAAAAATTGAAATCTCCTAGGCAGATTTCTAGAACTAATCCAGACTCTGCCCTGCCCCAAAGTCAGCTGTCAATGGAAGCTTCCAGACTATTTTATTGTAGCTTGGTCCTCACCTGATCCTAAAAGCTTCAGGTTGATATGGAGAATGTTCTAATTGTTGCATACCATGACAGCCATATGGAGAAGAGAGCTACACTGAGACAAGCAACCTATTCTTTCTTGTTTCTTCTTTTCTTTTCCGATTGATCATCAGTTGCTAGCAAAGGGATCATTAGATCTTTCCCTTAAAAGATACCTCAACAAATATTTGTTCGAATGGGCAGGCAATTACTAGAGCTCCTGCTAAAGAACAGGGCATGATAATGTAATCTGCAAAGATGGGCATGTTCCAACCTGGAGATGAGATAAGGGAAGTGCTTCACATCATGCTGCTTTTACAAACATGGAAGCTTGTGATAGCAGCACTTTGACTCCTTGTGTTGACCACTTTAAAAGCATCCTTAATATCCTGAGTGTCAAACAGACACTATCCTTTATTCTCCCAATTTTGCTTAGTTTGCCTGATTACATTTGTTAATTGCTGATGCTGTTAGTAGGGGGAAAAAAGATGCTACTGCATGCTCATTTTTCTCTTTATTGGTGCTGTACAATGAAGTTTTTACTAGATTTGGCAAAGATTCTCACAAACATAGCTCAATGTGTCATACAAAGGGACACCAAGGGAAATATCACAGAGATATGGCACCAGCCTCATTAAATGAATTAAGGATCCATGAAAACAAAGAACAAAGCAGGACAACTGTACAGTGTAGCTGAGAAATTAAGATTGAGGTGAATTTATTTTAGTATTATTTAGTAAGGATAAAAATATTTGTAAATATGTTAGAAAAATTCTTTCATTATGTGACAAGAAAGATTATAAGCAAAGTCTTAAGTTTTAAAAAGAGGAAAGCATAAGAACAGACTTGTGGGGTTTTTTTTGTTTTTGTTTTTGTTTTTGGTACCAAGGGGCACTCGACCACTGAGCCACATCCCCAGCCCTATTTTGTGTTTTATGTAGAGACAGGGTCTCACTGAGTTGCTTAGCACCTCGCCATTGCTGAAGCTGGCTTTGAACTCGCAATTCTCCTGTCTCAGCCTCCCTAAGTGCTGAGATTACAGGCGTGCGCCACTGCGCCTGCTCAGACTTGTGTTTTTAATTTATTAGGCCACCAGTGCCCACCATGTGTGGCACTGAAAGCCTATTTACTATATATGAAGTATTAACCATGGCTTAGTATTTGGGACTCTAATCTATAATTATTTTGATATTAACAAGTGTCTGTAAAACATTTCACAACTCACAATATTTCTTCTACATTATCCTACTAGAGTTATGCGATAACCCTATGATATAAAATGAAGATAATAATCTCCATTTATATATTATAAAACTGAGGTCAATAAGAGAAGATATTATAGTGTACAGCCTGTAAATAGAGAGCTAAAATGCAAAACTAGGTCATCTTATGTTATAGTCTTTTCCTTAAATAAACCATGTTCTGAATATCCTTATCATCAGTGATATATATAGTCGATTAAAAACCTAGGAGCCCTCTCTTGCTGTCAAAAGTATGGAAGAAATTAATTTCTAAGATCTACAATGATGTTCATATATCATGGGAGCCAGGACAGATAGGCAAAAGGAAATAGCTCAGTGTCCATCTGCATTTATGGTAATAGCTAAAACACATGTATATCATACAGTGGGGTGCCTCACATACAAAAATTTTCTGAGCAGCAATAGTCTTTGTTTGCAGTCATTGAAAAAGCAGCAGCACTGAGTGGCAATGATCATAGCAGATATCAAGACAATTTTAATTCAGAAGCATTCCTTTGCACAACCCACAAAGGAAGGTGCCTCAAGTAAGGGGCCCAACAGTACTTACCTAGCCTGTGTGAAAGTCACCCCTTTTGAATGATGAGAGGTTTTTTAGCATCTTTTTATTTTTGGTACTGGAGATTGAACCCAGGGCACTCGATCACTGAGCCACATCCCCAGCCCTATTTTGTATTTTATGTAGAGACAGGGTCTCACTGAGTTGCTTAGCACCTCACCATTGCTGAGGCTGGCTTTGAACTCACGATTCTCCTGTCTCAGCCTCCCTAAGTGCTGGGATTACAGGCTTCCACCACTGTGCCCAGCTTTGCCGGCATCTTTTTTAAAAAATATTTTTTAGTTGTAGATGGACACAGTACCTTTATTTTATTTATTTATTTTTATGTGGTGCTGAGAATCGAAACCAGTGCTTCCTACTTGCGAGGTGAGTGCTCTGCTACTGAGCCACAACCAAAGCCCTGAATGATGAATTTTTAATCTTTGTGCCTTTTCTTGACACAAACAATATAATACATTATGGAACACAAGAATAGTTTGAGACAAGGTGAGATGCTGTTTCAAAAAAGAATGACATGTATAAATAAAATTACATATCAAATTCTAACAGAATTATCATTTTCACAAAGAAAGGAATGTGAGGACTTCACAAATATACAGGCTCACAAAATCCTATGTATATAATACTAGAGTATTTATCTTTAATCATCTTCAGGTGGAACTTACTTAAAGCTTTATTCTACCTTTCCATTCTTCCCCTGAGCAAATAGTATATTCATGACAAAATGATAAAAGACTCAATACTCCCAGTAAATGTTGTCTTGACCCAGAATGCAACTTTTGGGTATTATCTTGCAAAAAAAAAATTTAGCAAATAAAATCTGGGATTGTTGCTTTTATTAGAATATTTAAGTAGAATCTGATTGTTTTAAAATGTATCTGCCTTTTCATATTAATTTTCCCATCTCAGAACACACTGCATCTTCTAAGTGCTATGCAGTGATTTGTGGTATCTATTAATTACTGATAGCTAATTTCACTGTTTTCACCTTAAGAACAATGTTTCTGGAAGAAGTTCATCATGCTATCTCAATAATAGCAGCCACAGATGCTCCCACCCATCCTTTACAAAATAGGGATAATAGTCATGAATTAATTTACTTTATTTTATAGAAAACAATGTCTGGAATAGTTTAATGATTGCAAGGAGACAAGACTTATTTGTGGAGGATACTCAGAATAAATACGTGAAAATATTTTAGTATTTTTTCTGTTTCTCCTCTTCCAATATTTAGTCTTTGGAGACAAAATGGTCAGGTCATTAACAGAGGTCAAAGTTTAGAAGAAAATCTTAGGTCTATAAAATCTAAATCTGAAAAGTCAGTTTCCATCTTTATTTTCTTACTTAATAGTAACTTGCCCTTGATGTTCTGGTTTAACTATATAGTTATGCTGTCAACAGTGGAAGGGTTGCTGATTATTGTCCTTGTTTCTTATTAAAATAGATCAGCATGTTTCTTTGGAATCTATGGGTGTGCTTGATTCCTTTGGCCCAAGGAAGCCAACCATGTCCCCAACTTAAGACTTACTCTAAAGAAAGATGATTTACAGTCACCATAGTAAATCTGAGTTCTTTGATTCACTGCTGAACTTCTGCTCAGTTGAGGCCAATTCTAAACTTTAACTCTGAGCATACAGCTCCATATTTTCAAACAGGGAATAAATCTTCAAACTGACAGGCCATGTAAAGTGACAAGCTCATAATGTAGTACCTAATTTCATTTGGCAGCTCCCTGGTTTATAGTTCAAGTGAAGACATACATTTAAAGTCAATTAATTATTTCATTTTCTGGCCTATATTAGATCTGAGAATCTTTATTATGGTGACATTTTCATGTCTCTGTAGTTTAGATGATGTCACTAGTTTATTGTAAACTCTTCATAATTTTATAATGGTAATACAAATCTGTTTGGGACTGACAGCTGCCATTATTTTTTCCTGGCAAGTCTTTCCTACCACAGAAAGTGGGTTATTTCAGGGTCACTCTGCTTTTTAAAATTTTTCATAATGAGATATCATTGATGCAATCATTTCTGCCTTTTACTTATTTAAATATAACATTTCATCTGTAAGTCTTGACTGGTTTCTCAACTTCAGCACTATTGAGGTTTTTAAAAATTCGAGGCAAAATTCATCTAACATAGACTTGACTATTCAAAGTATAACATTCAGTGGTATTTAGTACATTTATGATGTTGTGCAACCAAATAGTTCCAAAACATTTTCATACAAGAAGTCTTCTCCTGTTTGCCTCTTTCTAGACCCTGGCAACTGAGTCTAATCTGCTTTCTATCTATTTTTTTTGCCTATTCTGGATATTTCACATAAACAGAATAATACAATACATGATCTTTTGTGCTACACACTGTGCACATGCATCTGGTTTTCTTCCCTCTTAACATACTGATTTTTTTTTTTTGGTACTGGAGATTGAACTCAGGGGGCACTCAACCACTGAGCCACATCCACAGCCCTATTTTGTGTTTTATGTAGAAACAGGGTCTCACTGAGTAGCTTAGTGCCTCGCCCTTGCTGAGGCTGGCTTTGAACTCGCAATTCTGTCTCAGCCTCCCTAAGTGCTGGGATTACAGGCTTGCACCACTGCGCCTGGCTACATACTGATTTTGAGGTTTATTCATGTTGTGTTAGTATTTATACAACATTCCTTGTTATGACTGAAGAGTATCTCATTGTATGATTATACCATATTTCATTTATCCATTCATCAGTTGATGGAAATGTGTTTATTTTTCACCTTTTGTGAATAGTGTTACTATGATTATTAATGTACAAGTTTTTGTTTGAGTGTTAGTTTTTAATTATTTGAGGTACACATTAAAGAGTGACTAAAGACATTTGGGACTACATAAGTCTTTGTTGTGGGACTGTCCTGTGCATTGCAGGATGTTTAATAGCATCTTTGGCCTCTCTCCACTGGATGCCAGTAGCACCCCTGTCTTTAAATTTATGACAAATGAAAATGTATCCAGACATTGCCAAATATCTCCTAGGGAATAAAATTGCCCAAGGTTGAGAACCAATGATATTAAATAAACCAAAGGGAATCTTAAGAGATAAGCCAAACTTCACATTATGTTTTTTAAAAATTATTCATTATTTTTAAAAATATACTCCATTGTTTTTCAGAAAAAGTTCTAAGTTTGTAGCAAAGTTAAGCAGAAGGCACAGAGATTTCCCATACACTCTCTGCCCTCATTTTCACAGCCTCCCTCATTATCACCGCCTCCCTCATTATCATAGCCTCCTTTATTATCACAGCCTCCCTCATTATCATAGCCTCCTTTATTATCACAGCCTCCCTCATTATAGCCTCCCTTACTATCATAGCCTCCCTCATTGTCACAACCTCCCTCATGATCAGCCTACCCTATCAGTGGTATATTTGTTACAGTCTATGAACCTGTATTGACACATTATTATTGCTCAGCATCCATAGTTTACATGAGGGTCCGTCCATTCTTCTTGTTGTACATTCTATGGGTTTGGACAATATATCCACTATTATAGTTATCATACAGGTTCATTTCACTGCCCTAAAAATCCTCTGTGCTCTGCTTATTTTTCCCTTTCAGCCCCCCTCCCTCACCAAGCCCAGACAATTACTGAGCATTTTATTGTTCCCATAGTTTTGTCTTTTCTAGAATGTCACATCGTTGGAATCATACAGTATGTAAGTTTTTCAGATTAGCTTCTTTCACTTAGTGATAGAAATTAAAGTTCCTCTGTATCTTTTTATAGCTTGATAGCTCATTTCTTTTTTTGTACTGAATAATATTCCATTGTCTGGATGTATTACAATTTGTCCATTCACCTACTGAAGGACATCTTGGTTAACACTAAGTCTTAGCAACTATAAATAGAGCTACTATAATATCCATGGGTAGGTATTTGTGTGGACATAAATTTTTAACTCTAGGTAAATAGCAAGGAGCATAACTGTTATATCATATGATAAGAATATTTTTAATTTTGTAAAAATCTGCCAAACGGTCTTCCAAAGTGGCTATACCATTCTGGATTCTCTCCATCAATGACTGGAAGTTCCTCTTGTTCCATATTCTTGACAGCATTTTAAATTGTCAGTGTTCTAGATTTGGGCCATTTTAATAGAGATATAGTGTTATCTCATTGTTTTGACTTGAAATTCTCTGATGACATGCTATGAAGCATATTTTCATATGTATATTCGCCATCTATATATCCTCTCTGGTGAGGTGTTTGTTAAGATCTTTGGCCCATTTATTTTTATTTTTAGTTGTCAATGGACCTGTATTTTATTTATTTCTATGTGGTGCTGAGAATTGAACCCAATGCCTCACACATGCTAGGCAAGCGCTCTACCACTGAGCCACAATCCCAGCCCCATCCTTGGCCCATTTTTAATTCTGTTGTTTGTTTTACTCGTGAGTTTTAAGAGTTCTTTGTACATTTTGGATAAGAGTTTTTTTTATCAGATGTGTCTTTTGCAAATATTCATACACATTCTATGGTTTGTCTTTTCATTTTCCTGGTACAGTGTTTTCCATAGAAGCAAGCTGAGTCAAAAAGAATAGCATTATTCAGGGTTTGGAAGACTAGGGTGTAGTCCTAGTCCTGAAATCAAACATTCCTATTTTGGACTAAGTCACTTAGTCTGTACATTTCAGTTGTCCAGTCAGTAAAATGGAGACATTGAGATGGATCTGTATGTAGTGTCCAGTGTACTCAGTGAAGCACCTGATCTTCTAAAGGGGCCCCTGAAGAAAAGGAGGAAAAGGAAGTAAAGTGCCTCTGGTATATAGAACTTCCCTTTCAGACAGAATAACTCCACTGTTTTATATTTTGTTTTATTTCTTATCGATTTGATTTGCAGAGGATTCCATAGCTAATATACTTTAGAAAATCCCTGGATTAACTGAATCTCAAAGATCCCTTTCAGATCTGAGATTCTGTGATACAGGAACTTTCATTAGAATCCATTTTTCTGAAGCTATAGTAATATGTAAAGGGGAAGAAAAGTGACACAAAGAACAAAGGAATAGCTAATATTATGTGCCTGTCTCATGACAAATCAATTGCTTCTCTGCATTATGGTTGTGAAGCATATAATTCTTCCAGTGTTTCCAGGGTGGTCTTACATACTCATTACATTAGTTTGAGCCATATGAAATGGCTTATAGTCATGATTTGGGCCTTCAAAAATTATAATTCCATATGCTTCAACTGATATAAATGAAATGTGCAGTGGGGGCCCTTGACTTCAGAGGCTTCTTAAGCATCCAGCTCATATAAAAGTGTGTGGAAAGCCAGGTGCAGTGGTGTACGCCTGTAATCCCAGCACTTTGGGAGGCTGAGACAGGAGAATCACGGGTTCAAAGCCAGCCTCAGCAAAGCAAGGCGCTAAGCAACTCAGTGAGACCCTGTCTCTACCTAAAACACAAAATAGGGCTGGGGATGTGGCTCAGCAGTTGAGTACCCCTGAGTTCAATCCCCAGTACCAAAAAAAAAAAGTGTGTGGGCCTCATGGGTGGTTCAAGGCCCAGTTTGGAAACAAATAAGATTAAAGAATTCTTTAATTCCAACACATATTTTAGTATTGATGTACATGAAGAATTAGTAAAGAAGGTATTGAAAAAGTCCAAATCTATTTGGCTTTTAAAGTTATTAGGTTCTTTTTGGTAAATATTGGAACTGGTTAAAGGTATATGAGGTCTAGGTCTCCTCACAGTCTAGTTGCTAGGTAACAATCAAGTCTTAGGCCAAATTTTGCTTTATACACAGATATTTATCAACAAGAAATGTCAACTAACATATTCTGTAAATTCCATGAAGTCCCACTTCTTTCCCCTTTTAGGTCCTACCACAATATCTTAAATGAAAAGTTCATCTGAGCATATGGAACAGCATGCTAGCAATGGTATTCAGCTAACGTATGTAGTTAGAGGAAAGAAACCAAGACTGCTTCAAGTGGAACACAGGGCTTTTTAGGAGTCAAGTCTTGGTCACCATTCCTAAGGGTACAAAATGCCAGGGTTTAGATTTATACACTGTAATCGGGCTAAACTTTGCTGCTGTCATTCCAAGAGCAAATTCACATATAAACAACATTGATTTAACCATTGAAAAGTTATGTCTGAAATCCATGCACTAATGAACAAAAGCACTAATTCGTCTGTGAAACTCCATTTCTTAAATCTGTTATGCTTTGTCATGGGCTGGAGTGAAAGAGCTGAATGTTTTTATGATAACCACCTTTGGAATATGGTTTTTTTGTTACATTATGTGTCTTGCTCAGACAGTTATTCACTCCTAGAGTCTAGATTACAGCTGTCACATAGAATACACACTGTACTGCCTGTTGATAGGTTGTAAAGCAACCACAACAAAAAGTTAGGTGTTTAAAACTGTATTTCATACTTAAGGAGTTTTATCTATCTGCCCTTTCCCCCACTAAAAGTTAGTTATTAGTTATAGTTATGTCCATGTTCTTCCATATGAGATAGAAAGTATAATTGGGTATAAATAGGATCCATAAACTCAAAAGGAAATTTTGTTGTTGTAACAACTGTAAACACGAGCACTGCTGATATCCTTGCTGATAAAATTGAGGCACTAGTAATAGGAGAGATAGTCATCTTTTGAATACTCCTGTTTTGATGGTTCTACCTGATTGTATATTTAATTATGTCAAATTAGATGCCTTTATATCATTGGAAGAATGTTTCGGCTATTAAAGATATTAATAACAATATATCAAGTCCAAATTTCTACTCTCATGAGCTCAATCCTGAAACTTCAAATTATTTTTTAAATACCTGACTTCTTGAATTGGTTTCAGCTCCCTAATTCTTTATAAATACAATACTGTATGCCATCCTAACTAAACTATAAGTTAGTGACATATGATATATTGGGCATATGAGCACCACCATACAATAAATTGTAGATTATAAACACATTAGCCATGAAAAAAGTCAACCTTTAATTTCCATGAATAAATTACAGTGGTGAAATAAAATTGGAAAATGTTCTATTTTCTATCATCCTAGGTAAAGATAGGAAGGTGATTCAAGTAGTATGTTTTATTTTGCATCATTTTATTTTTTACTAAATGAAATATCACTTCAGATTGTGAAACTTTGTTTTCCCAGGGAAAGTTATTTCCATTAGTCTATGATAAAGGGATGAGATATATTTTTATATGTAATATATATTGGGGACTGAATCCAGGGATGCTCTACCACTGAGCTATATCCCCAGCCTTTTTTTAAAATTTTATTTCGAGACAGAGTCTCACTAAGTTGCTGCTGCTGGCCTCAAACTTGTGATCATCCTACCTCAGCCTCCTCAGTCACTGGGATTACAAATGTGCTTCACTGTGCCTTGCTACATTGGTCTATAAGAAGTACCTATTTTAGGAAAAAACCTTGAAGGCATTATATGCATGCACAATTGAGTAATAGTATCAAAATGGCTTATAAGCAAGAAAATAAGGAAACGTGAATGTGACACTTTATAAGATTAAAAAAATAAATCCAAGCACAGAATTGGATAGGGAGGGTGCTTTATGTTGGTTTGGGGGATGGTTATTGCTTGGCTGGGAAATAGTATATTCATACCCCAAAAGAATTTGGATACAATACACTACTCCAACTTTGCAAAATTCTTTTCAATGATGGAACCCTTCATTATGACAACTGAAAGTACTTAAGAAATCACATCCAACACCTTGCTTCACAAATTGGGAAACAGGCTCACATAAATTAAGCAACATATATTAGAATCATGCAGCCAGTTTAGTGTCAGAGATGGAATGGGAATCATTTCCTGACAAAAATTCAGGGCCTTCTGCCCATACTACTCTTTTATTCTATAGTTTCACTGGCCTCAACACAAGGGCTGGTGAAAGTGGTGAATGGATGGATATTGGCTCTTTTAGACTTTAACAATATATCAACAAAGGACACCTTTCATGTGACAACCAGAAAGCTTGAATAAGCAGATAGCTTTGCATGTTCTGCAGTCTTGTATAAGAAATTCACAACTAAACAAGATACCAGAGATTTAATCAGAAAAGAAAATCAGTTTTCTGGTTAGTTTGTGGACTCTTTACAGATTCAGTCTGTAGTACACTAACATTTACACAATATTGTCTGGGACCAAATTTTCCATTTGAATAGATATATTTGGCAGATTGCCTCCCTTTTTTAATGTATTAAAAAAAACTTTTGGGCTAAGGGTGTAGCTCAGTGGTAGAGTGCTTGCCTAGAATGCACAAGGCCCAGGGCTTGAGTCCTAGCACTGCAAAAAGATTAAAAAATAGAATTTTAAAGTACTATTTTTATAGAAATAGTTCTAAATTAGATCATATAATTTAGTGCCTCTATAAACATTATCCTGAACATCATATGGTCCTTTATTGGTGACTCAGATTCACCATGATAAACATAATCATGGATGTCTACTGTTTTGGAAGCTGTCAGCGTGAGAGGAATTAGATCCTTCTCTAAACATCCCTCCAAGGGCCTTCTGTCTTTCTTTTCCTTTGTCTTTGGATTAATTAGCTTTCACTTCTTGTTTCTGTCAGTATATTGATCTAGTTCAGCCCACACTGTCCCTTCTACTTTTCAGTTTTAATGTTAAGTGAGGTATGTAATATCACCATCAGGCTGGTGGACATGGATAGAATAAACTGACCCTTGATTTGTCAAAGGAAGTTGGGGCTCCCCTGAAGGTAAAGCATAACGTGAGTTATAATACATGACCTTTGGTCATCCCTTTGTTTCTGAGTTTAAGAGAATGGATTTACTTGAGTGACTTATGCAAAAATTAGGTTTTACCATTATTAATGTCCACAATGATTATGTAAAATACTGAATAACCACAGAAACTATCAACCTAAAATTCAATAGAACATAATTTAGCCAGTCATCTTTTGTAACTACCCATGATTCTCTAAACTTGCCTATTTGTCACATATGTAATATTCTTTCTTTAACCTATCCTTTCTAAAACCTTTTTCTGTGACTTGTTGTTAAAATTCTAATGGTGATAGGTTATCTGTCAACATGCACTTTACAAAAAAGAAGTAAAAGCAAGCATACAAATTATAGTAAAGGATGTTTCCTTCTGAGTTTGTTACAAATATCAAGTTCTTATAAATAAGGACCAGAAATAGTCCTTAATTTACATTCAGGAGAATTTCTGAAATTTTAAAATCTGATGACAGTCCCCCAAATGTTTATGACTCATCAAAATATATTGTAGCAATAATGCCTCATTGGATAATTGAAAAGACTTAAAAGATTCTATAGGGTATATTCTCATAGTCTTAATAATAGCAAAGGTACAACAGGAGAAAGATGGCTCCCAAGGCCATTTTTAGTCACACAGGACACATTTGTCTTCTAATTGTAAATAACCAAGATATGCTCAAGTATCCCATGATTCTTTCATATCCCACTGCTTATGTGGCTGAAACTAGGCTGTGTAATCAATTAAATAAAGTTCAAAACATTAGTCTATACATTTTCATTAAACAACTTAGAAAAGTTGATACAAAGTTCCTATAAGAGAGTTTCAGACTTTAAACAGAACTTTGTAAAGCTAGTATATTTTATCCCAGATTTGACCAAGAGGACCAAACTCCCAGGAATTCCTGGAGTTAAGCAGAAAAGCAGATGGATTCATTGCAAGCTGACCCTGTCCTTGCTCATTTATTCTGTATTTTCTAAGTGCAATTTTTTTTTGTACTGAGAATTAAACCCAGGGGCATTTACCTCCAAGCTACATCCCCAGTCCTTTTTTATTTTTGATTTTGAGACAGGGTCTCAATGAGTTGCTGAGACTAGCCTTGAACTTGCAATCTTCTTGCCTTAGCCTCCTGAGTCTCTGAGATTATAGGTATGCACCACCATGACTGGCTCTAAGTGCAATTTTATTATCAGTTTGGTAAATCTTTTTTTTCTTTCCATGCAATAACTGCCACAAGTCATAATACTATTTATTGAACCTTTATTCTTTGCTAAGTTCTGAGCAAAGCAGTCTATGTACATTACCTCATTTATATCTATGAGATTAGTTCTATTAAAAAAACTTTTATTAGTCTTTTATAGTTATACATAATATTGAGGTTTGTTTTGGCATAATTATAGAGGCATGAAATATAATTTCCTCCAATTTAATCTCCAGTACTTCCCTTTTCCTCTTCCTCCTCTTTCTACTACTATTCAGATTTATAGATCCCAAAATGATACTTAGGTTTTTGCTTTCGTCAATAGCTGTTTGCTCTGACAATACTTTTACTTACTTTCTAACTGATGTATACCACTTAACTAGTTTGGGATATCAATGAAGTCATATTTGTTATTCAAATTAAACAATCACAAGCTCCCTATGATATAAGTGTTTTAGTTAGCTTTTGTGTTGCTGTGACCAAGATACTGGACAAGAACAACTTAGATGAGAAAAAGTTTATTTGGGGCTCATGGTTTTAGAGGCCTCAGTCCATAGATGGCAGACTACATTGCTCTGGGTCCAAGGTGAGGCAGAACATCATGGTGGAAAGGCTCTACAGAGGAAAACTACTCAGCACCTGGTGGAGTCAGGAAGCAGAGAGAGACTGGGAAGGGGATGCAGGGAAGATGCACCCTTCCAGAGCACACCCCCATGGACCACCTCCTCATGCTACACCCCACCTGCCTATAGCTACCATTCAGACATTCCATTCAGACTAGGGTGGACTGATTGGATTATAGCTCCCATAATCTAATCATTTACCTCTGATTATTCCTGCATTAACAGGAGCTTTTGGGGTATGCCACATATCCAAAGCATAACAGTAAGAAGGTTTTGCTTCCTTTCCCAGTCAACCCTGTTCTCACAGGAAATGCAAGAATTCCAGAATTGCACATTAGGTCTAGAGGGACAGGCCTTAATTCGTGAATTGAAGAAAAGATACTGGAATGCTAGGTTCATTTGTAGAAAGTTCCTGTTCTCTATTATTCTTTATGTTCTCGCTACTGTTGCTGGTGTATAGCCTTACATAAAAAAACAGGGCACAAAAATCAGCCTTTCTGGTACTCAGAATAGTTCCAATGTAACTACAAAAATCACTACAGTGACTAAAACATAGGTTGTCCCAACTGGGCTAATGGTGAATTAAAATAATGCTGGGAGGACACTGTTTTACCCAGAACTTCGCTTTCCTGTGCTTACTCCATTGCGTAATAGGCTTGGTTTCTCAATATTTCAGCATTTAATGAACCTAATGTTTAAGCTTTCATATCTCTGGTGTATTACCCTGTTTTGTGTTGCTACAATGAAATACCTAAGATAGGCTAATTTTATAAAGACAAGAAGTTTATTTAGTTCACAGTTTTGAAAGTTGAAAGTCCAAATAACATAGTGAAGGCTCTGGCAAGAGCCCCTCCTTTGACTGTCATGTCATGGCAAATGGCGGTGGTCGGGGCATATGTGAGAGGAAGAAATCATATCTCCAAATGAGATGACATAGAGATTCTGGGATTCCACAATCCCTTCTAAAGACATGCCCCAGTGACTTAAGGACCTCTCACTAGATTCCACCTCTTAAAGGTCAACCACCACACTGAGGACCACACCTCCAACATGTGAACCTTTGGGGAGACAAACAACATCCAAACCATAGCACCTGGCCTCTTCCTTAGGCAAGTTCATAATATCAAGGTGATGAATTGAGGAAGAACTGGCTTACGATAACCTATAACTGGGCAATATGACTGAATGGTGTAGGAGACTATACTGTATTTTCCTTATCAGGACCACAGTAACCCATCTGACAGGTTTCAATGACTCTGAACTTCAAAAGGGATCTTAAGTTCCTTCCTCACAGATGAAAGTCCCTATCCCATTCAAGTTTGGTATGCCAAGTGGATTGAGGAGTGGAGTGGTGAGACTCAGTCTCCAGAGCTTCTAGGTCAGAGGTTCCCAAACATTCTGTTTATGGTGCCCTATTGTTTTAGTAATGATTTTATAGCAGCTATCAGGAAAAAGAAAGACCTAATAGTTACATTTATTAAGAAATTAGGTCCAAACAGCTTAAGTATTTGTATTCTGAAAGCATAGTAGCTGTTTGAAAAGGGCAATACACATAAACTAGAAGAAAGCAATATTTCATCTCAATCTTAAATGACCAGGCAGTATACTAATAGAAGGTATGTACATGTTGGACCCTGCTGGCTTCTCAAATCTTGAAATCAGATAGGATACTGTCACCCCCATTTTCTATTCCATGCTGATTTTTCACATGGCACTTGTATTTTTTTATCACAGCTGAAAATCCAGCTTTGCAAGAAAAGGGAATGTAGATCTATCTAATGATAAAACTGAAGTAACTCAAGCCCCAATTTCTGTGGTGTCTGACAGATGTTGACTATCACTGCATTGCCTTCAAAAATCACTGAATCTCCTTCAAAAATGTAAAATACACCATATATCCTCTGTGAGTTTGCTGCATTACCCCCAAGGGCTTTCCTACACACTTTGGGAACCAAGGTGCTAGTTTCTTGCCAAAGCAAAAAGCATCTGGCTACACCCTCCTCCTAGAACAGTAGGTGCCTAGCTATTTTACATCTACATAACTACTGAAAGAAACTAAATCATTCTTATAGAACAAAAAAACAAAAATTGCGTGCTCTATGGGAAGTACAAATAGAAGTATTCTATAAATTTCCAAAGGCAGTTTCTCAGCTAAAATATATATATATATGTATATATATATATACACATATATATATATATATTCAAATGCTAGAAACTTGGCTACAAATATATTTTATATGATATACAAACACATTTGACAACCATATTTTAAATTTCAGTACTGCTTCATAATTAGAGGTATGTTCAATGGCCTACAAGCCAATTCTGCCTTTTAATTAATTCTGTTCTGTACCAAGTTCTTTTTTTTTTTTTTGGTAGCAGGGATTGAACTCAGGGGTACTCGACCACTGAGCCATATCCCCAGCCCTATTTTGTGTTATATGTAGAGACAGGGTCTCACTGAGTTGCTTAGCACCTCACCATTGCTGAGGCTGCCTTTGAACTCATGATTCTCCCGTCTCAGCCTCCCAAAGTGGTGGAATTACAGGTGTGCACCACCACGCCTGGCTCCAAGTTCTTTACTAGGTGTTACTAAAGAAAGAGTTTGGGTCAAAATATTAATAATATATGGCTCCTGCCCTCAAGAAGTTTATAACCTTAAGGGGGAACCAGAGTCATAATAAAAATCATAATAAAATTTGCTTAATAGCTATAGTCCTTAGCAGATCTGTCTAATGAAGCAGGAAGTCAAGTGTGGGGAAGGTTTTAGAGGATGTTATATTGGAATAGGAGTTCACTAGGCAGAAGAAATATCAGGTGCCAAATTATGGAAGCACAAAAGAGCCAATTTGTAGAATGGTAAGATTTGGTTTGGCTGATAATTAGATGCATGGTGGGTTAAGCAACCAAAGAAATCACCCAGTATTCATACCTTTCATGTCCTTTTCTTTCCATTTCTAATGCATGATCTCATTATTTCTTCTTTCTTTTTTTTTTCTTTTTTTGGTACCAGGGATTGAACTCAGGGGCACTCAACCACTGAGCCACATCCCCAGCCCTTTTTTGTATTTTATTTAGAAACAGGGTGTCACTGAGTTGCTTAGTGCCTCACTAAATTGCAGAGGCTGGCTTTAAACTTTCAATCCTCCTGCCTCAGCCTCCCGAGCCGCTGGGATTACAAGTGTGTACCACTGTGCCCGGCTCATTATTTCTTTTTTTTTTTTTTTAAATTTTAATTGTAGATGGATGTAATACCTTTATTTTATTTATTTTTATGTGGTGCTGAGTATTGAACCCAGTGCCTCACACATGCTAGGCAAGTGCTCTACCACTGAGCTATACCCCCAGCCCCCGGCTCATTATTTCTTAACATAGTTTATTGTAAGCAGTCTTTTCCTGGCCTTTCACCCTTACTCTATTCCCAAACCTGCTGTGTGTACATACACTGTTTTTTAGGTTATTTCCCCCTAACTATTGATTGAAAACCTTGACTGGCTACTAAATAGTTCACATGTGTAAGCCTAACATTAAGTGCCTCTATGACCTGGAAATTGGCCAGTTTCCAGTTGCATTTCCCAGCTATTTTCAATCTTCTACTCTGACCCTACTAACCAGCTCATTGTGCCTCATTTATGTCCCTTTGCTCAGTTCTAAGCCCTTTCTCATTGTTTTGTTTTCCTAGGATATCTTTTCTTGCCAGCTTTGCATGCCCAATCCTGCCACTCTGAAAAACCAGCTCAAATACACTTTTCAGGGGCCCTTCCCCAGGTGCTTCCCCTCACCTCCAAACACACATGCATCCAGTAGAAATAGACTTCAAAGAATATCAAGTTCAGTCTTACAGCAGAGTTTTTATGTATCTTTTATCTTGTTACCTGAAAAACCTTGGGGCAGAGATCATCTGCTACTCCCCTTTGTGACTTGTCACATTCTCATTGCATACAGTAAACATGTCCTAAGAAAAACAGTTGTGTTCACTTAAAATAAAAATGTAACCATTAAATACTGGCTCCTTCAATGAAATTGGGCCCAAGATAAGATTTTTTCCAAACAGGCAGTTAATTTTTAGGCCTTATCCTCTGCTGTTTTTCAGAAAATTTATGGACATGATTTCACTTACTTAAAGATTCTTTGCATTAAAATGTCAGTTTTAGTAACCTTCCGTGCATTAAATATAAAATGTATTGGAAAATCAAATATTTGGGCTCAAGTCAATAATTTAGGGAATAGATTGAGTAGTCCTCTTATTTCATTTGTTTCCATTGTTTTCTTTTGAAGAGAAAGCAAAAGAGCTTATTTATTTTGAAATTATGAAAAAGTGGTTATTGTTCTTTAATGAACATATTTGTGGGTTTATCAGTCTTAGATTTGAAATATTTTCTGTACTAATTTCAACTGAATCTGAAAATTTGGGTTTTTATTAATTTCCTATTAAAGGAAAACTGCATGTTCTAAATAGCATCTCAGGGCACATTTATATTGTGTATATTTGTCACATCATGTAATCTGTGGTTAAAGCATGCATGTGATTCCTGATAGCTGTGGTTTGTTAACTCACAGTTGAAGGAGAAAGAAGTAGAGGGAAGTGATCCACTAAAATGTCAAGCATTACTGCTTTAGTTTTGATTTTTTTCCCCCCTTTGGTGCTGAGGATTAAACCCAGGGCCTGACACATGCTAAGCACTATCACTGACCTACACTCCCAGCCCCTAGTTTAAATTTGGAAGTCCTAATCCTAGCTCTTCCAGCCTGAAACTGCCCATTGTTTTTGAAAGGAGATAATCTGATCTCATCCTATAAGTCAAAGCTATCATCTTCTCCTTTATTTTGTTTCCACACTGAGAAAAAATTCCAATTCTGGTATTATTGTGCAAGGTTCATTAGATTACTTTGAAAAGGACTGGCAAATGGTCTGCCACTACTTCCTGATCTTTAGTACCTGGTGGCCATAACTAATCTATAGTAGTGTCTTTCTTACTGGTCAGATTTTTACTCCAAGTAATGTCTTTTAATTGACTGGATTTGGCAAGTGAGATAAAATCTTTTCACCAGCTTAGTCCATCTAGAGTTCTTGGTATTATATTACATTGCCTCTTGGTACAAGAAATACATAGGAGATGCTTATGGAATGCGCTTGGTAATCTGATTAGGCTGGGATAAGAAGATCTGTGTCCTGTTTCATTACCTCCCAGTTACTTATCCTTCTGAATTAGCCTGTTATTTGGTTAGAGTTAGATTTGACTCTAATCTTTCCTTGACTCTCCTTTTCCATTCAGCTAGCATCTAAGAAAAATATTTTCTCTTAGTAGTATTTTGTGAGTTTTCCTCCTAAAAGCTCAAAGTATATTATTATTATTATTATAATTATTATTATTATTATATATTTGAATGCTGGTGTATTATTACCAAGGAACATTAGAATTTCTGCCAAATCCAGAAGACATTATCTCATATCTTGTCTTCTTTTTTATTTTTATTGGTTATTTTCAGTTACACAACAGTAGAATCCATTTTGACATAGTTATAAAAGCATGGACTATATCTTGTTCTAATTCAGTCCCCAGTACCTTCCCCTTCCCTCTCCCCACCCCCTTCCCTCTTCTTTACTGATTTTTCTGCCATCCAAATATATTATTGCTGATTTTTTGGTTTTTCCTCAGGAAAACTGATTGAAAACCCAGAGATATCTTAAAACTGCACTAGCATGTGTATTTTGTTTAAAAACAAGGAAGTTTATGGTTTTGGTCAACTTTGCACTTGTCAGACCATACACAAGAGTATTGTACTCAGCATAGGACAGTGTATTTTATGAGAGAAAGATGGTGCAGATATTCACTTTATATGACAAACAGATGAAGAAAAAAGACCCATTTACCTTGAAAAAGAGAAGCCCCAAGGGAAAACACATGTCTTTCTTCATGTGTTAGTTAGAGGAGACATGTTGTTTTAGAGCCAGTTTTAGACCAATGGCTAAGAAGTTGTAATTCAGTGAAACATCTCTTGAAAAAGATCACCATATTCAAAAAAATATGACAAATGCATACACCATGCCCCCTTTCAGGAGATATACAAGTATATATTAAATATATATATTAAGGGCTCTAAAAACATCATGCAGTAAGAGTTCTCTTTAAATTTGTTAATCAAAGCATTCCATAAACACCTTCCTCAGAACTAGTTTTCTAAGGAGTTGGCATTAGAGTAGTAATTCTAAAATTGTGATAATGAGACTGGTAACATCAGCATTACCTGGAAACTGATTACAAATGTAATTTCTTGGCCCTGGCCCAACCAAGACCAGTGGAATCAGAAACTACTGGAGAGTCCCAGCAATCTGTGTAACAATGAGTCCTGGGAGATTCCAATGTTGCTAAAATGTGAAACACACTCCTAGTAAATTCCTTTGTTATTCTCCAACTCAACAGTACCCTTTTGCTTTCCTTCAGAGCATTTACCATAATTTGTATTTTTAAGGTTTTTTTCTAATGATATTATATGACTCAATTCATTTTATAGATGGTTTCTCATACAAGGTATAAAAGGGAAGAAATATTTATTGAAGGCCAACCACAGATTTTGCCCTAGTGTAAGTGCTATCTAGCTGGTATTAATCTGGATGCTTTAAAGAATCCTAAATAATTAATCTAGATCTTCTATAAACTGAAATATACATTTAAATAATAAGGCAAAACGTAAATTCCTTGCTGTCATTGTCATCTTTAAAAAATACTTGGAACGTTTTTCATTGACTTCAGCATGTTCTTTGGAAAATGGAGAACTTTTACTTTACCATCTTAAAAGATTTGTTTTGAGTTTGGCATGTTGGCACATGCCTGTAATCTAGCAGCTCGAAAGGCTGAGGCAGGAGGATGGCAAGTTCAAGGCTAGCCTAAGCAATTTAGTGAGACCCTCAGCAGCTTAGCAAGACTCTATCTCAATATAAAAATAAATAAATAGAAAGGACTGAAGATGTAGCTCAGTGGTAAAGCACCCCTGGATTCAATCCCTGGTACCCCCCACAATCTGTTTCATGCCTTCTCCCATATTAGAAATTCATAAGATTAGGAAATTTTCTAATCTTTTGACATTAGCAGAGATTCAGTTCTGGTGGCATTATATTTATGTCTCCAACAAGCAAGACATTTTTAGAAAAACATTGTTAGAGCTTAAAACATATTAGTATATAAAAATAAAAAGAATGTACCATAAGTGTACATGTAACTATTGCCTAATTTATTGTACTAGATATCATAAATGTGTTCTAAATGTATATATGAAATGCCTCTATAAGTTATGCAAAATCATTTCCTTTTACTTAAGGACAGTAAAATGAGTTTTCAGTGTGTTGAATGAAGTATCACCACACTATACTTAAGTGCATTTAGAACAAAATTACCATTAAGAGCTTCCTTGGAATAAATTATAGCCAAATTTATCTTGAAGTCAGGGTTCTCGGGGTAAATATTATTAGGTCAATTGCAGGACTGTTTCTTCTTAGTTAGATGGACAAATACTGATAGTCTTCTACAGTCTGGATTTAGATTTGATTGCTGCTGTCCAAGAGCCTTGGGGTATCCACTTACGGTAATGAATATAAGTAGTGGTATCATTATTACTATATTTAAACACCCATGCTCGGCAGGAATGTGCTAAAGTCTGAATATAACATGGTAAATTATGTCACTGTCCCTGCCCAGGGCAACTGCTACTGAAAGGACACACTCAAATGACGAGGAAGCTAGTAGATGCAGTGCTTGTGTTATTTCATTGCTGACTCACACAAAGAGGTTTAGGATGTTGCCTGTGTTGTCTGATGAACATCTAGAAGTTTCCATCTTGTATAGTAACTTACCTTATGGGGTTTTCATTCCATTTTTATGCTTATTATTATATCTCCTTTTAGTTTTCCTCACGGGAGAAAAAGCCAATTCAGTATTAAAACGCTACCGAAGAGCTAATGGACTTTTTGAAGAAATAAGACAGGGCAACATTGAACGTGAGTGCAAAGAAGAAGTCTGCACATTCGAAGAAGCCAGGGAAGCTTTTGAAAATAATGAAAAAACTGTAAGTATATGAGCAATTTAAAAAATTCTCACAGATTTGCCTACATTTTGATTTATTTTTGAGATCTGTATTCCAAAGTATGTGCATTGTTATTAATTAAAAATTACTTTTTCAAGGAAGCCTGAAAATGGCATCTGATAGTATTCTGTGCATGGGAAAGCTAGGTTCACTTCCCTGTTCGTTGGTTTGTTTCCATAGGATTCTGCCAAGAGCAAGGATTCATCAACTTGGCAGGGAGGAAGCATTTAGTTTACCCAAGGCTTTGATCTAGAAAGTTAATATCCTTACCTTACTGTCAGAGAGAAAGGGTGAAGGAAGCTAATGAAAGCTGGTAATATTTTTAAATGTTTTACTTCTTCTACTAAAGAAAAGGCATGTCTGGATTCCCCATCCCCATTCCGTGAGAATATTTCTTTTCACCTCTCTTTATTCTGGACTACATGTAATTCAAGAAGAGCAGGGATGGGAAAGCACAAGGCAGGGGTGTATATTCTATAGAACTGCTTCTCAGTTGGAAATCACATTACCAGAGGTAACCACTGTAGAAAGATCTAGTGCCTTGCACCGTGAAAATAACACTACCTGCTAAACAAGTGATGGCTGAGGTGCTGGAGGGGTAGCAATCATGCCTCAGGAAAAGTGGACGCAGAAGAGTTTTAAAGAGAGGAGTTTTGATCTTTTGTTAGGTAGAGAAAGCTCCAGAAGGAGCTCAAGGAAAGATGCTTAGAAAGACATGATTGCTAGGTTCTAGTATACACAGCAAAAGCAAAATTCATTTAGAAATTGATAAGCTGTGAAGTTTCATCAGCTTCACTGATTCACTTGGAGTTTATTGTTGTATATAGTGTGAATTATGGATCTGAGTTTTCTACATGGCTACCCAGTTTTCCAGACACCATTTAATATAAAGCTTTTCTTCTCCCTAGTGATTTTAGTTACTTTTTATCATGTACCTAATTTCCATATGTACTTAGTCTATTTGGGGATTTCCTATTCTAGTCCATTGGGCCATCTCTCTGCTTAAATACTAGAACCATACTGTTTTAGTTATAGTGGCTATGTAGTATGTTTTAGTGTAAATTAGAACTACTTTTCCCTTATATGTATTTCTTCAGTGGTTTGTGAGCTAGTCTTTCATTCCTCTTGTTCCATACACTTTTAATATTAACTTGCCTAGCTCCAGAAAAAAAATATGTCAGTATTTTTACTGGAGTTTCTTTCAGTTTACAGCCCTTACCCCAAAATCTATTCTTACCACAGCCTTTTTGATTTCAGGAAATATTAATTTCATTCATCCATCTGGTTGCTGATATCCAGACCTTATTGCAATCCTAATTCTTCTCTCCTTTTCATATCCCATATTCCATCTGCCCAATAGTTGGTTCTATAATGATAATACTTCAGAATGCAGTCACGTTTCAGTCTCTCTACATGTTACCATTATTCATCTAAGTCACCACCACCCTCTCATCTGTATGATTTCTTGGTCTTCTTCCCCATAATTGATTCTCAAAATAGCAGGCTATACTTTAAAATCTCTTTCCTACATTTTCTCATCTCCCTCAGTAAAGCCAAAGTACTCAGAAGCATCTCTAAGATATTACATAATCTTCTCCATCCCAAACTTCCACTCCTCTGTAGTTATTTCTTTATCACATCTCTTATGACACTCCACCCCTTATATTCACTTTGCTGTGGCTTGCTTGTGCCTACACACAAACACACACAGCACAGTTCTACCTCATGGCTTTGGCACTTGCTCTTTCTTCTTCAAGATGGATATGTCTGAACTCGCTGATCACTGTCAGGTCTTTGCTCAAGTTCACTTTCTCAATGAGAAAGTATCCTACCTTAAACTGCAACCTTGAGTCCCTTTCATGAATCATTTTTCTTGCCAGCATTTATCACCATATAACATCCATTTGTTATATTTGTTAATTGATCACTGTCTCCCCAGGACTGTTAGCTCTATCACAGCATTTCTCATCTGTTTTGTTCTTAGCTATGGTCCCTAGCAATGCTGGCACATAATAGGCACTAAATAAATATTTGATGATGGAATGAACTAATGGATTGGCATATTATGAAGTACATTTAATGCATAGGAAGATGTGATTTAAAACTTTTTGACACATTGACTGAAAGATGTGGACTTTCAAATGGATTTTTATTATATTGACATTATGTTTGTTCTCTTCTTTATGGTTTAAAGTCTGTAATCCAGGTTTGCTTATGCCATTAAAAGGCCATTTATAATAAAGTGTGTTGAAGGGCTTTTGTCTAAGTGTTATAAAATTGACAATCTCATCTTTTATTTGCTTTAGAATGACTTTCAGAATAGTGCTTTTGTTATGTGCTAAGAAGGATCTAGCATTGGACAACATAGTTTCATCTTAATCTTGGCACTAAAGAAAATGTTTGGCTTTTGAGATTTGCTTTCTACTCTTAGTCTTCTTATGTTTTTGTTTACTAAAGTTCATTGCTTAGAACAGGTTTACTTACACATATTTTCATCATCCCCAAATGCAGACTATGTGAATTTAAAAGTCCAGTTTCAATAGACTGAAATTCTACTTGAAATTCTATTTATAATTCTTTACCTAATTGGGAACACAAGTGTAATTAGACAGTGGGAGAAAAATGTATTGTGCTTAATGTTCCTCCTTCTCACCAAAGAGAAACTAGGTCAGATTTATTCAGACATTATCTGCTGAATACCTACTATGTACCAGACACAGGACATACCACAGTGAGTAAGCTGCAGCTCACATATGGCTTTTGAGATCTGATAGAGACAGCTGACATACACACAAAGGCTCATATAAGTACTCTGTTCCTCTTAAATATATACAATTTTTATTTGTCACTTATACCTCAGTAAAGCTCAAGGAGGAAAAAGCAGTAGTTATCTGAATGGCATGCCCAAATCCTCTCTGTACAGAATCGGATGGATCTGATTTGGTGTCTCAGCTCTGCCATCTATTGACTATATTGCTTTGTAATAAACATTTCACCATTTATTTTTGTATCTTTTGAAGGAGGAAAATTATACCCTCAGCATTAGGTTTGAGGCTGTGCTCTTAGTATAGTGCCTAGCACAGAGAAAGCCTTCAATAAATACATTTTATTCTAGTTTTTAAGTGACTTATAGACATGTTATTTAGGAATCATTACTAATTTCTACCATTGTTTTTTTTCTTCTTCTCTCTATGGGACCATGAGGGTTCTCTGCATTTTGGAACCATTTTTTTCAGTACTGGGAATCAAACCCAGGGGCACTTTACCACTGAGCCCCAGCTCCTTTTATTTTTATTTATTGTTAATTTTTTTTTCTTAGTTGTAGATGGACACAATGTCTTTATTTTATTGCTTTGTATGTGGTGCTGAGGATCGAACCCAGGGCCTCACGCATGCGAGGCAAGCGCTCTACCGCTGAGCCTCAACCCCAGCCCTATTGTTAATTTTTGTTTTGTTTTGTTTTTAACTGGGGATTGAACCCAGGGGCACTTTACCACTGAGCCACATCCTCAGCCCTTTTCATTTTTTATTTTAAGACAGAGTCTCAGTAAGTTGCTTAGGGCCTTGCTAAGTTGCTGAGGCTGACCTTAAACCTGCAATCCTCATGTCTCAACCTCCTGAACCACTAGAAATTTTAATCTGGAGGTACCATGAATAAAATAGTAATAACTCTTTAAAACAACAATTTCGTAACTTTTTTTTCACAATTTCTGGTTTATTTTGTTTGACTTCCAAAGTAGTTATCACCAAACATCAAAGTGCATAGGAATAGTTTGTGTGCTTATCCAATCTGCACAGTCCTACCTGACACCCACATCTATATTTCAAATACCATTCTATAATAAAAGAAACCAGAACTCTTTGGCAAAATGGCTGATTCTAGGGATGGAGCATATGGTACTACTAGAAAGTAAATAAGTTCTAAAATAACAACAAAGAATGGGAGCATGTCAAAGGGAATTAGCATCTTGACTGGCCAAAGGAGGCCCCAGTGGCCAAAGCTGAACAGTTAGAGTAACAAAATAAAAAAACTTAGTATTGGATTATAACCCAAAGCATAAAATAAATACATGAGTGTGTAACAATATAAATAAATTAATAAGTAGGTGAAAAGAGATATACAGTATAAAGAATACAATATAGTACACTATAGAATTAATTCCAAATTACATATATAAATACTCCCCCTTCTAGGAGGTAGAGCTTAATTTTCTGCCTCTAAGTTAAGCTTGAATTTAAAGATCTGCTTTCAAAGAACAGAGTATGAAAAGGAAGAAAATAACTTTATAGTGGACAAATCTAGCAAACACTATCTTGACTGGGTGATCAGGGTTAGCATCACTAGTGATAGGTAATATATACGATATGCTCATAAAGGACTTTACTTCTGTGATATTTTGCCCACAAACCCATAAGACCAGTCTAATCATAAGAAGTTTAAAGATAAAATTAAAAGATTTTCCATAAAATATATGACCATTTTAGTTAGCTTTCTGTCACTGTGAAAAAAATACCTGAGAAAATCAGCTTAAAAGGAGGATAGATTTATTTTGGCTCCCGATTTCAGAAGTCCATGGTCACTTGGCCGTATCAGTTTTGGCCTGTGGTGAGGCAGGACATCATGGCAAGAAGCATATGGCAGAGGCGGCCTACTTACCTCATGGTAGTTGGGAAGCAAAGAAAGACAGGAAAAGGCCACGTCCCAATATGCCCTACAAGGACATACCCCAGTGATCTGACTTCCTTCTACTAGGCCCCACCTCCTAAAGTTTGCACCACCTCCCACTAGCTTCATTAGCTGGGACCAAGCCTTTAACACATGAGCTTATGGGGGACATTTGAGATCCAAACCATAACAATGACTGTTACTCCTCAAAACTGTCACAGTCATGAAAAATTAAAAACAAGACTGAGACTATCACAGAGCAAAGACTAAAGAGACATGATGATTAAATGAAATGTGGGTTATATTCTGGAACAAAAGGACAGCAATGGGAAAATAGTGAAATCCAAGTTTAGTTAATAGTAATGAGCCAGTAGTGGTGTATTAATGATAATAAATCCACCATGCTAATATAAAAGCTAACAAACACTAGGGGAAAGAAATGGTGAAGGGTACAGGGGAATGTTGTATATCATCTCTGCAACTTTTCTGTAAATCTAAAATTCTTCCAAACTAAGAAAGTTCATTTTTAAAATGCCCATTCCAGGGTTCACAGGACTTTGTGGGTCCAGGGAACTTGCTTTAATAGATGATACGTTGTTAGATTCTAAAGCACATGGTTTAGCAAAAACCAACTTAGAATACTCAAGGAGTTCTACAGTGTGTGGTATTTCTGGGGGTGTTGATGACTGTTATGTCTGGTATCATCCCAAGTCTTTAACCCACTTCCTATACACCCCATGCTCCAACCCATCTCCAAGTTAAGATGTATTTTAGAGACCAAGTTGTTAATATCCAAAAATTTGAGATCTAAGTCCGGCAATTCTATTTTAAGATAATCCCTCTCATTCCATAGTGTTGTCATTTAAATTTTTGGAGAAATTAATGTGGAAGAAAGGGACATGTAGTATCCCTTCCAACTAGGACGTGTTATAAATGCTACTTTGGAAATCTTTGAATTCAGAGTCTATGGCAGAAGGTAGCATGTAGACACTTGTGGTTGTCAACAATGATTATAAGAAGTGCTCATGTCTGAGGTATTTAAGAATTGATCACTAGTTCCTGGAGATTACTCATGTCACTTGCAGGCAGAAACTCAGATTCTTTGGCACTGTTAGAGAAACTCTTGTTTCACTTAGCTTCTCATGATCTGCTGATGGCACTTGAGCTAGATTTAGAACTTTAATTGAGGAAGGAAGAAAGGTAAAAGACAAACCTAGGCACAGAAATACAGGGGGCAAACTTGACACATCACTATGGCCCTATTTCAGCTGTGCCCTGTGCATTTTCATCCATATTTATCTGCAGCATCCCTAGACTCATCCCAGGCCCTCCTGGGTGAGCCAAATAAGATGTTTCCCTTTAGACACGTGGAGGTGGTTTTCTGGGGGCTCTCAAAGGCTTCCTTGCTACTTCTTTTAGGAACTCTTGAGAATAAGTTAAATGGACAAAATATGTCATTTTGTGCAGCTGGTATTCTGAGCTATTGTAGAGATGAGGAAAATCTGATTTCTATAGGCAGACATCACATTGTCCCTTATACAATCAAAGTAAGTTTTTATTGATCATATTGTTGATTTTGATTTTAAGTTAGTGGTGAATTTTAGTCTCTAGTAGTTGGGCCCTTTTGTAAATTCATAAATCCTCTGTAGTCTCAAGTTATTCTTGTTGGATTATAGTCCTAACATAATTAGGAGGGTTTCAGCCCATATGGTATTAGTAAAGTAGTATACTGGCTCCTGTGAGAGTCTTTCCTGCACATGCAGTATGTTGACATTGACCTGAAGTAACCTCAGCATGTTTTATCTCTCAGCCCCACTTAACATTTTTCGGACTTGAACTCAGTGAACAGGTACTGGTGAGATGGACAGGTGCATTTGTTGTCACTTGCAAAATCAGCTGCACTGTAGATTTAATAATTCTGCATATTATAGACAGCAGTGTCTAGTTAAAAATGTCCTGATTGCCAGGCAAAGTGCCATACACCTGTAAGCCCAGCAGCTTGGGAGGCTGAGACAGGAGGATCACAAGTTCAAAGCCAGCCTTAGCAAATTAGCAAGGTCCAAAGCAACTTAGCAAGACCCTGTCTCAAAAGAAAAAAATAAAAGGGTTGGGATGCAGCTCTGTGGTTAAGCACCCTTGGATTCAATCCCCACTACCCACCCCAAAAATGATATTACTTTTTTATGGCTGGATAATATTCCATCATGTATATTTAACACATTTTATTTATCCATTCATCTGTTGATGGGCAGCTAGGCTAATTCTGTATTTTAGCTATTGTGAATAGTGCAATAATAAATATAGGCATGTAGGTGTCTCTTTGTTATGCTGATATCATTTCCTTTGGATATATACCCAGAAGTGGATGGCTGAACTACACATTATGTTAAGTGAAATGAGTCAGTCACAGAAAGACAAAATACATGTTCTCCCTCATATGTAGATGTTTTAAAAAGTTGATCAGAATGTACAATAGTGATTCTTAGATGCCAGGAATGGTGGTGAAGGGAGAATAGAGCAATGATAGATAACGGGTACACAAAACAGAAGTAGTTAAGTTCTGTTGTTCCCCAGTATGGTAGGATGACTATACTTCACAATAAGCTATTATATATTTTATGAATAACTAGAAGAAAGGCATTCAAAGCCTCCAAACTAATAAGCCAGAAATGTTAATCATCCTGATTTGATCAGTAAGTATACACATATTGAAATATTACACTGTACCTCATAAATATGTACAAATATTATGGGTTAATAAATTTTTTTAATTTTTTTTTTGGTACCGGGGATTGACTCAGGGGCACTTGACCACTGAGCCACATCCCCAGCCCTATTTTGTGTGTTAT
>CM053417.1:93474860-93508513 GCA_028644305.1 Xerus rutilus | reverse complement strand
CAGCACGTTCCCTTCAGCTTGAACCTTTCAGTTTGATTGTTATTTCCAATAAAGTTATTTGGTTTTTAATGAACAAAGGTGTCCAGTTGTGTGTGTGTGTGTGTGTGTGTGTGTGTGTGTGTGTAAAACTCTCACTTTTCAAGAATGAGGGTAGATCCCTGTGTATCCATGATTCTTTCTGCCCTCGCATGCCCCATCCACAGGCTGCTCAGAATCTACATGGGCAAAAAGGAAAGGTATTCTATGAGCCCCTGGAAACACAAAATGAGTCTTTCCTTATAAACAATGTGTGCAAGAGGGATGGGACCATGTGGGAAGATGTCATGGGATCTTTGTGGCTATTCACTGCTGGGTAAAAGCATAAGAACATGGTGCCTCTAGGGAATAAGTGAAGGGAATGGGATTGAGCATGTACAAAATAAAGAAATCTTAAACTTTACCCAAAAGGTTTTAGTTTACTAGAATATACAGATCTTTAACATTTATCGAGTCTGGGTAACAAAATGAGAGCACTGGAAGGTGGAATGGCAGAGTATTTCTTTGACTAGCTCATGGTAGACTGAAGTGATAAAAGGACTAAGCCTTAGCCAGGCTTCCCCAGAGATACAAGGTAACTTAGTCTGATCACCAGTGAAGGGTATACATATTACCCTCAAATATTTCCACTTATGTTTTTTCCCAAGTGTATTGTTTCCTCCATTAAAGTGATGTGGTACAAAATACATCTACATTCTCTCTCGAAGGACTGAAAAATACAAGGCCAAGGATATAGGACATACATGACTCCAGCAGCTTGGAATAATGTAGAGAAGCAGAAGTTGTTGAGGTCAAGGCCTCAACTCCAGTTAGGAGATGTGTTAGTCATAGTTA
Source organism: Xerus rutilus (assembly GCA_028644305.1). NCBI lineage: Eukaryota > Metazoa > Chordata > Mammalia > Rodentia > Sciuridae > Xerus > Xerus rutilus. The sequence goes on along the minus strand of CM053417.1, from coordinate 93,507,643 downwards.
TCCTGAAGAATAGAAATAGTAGAATTATTTAAATATAAAACAGGATCTATTATATTTGCTTACATAGTCAGAAGCTGGATAGTCCCACAATGGCCATCTGCAGGCTGGAGAGCTGGAGAAACAAATAGCTGCTCAGTCCAAGAAGCTGGCAAGCCTCAGAACAAGAGAGATCATTGATGCAATTCAGTCTGAGGCTGAAGGCCTGGAAGCCTTCTCTTCTACTTGTGGATTACAAAGAAAAGAGAAAAATTAAAGATTTCATATGCTGTATTCAAAGTTACATGAGTAGTTGGAGTCTTTTATAGCTAAAGTCTTTTATAGATATAGTATTTTATAGTTTAAACTGTGAGTAAAACGTGAACAAATTTAGCTATGCAGCAATTACCTCCCACATTTCATGATTGTACTTTTAACACTTTATTCAAAATGAGGATGGTGGCTGAGTTTTCTGAAAGTGTTCATGGCCTTTTACTAATCTTAATCTAACTGCCTCTTTTCACTGTATTTTTTCTGGTTGCTTTGAGGAACTCACTCCCTTCTCTTTCTCTCTCATATACGCATATGTCAATATGTGATTGTCCTACACATGAGGAAGAGCAAAACAGTCATCTATTTGTGAGTATTTAAAATTGCTTACTGTAGATGCTTCCTACTACTTCTTGGAGAGGCAGTTTTCTCTATTGGTTTCTGAACTTCACATTGCTTATGTTCAAATCCCTGTTTAGCCTCTTGGATGGACTTGGCCTTCAGCTTGTCTGTGTCTCCATTTCTTCAACTGCAAAAATAGAGGTAATAAAAGCATCCCTCCCTTTGTATTAGTGTATGTAAATCACTTAGAAGAGTGTCTGGTACAGTGTAAGCACTGCACGTTAGCCATCCTTTGTCATCAGCGTCACTACCATCATATTCCTCATTTCTAGATTCTTTTGTGATATCTATGTTTTGGGGAAGATATTTCACATCCATCCCTTGTCCTTGGGGTCACTCGCATTTCTATCCACCATGTTACCCTGCCTACTGACAAGGGAAAATTCAGAGACTGCTTTGGTTGTCAGGTGCCAACTGACTCAGTGGGGTAGATAGCTCTTTTCCCTGCCCCAAACCCAGGCTCAGGAATGTAGGTGAGTTTTGCTGTGGCAGTTTTCCATGGTTGTCACCCTTGTTCTGTCTCCACCTGCCCTCCTTTGAAGTTACCCCTAGAACACTTTGTGCTTCCCCTTCAAAAGCCTGGTGCCTGAGCCTCCTGTTTCCATTCTGAACTCCCTCCCCACTCAGCAGAGATGGAGAGGAGCAGAAGGAAGAAGTGCTAACTGCGCTTCCCACTTTGTTTGGATATTTGGATCTGCAAAGGAGAGAGACGAGTAGTTAGGGGGGGTGAGGGGTGGGGGGAGAATGAATACAAGGAAGCATATTGGGGCTAATGAAATGTCATAACTGCAACTGATAAAGCACCATGAGCTGTAGCGTGAAGGTTCCCACGTTCTGGTGTACATTAGAGTCTTCTGGAACACCTTTGAAAATCTCAGTGCCTGGGTCCCTCCCAGACCGAACGCCTAAGCCTTTGGGATGGACAGAGGCATTCCAGTCATTGAAAACCCATGCTAGCATCATGCAGCTCAAAGAGTAGTCAGTCTGTGAACCAACAGCCTGAAACTCACCTGAGAGCTTCTTACCAATGCAAAATTTCAAGCCCTATCCCAGACCTGCTGTTCAGAACCTACATTCAAAGGAAGTCCACATGATTATGCCCAATGACATTTGTGAATCACTTTTAAGCAGCCTGGTTGTCAACCATGGCTACACCATGGGATAACCTAGGATGCTAAAAAATAATACTGATTTTCAAACTTAAACAACTGATTCACTCTGCCCTCATGGACATACTAGACCAAACACTTAGAATATCTCAACAGCAATTAATGAATTGACAAATATCCAAAAATATTTGGATACCTTCTCATTTCCATTTGTTTCATACACACACCACACACACACACACGCACACACACACACACACTTTTAATCATTCTGTTTTATAAATGATTTAAAAACCCATTTGTTTTATCACAAACATGAGTTGGAAAAATATGGTATAGAAGCCAAATCCAGCCCATCTGGCCTGTAAACAAAGTTTCATTAGAACAGATGCATGTTTATTTGTTTAGATATTGCCTATTGCTATATTCATGCAACAGTGTAGAGTTAATATGTATGACAGAAACTTTGTCTTACCAAGTCCAAAACACTATCAAGTTCTTAAGAGAAAAAGTTTGTTGACACTTTGGTTTTTGCTTTTGTTTGTTTGGATTTGGTACTGCAGATTGAATCCAGATGTGCTTTACCACTGACCTACATCCCCAACCCTTTTTATTTTGTTATTTTGAGACAGGGTGTCACTAAATTGTTTAGGGCCTCACTAATTTGCTGAGGTTGGCCTCAAACTTGTGATCATCCTACCTCAGCTTCCCAAGCCACTGGGATTATAAGGATGCACCACTGCACCCGGCTACCTGAAACTATTTTATGGTAACTTTTCATAGGCCTTTAATTTACCTAAGACTACCAAATATTTTCAACTGTTTTTATACTTATAATATGCTCATTGCACTTTGATCACCAGTTTCCCTACCTCAGACATCCTCTAGAAAAAGAAAAGCATGTACTGTATTGATTTTACCTAGAACTGTACTAATTTAATGTCACCTCTCCAGCTAAGGGAAGTATGACAAGATAGACACTATTGGTCAACAGCCATTCCACTCATTCTTCCTTGTTAATGCAACACTGATTTGGGGGGAAGTGACAATGTACCCAGTTCTTATTAATAAACCATAATTAGTCTACATCAGTCATGGCAGTCATGTTTCCTTTTAAAATACTTTATTAGTCTCTCTTGCTGCTGAGGTGGCCATATGACTTCTGAACTAAGGAATACATGGAAATAATCTGGTTTTCTAAGAAACATTTACTTCCCTGGTAAAATAGATCTTTGTGGAAAGAAAGCAATTAATCTTCTTGGTAATCATCCTTCTTGGGATGCTGGTATGAGACTCTGATGCCAGGAGCAGACACAGCCAGCCACCTTGTCACCATGAGGAAAGGCCAAGAGAATTACAGGACTCCAAAGTAGACCCTGTTGTACTTTTGCCAGTTGTTAGCCCTGGCATTTTCTATCATACAAGCTTCTTGATAAATAAACATAGTTGATATTATCATTTAAGTTCTTTGTGGATAGTGTATTAATTGTGACTTATAGAACATATATAAAATGACTACAGGGACATGGCAGTTTTCAATCTAACTCAAAATTAAATCCATCTTTTCCCCCATTTTTTTAAATGACCAGTGTTATATGTGGATGCTGTATATTAGTTACTGTTTCAGGTATCTAACACAGGATGTCTGTGTTGTTAACAACAGTCTTGTGAGCTATGGATTATCCCAATTGTACTTATGCAAAAACGTCATTGAGCCAATGTCATTGTCTAAAATCACAAAAGTAGTAACTGACAGAACAAGAACCATCTGGTTTCTTTTTCTTCTTCTTTTCTTTCTTTGATATTCTTTTTTTGTGTTTTTTCATTTATTCTAATTAGGTTTACATGACAGCAGAATACATTTTGATTCATTGTACACAAGTGGAATACAACTTTTCATTTCTCTGGTTGTACACTATATATAGAGTTACACCGTATGTGCAGTCATACATGAACCTAGGGCATTGTTGTCCATCACATTCCACCATCTTTCCTGCTCCAATGTTCCATCCCCTTTCTTCCCTCCCCTTTGACCAGTTTCTCCATTCTTCCCATGCTCCCTCCCCCATTATGGATCAGCATCTACTTATCAGAGAGAACAGTTGGCCTTTAGTTTTTTGGGGATTGGCTTACTTCGCTTAGCACAAGAACCATCTGGTTTCTGAAAAGCATAATATCTTCGCATCATTTCTGTTCTACTACCATCTCAATTCCCTGCTACATGTAATACATATAAACACATTGGGCTTTATTTTACTTTAAGCAACATCCATCCTTTATAAATGATTGGCAGTTATTTTTTGTGGGCAGTGTGTGCATGTCCCTTCCAAGTGTTCAGACCCAGAGTCCATGCTCTTTGTTGCATCTGGTCATTCCCTGACTTCCCTGAAACAATGAATTTTTTATGTTTTGGAAGAAGTAATAGATCCAAAAGGTTCAGGTATAAAACATAAAATGATTAATGATGAAGCCTTTGTCTTGTCCATAGGTTCTCAAGTATCTTCCTTCCTCCCACAAAACATACTCTTCCTTGGAAGTTTTCTGTACAGCCTTACACCCATTTGTATGCATGGATATATGCCCCCCCCACACACACCTTACCCATATCGTAGCCTAATTGGCGGGCTGCATCACCTTGCTTATTTTCCTCAAATAAATTTTTGTCAATCAACTTTATATACTGGTCACCAGTGATATTTTGGGACTTGGGATTCTTCCTTTTGCCTTATACACCAGGACAGCTACCAAATCCACCACCTCAATTGGTTTCATCCAAGTGTCCTGAATAATCACATCTAAATTAAAGAGGTTTTACTTTATGTAAGCTGTGTGCCACCTTGCAAAAATAAAGTCTCTGAAATTAATCTACACAAAGTGTAGCCCACCTTTCCCCCTTTCTTCATCCCCCAGCTGTTTGTATTTCAACTGGTAGTTTAAAAAAACCAAAAAATAAAACAGAGTTGGCACACAACCTACCCAGTGCAGATACTGTTTCCCAGACACTGCACTACTTCCTAGTGTCAATTTTCATGAGAATACCTTACTTTTTATATCCATTTACAAGTGTTCTATTTTCTCAGAAGTTAGACACATCTGTTAGGGGACTTTTGTCTAAGTCCAGCCATTTTCCCTAGAATGTCCCTCTTGATAAGGAATTTGAAGAATTTTGAACTTGCTTGGATTTCCAGCTTGCAGTTCTTTCGACTTTCTGCCCTCAACAAAGTGTTACCAGATGGCACTACTTCCAGCCAGCTTCAAAGGCAGTTAGAAGCAACTTTTGGTTTCAAATTTTCCATCTTCAGGAGGCTCTGGCAAGCCTTTTAAAAGGCTTTTAAAAGTGAAAAGGCAGCAAAATGAGACAAAAGGCATGATATAAACATATGCAGATTTAGTTAGCCTGTGCTGGACAAGCCCTGGGACCAGGGAGAACTCTATCCTCAGTTTCCTTGATATCCCCCAGGCCAGGGCAGGGACAGCCCTCCAGCCTTTACTGTCAGCCCAAGGAAGTGGTCCTGGATTTCAATGGGGCTCTTAATTTCAGTCTATAATAATTAAAACATTTTATAACAACTTTAAATATCAAGTAAATTATTTGTTTAATGAAGAAAAGAGTTATCAAAGGGAATTCATCGTTTTCCAAAGCAGCTTTTGGAGTTAGAATTGGTTTTTAGTCCCTCCTCTTTTTTTAGTCCCTCCTCTTCTACAGACTTCCTTTCCCTGTCATTCTTATTCAAGGAGAGGAGAAGCCAACAGAAGTGTTCTATGTCAATGCTGCTGGGCCCTTCTCAGCACTATAAACTCAAAGGGAAATCACCCACTTCTCAACTTTCCCAGGTTCTGAGCTGATCAATCAAATATGGTAAAAATCTGCTCAGCTCTACTCTTTTCAGTTATGAATACAGGCCCTAATGCCTTGAGTCTCTCAAATTTTATTCATACAAGGTAGCAAGAAAACATAAAAGCACACATTGTATACAAGAGAAGCGGATAGTCTTTGATGGAATCTTGTTATCTACTAAATTTTGTTGTACAACTCTCCTATCATGACAAAAGGTCTACTTTTGGGGGCTTCTCCTTCTGAAATGGTTGTCAGACTGTGAGAAACAAAGTCTGATGGTCCATTTTCAGAATTAGTATTCAGCCTTAATTGGATTCAATTATAGCCATTTTAATTGTAGCACTTCCCTTTGCCCGCCCCAATTTTAAAATTAGCCAATCGCGTAGATTGTAACCCCAAGCTCCTCCAATCAGGGTGAAGGGCAGCACTGCGTTAGGGATATAATCAGGGAGACTGCCCACCCAGGCACTTACTATTCATGTTCTGTAGCTCATCCTTCTGGCAAAAGTAAAGTTTACCTTGCCCACCTCCTTTTGAGCATGCACCTAGGTATTTGTAACAAGACTTTTCTGGCAGCTTTAGATCATGTCTATCATTTGTATAACTTTAGCCTGTTCTAAAACTTTAGATTCTCTTTAGTCACTTTTTTCCTCATTAAACAAATATTTGATATGGTACTTTAGATTGCTATAAAATGTTTTAACTATTATAGAAGTTCTTCATTGGATATGTCAAAATTTGTGCTGCTGTAAGCATAACTATTAACCACCAGGTTTTATTCCTACTAAAGCACTGTTCTACTAAAATGTTGAAATTTATTTGCTTTAAGTAATTTTTGGCTGCTTTCAGTGAGATAAAGATCTATGCAAATAGCTTACAGAGACATGAACTGAATCTATTTGTCTGAATGACAATTACAGTATTAGTCTTGATTTTAAATGAATTTTCTTCTGATCCTTTGCCCTCAAGGACAAAATAAGTATTTCCCAAAGAAATAAATCTGTCAGTAACTTTTTGTTCAGATCATTGTTACTTTAATTGAAAACATTTTATCTGTAAAATGAGCAGGCTTGCTTTTGACTACACATCAAACATGAAGGCAAGATTCAATTTTCTAGGAGAGTGGCCAAATTGGTTTGAAATACCTTATACATCAAGATAGACTGCTTTTTAGTTTGCTGTGATGCCAGGCTTCTTGGGTTCAAACTCCAGCTCCAGAGTTTACATGTTAAGTGATCTTGAGTTTATTATTACATAATCTCTTTGGGCCTCCATTTCCTCACATGCAAAATGGGGATGAAAAGAGTACCTACATTATTTGATGCAGTAAAGATTGAGTTACTACTACTGTGAAATATAAATTGGGTTTAATAAATACCTTCAAAATTAATGTCTGATTATTTTTCCTTAAGTTTTTTCAAAGGAAACAAAAAAAAATAGCTTATAGATTTTTGATATCCCATCATACCAAAGAAACCAGATAAACTGAATTATGCCATCCAGGCATGCAAAAACAGTTCATTTTAATGTTCATTATTAATGCTTGTTATTTTAAAGCAATGTGGATAATATAAAATGACCACTTTTTATTGTCTATCTAGGGTCAGCACTATATAATTATGTGATATCACAAATTTATTTGCATTCACAGATAAGACGAAATAGAGACAAAGGATGTGATGGTCTGACAGACTAAGAGAGAGGGTAAAATTTCACCTTTAGGTAAAGGAAAGTTGAGCCTGTATAAGATACTTGACAGGTCTCTAGAAATAGCTGATTAATATTTTTTATTCCACTTACTGCAATTTGATTCCAGATTTGTAAAGAGTGGATTTTTGTGTAGAGAGGCAACTGTGATTGATAAAAACAGGGAGAAAGAGTAGATGAAAAACACTTTTCTAATTATGTAAACCCAAATGTTCATAGTACTTATATCTTTGTGATGAAATTACAAGTGATTTGCTTTCTTTTTTATCTGTTTCTGCAATAGTGAAATTTTGTATAATTAATTTATGTTTTACATTTTAAACATTATTTTACAAAATTTATATTTTCAGTTATTAGGATGACAATTATAAAAAGAATTAATGTTGTAGACAAACAAAAAACCAAAACTTCATCTATATTTCACAAGTTTTCACCTGTGATTACATTGTTAATAGTAGTGAAGTAAATGAGTGACAATTTCAAGTTTTTGGTATCATCTTTTAAAAACTGTTTGAGGCGTACTTTTTCTATTTGGGTCTTATTTTAATATTGAACCTTGCATATTTTTAGGTATATCATTTGAAATATGCACAAGCCTCTAGTAAACATAGAAAATTTCTCAAAATACATCCCAATGCATCTTAGAATTACAAAATGTTGTAGTAATAATGCCCCTCAAAGAAGATCTAGTTTCAGGGTGGAACACTAATGACTTTGCATCACTACTTTGCCCATAGAACATCTGAGTTTAAAATCCCGGATGTAACTGGGTGCTGTGGTGCACGCCTGTAATCCCAACACTTTGGGAGGCTGAGACAGGAGAATTAACAGTTGAAAGCCAGCCTCAGCAATGGAGACACACTAAACAACTCTAAACAATAAACAGTAAACAATAAACAGGGTCTTTTATTTAGAGACTCTGTCTCTAAATAAAGATAGGGCTAGGGATGTGGCTCAGTGGTTGAGTACCCCTAAGTTCAATCCCCAGTACAAAAAAAAAAATCCCTGATGTAGTGAGACTCCCTCAATTTGCCCGTTTGGGTAAAGATCAAAATCCCTTCTATAACTCTACAACTCCTTTTTTTTTCCAAGTTGAATTCCAAGGGCTCCTCCCTTGATGCCAAAGATCTAAATAATATTAGTGACCTGTTACACCTGCAAATAAATAACAGATTGTAAGAAAAGTACTTACTATGTTTAAACATGGAAAAATAGAGGCAAAAGCTGGGGATGGAGTTCAGTGGTAGAGTGTTTGCCTAGCATTCACAAGGCCCTGGGTTCACTTCCCAGCATGGAATGAAGGAAGGAAAATGGAGTCCATAGCATTGAGACTAAAGGTGACCTGATGACCTTTGTATCAAAGTATAGGATAGATTCATCAGTCATTTTGAAGCAGAGACTTTAGTATATAAAAATTATTATAATCACTACTATTTATTACTTATATGCCAGGGACCTAGGTTATTGATGTTATCTTATTTAAGTTTGTATTATCTCATTTTATAGAAATGAGAAACTAAAGCTTAAAGGAGTAACTTCTCCAAATCTCATAACTAGTAATTGGGTCAAGTTTGTTTTGTATCTTTTAAGTATTTCTCCTACAAACATTCAAGACCTGAAATACCAGACCACTTTTCATTTAGGATTAAGGTCTAGGTTTGGACATATCCTAATATAGTTTCTGTACTACCCTGAGGTCTCCCCTAGAATGAATATGTAATTTCAACCTTTAGTTAACATGTGTATGCTAAACTTTGCGGGTGGGGAAAGAGTTGAGGAGGAATGTCTGATGGAAGGGGACCCCAAATAGAACCATTAGAAAACAAGGCATTCATCTGCACAGTGTTTGGGTGCTGAAAGCCTACAACAGCCTAAACTAACACACACTATTAATGTTGATGGAGATCATGTGATGAGGACCTTGAAGTTGGATATGGACAGTGACATTTGACTTATATTTTTTAAAAAAATTTTTTTAGTTGTTAATGGACCTTTATTTTATTTATTTGTATGTGGTGCTGAGAATTGAACCCAGTGCCTTGCACATGCCAGACAAGTGCTCTGCCACTGAGCCACCATCCCAACCCCTTGACTTATATTTTAATGGTAAATTATTTGGTATAATCTAAAAAGGAGAAAATCCTCATTCCTTATTTTTTATTCTAGAATGTCATAGCTGAAAATACAAATAACTCCAAGTCTTGAAAAAGAGTCTTGGCTTCTGATTATTTTAAGGAGGATCCAGACTGAGCACAATGATGTGCAGATGGTACCCAATTACTGATGATTGACTTTGAATTTTTCAACTTTGTAATGGTGAAAGGGACATGCATTCAGTAAAGACCACACATCAAATTTTGCATTTTGATATTTTCCTGGGCTAGTACTATTTGGGAACATACTCTCTCTCCTTACTGGACAGCAGCAGGGAGCTTTAGCTCCCAATCAGCCCCTCAATCGCCAGGGCAAACAGCCAAGCAACCAAGACTCTACATTGTGCTGTACTCCTAAGCTATGAAGTTCGAGAAGTTAGGTTTATTAAATGCATTTTCAAATTAATAATATTTTAATTTATGATGGGCTTATTGGGATATAACCCCATCCTAAGTCAACGTTCATTCATAATATTTTGTCATAGAAAATACAGGCTGTAGGTCATTCGAACCAACAAATCTGGTTTTGGTCTTTTGTTCATGACATTCATTGAACCCAGAGATTTGCTCATCTGATATCTCCCATCTTTTGATAATACTGACTTTGATTTCTTTTGTTTTGTATTTTCAGAAGGAGTTTTGGAGCACCTACACAAAAGCGCAACAAGGAGAGAATAACAGAGGAAGTGACTGGTTTCAATTTTATCTTACCTTTCCTTTAATCTTTGGCCTCTTCATTATCCTCCTTGTCATTTTCCTTATCTGGAGATGCTTCCTAAGAAACAAAACTCGTAGACAGACAGTGACTGAAAGCCACATTCCTTTCCCTCAGCACCTTAATATAATCACTCCACCTCCCCCACCAGATGAAGTGTTTGATAGCAGTGGATTATCTCCAGGCTTTCTGGAATATGTAGTTGGGCGCTCAGATTCTATCTCTACTCGCCTGTCCAATTGTGATCCCCCACCAACCTATGAGGAAGCCACTGGCCAGGTGAACCTGCGGAGGAGTGAAACAGAACCTCATTTAGATCCACCCCCGGAATATGAGGACATAGTCAACTCCAGCTCAGCCAGTGCCATAGCTATGGTGCCTGTGGTCACCACCATCAAATGAAGCTGCAAACTTCTTTTTATTCTAATCATTTTTAAAATACTAATGAAAGAACTTTCTAGCACTTTACCACTACATAAATGTGTATTGACTTATTTTATTAGATTCAGCATACCACTTTATTCTTACTGGTTTGATTTTCTTTAGTTTTGTTTCCTATTATAAAATCATTATCCATGATCATTTTTTCTAAAGGAAATATGTGAAGAAGGAAAAACATACCAGTGAGGGTCTCCATGTGATATATATGTATATACACACACACGTGTGTGTATATATATGCATATGTCCATGTGTGTGCATCAACCCAGTATATTTTCAACTGTCTTAAAAATCCATTAACTTCTATCTAAATCACCTGTAAAGAGAGCATTACTCACCAAAATTGGGGGAAAAAAGGGCACCAAGAATTTATGTCATACATAGCCAAAATTCTATGGCATAGAATTTTGCAAAAAGGATGTACTTAGCACGTTTTCTAATTCTTACAGGTTTTTGTTAACCTCCTATTTCTTCATTTACCTTAAAGGAGGACAAAAAAAAAGTATGGAGTCATTCTTGATTTTAGAAACATCTCAGAAAAAGATAAAGACAGCATGTATACACAGTACTTATAGTTTTAGCAATGAAATCTTTGCTCATTAGTGGTATTTGGCCCATTTTGTACTAGGGATTTTCTTCTTGGTTGACCCCCATCCCCCACCCCCACAATGAAACACTTTGTCTAGCATCTTTGAATGCCTCATGCTATTTTTATTAACATCTTGGTGGGGAGGGTTTCCTGGCAATGGAATAATTTCTAAGGAGGATAGATGTATTAATAACAGGCAATAGATACAAATTAGTCCTTTGCTCCTGGGGGAAGGCAGTAATTATTTTCTTCTTGTAATTTTGTTGCCTCATACTCTGCTATTGACACTGTCTCCTAACACCACAAAATCTTCAAGCACCATGAGTTCAGTTAAAATAAAAATTCTGCAATTCTTAATGTTTTTGTACAGACTGAAGTTTTTGCCTCAAATGATGATGAGAGGGGCTGGGGTTGTGGCTCAGTGGTACAGCGCTTGCCTAGCATGCATGAGGCACTGGATTTGATTCTCAGCACCACATATAAATAAATGAATAAACTAAAGGTCCATCAACAACCAAAAAAATTTTTTAAAAAAGATGATTGTGAGACCACTTGTCATTAAATTATAAACTGTGTTTTTTACATTGCCCTTCAGTTGGTGAAAAAGACTGCAAAATATATGTTGTGGCAGGTGCACACTAAATCTTAGGTACAGTCCCACACAGATCTCATTATTGTTGCCATTTCATTTTGTATTTTCATTAGAGTTTTTTAAATGCAGGATTTTTATTTTGCCTTGGAGCACAAGGAACAAGCAGTGAAGGAAGTGCCAACATAAATTGCTCAGAAAAAAAAGGAAAAACTGAGATTGTGCATATGTAATTTATACAACATGGAGGGCTATCCAAGTGTGAGATCCTAGTATTATTATTGTGCTTCAGGGAGAATTTCCTCCCTCTGTTTCCCCAAAATTGATCAGAGCTTTCACATAGTGAGAAATAGAGCAGGCAGCTCCATAAATGCCTAACATATTCCCAGTTTGAGTATGTGGGCTGTTGCCTAACCCTTGCTATACTCTGGTCTATACCAAAGCTGTGCCAATTTAAAGATGATTGCCAACTCAGTGCAAACAGGGTGAAGAAATGGAAAGGGAAATAAAATATATGGGTTTAGTTAATAGGTGTCATAGCTTTCATAGACCAAAACTGATTATATCTTGATAGTGGTCTCAGGAATGATATTATTGTTTCAAATTTTCCCATGACTACATGGTAATCTTTGGTTTCTAATTAACTCCGAAGATGGGAGGGAGTGTTTGATTTGGCGACTTACGTGTGTATGTGTGGAGTATTTTATTTGTTTTCAAATGAAAATTAAGGCTCCTTTTGTGTGGATTTTTTTCTTTTTTCTTTTTTGTCATTACTAGCAGATGTTAAATTAGACCAGCAGTTTTTAAAGTGTGGCTGGTGGACCTCTGAGGTTCCTTGAAATCCTCTCAGGGACTGGGTGAGGTTAAAATGTTTTCATCAGGGCTGAGGTTGTGGCTCAGTGGCAGAGCGCTTGCCTCGCATGTGTGAGGCACTGGGTTCAATCCTCAGCACCACATAAAATAAATAAAGGTATTGTGTCCATCTAAAACTAAAAAAGGTTTTAAAAAAATGTATTCATCATAATATAAAGAGATTGTCTTTTCACTCTAATTCTCTTAATAAAGAGTTGAAAAATGTAAAACAATACTTCTTCCCACACATCTTTATTCTGTTTTAGAAAATATACTATTTTTCATAAAAATATTATTTGTGTTGGCACATAATGAATTTTTATTTTTAAGTGAATTAATATTCACATATTTTCAGTTTATTTTCTAATGTAAACACTGATAGACATGAATCTCATAAGAAAAAGTGCTTTGACATCTAGATCCCCATAAATTTTAAGAGTGGAAAGGGGGGTCTAGAGATCAAAAGTTAGAGAACTGCAGGATTAGGCAAACACGATAGTCTATTACTTCTTATCTATTCTCGGGACTTTATTTTACATTTTAAACTCCTGATACTGGATTTAATTCTGCCTTGTAGATATACCTGAATTGCAGTATAAGAATGAATGCTGAGCCAGACAGAGTGGTGCATGCCTGTAATCCCAGCACTTTGGGAGGCTGAGACAGGAGAATCGTGAGTTCAAAGCCAGCCTCCGCAACAGCGAGGCACTAAGCAACTCAGTGAGACCTTGTCTCTACATGAAACACAAAATAGGGCTGAGGATGTGGCTCAGTGGTCGAGTGCCCCTGAGTTCAATCACTAGTACTAAAGAAAAAAAAAGAATGAATGTTGATCCTTGAATCAAAACCAAATATTTAAACTGATTGATAACTACAGCTTTTTAGAATGTTGGTTAAAGAAAACCGACTCCATAGTAATAGTTCCATCAGCTACAAAATCTCATGGCAGCTTTCTCATAATGATGAGCCAATAAACAATATACCACTTTCTTCATGAAACATTATTTTAAATTTGTTTGTTTTGTTTGAATATGGTTTGGGTTTTATATTTTTAAAATCCCTTTTGCTACCCCATCTGGTTTTATAAACTGATTTTCTTAACATTTACTATAATTAAGGGGCTTATCTGGAATAGTATATATTTTTATGCTTTTGCCTTTCTTACCTGATTGATATTGCATTTGCCTTTGATCATTTTTAATAAAGGTTTATTTTTGCAGAATGTATTTAGTACCTTTCTTAAGCAGTAACTACACTGAATCAACCAGTTTTTACTGAAATTAAAGAATGGGCTCAATGGTCTTCCAGCAGAATGCTTTACAAACCTCCACATGCAGTGGTTGTGTCTGGAATCCTAGAACTGGCACTTTTTGCTTCCCTGCTCTAAATGTCACAATAAATCGTATTTGTTTAAAGGAAATAAAATGACTTCTTCTTTTCCTATAGACCAATACAAATGGAGATGTTGTGTTTGTTACATTGCTAATGATGACTTACTTCTTCAGGGCTGATCTGATCCAATAACTGGAGGTAGCTTTAACTTGATTCTATGTAAATAGCATGTACTTCATTCTAATACTTCACATTTTTAAATGCTTGGTTTACATTAAATTATGGTATTTAACTATTTTTATGTTTATACTAGGTAGGGGTTTTCTTATGTTTCTGTTTTTGGTATGCTAAATAAAGCTATTTTTAAACCCAAAAGACTTTTTCTGCCATGTGTTAATCATATTATGGTTAGATGATAAACATGCTGCATAAGCTCTTATTAATTATGTTCTTTTTGATAAGGTACAATGATTATATTCCCTTTTTTGTGGATTTAGGGAATATTGCTAAGAAACCAGAAATCACCTGGTGGAAACCTCAGGATGTTCCCAGCATTAAAAAAGAACTTTCTAAGCTCAGGTATAGCTCAGGTGTAGAGCACTTGCATAGTAAGCTCAAGAACATGGGTTCAGGGCTGAGAATGTGGCTCAGTGGTGGAGTGCTTGCCTCGCATGTGTGAGGCACTGGGTTCGATCCTCAGCACCATATATAAATAAATAAATAAATAAATAAATAAATAAATAAAGCATAGATAAATAAATAAACAAACAAATAATAAAAACCTCTCTGTACTACTTTTGAATGACTCTGGCATGATAAAAATGAAAACACAGAGATTACACCTGTAATCCCAGCAACTCAGGAGGCTGAGGCAGGAGGATCACAAGTTTGAGGCCAGCCCCAGCAACCTAACAAGGCCCTAAGCAACTTAGCGAGACCCTGTCTCAAAACAAAAAATAAAAAGGGCTGGGGATGTGGCTCAATGGTAGAGGATCCCTAGGTTCAATCCCTAGTACCAAAAATAAAAAATAAAAATAAAAACACTAGTACAAAGGAATAGATAGAGCCGCCACTGTAGTGTAGTTTTCAAGCCCTGGGAATGGTGGTATTTGCAGATACCAAAAAGGTGGTTTTATCCTGCTTAGCAGAACAGCTTGTTCTTGACATTTGAGAAGATGAGAAAAGAAAGCACAAGATGAAAACATTGTGACCACTAGGCATTTTCCTAAGTATAGCCACCTCAAAGAGTAAATGCTAGTACATCATGTCATTAGCCAAGCAAATGTAAATATAAGCTGATCTTTATGATATGAAAATTAAAACTATTTATACTCAAAGAAGAATTTTAAACATGGTTTATGTCTTAAGTATCTATTTTGTAAGCATATATCCCCAAAGACTTGTCCAAAAAATATTAAAAAATACTTTCAAAAATATATAGCAATTTCAAGAAGACTTAACACCTATATCAAGACCTTGCTGGGCTGAGGATGGTAAAGCTCAGTAGTACAGCACTCACCTAGCATGCAGGAGGCCCTGGGTTTGATTCCCAGCACAACAAAAAGGAAAAAAAGACATTTTTAGCACCCTAGAAGTATACCTCATACCTTCTCCTTAAAAATAATACTATTCTAGATTTGAGAAGATAGAGCAGAGCTTGGTGGTGACCCTGACCACTCCACAGCACAAAAAGGAGGCAGTGAAGGAACAGCTGACCAGAGATGTAGGTAACATAAATGCTCTAAGACCCAACATTAGACTGAAACCTGGAGATACTTGAAATTTGGTTACCAAAGCAGAAAACAAAGACAGAGTTCCTTAACCCTGAACCTGGACCAGTGTTGGAGGGGAGGGCAGAAACAGAGACCAAAGGAGAGGAAAAGCACAGGAGCTCACTTCCTTAACAATAGCTGGGGGAGGGGCAGTGGGGTTGGGGAAGCTTGGGCAGAGATGGAGCAGAGATTCATAATAGTAAAAAGTGAGAGTTCAGAAGCAGGCTGGTAGGAGCAGTCTCCACCCAAGGCAGCAGAGAGGGATGGCACCAAGGATTTGTGGCTGCAGCTCACCAGACTGTGGACACAGACAAGATAGCTGTCTCTGTCCCAGTCAGCTCATGGTTCACATCCCTGCACAGCGATAGCCCAAACTCAGGCAAACTGGCTGAGTCTCTTTCCTGGTAGCAGGGACAGTGGCCTGGCAATCTGTGTCTATCAGAAGAATGTTTGTGCACCACAGATCACCCACACAGAGCCCACAACCAAGGTTTCATGCTTGCAGACAGCCACGGTTCTATGCCACTTTGAAGAGGACCCTGTAGGGGGAGTGGGTGCAGAGTGACCTGCAGTAATCAGACCCACAGGCTTGAGCCCTGCATCCTGAGCTCCAGTACAAAACAAGAACAGCCTGCAGACACAGCACATCACCCTCCAAGAATCCAGTCTCAGGCCCCTGGGCTGACAAATCAGAACCAGCTGGAGGAGGGCCACAGCAACCAGGGTCCCAACACCTCTGGGAGATCCAAAGCCAAAGAATAATAAACACCTTCTACAAGTCTCAAAACCTGAGGAAATCAAAACCAAGACTCAAGAATTTTCTTCACCTCAGCATGGTTTACTACAAATAGCTCTAACATCAACTTTGATATGTATCACTCTTCATTTTGATTTATTAGTTGTTATGCTAATAATATTGTGCCCTCAATCCACTTGACTGTATTTCTTCTAATGTTTTAAAGCACTAACTGGAAACATTCTTTGTTTTCCTAGCTCAGGTGTACATTTACCCCTCTTACCCACTCTTTTCCCTCTTACATTATCTGCTATGGCCTCAAGCCCCCCCAACCCCATCCATCTTTTTCTTCTTTTTACCTTGGTGCATACTATTCTTTTCTATTTTATCTATTTTTTTCTTTCTTCTTTTGCCCAATTTTTCTTCCCTCTCCCTTTCAGCCCCTATATAATGTTATGGAAATTTGACTATATTTAATAACCAATGTTTCAACCAATTTCAGATGTTTATTACAAGTTTATATCTGGATGAGAGGAACTGTGAACAGTATCAACAAGTTTTCCCCCCTAAGGTGGAATATTATGTGGCTTTGCTCTGAAGTAATTGTAGTAAATAGGGTTTAGTGTCTTATCACAAAGTGGTACTGATACAGGGAACAGCAGAGGACAAATACTGAGCAAAAGTATCAATACCTGTTGGGAGGCTGAGACAGGAGAATCGCGAGTTCAAAGCCAGCCTCAGCAATGGTGAGGCGCTAAGCAACTCAGTGAGGCCCTGTCTCTACATAAAACACAAAATAGGGCTGGGGATGTGGCTCAGTGGTCGAGTGCCCCTGAGTTCAATCTCCAGTACCAAAAAAAAAAGTATCAATACCTGGATATTCACCCAGCCTGAAGTTCTTAAGAGAAAGAAACTCATTAAATAGTCCCTTGCATAAAAGAGGAATAAATAATCATCCCAAAAGATGGGTAGACATACAAGCAGTATGAAAAAGCAAGAGAGAAAACCAATCCAAACACCTCATAACATTTCCACAACTAACCCCATTGACACCACAGTGGAGGAAATATCTGAGAAACAATTTAGAAACTTCAAAGCTAAAATGTTCAGCAAGCAAAAATGAGAAGCAAAGGATGAACTAGAAAATACAAAAAGTGAAAGATAATTTACATAAATAGATAAGAGATGAAAAAGAACCAAACGGAAATCCTGGAAATGAAAGATTCAAAATAAAAATTTGATGGAAAGCATCACTAGTACATTAGACCAACTTGAAGATAGATTTTTCAGGCCATGAAGGCAAAGTATATAATCTTTTTTTTTTTTTGGCACCAGAGATTGAACTTAGGGGTACTCAACCACTGAGATATATCCCCAGCCCTATTTTTTTGTGTGTATTTTATGTTGAGACAGGGTCTCACTGAGTTGCTTAGCACCTTGCCATTGCTGAGGCTGCCTTTGAACTTGTGATTATCCTGTCTCAGTCTCCCAAAGTGCTGGGATTACAGGCATGCACCACCGTGCCTGGCTGCAAAGTATATAATCTTGAAAATAAAGTCATCAATAAAGAAAAGATGTTAAGAGACCATGACCAGAATAGTCAAGAAATCTGGGATAACATTAAGAGATCAAATTTAAGAATTGCTAGGAAGAAAAATGTGTATAGAACTCCAAATAGGCAAGATTTAAAAAAAAAAATCCTCTCCAGGATGCATTATAAATGAAAATGTCTAGAGGTGCTAAGCAACTCAGTGAGACCTTGTCTCTACATAACACACAAAATAGGGCTGGGGATGTGGCTCAGGGGTCGAGTGCCCCTGAGTTCAATCCCTGGTACCAAAAAAAAAAAAAGAACAGAGATAGAAGCCAGGCGCAGTGGCGCAAGCCTGTAATCCCAGCACTTGGGGAGGCTGAGACAGGAGAATTGGGAGTTCAAAGCCAGCCTCAGCAATGGTGAGGCACTAAGCAACTCAGTAAGACCTTGTCTCTACATAAAACACTAAATAGGGCTAGGGATGTGGCTCAGTGGTCGAGAGCCCCTGAGTTCAATCTCCAGTACCAAAAAAAAAGAACAAAGATAGAAATTTTAAAAGCCACGAGAGAAAAATTGCATGTCACATTTCAAGTTAAACCAACTCAGACTTCAAATGATTTCTCAACCCAGACCTTAAAAGCCAGGAGTCCTTGGAGTAATATATACCATGCCCTGAAATAAAATGAATGCCAACCAAAATTACTGTATCCAGCAAAATAATCTGCCCAAATTGAAGATAAAATAAAAACTTTTCATGATAAATGAATTTTTATCATGAAAATTCTTTTTCATGATAAAAAAGAATTCATAAACACTAAGCCTGTACTACAAAACATACTCAATGAAATATTTCATGCAGAAGAAATAAAAAGTGAAAACCAGCATGGAGGTAAATTGCACTAGAAGAATACTCAACTAAAGGAGAATGAAGTCTGAATTAAGCATTAGAAATAAATCAAAATGGAAGGAAATAAAAATCATCTCTCTATAATAACACTGAATGTAAATGGTCAACACTCCTCAATCAAAAGACAGATTGGCAGATTGGATTAAAAATCAAGGTCAGACCATATGGTGTTTACAAGAGACTCACCTTACAAAGAAATTCACATACTGAAAGTTACAGGGTATCAGAAGATATACCACACAAATGGTAACCAAGAGCAAACAGGGGTAGCTGCTCTCAGACAAAGTAGACTTCAAGCCAAAATTAATCAGAAGAGATAAAGAAGTCATTTCATACTAGTTAAGGGAATCATCCAACAATAAGACATAATGACTGTAAATATTCATGCCCCAATATCAGTGCATCTATGTACATAAAACAAACCCTTCTCAATATAAAGAATCAAATAGAACACAATATAATACAGGATGATTTCAACACACCTCTCTCACCATTAGATAGGTCATCCAGACATAAACTAAGATTCTTCAGAACTAAAAACTACTATTTATCAAATAGAACTAAAAGACATCTATAGAACATTTCATCCATCAATAACTGAATTCACTTCTCAGCAGCATGTGGAACTTTCTCTAAGAGATCATATTTTAGGGCACAAAGCAAATCTTAGCAAATACCAAAAAAAGAGAGATAATTCCTTGCTTCTATCAGAGTGTAATGGAATTAAATTAGAAATCAATGACAATAAAAAAACAGAAATTACTCTAACACATGGAGATTAAATAATATACTTTTGAATGAGGAATGGATCAGAAAGAAATCAGGGAAGAAATAAACCACATTCTTAGAAATAAATGAGGGTTGAGATACAACATATCAAAATCTCTAGGACAGTATGAAGGTAGTTCTAAAAGGAAAGTTTATGGCATTGATTTGCTACCTTAAAAAAAAAAACAGAAAGATGACAAATGTAATGTTATACCTCAAGCCCCTATGAAAAGAAGAACAAACAAATACCAACATCAGTAGAAGACAGGAAATAATTTAAAACCAGAGCCAAAATTAAAGAGATTGAGAAAAAAAAATGCAAAGGATCAATAAAACAAAGCGTTGGTTTTTTGAAAATATAAAAAATATCTATAAACCCTTAGCCAAACTAACCAAAAGAAAGAGAAGATCCAAATTAGCAAAATTAAAGATGAGAAAAGGGGATATCACCATAGACACTACTGAAATCTAGAGGATCATTAGAAACAATTTTGAAAATTCATACTCCAATAAGCTAGAAAATATCAAAGATATTGACAAAGTCCTAGAGACCTATGACCTAAATAGAAAACTTAAACAGACCAATATCAAGTAATGAAATTGAAGTAGCTATTAACAGCTTTCCAACAGAGAAAAGCCTAGGACTAGTTGGATTCTCAGCCAAGTTGAACCTAATCTTTAAAGGACTTATGCCAATTCTCCTCAAATTATTCCACAAAATAGAAAAGGAGAGAACACTGTCAAATTCATTCTGTGAAGCCAGTATCCCCCTGATCTCAAAACCAAAGACACATCAAGAAAAGAAAACTTCAAATCAATATCTTCAATAAACCTAGATGAAAAAATTCTTCATAAAATATTGGCAAACTGCATTCAAAAGTACATTAAGATAGTGTACCATAATCAAGTGAGTTTTATTCCAGGGATGCAAGGTTGGTTCAGCATACCCCAATCAATAAATGTAATCCATCACATAAATACAGTTAAGGACAAGAATCACATGATTACCTTAATAGATGAGACAAAGTCCAGTCCCCATTTATGTTTAAACACTAGGGATAGAAGAAACTTAACATTGTAAAGGCTATATATGACAAACCCAAGGCCAGTATCATACTGAATGGAGAAAAACTGAAAGCATTTCCTCTAAAAACAGGAATAAGACAAAGATGTCCACTGTTAGCTTGAAACCCTATTCAGTATAGTCCTTGACACTTTAGCCAGAGCATTAGGCAAGAGAAGGAAATAAAAGGGACACAAATAGGAAAAGAAGAGCTCAAATTATCTCTGCTGATGACATGATCTTATACTTAGAAGAGCCAAAAACTCCCCCAGAAGAGATGTAGAGCAGATAAACAAATTTAGCAAAGTAGGGGCTGGGGTTGTGGCTCAGTGGTAGGGTGCTTGCCTTGCACGTGTGAAGCACTGGGTTCGAGCCTCAGCACCACATAAAAATAAATAAAATAAAGGCATTGTGTCCATCTAGAACTAAAAAATATTTTTTAAAAAATTAGCAATCAGTAGAACACAAGATCATCACATATAAATAAATTGTTTTCCTATGCTCCAATAATGAATTTGCTGGAAAAGAAATTAGAAAAACTATGTCATTCACAATAACCTTTAAAAAAATAAAATGCTTAGGAATAAATCTAACCAAGGAGGTAGAAGACCTCTACAATGAAAACTATAGAACACTGAAAAAAGAAATTGAAGAAAACCTTAGAAGATGGAAAGAACTCCCAAGCTCTTGGATAGGAAGAATTAATATTATCAAAGTAGCCATACTACCAAAAATGCTATACAGATTTAATGCAATTCCCATCAAAATACTAATGACATTCTTCACATAACTAGAAAAAAACAGTCCTAAAATGCATTTGAAATAATAAGAGACCCATCATAGCAAATACAATCCTGAGCAAGAAGAGTGATACAGGAGGCATCACAATACTGGTCCTCAAATTATACTACAGTTAAAGCAATAAAAACAGCATGGTATTTGCACCAAAACAGACATGAAGACCAATGGAATATAATAGAAGACACAGAGACAAACCCACATGGATACAATCATCTGACACTCCACAAAGGTGCCAAAAATATGTTGGGGAAAAGGTAGCTTTTTTAAACAAATGGTTCTGAGAAGCTGAGGGAAACTACTGAAGAGAACCTGGAGCTGATTGCTAGGTGGATGGTTGAGAAAGCCCAGGAAGCCAACCACCTCAGTGCAGAGAACGAAAGGGACTCCAGGAGACGGCAAGCCTGGCTGCAGAAAGACCTTGCAGAGGCAGCAAAGGAACGGCTGCCAGTTGAACAGGATGATGACATTGAAGTCAGAATGGATGAGACCTCAGAGCACAGAGAGGAGACCTCGCCTGTGGGAGCTATCAGCAGAGCAGCCTGCTGGAGGCCTTCTGGATCCTATCACTAATATCTTTGGGAGATGCTCTGTCTCTTTTTTCCCAGTCCCCCAAGATAATGTGGATACTCATCCTGGTTCTGGTAAAAATGTGAGGGTACCAACTACTGCCTTATTTATCTTTGATGCACACAATGGGGAAGTTATTGCTGTGCAGTTCAGTCCAGGTTCCCAGTTACTAGCCATGGGCAGCATGGACCATAGGGTTAAGTTATGGGAAGCATTTGGAGACAAATGTGTGTTCAAAGGCTCCCTATCTGGTGGTAATGCTGGAATTACAAGCATTGAATTTGATAGTTCTGGTGCTTACTTTTTAGAAGCTTCAAATGATTTTGCAAGCCAAATCTGAACTGTGGATGATTATCAATTATGGTACATGCTCAGAGGACATGGTGGGAAAGTGCTCTCTGCTAAGTTCCTGCTGTACAATGCACAGATCATCTTAGGAAGTCATCACTGAACCCTCAAACTCTGGGAACTACACAGCAAAGGCTGCATAAAGACAGTGTTGGCAGGATCCAGTTGCAATGATATTGTCTGCACAGAGCAGTGCATTATGAGCGGACATTTTGACAAGAAAATTCCTTTCTAGGATATCTGATCAGAATGTGGTTCGAAAAATGGAGCTGTTGCCTTGGACCTAAACCCACAAAGGACTAAACTTCTGAGTTGTTCCTGTGATGACCTGCTGAAAGTTATTTATCTGCAGACAAATGCCGTCAAGCAGACATTCAATGCACCTGGATTCAAGCAAAGCTCTGACTGGACCAGAGTTGTCTTCAGCCCCAATGGCAGTTATGTGGCAGCAGGCTAGGCCGAGGGCTCTCTCTATGTCTGGAGTTTGCTCACAGGGAAAGTGGAGAAGATTCTTTCAAAACAGCACAGCTCCTCCATCAACATGGTGGCATGGTCTCCCTCCAGCGTGCATGTCGTCAGTGCGGACAAAAGCAGCAAAGCGCAGGGACTCACATGGCCCTGTCCTGTGGGTACATGTCCTTCCAGAGAAAAGCTGAAGCCACGTGACACAGTGGACTTTCTTTGGACAGGATGTTTGAGAATTTTGACTAAGGTCTTTAGTAGCCTGGAAGAATCTACACTGAAACAACCTGAGCCTACAAGTCACGTGACAGAGGTTTGGGCTCTTGCCTCAGCTGAGATGGGAAACACTACTAGCTCTGATCTTCCATACTCATTGGTGAGCACAGGGTCTCCACTGGGTCTCCTCACTGGGTGACAGTGCCAACAACACCCCACATGTCCAGGTTAGTTCCCAGCTGTGCTTCTCCCATCCTTCCAGAGTTGGTTCTACCTGATACACAGCCCCTTGCCTGGAAGTCCTTCACCCAGTGGACTTGCTGTAAGCATTGATTGTCACAGGGCTCTCATGATCTCGTCTTAATTACTGCTGAAACTGTAGGTCTCTTGACTGATCTTCAGAACTTCTGATTCCCTTTCCCTCAACTCTAATACATATCTACTTCTTGGTCAAGAAATGAATCTTGATTTGGTTACCCAACAGAACTTGATTGTAAATTTTTTAAAAAATTGTGAAAAAAATTAAACCCTATCTTTCACCCTACACAAAAGACCCATCCACCATCTTGAGAATTCAGTTCAGATGTTCTTAACTCACAAGTATATTTGAGCTTCTAACAAAATGACTGGCTAGAGGTCACAGACATGCTTCCCTCTCATAAAGAACGGACAAATCAAAGAATAAATGCTGCTATTTGGGTAGACTATTTGGGGGAGAATACTGGAGTGCCATAGATGAAACAGACAAACAGAACATGGAGGCTCAGGATGGCCTCGTAAAGACGGGAACAAAGTGCCTCACAGCAACCACTCCATTGCCCCAGCCAGGATCAGCTTGAAACTGGGAGAAATTTCCTTTAGTGGGGAAATGATAAATCTGAGCACTCATCGACACCTTGGAGCTATTGTTGCTGGGGAACCCTGTAGCCTTTATAGATTCCAAGCACAATTGGGGGAGCCACAATCATTATGTCTTATTGTTGGATGATTCCTTTAACTAGTATAAAGTGACTTCTTTGTCTCTTCTGATTAATTTTGGCTTGAAGTCTACTTTGTCTGATATGAGAGCAGCTACCCCTATTTGCTCTTGGTTTCCATTTGGTAGATCTTCTGACACCCTGTAACTTTCAGTATGTGGATTTCTTTGTAAGGTAAGTCTCTTGTAAACACCACATGGTCTCCCTATAAAATTGGTAGAGACAACTGATCTGCCAGATGCACAAATATTAATTAAGAGCCACAGAAGCATGAAAAAGCATGGCAACATGATGCTTTCAAAGAAACAATTCCCCCACAACAAACCACAAATAAAAAGAGATCAGTGAAATGTTTGAAAAAGAATTCAAAAAATTTATTTTAAGGAAACTCAATGAGATATAAGAGAATACAGATAAATAATTCAATAAAAGTAGCACAATAGTTCATTCTGTTCCAGATGAAAATTAAGAGATAGAAATCATAGGGGCCTGGGGTTGCAGCTCACTGGTAGAGGTCCTGTCTAGCATGTGTGAGGCCCTGGGTTTACTCCCCAGTACTAGCAGAAAAAAAAAATAGATCATAAAAAAGGACCAAACAGAAATCCTGGAACTAAAAAACTTAATGAGTGAAATAAAAAAAAATATAGTTGAAGGCCTCAACACAGACTAGACTAATCAGAAAATAGAATTTCTGACCTTGAAACAGGTCTTTTGAAATAATCTAGTGTGTTAGTCAGCTTTCATCACTGTAACCAAAATACCCGATAAGAACAACTTAGAGGAGGAAGTTTATTTTGGCTTATAGTTTCAGAAGTTCATTCCATTTTCCATTGCTCTGGGCCCAAGGTGAGGCAGAGGAAAATTGCTCAGCTCATAGTGGCCAGGAAGCAGAGAGGGCAGGGTTGAGAGGCTGTAGGGAAGGTGAACCATTCCAGGGCATGCCCCCAGTGACCTGCCTCCTCAGACACATCCTAACTGCCCACAGTCAGCACCCAATTCATCCATTCAAACTAGGATAGACTAATTAGATAACAGCTCTCATGATCAATATTCCTGTATTACCACAGGATCTTTTGGATGATACTTCATATTTAAACCATAACACTCAGTGATATACGAAACAGAGAAAGGAAGAGTGAAAATGAGAGGAAAGGAAAGTGAATGAAGAGAATGCATAACACTTTCAGGACACCATTAATTGACCATCATGTATACCTCAGAAGGAGAAAAGAAAAAAAAAGGCATATAAAGCATATTTCATGAAATAGTAGCTGAAACTCTACTAAATCTTGAGAAAGAAATGAGCATCAAAATCCAGAAAGCTCAAAGGACTCCAAATAGATCCCCCCCCAAAAAAAAAAAAACCCTTTCTAAGGCACATTATAGTCACATTGCTAATAGTCCAAGACAAATAACTGGGCACATACCTGTAATTTCAGTGGCTCGGAAGGCTGAAGCAGGAGGATCATGAGTTCGAAGCCAGCCTCAGCAAAAGTGAGGCATTAAGCAACTCAGTGAGATTCCGTCTCTAAATAAAATACAAAATAGGCTGGGGATGTGGCTCAGTAGTCGAGTGCCCTTGAGTTCAATCCCCAGTACTCCCCTCCAAAAAATAGCCCAAGACAAATACATAATTCTAAAAACAGCAAGAGGGAAGCATTAAGTCATATAGAATGGTATCCCTACTATACTAACATCAGATTACTCAGCAGAAATCTCATAGGCCAAAACAGAATGGGATAACATATCCAAAGTTCTAACAGAAAAAAAAATGACAACCAACCCAGAAATGAGGAAGAAATAAAATCTTTTCAAAACAAACAAAAACTGAGGGAATTTATCATTACTAGACTTGCCTTATAAGAAATACATAAGAAAGACATATCTAGAAGTGAAAGGAATATAACTATGATTATGAAAACCCTACATAATATTAACTTCACTAGCAGCTGGGTACAGTGACACAAACCTGTAATGCCAGGCACTTGGGAGGCTGAGGCAGGAAGATTGCAAGTTTGAGGCCAGCCTTGGCAACTTAGTGAGACCCTGATAATAATAATAACAAAAAGGGCTGAGGATATAGCTTAGTGGCAGAATATCTCTGGAAGAGCATCCCCCACACTCCCATCCCCCCCCCACACACAATGCAGTAGCAAAGTAGATACACAAAGATAAAAGAGTCAAACCTGTTTGATACAGAAAATTACCAAATCACAGAAATTTTAAAAAGAGAGAGGGAAAGAGAGGAAGGAATCATCAAAGTTCTACAAAACAAGCTGGGTGGGGTGGTGCACACCTATACTCCCAGCACTTTAGGAGGCTGGGACTGGAGAATTGAGAGTTCAAAGCCAGCCTCAGCAATGGCAAGGCACTAAGCAACTCAGTGAGACCCTGTCTCTACATAAAACACAAAATAGGGCTGGGGATGTGGCTCAGTGGTTGAGTGCCCCTAAGTTCAATCCCTGGCACCAAATAAAGTTCTACAAAACAACCATAAAAAAAATTGACAAACTATTAGGAGTAAGTCCTAACTTATCAATACTAACTTGAATGTATTTCATTAAATTCTATAATTAAAATATTCAGACAGGTTGAATGGACAAAAAAAAAAAAAAAAAAAACCAACAATATGTTGCCTACAAGAAACATACGTAGCCAGTAAAGATATGCTGATGGTGAAGGAATGGAAAAAGATATAACATGTAAATGGAAACCAAAAGTAAGCAGGAGCAGCTTTATTTGTATCAGATAAAATAGACAATAAATCAGAAACTATAAAATGAGACAAAAAAGTCACTGTATAATTATTAAGGAATGAATTCAACAAGAGGATATAACAATTATAAATATGTATCTAATGCTGGAGCACTCAATTATATAAAGTAAATATCAGATCTAAAGGGAAAGATAAATGCCAATAGAATAATGCTTGGGACCTCAACATAGTACCTTCAACAATGCACAAATCATCAAGACAAAAAATTAACAAAGGAAAATCAGAGTTAAATCATATCATAGACAAAATGGGCCTAACAGACATTTACAGAACATTTCATCCAACAGCTGCAGAATATACATTCTTCTTATCAGCACGTGGAACATTCTCCAAGATAGATCATATATTAGGCCACAAAACAAATCTCCATAGCAGGGCATGGTGGCACACACCTGTTATCCCTGAGACATGGGAGGCTGAGATAAGAGGATACCAAGTTCAAAGCCAGCCTCAGCTACTTAGTGAGGCCCTAAGCAACTTAGCAAGACCCTGCCTCTAAATTTAAAAAAAAATTAAAAAGGCCTGGGGATGTGGCACAATGGTAGAGGGCCCCTGGGTCTGATCCTTGGTACCAAAAAAACAAAAACAAAACTCCATAAATGAAAAAAAATGAAACCATATCATGTATCTTCTCTGTCCACAATGGAATAAAACTAGAAGTCAACAATAAGAGAACATGGTAAGTGAAATAAGTCACACTCAGAGAGAAAAATATGTTTTTTTCCTCATATGTGTAGACTAGGCGGGGAGGGGAAGCCACCATGAAAGTAGAAGGAAAACCATTAGGGTTAAGGAAGGAGGGCAAGGGGAGGAAGAAGCAGAGTGGGGAAGGTATTGGGAAGTGAAACTGATCTAATCATGTTTCACTTATGTATGAATGTGCCATAATGAAACCCACCATTCTGAATAATTAATATGTACCAATAAATATTATACAAATACATAGATATTAAACTACATGCTCTTGGAAGGCCAATGGGTCAATGAAGAAATCAAAAGGGAAATAAAAATTTTCTTGAAACAAGTACAAATGGAAATACAGCATACCAAAAACCTATGAGATGCAGAAAAAGCAGTACTAAGAGAGAAATTTACAGCAGTAAGGGCCTATAACAAAAATAGAAAGATTTCAAATAATGTAACCATGTGTTATACCTGTCCCCCATGGGAGGTATCAAAAAACTCATCTAGACCACTCACCTATAGCCAAAGAAGCCTTTATTGCACTGGCCAGTGGACACCACTCCAGCCACTCAAAGTGGTGTGCTAAGAATGACATACAGAAAAAGTTTTTCCATGAGTATTTAAAGGGAAAACCACAAATAGGTGGGATGCAGGCGGAGTCTTCAATTCCATTCAGTTACAATATTCCAGCCAGTGCAAGCAAGCCATGGTACAGAAGCAAAAATTTTGCCATTAGCAGGGCTCAGCCTAGGTAGCCCATACCCTGTTTTCTTCTAATCTGGTGGGGGCTGACAAGGGCTTTTCATGTTCTTCTTCATCTCCAAGAACTAGTGTGCAGCACCAGTTCTCAGAAATAGAAAAAGGCACAGAAAGTGTGAGATGGCTGCAGGGGCCAAGATGGACTCCCTGTTGCTCAGTTATTACAAATGCAACACCAGGAAATAGAAAAACAAGAACAAACCAAACTCAAAATTTGTAGAAAGAGAGAAATAATAAAGAATGAAGAAGAAATAAACAAAATAGAAACTAAAAAAAATCAGAAGATCAATGAAATGAAGAGTTGTTTTTTTAAAAAGATTAATAAAATCAATACAACATCAGCTAAGATAGCCAAGAAAGAAGACCAGATAAATAAAATCAGAGAGGAAAAGGGACACATTGAAACTGATACCACAAAAAATACAAAGGATCATTAAGGACTATTATGAACAACTATACATATACCAACAAGTGGAAAATTTTCGAAGAAATGAGTAAATTTATGGACACATATAACTTATCAATATTGATTCATGAAGACATATAAAATCTGAACAGAACAATAACAAGTAATGAGATTGAACCAGTAAAAAAAGGAAAACAAAAGTCTTCCTACAAAGAAAACCCCACGGCCAGATGGCCTCACTACTAAATTCTAACAAGCTTTTATAGAAGAACTAACACCAATTCCACTCAAACTATTCCAAAAAGTTGAAAAGGAGAAAACTCTTCCAAACTCATTCTTCAAGGTCAGCATTACATTGATATCAAAAAAACATAGCACAACCAAAAAGAAAACT
Organism: Xerus rutilus; assembly: GCA_028644305.1. Lineage (NCBI taxonomy): Eukaryota > Metazoa > Chordata > Mammalia > Rodentia > Sciuridae > Xerus > Xerus rutilus. The sequence continues at coordinate 93,478,500 of CM053417.1, read as the reverse complement.
ACAGACTTGCCTGTAGATCATAGATACAAAAATTATCAACAAAATGTTAACAAACTAAATAAACAACACTTTGTAAAGATCATATAACATGATTAGCCCTCTTTATATTTTCTTTTGAGACAGAGTTGCTGAGGCTGGCCTTGAACTTGTGATCCAACTGCCTCAGCCTCCCCAATTGCTAGGATTATAGGCATGTGCCACTGTGCAACATCAGAGGTAACCATATTTAAAGATTTTAGTTTCAAGTTCTTTAGGGGTTTTATAAGCTTATTTAATTGATGTATTCATTTGTCTATTTATAAGGACTTTTAAAAAGCCATGCATATATTCATTCTTTCTATTTTCTCTCACTGGTGATCAATGCCTAGGCCTTACACATCCCAGACAAGCAGTCTTACTGAGCTATATGCCCGAGCTCATCATTCATTCCTTTTCTGTGTGGGCTGAGTACATTTCAGATCAAACCTCTGAGCAAACTTGAATGATACATTATTAATAAATATAGTTACATTATTCTACATTATATTTCCAGAATTATTAATCTTGCATAAATGAAACTTTGCACAATTTTGTTTTGTACCACAGATTAAACCCAGGGGTGCTTAACCACTAAACCACATGCCCACCTCTCCATTTTTTTTTTTCAGACAGGGTCTCATTAAGTCACTGAAGCTGGCTTTGAACTTTTGATCCTCCTGCCTCAGCCTCCCAAGTAGCTGGGATTAAAGGCATGTGCCACTGTACCTGGGTATAAACTTTGCATAATTTGGCCAAAATCTTCCTGTATCTCCCTCTCTGCAGTGGCTGACAACTGCCATTTTGCTCTCTGCTTCTACAAGTTTGAGTATTTTAGATTTCCATGTAAGTGAAATCATGCAGTGTTTCTTATTCTACATCTGGCCTGTATAATGTCCTCCAGATTTATCCATGTTGTCACAAGTGGCAGAATAATGCTTTTTAAGTCTGAGTAACTCTCCCATGTGTATATGTGTCATGTTTTCTTTATTCATTTGCTGATGGACATTTAAGATGTTTCCATATCTTGCCACCTATGAATAATGCTACAATGTTAAGGTAACTCTTCAAGATTTTACTTCACTTCTTTGGCTGTATAATCAAAAGCAATGTTAATGGACAATACAGTTTCTTTTTTAACTTTTTGAGTAACCTGCATACTATTTTCCATAATAGCTATAACCATTTATATTCCCACTACACAATGTTCCCACTGACAATGTTCAAGGGTTCCCTTTTTTCGACTTCTTTGCCAACATTCATCTTTCATTTTTCTTACAACAGCCATTTTTAAAAATTGGTTCTTAGTAATACATGATAGTACAATCCATTTTGATATAATTATATAAGCATGGAATATATCTTATTCTAATTAGAACCACAATCTTGTGGATGTACATGATGGTGAGTTTCACTATGGTGTGTTCATATATGTACATAGAAAAGTTATGTGAGACTCATTCCACTGTCTTTCCTATTCCTATCCCCCTTCCCTTCCCTTCACTCCCCTTTATCTAATTCACTGAACGTTTATTCTTCCCCTCCCACTACCTTATTGTGGGTTAGCTTCCACATATCAGAGAAAATATTTGACCTTTGGTTTTGGGGGGAATGACATATTTCACTTAGCATAATAGTCTCCAGATCCATCCATTTACTGGTGAATATCATAAAGTCATTCTTCTTAATGGTGAATAATACTCCATTATGTATATATACTACATATTCTTTATCCATTCATCTGTTGAAGGGCACCTAGATTTGCTTCATAGCTTATTTATTGTGACTTGTGCTGCCATAGAAAAATGACTCATCATGTTTAAAGGCAAACCAACCCAGATCTCAGCCAATTTCTCAGTCCAAACCCTAAAAGCTAGGAGATCTTGGAATAATATATACCAAGCTGGGTTTGATCCCCATTTCAAATATATGTGTGTGTGTATGTGTGTGTGTGTGTGTATAGACATGTACATACATGTATATTTGTATAAGTGTGTGCATATATATGTATATACACAAATATATGTATACATATGTGCATGTGTCAAGCTCTTACAACAGCCATTTTAACACATACCTTTCTCATTACTAGCATAAATACATCCAAAACAAAGGCTATGTATCATTTACTTTTTAACATCATATGCACCAGTGATTCTGCTAATAATCTCCCATTGTATCTTAATACCCATCACTTCATTTTAAACACAACAGGCACTGAGATATTTCAGTGCATACATTGATGAAGGTATCTTGGAAATTTAAAAATCATGTATATCAAACAGTATTTTGAGACATGACAGTGGGCAATAGTTCACTGGGGGTGATGATGTCTGAGACAGGTGAGAAAGGAGACTTCAGTTTCTCATCTCACCAAAACTAGAATCAATAAGCTAGATTTTCCTCTATTGCAAAATATTCATTAAAGAAGATGTATGTTTCATAGACAAAGCCTCATATTTGGGGTCAGAAATCATGTCCCCAAAAATCTGTTCCACCTTTTGCTTATGTGACCTTATGCTTCAGGGAGCTTAGCTCCTCATCTATAAAATGGAAACCATAACAACAAACTTAAAGGCATTTTAGTGAGAATTAAAGGATGACTTTACATAATTGCCCAATGCCACAAGCATCAAAGAATTGAAACTCAGCATATATTTATAGAAGAGAAAGAGGGAGGGAAGGCAGGAAACAGGTGTTGCAAAGGCACAAAGGAAATAAGCCAAGGAGAAAAAAACATGACATGAATTCTGGGAAACAGTCACCAAATGGATCACACTCAATTTCAGCTATTGCTTAAAATGAAGAAATGTATTGGCAAAATAAGACTCACTAGTAAGCACTCCTTTGCTTATTGATGATGGCTAACCCCAATAAAATTAGTTTTCCTTGATAGGCAGAATCAATATTATTAAAATGGCCATACTACCCAAAGTGGTACACAGATTCAATGCAATCCCAATTAAAATCCCAAAGTCCTTTCTTACAGAAATAGAAAAGGCAATTATGAAATTCCTTTGGAAAAATAAGAGACCCAGAATAGCCAAAGCTATCCTGAGCAAGAAGAGTGAAGCAGGAGGCATCACAATACCAGACCTTAAACTTTACTACAAAGCTATAGTAACAAAAACGGCATGGTACTGGCACCAAAATAGACATGTAGACCAATGGTACAGAATAGAAGACACAGAGAGTAATGCACATAAATACAGCTATCTCATACTAGACAAAGGTGCCAAAAACATTCATTGGAAAAAAGATAGACTTTTCAACAAATGGTGCTGGGAAAACTGGAAATCCATTTGCAGTAAAATGAAACTAAACCTCTACCTCTCACCATGCACAAAACTCAATTCAAAGTGGATCAAAGACCTAGGAATTAGACCAGAGACCCTGTGTCTCATTGAGGAAAAAGTAGGTTCAAATCTTCATCACGTTGGATTAGGCCCCGAATTCCTTAACAAGACTCCTATAGCACAAGAAATAAAAGCAAGAATCAATAAATGGGATGGACTTAAACTAAAAAGCTTGTTCTCAGCAAAATAAACTATCAAGGAGGTGAACAGAGAGCCTACATTCTGGAGCAAATTTTTGCCACACGCACATCAGATAGAGCACTGATCTC
>CM053417.1:93430833-93474360 GCA_028644305.1 Xerus rutilus | reverse complement strand
CAGCACGTTCCCTTCAGCTTGAACCTTTCAGTTTGATTGTTATTTCCAATAAAGTTATTTGGTTTTTAATGAACAAAGGTGTCCAGTTGTGTGTGTGTGTGTGTGTGTGTGTAAAACTCTCACTTTTCAAGAATGAGGGTAGATCCCTGTGTATCCATGATTCTTTCTGCCCTCGCATGCCCCATCCACAGGCTGCTCAGAATCTACATGGGCAAAAAGGAAAGGTATTCTATGAGCCCCTGGAAACACAAAATGAGTCTTTCCTTATAAACAATGTGTGCAAGAGGGATGGGACCATGTGGGAAGATGTCATGGGATCTTTGTGGCTATTCACTGCTGGGTAAAAGCATAAGAACATGGTGCCTCTAGGGAATAAGTGAAGGGAATGGGATTGAGCATGTAAAAAATAAAGGAATCTTAAACTTTACCTGAAAACTTTTAGCTTGTACTCTGAAGAGGACACAAAGTGTATGATTTTACTATCCTCTAATAAGGAATTTATGACAAAAACACTACTAGTTTTAACTGATGGGGACAGATTTTTCAAAATGAGGGGAGGCTCTTAGAATTCTTGGATTCATCTGAAATAGACAATTCAGGTATGAACACGTACTATTCTTCAAAATAAAATGTCCCCCAAGGTGATTAAGAGATTATCAGGGATACCACCCAGATTTCATCAAGCCAGAAACTTACCTGAAGGTTTGGTAGCAAGACCACCCTGTAGATAGAACCTTGTGGGTGAGTCCACTCCTAAGAAGCCTTGTTACAGGGACCACCAGGCAAAGCCATGAGTGAGGAAACTACATGGAAAGCCAATGGAGTGACATTACCACTCCACTGGGCTGCAGAGCAGAGTATAGAACCAAAATGATCATTCTTAATCCTTAAAATGTAATGGAATGTTTGCTTTGGTTTTAGACTTTCATGGTACCCACCACTCTTTCCTTGGTTCTTATTTGTACTTTTTGGATTGGGAATATCTGTTGTTTGCTTGTCCTACCATTGTATTTTGGAAACATAACTTGTTGTTTTCACAGGTTCAAAGCTGAGAGAATTTTTGCCTCAGGATTAATTCTTGCAGAGAAAGGCCATCCATGGAGCTGAAACAACCATGCATGGCCACAGTCACCAGTTCTTTCAACCATGCCAGAAAGATTTCAGACATATCACACATAGTAGCAAGCATGACTTTATTAGAAAAGATAGAATAAGGGAAAAGAGAACATTTTCAAGGGAGAAAGGGAAAGTGGTTTTCTCAGAGAGGAGAAGACTGGGTGCTCCTCTTGCCTTCTTGTTTTATTGGGGGTTCTAGGGAAGTTTCCAGAGAGTGTTGCCCAAGTCCACCTATTCACTTTTGGCTGATAGCAGGATAGCATCAGACTTTCAAATCTGTATTGCACATGGTCCTACACCATGGAAGGGAGATTTTACTATTATAATGACATCTTAAAGATCTAAGGCAACTCTGAGTCACCTTGGCCCGTACTGACCAGCTCTAATTGGCACTTGTTCTTACAGATTTCTATGGTCTTGGAGCTTTGCTTCTAATTATCCTGTTTCCCAGAGTTCTGGAATCTGGTCTGTTGTAAAGATCACAAAATTTCCCCACTTCAAGGTAACTTGTGTTCTTATCAGCAGGGAAGAGATTTTTAGGCCTGCATTTCTCCTGCAAGTACCTGATTGGTTGCTGAGGAATGCAGCATATTCTATTGACTGGAGCTAGGCAGTGTCAGAGCAGCCTTAGCCAAATTGCCCTTTAAAAGAAAGCATGTGAGCCGGGTGTGGTGGCCCATGCCTGTAATCCCAGCACTTTGGGAGACTGAAACAGAGAATCGCGAAGGCTTGGTAGCAAGACCAAGCCAGCCTCAGCAACTGTGGGGCACTAAGCAACTCAGTGAGACCCTGTCTCTAAATAAAACACAAAATAGGGCTGGTGATGTGGTTCAGTGGTCAAGTGCCCCTGAGTTCAAATCTCCGGTACCAAAAAAAGAAAAAAGAAAGCATGTGGGGGTCAGTATAGTGGGCCCAGTCTATAGAGTTATCCACCACTCACATCTGTTTGTTATCTCTCAAAATCGTATCTCACCCATATTTGATTTAAATAAGAATTTGGCTTTTAGACTTTAAAGTTGATCCTGGAATGAGTTATAATCTGTAGAGCTGTTTGGATATGTGATAGTTAATATTTTTTTAAATTTTTTTTAGTTGTAGATGGACAAAATACCTTTATTTTATTTATTTTATGTGGTGCTGAGGATCAAACCCAGGGCCCCCCATGTGCTAAGCGAGCACTCTGCCACTGAGCTATAACCCTAGCCCTTGATGGTTAATATTATATGTCCATTTAACTAGGCTAAGAGATACCTAAATAGCTATTAAAACGTTATTTCTGGGTATATTTGTGAGGATGTTGAAAAGATTGAAGGATGATAGAAAAGATTGGCATTTGAATCAATTGACTGAGTAAAAAAGATCTGCTGTCAGCACTATGGGCAGGCATAATCCAAATTGTTGAGGACCAGGACAGAACAAAAAAGTTGAGGGCTGGGCATGGTGCCAATGACATATAATCCCAGTTACTTGGGAGACTGATGTGGGAGGATTTTGAGTTCTAGCCCAGCCTGGGAAACATAGTGAGATTTCTGTCTAAAAAACAAACAAATACATACAGTGTGGAGGAAGGGGAAATAACTTTCTCCTTGAGGTAGTACATCCATTTTTTTTCTGCCTTTAAGCATTGGAGCTTATGGTTCTCAGGCCTTTCGCCTCGTGCCAGATGTTATAGGATCTCCCGAGAAGGGAAGTCTTGGAAGGTGCCTTGTAGCCACAGCATCTCCAGCTGGTGAGGCCAGTTTCCTGAATGCAGATGTAGAGGCAGGAGCCAAGAATCCTGGATTAGAGCTTCAAGAAACAGTTGTAGGCTAGTCATTGTCCTCCTTGAGAATCTGAAAATCCCTGAGGAGAAGCTGACTAAATGTCTGATTAGAAACCTGCTGAATTTGAGATTGAATAAATTTGAACAGACATGGCAGGGGAAGGCAGATACGCATAGGTCCCAGTATAGGAAGAAGCATCTGTACAAGGGAATTTTGAAAAAACCCATGAGCCTGTCTCCCTTTGGAGTCATCTGATCAGTCAGATCCTGAAGGCATTTGATGATCTCGTCTACCAAACTTAACTCATTTTCACTTAAATGATGAAAGGTGTTGACATTCTTCTTGACCACTCCAGTTTCGTTGTGTTGCATCCAACCCGCACCTCTCCCCAAGAAGTGCAGCCCAGACAACTCTGCAGAAGCATCAAAGTTTATTGAGGAAATAGGCACACAGGACAATCGACTGGGGTCAGCTCTCCTTTCCTTCAGAGAGTGACCCCGAAGTGAGGGTTTCAGAAGTTATTATAGGGTGGGCTAGCTACATGACTCAGGAAAACATGATTTGGCAGGTATTCAACCTATAGTTATTTACAGTTCAGCCATGACGGCGCCTCCTATGTCCCTTTTCAGTTCCTGGAACTTTAGGTAACTGACCACGGGGTCTGGCAGCCTGTGGTTTTGCCCCCATATCCGTGAGAAGCAAGCATTGCAAAGCATTAATCACAGAAGCACAAAGAGCAGGTTAGCAGATACATGCAGCCTGAGCCAGAGTGACTCCATTTTGAGTTTGGATTTTACGCTTGATATAGTAGCGGCATTCTTCTTTCAGGAATAGGCATGTTCCTGCTTTGTCTGCTGTGAGGAGACTAGGGCTCAATGGAACTTGGGCAATAGATGTTATCTGCCATTGTAGGGAGACTAGAGAGGTGGCCAATGCCTCTACCGCTTCTCGAAGTTGTTGTTCAAGCTTCTGAGTAGCAGTTACTGCATAACCAAGTCCTCCTGCTCCCAGACCAGAGGCAGTGAGTGAGGAGGCCAGGGTGAGCCCAACTACTACTGGTAGGAAGACAGCTTGTCTTGCCCTGAAAGGGAGGTGGTAACCAGCCATGTTAATTCAGCCTCTCTGTACAGAGTTAATTGAGGAACCAAGGTGGAGGGAACACAAAAGGTGAAGGGCATGCTGAGGCTTAGATTTTTTGTTAGGACACCATTGCACCAGAAAAAAAGAACCCTGGTGGAGCAATGGTTGGGAGAAGAGATTTGAATGATCTGGTCACAGGGAGCTGAACCAGAGGAAGTGTAGCTTCAGGAGAAATTCCCTGATGAATTACGAAAAAGAGGTACTTCCTTAAAGGCCAGAGAGAGGGGCCCTTGGGGTCGATTTGAGGTATCGAGAGGAACATCAATAGGAGTCGCAGTTGTGATCCAAACCTGCACAGAGGAAACAGTCTGAAATGTTATTAACTTTGGATAAATTGAGAAGCTGAAGGCCTTCACGTATTAGGACCTTCCATGAAAAAGGGTCAGCTTTAGGATGGGCAATTGCATCTAGCTGTTGTTGGAATTATTTCTCTTGCTCCTGGATGGTTATGTGAATTTGAGAGAGCACTTGTATATAAGTTTTCCAGATTCTGATCAATAAATAATCTCTCATTAGGAAGTATAAGGGCTGAGAATTTGTCCCCATAACAAGGCTGGAGAAGACAAGGCATGTAAGCATAGTATTTAATTTTTTTTTTAAATTTTATTTTTTAGTTGTAGATGGATACAATATCTTTATTTTATTTATTTTTATGTGGTGCTGAGGATTGAACCCAGTGCCTCATGCATGCGAGGCAAGTGCTCTACCACTGAGCCACAATCCCAGCCCCAATAGTATTTAATTTTTAATGTCACAGATATCTATCTTTTAATACATAGTTAAGCGAGTTAATACCATCTTATTTTGTAAAATATCTTTATATCAGCATGACCTCTGTTTAGTAGAGGTCCCTTTTATTTTATTACTTAGGGGTAGATAATTATACTGGCCAACATTAAGCCTACCTGTGTAGGTTAGAAGATCAGTAGGCCACAAATTGACTAAAAACTTTTGACTCTGGCAGTTTCTCTTGATAGTTACCACACATTCCTGCCTAAGAATCTTTTGTAGCCTCTAGTCTTATTTATTCTGGAGGGATAATATAAGTATGTTACATTAAACTATTTTTTAAATGCCCAGGAATGGCTGCTTTGGTTTTGCAAAGTGTTTAAGATGAAGCAGGTCAAACTGACTTTTGTTCTTATCTATCCTTAAGAGTCATCTGAGTTCTCCTGGGAGTCACTCTTGGGGAACTTGAGAGCAGTTTCTCAGCTTTGCTAGTGCCATTTGTGGTAGGATGGGTAGAGGTCTTGCTGACCATGTGGCTTCCCTGGGAAGCATGAGGGATGTCTCCCTTTTCCAATGACCCATCTCTTAATAGTATGGCACTGATTGGCTTTCAGCTCTCCAGTGGTCTCATTAATCTTCCTGATCAGGAGGTTATGTGGCCCAGATTTGTAAAGCTCTTTAGAGAAGTTCCCTTGTTTCTTGGATGCAGGCTGACTCAGACGGTAAGAACCAAATACTGGTTTTCTTGGCCTTTTTCATTTAACTTTAGTTTTTAAGTCTTGATCTTAAACACTCAGCAAGTCAAATTTACCAGTCTTAAAGTAAGGGTACTGGGCTTTTACTTTAATGTCGATCTGTCCTGTAGGCGATGGCTTATTTATCTTAAATTAATTTGAGTTGTTTGTTTTTGAAGCAGTATCACTGTAAAACATTAACAGGCAATAGTCATAGAGTTTAAGGAAAATACAAAATAAAATTAACAAGAGTAAAAACATATTTACTTTGTGTAATAGCTATCTCGAATTTTGACTGAGTTATACATTATATTCCCATTTGAGATCCTAGTAATCTTTACAACAAAATCAATCCTTTGAATATAACTTTAAATAAACTGGAGTCTGGTTTACTTTGAAGTCATTGTAACATGTATTAAGCTGGGAGACAGAACCTTATCTCAGGTAAGGCAGGGCTCCTTACAAATCTTAAAGTGCGTTAGGTCTGAAGTTGATCTTTGTTTCTTAAATATCATTTTAAAAAGTTTACATATATTGTTTCCTGAGTCCACATGAATGTTAGTTAATATAATATGATATTACATTTAAAAAAGGAATTAAAAAAAGGCTGAGAGGGCTTTTAACTTTACTTTTGTGTGGAAAATTAGCAAAATGTTATTATGTCTCACAATATTAAACTTCAAATAGAGTAGGCCCTCATTTACTTAAAAGATATGTTTAAATTTTACCCCAATGTAAAAAGTAACATAAAACTTTATCTTACTGATTACAGGTTTAGTTATAGAACATTAAATGATATAAATAAGTCCTCAATAAAATTTGTTATCCTTATAAGTCTAAAAGTACTGTACAACTTTTTTGGAGAACACCAGCTTGATATAATGCTCTCTGAAACCTTCTCCTTTAAAGACTTGCATACCTGGAAGATATGAACACATTTAATATACAAATAGGACTAATAGCACCATAATTATATTGATGTTATTATATTAACCAAGTTTAGTTCTCAGAGAAAAATCTAGACTCTGTAACATAGTACAGTACTCCAAAATAACAGTTGTTATTTAGCCACAGTTGTATAAACCTTAATTTCTTTCAGACTTAGTTTCCCCAAGTAATAAAACCTGAAAAATAAAAGAAAATTATCTTGATAAGAGCAGAACAATGTTTCAAACTTTGTTTTATACTAGTACATTAAATTTTCTACAATCTTTAATTTCTATTTCCCCATCTATTAATTCCTTCTGTTCACATCCCAAAACAATCCTTGAAAATTTCTGAACTTAGACAAATTACTCCGTTTTAATGATAAGAAATACTTTATGTTATTTACAGTACTCCAGTTGAAACAGTAGAAACTTTCAGGCCTTCATATATAGAAATCTATAAACCTTTGTATATAGAAATATATTTGTTTACCTTTTCGTGAAAACACAATTTTCAAGTATATAGAATTATACCTGTTGTGTTTTAACTTAGTAATTTTGTTTTTAGTGATGACAAAGCAAATTTAAACCTTTTTTAAAAAAATTTACCATTTATGAAAACACCAAAAATGTTACCCTATGGAATTCAAAGGAGTTAAAAGTACTTGATATTAGATTTACCAGTTAGCATTTTAACTGTGAATTAATTATATGTCTAACAAACACATTTGAGTAATCCAATGTTAAATCTTATTTACTTATTTTTATTATAAAAACTAAGATATTAGACGAGTATATTCAACAGTATTAGCCATTTCTCCCTTGTTGAAGACAAGTCCTAGGAACAATGGATATTAGACGTTTTATAGACATTAATATTTTATTAGTTTTTTGACCACCTAGAAAGACTCATGAGTTAATTTTAAAGACATCTTTACTTTTATCTGTTTACACAATTTAAATTGAACCTTCTAAATCACGTGAATTAAAGGTACTTGGATCCATTTTTTAGATTTTAATTCATGAGCACTCATCTATCTATGTATATGATAAATGGACATACACACATATAGACATACAACACATAACACAAGTGTGCACACAAAATACAATACCAAAAGGCCTTGTAGTTTCCTGCCGGTAAATTTCCATTGCAATGTTAGATGTTTAAAAACCCCATTGAATAAAACTAGGACTGATCAGAAAAACATTAACTTAGATGTGAAGGATTAAAATCATGAGCTCAAGGATTATATAGAACTTGAGAAAAGCAAGAGTCTTAGAAAAAATCACATGGCCGGTAACTGTTTATATTTTGGCTAAGGCTAGCCAAATAAAAGACACTTTTTCCTTGGGTTTCATACTAGTCTCCTACTAAGCCTACAGCTTCATTTATTTACATTTCAAAGTAAGTCCTTTCTGAGATCTGGGAGAAGCTGAGGGAACTGCTAAGGTAAAGTTTGTCAAGATTTCTTAAAACACAGCTCAAAGGAGTGTCAGGCTTACAACGCAAATAAAGGGAACCTGGATGCTTTCTTACTAACCATCCCCAGTCTTTCAGCCTTACAGTCTGGGTGGCTAAGGTCTGGTTGGTGGGGGAAGGGAAAGAGTTGTATAGAGGGCGGAAGAATTGTGATTGCAGGGGGGAGGGGGGAGCTGAAGGTAGAGGGAGGTGCAGACAAGTTAGGAAGGGCGGATGGCTGAGGAATCTGTGGTTGGGGTGGTTGTTGCACCTGGGGAGGAAATCGATAGAGGAGGGCTCATTTGCTGGATCAAAGTCTATGGAGGAAAGGTTACGAGGAGAAAGATCAGGAGGGATTGGAGTGTAAAAGAGAAAAACACTGAATATAAGAGACCCCTGCCCATTCTTTTGATCGCTCACAGAAGTTGTATAAATCCCTGAGTAAGGCGGGATCAAGAGACCCAGTAAGAAGCCAGATGTGACCGTTGTCCAATGTGTAGGCAGGACAATCTTGGGTATAGAGTTTCATAAGTTTTTTCCATTTTATGTCAGGAAGAAGGCTCAAGGTAGAGAGATTGTCAAAGAGACACTGAAGGGGAGAGTCTGCCGGGAGGGAGGCACCTGTTCCCATCCTGTCACTCAGAGTCTGAAACATGTCCTAAAGGGCATCCCCAAGTAGGACAGGAATAAACAACGGAGAAGACTGACCAGATGAATTGGATCGTCATCCAAATCGCTGGAGTCTGATCTCTCCTGGAGAGGTCAGAGTCAAGGATCGCCTGGCACCAGGATTTTTGGAGACCCTTCCTGGAGGGGCTGGAGAGTTTGATCCTGACAGCAGTGGAGGTAAACAGGGAGGTGTCAGGTTACTCATGCAGGCAGAATCCGAGATAAAAGGAAAGGAGGAAGGAGGGAGAAGGTAAAGGGTCTAAGAGAGTGAGATGGAGACTGAGGGTCCACCTTAATCTCTTTGAAAGGGGAACTCACCAGATGAAGGTCATGGTATGCACAGAGAGGTGCAATTGAAAGAATGGGCAAAGGCTACTGGAGGTGTGGTCTCAAGTTTGGGGATGAAGGGCCTTGATAGGGAGGCTCACCCTCATCCCAGGTTTCGGCACCAATGAAAGGTTTGCTCTGAACTGGACACAACACACTCCAAGGGATCTTTATTTATGGGGGTCAGTGCAAGTGGACACTCAAAGGGAAGAGGGGGCAGAGCATGGGATTTTATAAGGTCTGAGGTAAAATGCATTGTGGATTGGTTATTTCAGGCTGGTGTGTCAGGTAAGGATCAGTGGTCTGGCTGTGACACCCCTGAAGTCACTTCTAGGAGTTGAAAGTTAACTCAGAAGGTTAGGATTTGTTAATCTGGGCGGGAAGCTCGGGCAGGAAACTGCCTGGGTGGGGACTGACATAGGCTTTAGAGAAGGGAGGGCTCAAACTGGGTATGGGGAGGGCTGTTTCTACCTTACATTGCCCACCCACTTTCAAGCACTTGTTTGATTTCTTGTGGCATCTCCTTATTTCTAGCAATTTTGTCACCCAACATGGAGTTCCGTATATTACCTAGGGGCCACAGGGATCCCCTCTCCTCAGAGGATATATATCTGTGCCCATGTCTGCTGCCTCGTTGCAGTAGCCTCAGAGTGGGGAAGGAAACTGCAATCCCCAAGGTCAACAAAGGACCCAAAATCTGAAGCAGATCAGAAGTGGATCAGCAATACAGGGAAAGGGCCTAAGCAAGTACAGTGGGGACCAAGTAATTCTGTGCACTGACCAAGGTAGGAAAATCTATTCTCAACTTTGAGAGAGAAGTACGTCTTTGGTGGTTGGGCCATCCCAGGGTTACTTACGTAAGTGTGACCACAAGATCACACCTAGGAAAATGGTATGGAAGTATGCAAGAAATCCCTAGTAAGTGGGATTGAGCATACAGGGGACCAGGGTATGCAAGAAATCTCCAATAAGGGGGATTGAACACATGAGGGTAGGGGCGGGGCAAAAAGTTACATGCACAAATGGAAACTCAGTTACATGAACCTACCAAAAATGAGGAGTAAAAGCCAGGTGCGGTAGCGCACGCCAGTAATCCCAGCACTTTGTGAGGCTGAGACAGGAGAATCATGAGTTCAAAGTCAGCCTCAGCAACGGTGAGGCCCTAAGCACCTCAATGAGACCCTGTCTCTACATAAAACACAAAATAGGGCTGGGGATGTGGCTCAGTGGTCGAGTACCCCTGAGTTCAATCCCTGGTACCAAAAAAAAAAATGAGAAGTAAAAATTCTTAGGCTAGGAACAAGAAAAAGTAATGGAGGGGCTGGGGTTGTGGCTCAGTGGTAGAACGCTTGCTCCACATGTGTGAGGCACTGGGTTTGATTCTCAGCACCACATATAAATAAATGAATAAAATAAAGGTCCATCAACAACTAAAAAAATTTAAAATAAATAAATATTTTAAAAAGTAAAAGTAATTAAAAGAGCCCATATATATAAATCTTCTCCTTTGAAGAGTCCTAAGCAGGGAGAATAAACAATGGTGATGGTGGGAGTATATCTTCCCCATGGAGGACGAATGAACCTTTGATTTCAGCATCCACCATAGGTGGCAGACTCTATTCCAAATGTTTCCAACTGCACAGGCTCTTTTCATTTCTAGGTCATACTTTAAAATATCTGTGATAAGATCTGAGAGTGGGGCGCAGTGGTGCACGCCTATAATCCCAGCACTTTGGGAGGATGAGAAAGGAGAATCGCGAGTTCAAAGTCAGCCTCAGCAGCGGTGAGGTGCTAAGCAACTCAGTGAGACCCTGTCTCTAGGTAAAACACAAAATAGGGCTGGGGATGTGGCTCAGTGGTCGAGTACCCCTGAGTTCAATCCCCAGTACCCACCCCCCAAAAAAAGTCTGTGATAGGCTTTATTTTACCTGCTAAAAAGCTACAAGATCTTCGTTTCCTGTTTTATGTATGTGTGCACACCTGTGTGTTCTATTGTTGTTGTCTATATATATTTTTGTGATGGACACCCTATCAAAATTGGCTTATAGATAAATGAGTACACATAATTTTAATTAATGGATTCATTAATTTCAGTTCATGTGATTTAAATAAAATGTTAACAAAAAGGGTCAATCTGAATTGGTAAGAGTAAAGATGCCTTTGAAATTACTAACCCCATTGCTTCTAGGCCTTTTGGCTAAGATCAAGTGTGAAATTACTAACCCACAATTCCTTTTCTAGGTGGCCAGCTAATCAGAGTGCTGATGAATAAGAATAGTCAATGGTCAGCAATCAGAAACGATGGGCCCCAATTGAGATCTTGTTCAAAGCCAAAGGCCACACCAAGATGCTAACTGGTAGAACTATTAATGGGCAGTTTCAAGGCCTATTTCAAATGTAAATGACCATGAGGATCACCTGTGGGAATACTCCAGCCAGCTCCTTTGTCCCAGAGGCTGGAAAAATTGAAGGTGGGGGTGACCAGACAAGAGTTACAAGAAGGATTAAAATTCAGGCTAAAGGACAAAACCAATGGCCTTGATTCTTTTTCAATGCCTATTTAATATATAAAGCCCTAAGCTAGCACACCAAAATGGGTTTTTTCTGATATCTGGTCCCCTCTCACATGGCCAGATCCTGATCTATTTATTCTTCCCTTCCATCATTGTCCATGGATTTTATTCTTCAAATGTTCAAGACAAAAGCCCAGGAGGAAGTGGGCAAAGCAAGGAATCCAGTTATCTCAATACTCTGGCTTCATCTTGGAGGGTGTACAGGAATCTTCAGAAAGGTGAGTGAAACAGACTAATCATTTTGCTTTTCTTCCAGGAGTCCTACACTCCATTTTATAAATTCTGTCTCTATTAAAAATTCGGGGACCCTGTCACCACTTAAAAGTGGATGTGGCTGCTGGACTTAAGACACAGGGGAAAGGCCTTGCTGGAATGTGATTTATCAATCCCTCTCTACCTTTGGCAAAGAGAATGTTGCTCTGATCTTGCTTCAGTCTCCTTCCAAAGTAATCCATTTGGTTGAGAAACTGAGGTCTGTCTTAGAAGCAGCCTAAGTCTCTTGCTGGGGCTACTCCTCAGTGTGAACGCAGAGTCTCTAGAGATAACTGAATGCCAATCAATCACACATGGAAGCTCTGTCGCCACTTTAATCACCTTTCATGGCCTCTCACCTGATGGTGGAGGGAGGGCCTCCCTCGGTAGCCCCTTGGATCCCAGGCTGAGGTAACTTCTCAGCATGATCTGACAACTCCAAGGCAGAGCCCTACCGGTCAATCTGCCAATGCATGAGTGAACTGGCCCTTTCTTTCTCTTTCTCTGGCTTGCAACAACTTCCCCCAGGAAAATGGCACTCAGTCTCAGATCCTGTCCCACTGATATGCAGTTTTGTCAGTTTATACCTAATCAGACTATAGGGAAAGATATTCTTATCCTTCTAGGAAGAATAGTGAGTCCTTAGATTTCTAACACTGCCAGTTTCCCTAGGAAAACCCCATAGCTCTCATTTTAATTGCTCTAAGACATTTTTTCCACTGCCTCCTTACCTACTAGATTAAATAAGGATAGCAGAGTCAATTATCATCTACTCCTTCTCTCTTCCTGATCTCAAATTTTGGGTCTGTTACAGTGAGGACATCATCTTTGGCTCTATAAATTAGATTCCTTTAAACAACCACCAGCATGACAGGACATTCATAAGGATTGTTTCAAAATATACATTTAAGAAAGGATCTAAAACTAGGAAAAAACAAAAAATAAAGTTATAGGTATGGAAATATATTTTTATATAAAAAATTAGAATGTAAACTGGGTGCAGTGGCACATGCCTGTAATCCCAGTGGCTCAGGAGACTGAGGCAGGAGGATTGCAAGTTCAAAGCCAGCCTTAGTAATGGTGAGGCACTAAGCAACTCCATGAGATCCTGTCTCTAAATAAAATACAATAGGACTGGGAATGTGGCTCAATGTTTGAGTGCCCCCAAGTTGAATCCCTGGTGCCCTCCCCCTCCAAAAAAAAAATAGAAGGTGAAAGAAATGTTTCTGAATGAGAAAATATTTTTGTATGGTAGAGTAATATTCTTGTTCTAAGATCCAGGATTAAAGAGGACAAAACTAAGGATGTAAACAAGTTGTATAATGGCTAAGCTGCAGAAGGTTTAGGGAAGGTAAATCCCAAAAAGTTTTCATATATGATCAAATTGGCTATAATTAGCATCATCGTTAAAGTTATTCTAATCTTAATGTACTGATAGGAAGCAAAGTCTGAACATTGATGTGCTCTTATCTATCATGATAATTTTCTTGTGTCTGCTAGGTTTTATTATTCAGGAGACTGATCTTAAAGGAATTAGAGTTTGTACAACTCTGGCAAAACAAACTGATGAACCCAGCCTAATTCTATCTTAAGATTGAAAGCCATTTTGACAAGAGGTCATAAAGGTTTATTTTTTGTTTTACTTGCTTGGACCATGTTTGGCTTTGATTAGGTAACTGCCCTCCTTAAAATCTCAGTGGCACCCCCATGCTAGAACCTGAGTTTACTCCCTATCTAAAGCTGTTAAGTCATGTAAATCATTGATTTTTTTATCTGCTTCTGTATTGCATTTGCCAGAACCCTGTCAGTTGAAAATTCCTAAGATACTTACCTTTATAATTCTCTGTGTTATAAAAACCTCCCTGCTCCTATACAAAGCTGCTGCCCTCACTTTTTGAAGGGGCCAGCCGCTGTACAGCTACTTTGTGTGCACAATATAAGCTTGCTTAATTTGATTTAAAATTGGAGTTGGTGGTCCTTTCTTTGCATACTGGGTTAAACACAAACAACTGTTATTTTAGGTTATTCCCCTACACTGTAAATACTAAATTTTTCTTTAAAGGTTAAACTTGGTTAATATAAGGACATCAGTGTAGTTGTGGTACTGTTACTGGCTTCTTTGTATATTAGATGTATTCGTGTCCTCCAGGTAAAATGTAAAGCTTAGGAGAACACATTATCAATCTGATGCTCTCCAAACTAAGATTGTCTGTAGCAGTAGTCTCCTTCAGAATTATATAAAAATAACAAATTTAGTTGGGGATTTATTGATGTCATTTAAAATTTTGTAGTTGGATAAAAATAGTCTGTTATCAACAAGTGATATATATAAAATGTTGTGTCACTCTTTACACTGGGATGGAAATTTAAATATATTTTTAGAAGGTAATAAGAATAGTCTGATATATTTAAAGGTTGACAATGTGGAATATGAAAACATTTTGCCACTTTTCCACACACAAAAAAAGCTAAGAGCTCTTAGTTTTTGTTTGATTCATGTTTCAGATGTAATGTTTTACTGTGTTATTTGTCAAGAGCCCTACCTCATGTAAGTCTCTGCCTCTCACCCTACTCCATGTTAGAATGGCTCCAAAGTAAGCTAGATTTAAGCTCATTTAAAATTATATTCACAAGATAGACTTTTGTTGTAAAGATCACTGTGATCTCAAAATAACCAAGGGCTAAAATACAAAACTAAGGAAAGGTTTGGGTAAATTATAAAAAATATATAGCATTATAAGAGAGTTTTAAAAGAAAGTAAAATTTGTAAATCTCATATGTGATTAAGTTGATAAATTTATATGTCTTCATGGAGGCAAAATAGATACCAAAGATGAATAGGTATTATTATAGAAGTTACATTTCTTGGTTCAAAGCTATTACACAACTGAATGTTTTTGGTCTTGTTAATTTCATTTTGTATTTTCCTTATAAATCTTTTTAACTTTTGCCTGTTAGTATTTTAAACAAGTATTCCTTCTAACAGGAAACCTGAATTAATTTTGAAATAAGTCATCACCTATAGGACAAAAAAATATAAGGCTGACTTCCAGAACTAATACTGACCCCAATTAAAAGGAAGAGGTAAATAAATATAAAGTTATAGGCATTAAAGTTAAAATCCAGTACTCTCACTTTACGACTGATGAACCTGGCTTGCTGGACGTTTAAAACCAAAACCAAAAGCCAGGAAATGAGAAGGCCAGGGGAAAATAGTCACTATTTTGGCTGTTGCCTTCTGAGGTCAGCAAGGACCCAGGAAACCTAGGACTTCTCTAAGGGCCTTTCCTACCATTCGGGGTGTCAACTGATCCCCAATCAGGGGGATCAAAGGGACCCTGGAGACCAGGAAGCCAACCAGTTCATACTCTGCAAAGAAGAGAGTCATTGGAGAAGGAAATATCCCTGATGCTTCCACAGGAAGCCACATGAGATCAGCAAACCCTGTCCCATCCTGGCAGATGGCACTCAAGAAGATAAGTGGTTACTCACAAGTTCCCAAAGTGACCTTCTGAGGAATCTCAGCTGACCATTCATAATAGATAGGAAGGAATAAGGTTAATTTTGACCAGCTTGGTCTTAAATACCTGGCAGGAGAGTATAACCAAAGCAGAGTCCTACATGGGCATTTAAAAAAAATGTTTTTTAAAAAATGTAACTAGAAATGTACATTTATATCAATCTTCTGAAAATAAGTAAAACTGGGAAGTTATAAAAAATGTGGTTTCTTTTTACAGGAATGCCTAATACACAAGTTTGTTCTGAGTCAATTTGAGACCTGTTTTTTTTTTCTTTTCTAGTATGATTATTATAAACTGTTGCTCAGAGTCCCCTTCTAGAATTTACAACTTATCACTTCCAGCCTGGAGACTTTATTTTAATCAAGACCTGGAGGGAAAACAATCTTCAACTAGGCTGGGAAAGACCTTACCAAGTGCTCCTGATCACCAGGATGGTTGTCCAGACAGCTAAAAGGAGAGAACTCATTACCAGGGGTGATTTCCACCTCAAAAAGTTAATATGTCTAAGCCGGGCATGGTGGTGCATGCCTGTAATCTCAGCACTTTGGGAGGCTGAGACAGGAGAATCACAAGTTCAAAGCCAGCCTCAGCATCAGTGAGGCACTAAGCAATTCAGTGAGATCCTGTCTCTACATAAAACACAAAATAGGGCTGGGATGTGACCAGTGGTCGAATACCCCTAAGTTCAATTGTCGATAACAAAAAAAAAAGTTAATATGTCTAGGAAAGATGGCAATACCAAAGGATGCAATAAAAATGAAACTAAAGGGTATAAAAACAAAAACGGGAGATTCATGAGAAATAGAAAGTCTGGTGGTCCATTTTTAGAATATAGTATTCAGCCTTAATTGGATTCATTTGTAGCCATTTTAATGATAATCCTTCCCTTTTGCCCACCCCAATTTTAAAATTAGCCCATCACATAGATTATATCCCTGAGTCCTCTGATCAGGGCAAATAGCAGCTCTATGTTAGGTATATAAACAGGCAGACTGTCCACAGGTATGCTTGCTGGCCAGGTTCTGGTAGCATGCCCTTCTGGCAGAAGTAAAGTTTTGCCTTGCCCACCCACTTTTAAGCACGTATTTGATTTCTTGTGGCATCTGATATTTCTAAGAGAAGCTCAAGCAGACCAAGATATCTGGGGAGTTGCAAAATACTGATGCCTCTATTCAAACCTACTCAATTATACCCTCATGCAAGTATTGGACCAAACAAAATAAAAGTTTATGGAAACTACATTAATGAATTGACAGATATTGAAAGGGGCTTGGAAACCTTTCATTTGTATTGATGTTACACACAGAGACACACATGCACAATTTTACAAATTTTGTTTTGTCACAAATTGATCTACCATGAGCTCTCAAACTAGGGCTTACAATCCAAATCCAGCTCCCAAGTTTTTGTAATAAAGTTTTATTGCAACAGGAATGTGCTACTTCACTTTACTTTCTGTTACTGTAATGAAATACCTGAAAGTGTTAAATTATAAAAAGAAACAACTTATTTTAGCTAATAGTTTTCAGTCTATGATCAATTGGTCCTGTTACTTTCAGTCTGTTGGAAGATAGGACATCATGGCAGGAGATTGTGGCAGAGCAAAACCACTCATCTCATGGCCAAGAAGCAAAGAAAGAAGAAGAGGCTAGGGTCATAGAATATCCTTTGAAGGCACACTTCCAATGACTTATACAGCTCCCATCAGGTCCTGCCCCCTAAAATTTTAACTATCTACCAATAGTGCTACTCTGGGAAACAAGCCTTTAACACATGAACATTTGACAGGCATTCAAGATCCAAACTATAGAAAGGACCATGTCCACTTATTTACATTTTGAATGTGAGTCAGTTGAAAGCAAGAGAAGCAGGAGCTAATGGTGAGAAGGCACATATGAGGTGAAGATCTCTGAATGAAAAAGCCAACGAAGGTATCAGAAGAATGGGAGAGGGGATTAAATGTGCACAACGCACAGGGCCTAGTGCTTCACACGTGGTCACAGCACAATGCCTGGGTTAGCCTCCCTTTTTAAATATACTACACAGAGTTGAGAAAATGTTCCAGATATGGCCTGACTGGTCAAGAGGATTTTGACTTCCTCTGTGGAGACCATACATCCATGGTACAACAGCAGACCTACTGTGCAACCTTTTTTTTGGTACCAGGGATTGAACTCAGGGGCACCTGGCCAGTGAGCCACATCCCCAGCCCTATTTTGTATTTTATTTAGAGACAAGGTCTGAGTTGCTTAACGTCTCGCTTTTGCTGAGGCTGGCTTTGACCTTGTGATTCTCCTGTCTCAGCCTCCCAAAGTGCTGAGATTACAGGCATGAGCCGCTGCGCCAGGCCTGTGCAACCCTTTTAAGAGTTGCCTTCCTTAATTGGCTCATACAGAAATGTTCAAGCAACTACAACCACCAGAACTTCCATATGTATATAGAGAGAGACTCAAACTACACAAATTTATATTCTTACAGTTCTGGGGGCTTTGAGTCAAAGATGAAGTTTTCAGCAGATCTGGTTCAATTCCTAGGCCTCTCTCCTTGGTTTGTAGATGACCATCCTCTTCCTTGTCTTCACAGGGCATTTTTTTCTAAGTGTGCGTGTCTGCATCCTAACCTCTTCTTATAAATGAATAAGAATAATCAATGGTCAGGTAATCAGGGTAATGGGCCCAATTAAGGTCTTGTTCTTATATAAAGACCACACCCAGAGGCTAACCTGTAGAAACATTAATGGGCCCATCAAGGCCTTTTACGAATGTGAAGACCATAAAATGAAACTAGATTCATCAATATGAATGGCATCAGTTATATTGGACTAGAGCTCGCCTTCAAGACTTATTTATCTTAACTGCCTCTTTAAAGACCTATCCCCAAGTGCAGCCTCATTCTGAGGTACTGGAGGCTAATATTTCAACGTAAGAATTTGGGGAGACAATTTAGCCCCTGACAATTGTTTTTTTAATTTTTTTTTTAGTTGTAGATGGACACAATGTCTTCATTTTATTGGTTGGTATGTGGTGCTGAGGATCGAACCCAGGGCCTCACACATGCGAAGCAAGCGCTCTACCACTGAGCTACAATCCCAGCCCAAGCCCCTGATAATTGTGAATGAAAATTCCATTTCTCAAATGCTAGAAATTTGTCAAGACTTCTTGTCCCATTTTAACACAGGTTAGAAAGGCTCAAAAAAATTTAAAAGCTGAGAGAGAGTACAAACTGAATTTCTGTAACATGTAACAAGAGATTAGACCTCTTCAGCCGGCGCGGTGGCGCAAGCCTGTAATCCCAGCACTTAGGGAGGCGGAGACAGGAGAATCGCAAGTTCAAAGCCAGCCTCAGCAATGTCGAGGCACTAAGCAACTCAGTGAGACCCTGTCTCTACATAAAACACAAAATAGGGCTGCGGATGTGGCTCAGTGGTCAAGTGCCCCTGAGTTCAATCTCTAGTACCAAAAAAATAAAAATAAATAAAGAGATTAGACCTCTTCATACCAAAGGACAACTCTTAACAATTATTCACCAAGTGAAGAAATAACGTCTCCTCTCTACTAAGAATCGAATGTGTGAACTATTGAGCCTAAGAAAAAAAAACAAGACAAAGAAAATTCCATGATAGGGAAGGGGATCTTTGTGTTTTTGGGAGCTGGGTGGGTGTTGGGCCATGAATTTCTCCTTAGGAACAGGAGTACAGGTGTGTGTCTGGAGTTCTGGAGGAAGCCCTGCTACAAGAGCTACAGGGCTGCGTGCCCTGCAGATATGTGCTGGACTTCTGTTAGAGATGTTGGGTCGACTGCATCAAATCATCAGGATTCTCTCACCAATCACACACTGCCAAGGCGACGTATGGAGGTGAAGGAAAAACCAATAGTCCCTGAACATCAACTGCTAGCAGATAGTTGCTTTACATTCATGAGTTTTAATACAGTATTCACTCAAGATTAAGGTGCATCTCTTCTTATCCCTATTTCACAGATGGGTATGTTTGTTACCAGGAGCTCAGCCGGAGGCTTGGCTCTGGGGGTCTTAACAGGCTGGATTCAGTCAGCCGCCCATATCCGGACTAAGAAAAAAATTTTTTTCAATAATTTTCTTACTGTATCATCAAAAGCAGCAAGGACAGTCAACACCGGCTCGAAGGGAAAGAAATAAAGGTCCTGAAACGAAGCTATTTTCCAATCAAACAAAACAAAACTATCAAGGGCCAGCTTATGCGTTCCTCTCCTCCAAAATCCCCTGGCCACAGGCTTGTTCCCCGCCCCCTGGGGGCGTCATATCAAAATGTCGCCACTAGGGGCGCTGCCGCGGAGTCCTTCGATTCCGCTGAGGGTTGGGGAGGCCAGAGGCTCGACCCTGGGGTCCAAACAGGCTGGGTTGGATGGCCTGCCCGCGTTGAGAGTACGAGAAAAACAATACAAAAAGAAAAATGAATTTATTCGCAGGTTGGCCAGATTGGAAAGACACAAAACCGTTAGGATTAAATGTGGAAGAAAAAAATCAGGGGCCCACACTATGCACAAGTCCCAGGCTGTGTGGGGTTGCAAATCTGATTTGTAGGTCCTGGGGGCACCTTCCTGGGACCACGCACCCCTGTTCTGAGGGGCATTTTCTGGTTCAGCTTCCCTTCTCCGCAGGAGATGATCGCCTGTAGGAAGCTAAGAAGGAGAAATAAAAAACTAGTTAACAGGACGATGGCTGGGTCTTCTGGAAATGTTTCCATGTTAAAGGAGCAGCTGTCACTGGCTGAGGATTATAAAATGCAAGTGACCCACCTGAAGTTTCACCATTGAGGTAACAGAGAGAATTCAAATTTAAATTTCTCTAAAAACAATTAAAAAATAAAAAGGTCTGGGGATGTATTTCAGTGGTAGAGCACACCTGGGTTCAATCCCCAGTCCACCCTCACAAAAAAGAAGAGAAACCTATCAGTACATTTGATTATGTCTACCAAATGGCTTTCCACTAGTGTTGTCCAACAAGGTATCTACTGGCTGTATGTGATTCTTTCAATTCAAATGAATTGAAATAAAATAGGATTTAACATTCAGTTCCTCAGTCACACTGGGCCTATCTCATGTGCTCCACACCCACATCTGTTAGCATGGATGCAGAACACACCCTCTCCATTCAGTTTTTTTTTTTTTTAATGTTTATTTTTTCGTTGTAGGTGCACAGAATATCTTTATTTTATTTATATGTGGTGCTGAGGATCCAACCCAGTGCCTCACGCATGCTAGACGAGCATTCTACCACTAAGCCATAACCCCAGCCCCCCCATTCAGTTTTAATGGACAGCAGTGACTAGAACTAACTGGCCCTGATGTAATTGAACTCTTAAATCACTTCTGTAAACCTTTCATTGAAAAGATATTTTGCAGTAACCAATAAAGACATAGATTAAAAACTGAAAATGTCTTTCTTATACCAGAAGGACTCTACAAGTTTTGGGTAAAAGTCCCTATTGGGTGTGTGTGTGTATATATATATATATATATATATATTTTTTGGTACCGGGGATTGAACTCAGGAGCACTCAACCACTGAGCCACATCCCTAGCCCTATTTTGTGTTTTATGTAGAGACAGGGTCTCACTGAGTTGCTTAGCGCCTCACCTTTGCTGAGGCTGGCTTTGAACCTGAGATTCTCCTGTCTCAGCCTCCCAAAGCGCTCAGATTACAGGTATGCACCACCACGCCCAGCTCAGGTATATGTCTTAAAATATATTCTCATGTTCCACAGCTTGTATTTCTATTCTCTATTCTCTACATGAGAGTTTGTTATTGTTATTGTTGTTTTTGGTACCAGGGATTGAACTCAGGGTCACATTCCCGGCTATTTTTTATATTTTACTTTGAGGCAGGGTCTGGCTAAATTGCTTAGGGCCTTGCTAAATTGCTGAGATTGGCTTTGAACTTGCAATCCTCCCACCTCGGTCTCCTGAGCCACAGGGATTACAGCACCTGGCTACTTAATGAGATCTTTTGATGAAGTGAAGTTCTTATTTTTCTTTTTAAGTTCTTATTTTTTATATAAACTACAGCAATGGAGTCAGGGTACCTGATTACAAAAATAGCTGGCAGTGCACTCTGATATTTTCCTTTGTTTTCAGTTTTAGTCTACTTCCATTTAAAGAATATTTCTGGTTTTGTCCCACTAAATTGATAGGGGGGTCCTTAATGGTTTGCAACCCAGAGGTGGAAGAATTCTGGAATATAAGTTACAAACAATATGCCCACGCTAGGTAGTGTGACCCTTCTAGAATAAGCTTCCACAGTTGCCATGACTATCCATTTTTCAGGCCAATAAAATCAACCATGCAGTGAACCAAAACTATCAGGACAATCTGCTCCTGTCTCTTCCTTAGAACTGGGCCTGCAGCCCCCAGGTGAAGAGGTGGGAGTGGGCTGTCCGCTGTGCTCTCACAGGGCACCAGGCCAGACATCGTGGGAACCTCAGGTCCTACAAGTGCCTTGCCCATCCCTCTCCCAGCCTACAGGAGAGGTGACCCCTTCTCTCTCCTTCTTTGTGGGTCCAGCAGAACTGACCCCTTCTCCATGTCCCCCCAAAGTTAACCTGGCCTGTGCATCCCTGCAGACAATGTCATTTCCCAGGCCATGTGCTTTGCCTCTGGGCTTATGTGCCTGTCTGGGTACTGAGAGGTCTCTTTCCACCTGGCTGGAGATGGACTTCAAGGAGAGGACACAGCCTTCCCAGAGTGGCAGACCACATTGCCAGGCGTGATTTCTCTGCAGAGCTGTGAGCTGGGGGTAGTAAAGAGAAGTGACTTCTGGGACCCATGGCGGGATGGCACTGCTCTACCTGCAGCTGCTGGAGTAAGAACACGTGACTGCTAGGAGGCCCCCTCGAGGGAGTGGAAGGGTAAGGGCCAGGGATTGGAAGTCGTGGGGCCTGGACTCCATCCCAGCTCTTCCCCTGAATGAGTGGCTGCACGACAGTGACCAACTCCTTAACTCAGGCTAAACTTCTACTTCTCTGCCTGTTTTGAGGATCAAATGGGGTGTTGCATGTGAATGCCAAAATGCCAGGCACATAGCACCAGTACATTAATGATAGATGCTATTATTAATCCATTGTTGTCACTAGCACATGTGGGAGGAGGACTTGGTGAGGAGACCTAGGCAGTGGCTTCTGGAATGCAGCTGAATGCACCGCGGAGCACCTGGGAGCTTATATAGTGACCCGGAAACTTGCCCTACCTGGACAGGCCAGTAGTCTGTCTTACCTATTGGTTACTCTATGGACCTCTTAGAGGACAATTCTGCTAAGAAGGGTTCTGAAGCCAGGGCAAGCCTCAGTGTGGTGACAGAGCATCAGATCTGACCATCCTGGCCTGTCCTGGGTTTGCAGGGACCAGCATTGGGGGCCAGCTCAGCACTCACCCTTTCTGCCTTTCCGAGTTTTAATATTTAGTGGTTTGGTCTTAAATTCTGCAGACCTTTTAAGGTGGCTGGGTTTTTGTTTTTTGTTTTTTGTTTTGGTACTGGGATTGAACTCAGGGGTACTCGACCACTGAACCACATCCTCAGCCCTATTTTGTGTTTTATGTAAAGACAGGGTCTCACTGAGTTGCTTAGCGTCTCGCCCTTCCTGAGGCTGGCTTTGAACTTGCGATTCTCCTGTCTCAGCCTCCCAAAGTGCTGGGATTACAGGGATGTGCCACCACATTCAGCTAATGTGGCTGTTTTTAAAATCATGATTTTTGGCTGGGCACGGTGACATATGCCTGTACTCCCAGTGGCTCTGGAGGCCGCAGCAGGAGAGCTGTGAGTTCAAAGCCAGCCTCAGCAAAAGCAAGGTGCTAAGCAACTCAGTGAGATCCTGTCTCTAAATAAAATACAAGATAGGGCTGGAGATGTGGCTCAGTGGTCAAATGCCCATGAGTTCAATCCCTCGTTAACCCCCTCCCCCCAAAAAAAGCATGATTTCTGGTCATCACCTGCTGGGGGGGTATGTATCACTGCATTTCTGAAAGGCCACAATCCACGAGGAATGCATTTGAGGAGGGGATACGAGCACATAGAGGCGAGTCAGCAGCAGGGGAGTAAGTGGAGGGAGGAAACCGCCAGTCAGAATAAGAAAACCACGCGCGAAAGAACATTAGACTACCTAGTACAACTTCCAGAGCAACGACAGAGCACGGTGGTCCCCAGTGCGAAGGCAGGGCCATAGTCTGCGCCCGGCTGAGCCATCAGTGTTGCCTGCTGGCCAGGGAGAACGTGACAGCGAGGGATTCTTTTGGAAATGACATATACTTGAACAATGTGATGAAACAGGGGGAAACAGACACAAAAAGCAAAATATTTAAGACGTAGTGCTTTACCATGCATATGCAAATAGGTCCTTGAGGAACAAAAGCCAGGGAACAGACGTGAGATCATCAGGCGAATAAGAACATGAATCCATTTGTTGTTTTGAGATAGGTTCTCACCATGTGGCCCAGAATGTACTGGAATTCCTGGACTCAAGGGATCCTTCCCCACCCCACCCCCCAGGCTCCCCAGTAGCTGAGACCTCAGGCTCAGGCCGTCGCGTCAATCAAACCCGTTCTGTTTTCATAGCTGACACATATGGACAGTGTATCAGGCGACTGCATGTGTACTGTCCTGTACTTTCAGGAAGTATCCCATGGTGACTTCCTGAAACACTTTTACATTGTGGAAACAAGCACAGAGAGGTGAATAGACCTAGCCCAAAGTCACTGGGCAAGGGACCAGAGGTGCTGAAATTTTCACCCAGGCAGCTTAGCTCACAGCCCAATGCACACATGTGAAATATAAAGGAAACAAGAGATTGAATGTGAATTTCAAAGATTTGGAGAGCAAACAAGTCAAGAAAAGAGCTGAACTCATAGAGACAACATGCAGATAACTTATCTTTCCATGTGAATCAATTCACAAATATTTCCTGAGCACCTACTATGTGTTCCCTACTATGCTAAACACTATGGGGTCAACCAGATACCCACAGTCAGGTTGGGGAACTAAAATACACAGGTAGAAGCAGCAAGAGGGCACCATGGAACTACACTGAAGGGCAGAGAGGAGGAGAGGAGCAGAGGAATCAGGAGGCTGTGGTAAGTGAGGCCAAGGACCAGGTTGCAGGGGATGGGGGATAACAGAAGCAACACTGGATCCATGGAAGTGTCTGGAATTCCAGAGAGCCTTAAGGAAAGAACCTGGACTTTGCAGTGACCGACTGAATACTGTTGGGGGAGGGAGCTTTAATGATGGATGAGAAGCACAGTTGAAGTAGCCTCCTATTTACTTTTCAAATATTGTACTCCAACTCCTTCCAAAAAGCATACCAGGAGTGAATCTCCTGGAATTCCCATATCAAAACATTGCTTTCTTACAGATTCTTTGTCTCTGTGTAGCCCAAGAGGGGAGATGGGGAGAATGCAGAGGGGACAGGGTCACAAGAGGAGAGAAGAACTCTGTGGTTAAGAGCACAGACTTTAGAGTCATCTGGAGTCAAGGGCCTGGTTGGCATATGACAGCTATGTGTGTTTGGGCAAGTAACTTAACCTCTCTGTGCCAGCTTCCCCACTAGGTTGTGGTCAGGATTAAGAGGCCTTAACTGGGCTGAGGGTGTGGCTCAGTGGTAGAGCACTTGCCTCTCATGTGTGAGGCATTGGGTTCGATCCTCAGCACCACATAAAAATAAATAAACACAATAAAGACACTGTGTCCATGTATAACTAAAAAATATTAAAAAAAAAAAAAAAAAAAAAGAGGCCTTAACTCCCATAAAGCCACCAGAAGAGAGCCTGGAAATCAGTGAGCTGTTCCTATAGAGTAGTAATAATCCTATCTTTTTTTTTTTTTTTTTTTTATATTTTAGTTGTAGATGGACACAATGTCTTTATTGCTTTGTATGTGGTGCTGAGGATCGAGCCCAGGGCCTCACACATGCAAGGCAAGCGCTCTACCGCTGAGCTACAATCCCAGCCCTGTAATAATCCTATCTTAAAATGCTTATTGTTAGAAATACTGGGTGCCATGAAGAATGGGCTCGACAGTGGGTGGGCAAGGCAAACCTTTACTTCTGACAGAAGGGCTCGCTACAAAACCTGGACAGCAAGCTTGCCTGGGCGGGCAGTCGGCCTGCTTATATACCTCACGCAGCGCTGCCCTTCGCCCTGATTGGAGGAGCTCAGGGGTACGATCTACGTGATTGGCTAATTTTAAAAGGGGGCGGGCAATGGGAAAGGTTATAATTAAAATGGATACAATTGGTTCCAATTAAGGCTGGGTACTATATTCTCAAAATGGGGCAACAGACTTTCTATTTCTCACTATATGAGCGAGCATTTCCCTTCCTCATTTGCTGGTCCCTGTCCCTGGTCACCCTGAGGCATCATCTGCCTGAGATCGGGAAACAGGGATGATGGGTAGAACTGGAAAGAGGAATGAAGGGTTTCTGCTCAGGACAGGCAAAAGCAAGATATTTTGAGTCGAAGCCCCGTCTTGAAAGCCAGGCTTTGTTGGGCGAAAGAACTCTTGAGCAAGTTCTTTGCTCTTCTTTAATACTCCAAAAACAAACCCTAGATGGGTGAGGCCACCCTGTACTGGCAATGAGAGAGGGCCCTCCTGCAGCCCGAAACCATGGCTGTGGGGAATGGTGAGGAGGTTGGAATCCATTGTAGAATACAAAGAAGTGGCTGTTAACTGGACGCCTGAGCCCAGCGCGAGGAATCCGTGATTCTACTACCTTCAGACACTTCTCTGATGAATGGTCCACTGTTGTTAAGCCCCAGGCACCGGCCTTTGCTTATGAAGGAAGATTTCTAGAACACTGGAGAGCTATGGCGCAAATCCTCCATTAGGCCCCACCCCAGGAGACGCTAGTTTAATTGATCTGAGGTGTGACCCACTATCAGCAGTTTGCTGTTTTTATTTTTTCCACATTTTTTATTGGTGCATTATGATTGTACCTAATAGTGGGATCTGTTGTTACTTATCCCTACATGCACACAATATAACAATGTAGTTTGGCCAGTCATTCCCCAGCACTTCCCCTTTCCTTCCTTCCTCCCTCACCCTGCTCCCTTTCTTCTATTCTACTGATCTCCCTTTAATTTTCATGAGACACCCCAATTACCACCACCTTTCTTTTCCTTTTTCCTCTCTGGCTTCCACATATGAGGAAAACATGTGACCCTTGACCTTGTAAATTTGGCTTATTTCTCTTAACATAATAGTCTCATGTTGCATCCATTTTCCTGCAAATGACATAATTTCATTTTTCTTTATGGTTGAGTCAAACTCCATTGTGTATCTATACCACATTTTCTTTATTCATTCATTCACTGGCAGACACCTAGACTGGTCCCATAGTTTAACCATTTTTAATTGTGCTGCTATAAGCATAGGTAAGCATGCATCACTGTGGTATGCTGACTGTAATTCTTCAGGATAAACACTGAGGAGTGGTATAGCTGAATCATATGATGATTCTATACCTAGTCCTCTGAAAAACCCTCATACTGGTTTCCACAATAGTGGGATTCATTACATATTCATACATGCCCACAACATAACAATATAATTTGGTAAATAACATTCTCTGGTACAGATCTTTTCTCCACTCTATAATGCTACCTTCTAATGTTTGACTTGTATAAACCCTTTGGGACATTGCTGTAGTGAACTGCAGCAGGAGCAAGGAGACTGGAAAGACAATCTGTTGTGTTAGAGAAGTATCCTTGTCTGTGCCAGTGCCAAGAAGGAGGTTGGAGGTTCTCCCTCCAGAACTCACACTGCACTCTAGAAATAATGTGATCACCAGTCAGGAGCCCAAAGTGTAATGTGGCAAATGTTTTCATTAGACCAAGTTTTATCACATATCTGCTATGTGCCTAGAACTAAGAATTCAGTAGTGACCATATCAAATGTGGTCCTTCCCCTCATTGAACTTGCAATCTAGCTTCAGAGACAAACAATGAAGTACACAAGATAATAAAACAAATAGCCAGGCATGGTAGCACCCAATTGTAACCCCAGTGACCCTCAGGGGTATAGCAGGTAGATGATAAGTTCGAGGGCGTCCTGGGCAACTTAGTGAGACCTTGTCTCCAAATAAAAAATACAAAGGAATGGGTATGAGGCACTGTGGTAAAGCATCTTTGGGTTCAATCTCCAGTACCAGAAATTGAAGAAAAAAAACCCAGCAATATCTGGCCATTAGGGAATACCTCATTAAGGAGGTAATGTTTAAGATGAGGCTTGGAAAAGAGGGGTATCACTTTTGGCTGTGTAAAAAACTGCCCTGACTCTTGGTAGACCGTTATGAACTCATGATTCTGTGGGTCAATGATTTGGGTTGGGCTTAGCTAGGCAGAACTTCATACCTGGACCAGACTCACCTGGTGTTGCCTAGGGCCCCATCAGACATCTATCATCAACTGCAGGATGGGCTGGGAATGGTTGACAGTGTGTTAGATCATCTCAGTTGTCCATGTGACCTCTTATCCTCCAGGAGTCGTTCCCAGGAGAATTCTCATGGCAGCAGGATTCTAAAAGCAGCAAGAAGGCATGCCCAATGGGCAAGCACTTTTCATGCCTATGTTTTTGCCCTATTTGCTAGTGCTCTATTGGCCAAAGCAAGTCACTTGGCTCAATCAGATTTAAAAGGGCAAGGAAATAGATACCACAGCTGATGTGAGGTTTTACAATGTCACAATGTAAGGACATGGGTGAAGAGAATGGACATTTTAGTGAGCTGAGACAGGAGGATGGCGAGTTCAAAGCCAGCCTCAGGAATAGTGAGGCACTAAGCAACTCAGTGAGACCCTGTCTCTAAATAAAATACAAAATAGGGCTGGGATGTGGCTCAGTGGTTGAGTGCCCCTGAGTTCAATCCCTGGTACAAAAAAAATTACATACACACACACACACACACACACACACACACACACTATATAGGTGTGTGTGTGTGTGTGTGTGTGTACCAAAAGCACACCCTCACTGACCCATCTCCTCTAGCTACACCCTGCCTGCCCACAGTCACCACTCAGTTAATTCCTACCAAGGGATTAATGTACTGATTAGGTTAAGGCTCTCATAACCCAATCATTTCACCCTTAAACCTTCTTGTACTATCTTACACATGAAGTTTTGGGGGATATCTCACATCCAAACCATAATGATGAAAGAATGTGACCATTTTTACAATATCCCAGGAAGACAGAGGATGAACACAAGTAGACATTAAAGAGGTAGGACAAGGACCTATTCTTGAGATGTTAGCATGTGGTTAATCATGGGAAAGGAGGAGAAGGAACTCTTGATCACCCTAGGGTTCAATTATCTGCAATTAAATCTAAGAAATCATTGGACTGTAAAAGTCACCAGATACTAGAGGACCAGGCTTAGATAGGAGCAGATAATCTCTCCAAAGAAAATGAAGACTAGACAACATTCATATTAATACTGTGAAGAAAAAAATAAACTTGAAATATTGGAGTCAGAACACAGGAAAACACAGATTGATGTAGTCATTGAAGGACATGTGAAATTCACTTAGCAAATGTTTCTATACCTACTAGATATCCGCATTAATTGAGGCCCCCTTACAAAGGAGTCTCTGCTATGACTGGGGAACAAGATCATGGAGTAAGAAGGAAGGAAGATGCATATTAGTAGTTTTTTTTTTTTTTTTTAACAGACGTTGTGGTCCAGCTGGGACTCTCAGCTCTCTATGTGACCTTGAGCAAGTTACTGAATCTCATTCATGTTAAAATATGAAATGCAAACTGTTACTGAAACCTTGATCCCTGTCCCTGATGGCAATCCAACAACAAGGACACAGTTTTGAGAAAAAGGAAAAAGAAGTTTTTATTGTTTTGCTAGCAAAGGAGAAGCACAGGGGACTCCTGTCCCAGAGGCTATGATTCTGCCCATCAAGGAGAACAGGGGACTTTTAAAGATGTGATTCAAAAGTTACATTCCACTGCTTTGCTGTCTTGTTTATTGTTGTCTTAGCATGATCCCTGCCCTATGTATGCCTTGTCCAGTCACCTGCCATCTGCCACTGTGGACCTCTGGACTGCTCTGATGCTGAATGCCCTTAACTGTCCACACCCCACATGATAGAGAACAAGAGACATTAGGTTACTTCCCCCAACTTTGCCCCCTTTCAGCAGGAAGCAGCTTGTAGATGTTATCATCCATTTTTCCCTAGAAATGGAATGTAGAACTTGACAGTGCGGAAATGTAACAGTGGTCCACTTTATGCTTTGAATATAGGCCTTGCTGCTCTGCCACCGTGACTTATTTTTAAAATGGACATGTTTCTTTCTCTTCCTCTGTCCCTGCTGCCTCCTTAGTCTCTCTTCCTCTCTAATCTCAGGGAAAATAGGATGATCTTTCTTCCCTATCATAAGCAGAGTTATCTGTCCTTGAGCACGTACCCACCACAGGAATGAAATAATCCAGACTTGTGGGATGGTACCAGAAGATCTTAGAAATGACTCTCTCCCAAATTAACAAGTGAATTACAACTCCAACAGAGAATATGTGGAATGCAGCCTCTGAATCACATCTTTAAAAGTCCCCTGTTCCTGCTGTTGGGCAGAATCACAGCCTCTAGGACAGGAGTCCCCTGTGTTTCTCCTTTGTTATGAAAGCAATAAAACTTCTTTTACTTTTTTCTCAAAAAAACAAAACAAAAAACAAAGGCTATCTTTCACATGTTCTGTTCAGAGTTGTAATTCACTTGTTAATTTTGGAGATAGTCAATTCTGAGATCTTCTGCTGCCATCCCCAAAGTCTGAATTACTTGGGTCCTGTGGTAGGTAGGTGTGTGCTCAAGGACAGGTAACTCTGTCTATGATGAGGAAGAAAGGTAATCCTGTTTCTCCTGAGATTGGGGTGGGGGGAGGGATTAGGGAGGAGTAGGGGCAAAGGAAGTAAAAACTTTTTAAAAATAAGTTGCAATGGTAGAGTAGTAAAGGCTATATCCAAAGCATAAAGTGGACCACTGTTACAAGATAACATCACATCTTTGGTTTGTTGCAGAAATAACATCAGCAAAACACCTAAGAGACACCCATTTAAATAAATGGTCATTCTTATTAGTGATGTATTATACTTCCAAAGATTTCATACTCTAGTTGGGAAGATAAGATAGCAAAGATAAATAAGATAAAATAGCAAATCAAGAGTCAAAAGGCAGCCAGGCACAGTGGTACATGCCTGTAATCCAACACTTTGGGAAGCTGAGACTGGAGAATCGCGAGTTCAAAGCCAGCCTCAGCAATGGCGAGACACTAAGCAACTCAGTGAGACCCTGTCTCTACATAAAACACAAAATAGGGCTGGGGATGTGGCTCAGTGGTTGAGTGCCCCTGAGTTCAATCTCTGGTACCCCCCCAAAAATAGAGTCAAAAAGCAGTTTAAGATAACAAGGTATAATGCATTATAAATTTTTTTTCTGAGATTTCAGAGAAGATATAAAATTCAGGCTTAGTTTCTGTGACAGGTTTCCAAAATGTGTGATTTTCCATAACTATTATTTTTTTGCGTGTGTGACTTCTAGAATTCCCTTTCCCCAGTTTCTGCTTTCTCTAAAGTTAGGTGCCTGAAAGAGACATCTTATCCTTTCTACCATATCAAGTTAAAATGTGAAGGCACTATCTATGAGAAAGCAGGCCTTCACTCAACATTGAATCTGCCAGTGCCTTGATCATGGACTTCCAGCCTCCAGAAATGTGAGAATTAAATTTCTGTGGTTCATAAGCTCTCCAGTCTCAGGTATTTTGTTATAGCAGCCTCAACAGATGGAGAGTTGTTTTGTGCATTTTGACTTCTTATGCAAGTATAACATAATTACAGAGGGGGGAAAGGCACAAAAGTCTAAGCTCACTGAACTTTCAGAAGACCAACAGAGTAGAGGAAGGGGATCGGGGGAAGAAAGAAGGGAAGGGGGTTGTACTGAGGATTGAAATAGAGCAAATTATGTGATGTGCATTTAGGGATATTCCAAATGAGCCCCATTGTTATGTATATCTATAATGCACTAAAAAATAAATTTAAAAAATTTACCTTCAGGTCTGTTCAGCTTTAGAAGATATTGCCAAGCTGTATTACAAAGTGGACAAACAAGATCAGCAGCAGCCTTGGAAGTTCCCTCCTCCTAAGGTCTTGTTTGAAGCCCTGTACTACAATGACACCTGCTGGTAGTTAATGTCATCTTCTTGCATCAAAGCAGTGAAAACTAGGAAATAAGTGTTTGTTTGTTTTAATTAGGAAGGCTTTACTTTCTTGGCCTTACAGTCAGTTGAATTCATTCTTTTTTTATATCTATATCATTTATCGGG
This sequence comes from Xerus rutilus, assembly GCA_028644305.1. Lineage (NCBI taxonomy): Eukaryota > Metazoa > Chordata > Mammalia > Rodentia > Sciuridae > Xerus > Xerus rutilus. The sequence goes on along the minus strand of CM053417.1, from coordinate 93,442,805 downwards.
GAGATAAGATCTCAAATGAGGAGACAACAGGTATTAAAAATGCACACAATATGCTATAACATTCCCTTGACTAAATGAGCAGCTAAGACTCATGGGAAGGGTGACAGGAAGTTCATCTATGATTATTTTTACATATTATATATTTCAAATTTTGGCCTCTACAAATTTTCCCAGCCAAAATGTACTCAAGTGCTACTGGTAAGTCATTTAGAGGAAGCCTACTATGTATTATTAATAAAGTAATTGTTGAGAACTCCATGAGTAATATAAACACAGCTCCTCCCTGCCCCCTGAGAGTTTACCATCTAGAGGATAGAGAATTATACAAGGCACGCCTGTAATCCCAGAGACTCAGGAGGCTGAGAAAGAAGAATTGCAAGTTGGAGGCCAGCCTCAGCAACTTAGTGAGGCCCTAAACAACTTAGCAAGACTCTATCTCAAAATAAAAAAAAAAAAATTAAAAGGTTTGGGGATGTGGCTCAGTGGTAAAGCACCCCTGGGTTAGATCATATCTTATCTGTGTGTGTGTGTGCGTGTGTGTGTGTGTGTGTGTGTGTGTGTGTGTGTGGTGACCATTAAGATATTATGTATTGAGCTGAGGTTGTGGCTCAGTGGTGGGGCGCTCTCCTTGCACATGTGAAGCACTGGGTTCAATCCTTAGCACCACATAAGAATAGAGACATTGTGTCTATCTACAACTAAAAAAAAATTTTAAAAAAAGATATTATGTATTATTGGGTAAAGGTACAGACTCATGATAGACTACTGGGGTTTGAATTCGAACTCCACTACTTAACAGCTTAATGACGTTAAGCAAACTTTTAAACAATTTTGTGTCTCGGTTTCTTCATCTGTAAATGGGGGTAGTAACAGAACAGACCTCGATGGCCTTGTGAAGATTACACAATTGTAAACAAACTTTCTGTTAGCAACTGACACATAAATGCCATTTGAGATTGTTGGCTAAGAACAACAATTTATTATAGTCACTCACAGTTCTGTGGGTTGAGTCAGTTTGGCTCCACTCACTGGAAACTCATGTGATTGGAGTCAGAAGTTGGCTAAGGCTGGAGTTTTCAAAAGGCTTCATTGGGACGAATGTCCAAGACCGTGCACTCAAAAAATTGGCAGTTAACATTTAGCTGTTCACAGGAATGTAACTGGGTCTGTTTACTAGCACATCTACAAATCCTCCAAATAGTTTGCATTTCTCGAAACATGGCAACTGGGTCCTGAGAGGGGGGCTTTCAAAATATGAACATTCCAAGAGGGTCAGGTGGAAATCATGGGGCTTCTTAAGATCTAGACTAAAGTCTAAAGTGTTCCACAACATTCCATTGGGCACACAGGGCCAGCTCATTTTCAATGTGGAATGTGACTACATGAGGGCAGGAACATCAGGAGATGAGGATCATTGGGGACTACCTTGGAAACTGACTACCACTACCACTAATTCACACACTGGAGTGGGACATATAATCACAGGCTGTAACTTATATCCTGTCGGCCAGCTAATCACTCTGGGACTTGGTTTTCTCAACTACAGATTGAAGGGACAGATCTAGAGTGCCTTCTGGCTATTACTCTCCTTCTCTTTCTAAGGGTATTGAGCATCTTTATATCTTGATGCTCCTTTGTTTTTAGTCCATTTAAGAATACTCCCTGTCTAACAAGAATATTGTTTATATGTATCAGATGCTGTTTGTAAAAGCCTAATAAAGTTTGTAGAAACAATTAACAATTGGAATCAAATATATTCTTTTTTAAAATATTTTTTAGTTGTTGATGGACACAATATATTTCTTTATTTTTATGTGGTGCTGAGGATTGAACCCAGTGCCTCACACGTGCGAGGCAAGAGCTCTACCACTAAGCTACAGTCCCAGCCCTCAAATATATTCTTTATGGAACACTTCAAGTCACCTAGTTTTGGTATGTGGGCCCTGTTAATTCATCTTACTAAGACAAGAACTGTGTCAGGAAAATAGCAGATAAGTTAGTAGGTACACCTCTATTAATACCCCTCCTTTTTTTTGGTGGTGCTGGGGATGGAACCCAGGGCCTTGCACATGCTAGATAAGCTCTACCACTGAGCTATATCTCCAGTCCATGACCCTGAAATCTTTATATTCAGAATTAATTTTAAACTTCAGTGTACATGCTTACATCAGCAATTCCTAGAATTTTCAGTGACTTCAAACTTTAGAGTTTTGCTGTTTATATTTTAAATTTAACTAACAAAAGTAACTCATTGAAAACATAAGCAGGGCTGGGAATACTGGCACAGGCCTGTAACACCAACAGCTCAGGAAGCTGAGGCAGGAGGGTCACAAGATTGAGGCCAGCCTGGGCAACTTAGTGAGGCCTTGTCTCAAAATAAAAATGTGGGGGAGTGTAGCTCAGTTGTAGAGCACTCCTGGGTTTAATCCCCAGTACTGGAAAAAAAAAAAAAACAATAAGCAGGACTAGGAATATTTTGAAGTACTATACATAGTACAGAATATAGTGACTGGCAAAAAACATACTATTTGTAGAGAGAGAAATATTTCCACAATCTGATAATGAATTCATTATATGAAGTGGGAGGCCCATGGAATGTTCACTTGTTAGTCTTCATTCCACCTGGACAGATTCCCATCTTCTCATCCTGAGGTTTGATTCTCCTCTTTCCACGCAAGACACAGCTGGTGGGTCTTCTGTAACCAAGAAGATCACATGAGCTAGGTGCAGTGGCAAACTCCTGTAATTCCAGCACTTTGGGAGGCTGAGACAGGAGAATCGTGAGTTCAAAGCCAGCCTCAGCAAGGGCGAGGTGCTAAGCAACTCAGTGAGACCCTGTCTCTACATAAAACACAAAATAGGGCTGGGGATGAGGCTCAGTGGTCGAGTGGCCCTGAGTTCAATCCTTGGTACCAAAAAAAGAAAAGAAAGAAAAAAGAAAAAGAAGATCACATTATTCTCAGCTTCTTGCAGTTTTATGGACAGAGGACTACAGGTGTTTCTTCTAGGTCTGTCTATACCATTCATCAAAAATTTTTCTTTTAGCTTGGCATGGTGGCACACGCCTGTAATCTCAGCAGCTTGGGAGGCTGAGGCAGGAGGATCACAGGTTTGAAGCAAGACTTGGCCATGTAGTGAGGCTGTAAGCAACCTAGTAAGACCCTGGCTCAAAATAAAAAATTTAAAGGGCTGAGGATGTGGCTCAGTGGTAAATCTCTCCCCCACCACCGGGATTTAATGCTTGGTATCAAAATAAAATTTTTTTCTCTTTATTGATGCCATGTTCCTTAAGTTGAAGACAATGGAACACTGAATTATTTTCCACCTTCCTGTTTCTACTGGCTGCTGGGTACAACACATGCTACTCTTTCAACACAAAGACTCTTCTCAGAATCTCAGCGCTTCACATTGCATGTATTAGGACTCTTCTAGATCCTGCCATGAAACTTGTAAGGCTGTCCCTGTGTCCTTAGAATCCTACCTTGTAAGAAAGTTGTTTAAAAATTTTACTGTTAATGCACACAAAGAAATCTGGTGTTATGGTGGTTTTAAAAATTTAAGCCAAAATAAACTTTAGTTTGGTTTAATAAGCAGATGAGAGTTCTACAGGGTGGCACCTCAGTGAACCAGTATTCCTAATATAGTACAACTGGAAATGCATAAGAAGCTTGAGTCTACTTTCCTACTCCTAAGCTGATGTGTGAAACCAAGAGCTAATGTATAAACCTTCCAGGGTTTTAGACACTATCGAGATAAATTGTCTTGTTTTCTGAATCATTTACATTAAGGCACTTCACATAAACAGCAACACATTATGGGCTTCTTCACCAGTGTTCACACACACATGCAATATACACCATGGATCTATAATTTCAGACCCTGGCCCCACTTTAAAAAATATTTTAAAAAGTAAACTATTTTAGACACTCTCTGTGATCCTCAATGGTGAATGAGGTGTTGGTTGGCATCACACACATTCATTGCCTGTACAGTAAAATTGGCTTATTACAAACAAGTACATGATTATACTTCCTGAGACACTGCAACAATACAAATCTTGCAGGAATTTTCCTTATTGTGAATATCTCACAGTTTTACTTTTTGAGAGAGAATCCAGAAAGTATTTTACCAAGTTTAAACATGCTGTGAAGGCCACTTTTTTAAAAAAGCAAAAATAAATCATTTTAATATACATATTTTCACTTCTGTTAATTCACCACTGATTTCCACTATGCACATATACTAGTCTAATGTCATTTTTATTTTTGAACATGGAGTAATCATTACCAAGAGATGGTTGACATTGTGTATTCTAATTTTTATTTATTTATTTTTTTGTACTGAGGATTGAACCCAGGAGCAATTTATCCTTGAGCTACATCCCAAGTCCCCTAGTCCTTTTTTTTTTTTTTTTTTGAAACAAGGTCTCCCTAAGTTGCTGAAGCTGGACTCAAACTTGCCATTCTCCTGCCTTAGCCTCTCAAATGGCTGGGATTATAGGCCTGTGCCACCACACCCAGTTGTCTGTTTCTGTTTTTGCTTTTTTCCAGGGACTAGGGATGAAACCCAGGGCCTTGCTCTTGCTAGGCAAGCACTCTGTGAGTTACCTCCCCAACCCCTGGATTGTGTAGTCCTAAACAGCACAAAGTATCTTGTCCTCAAAAAGCTTTATCAGCTGGGTGTGGTGATGCACATCTGTAATCCCAATGGCTTTGGAGGCTGAGGCAGGAGGATCATGAGTTCAAAGCCAGCCTCAGCAAATTAGCTAGGCCCTAAGCAACTCAGTGAGACCCTGTCTCTAAATAAAGATACAAAAAAGGACTGGTGATGTGGCTAAGTGGTTAAGTGTCCCTGAGTTCAGTACCTGGTACAAAAATAAAAATAAAAAAGGAGCTTTATCAACTTGTCCATCTTCAAAGACCCCCCAGAAAGCAGCTCAGCATGGTGGTTTTTTTCACAGAAATCTCTCTTTGGAGGTGGCAAACAGATGGACCTTCTTAATCCCACAGGTTGTTTGTACTTATATCACAGCTTTGCAAGTGATAAAGATTGAATAATGAGCAGATCTTCTGCAAACAGCCTCACATAATAGCTTCATTTTTTGAAAGCTAACCAAATCATGAAAATCTTACTAATGGAATAATTTGTTCCAGAGTTCTTTCTGTACTAAGAAGGGAAATATTCATTCTCGTGCACAGTCTTTTACTACAAGTACTCTTATTGACAGTATTACAGTTTTCTTCTCCAGCCATCCTTCTAGCAAGAGGTGATTTATTGTACTCGAGTTGAAAGCATGAAGAGATGTCTACTTCCATAATCACAGTTGGAGACACCCTTCTTGTTTCCTGCCAAATGAATCAAGACCACACTCTTAACCCTGTGGCTGTACATCTTCTTGAACAATACCAGCCTGATTTATGAATTGTTCTTCTGGTACTCCTCCAGCATCATTAGGAGGCAGAAGTAGATGTAGTAGAAGGCAGGCCCCTACAGGGAGACCAAGCAGCCAAAAATGAGCAAGGTGTGCAGGTTCTGGACATGGTACCAGGTGGGGGCTGCCCTGAGACCCAGGCACTCTCTGAAATCTTGCTTGGGCCAACAGGACCATGACCCTGCTCAGAAGAGAATACAATCCACTTTTAACCAAGAGGGATTATGGACAGATAGATAGCACTAAGTCCTCCTATCTTACCCAGGAGTGCCAGAAGTTTTGACACCTCTTTCCTTGACGACCATCACCAAAAGAGGGCAAAAAAGACCAGTGATACAGTAAGTATGCCAAGGAGCACTGAACTCTGATAAAAGTTTGGTAACAATTGAGAATCACCAAGACAAAAGCAAATTTTGAGATTTATCTTCTTTGATCACCATAGTCAAGTTTGCCAGCTGAAGTTATCAAATAATTCGTCTGCTTTGTATCTTTAATTATTTAAATTACAAGAAGATAGAACTTGTTTGTTTTGTTTAATCAGTGCTTTTCACTAAAACTGCTTTTCTTATCAATATTGTTCGCAAATGCAGAAATATAGGGGCTGTGTGAGGCCCTGAGTTCCTGTACCACAAAAATAAATAAGAAAGAAAAAGAAAACAACTGCAGAATACAGGATTTGAGATGGTCATTATTAGAGAAAATAAAACTTTGCCATTTAGCAATAGATGTTAGGCTTCAAACTATGCTGCGTCAACAATCATGGGATGAATAAATAAATAAATTGATACATTCACACAATAGAATGTTATGTATCAATGAAAAGAAAAACTACAGCTATACCCAACAGTTTGAATGAATCTCACTGTTGAACAGAAAAGTCAGATCCAAAAGAGTACATACAGCATAATTCCATTTATATAAGCTCTGAAAGATTGGAGAAGATTACCTCTGTTGTTAGAAATCAGTAGAGTACTTACCCTTGGGAAGTAATGACAGAAAAGAGGAATGAGGGGTCTCCTGGGATGTTGGCTTTGTTCTGTTCCTTGATATGGGTGCTGGTTTCACATGTATATGGACTTTGTGGTTTTTGTTTTTGGGTTTCTTTTGGTACTGGGGATTGAACTCAAGGGCACTCGACCACTGAGCCACATCCCCAGCCCTATTTTGTGTTTTATGTAGAGACAGGGTCTCACTGAGTTGCTTAGCACCTCGCCCTTGCTGAGGCTGGCTTTGAACTCACGATTCTCCTGTCTCAGCCTCCCAAAGCGCTGGGATTACAGGCGTGTGCCACCGCACCCGGCTCATGTATACGGCCTTTGTGAAAACCCACCAAGCTGACTTTTATGATTTGTATACTTTTTTCTAGGTATATCATATTTTAATGAAAACTTGGCATTTTAATAATAATGTTATGGTAATTCCTAGGCTTGTGTGTGGGCTAATAATAAGGAATAATGTGACTCTAGAACAAGATAAAAATATAGAAACTTTTTTAAGAATTAATTTTATTCCCAAATTTCGGCAGTGGCTACCAAGACAACTAAGACTGATCATTTAGAAACATGCATATATGTTCACTGACCTCCACAAAACATAAGACATGACACACTCGAATACCCCAATTTACTAACTCCAGAGATGCTGTCATCTTTTAGAGGAAAGTTGAACAAATTATCCAATCCACATCCAAAATTGACAAAAACAACAGATTATTATACTGATTATTGCCCTTAGGCCTTTAGAGGAAACTGAGACCACTGAAATGTTTAAAAATCCTGTAAGGCTATTCTTTCATCCATTAGTTCTAGATTTATGAACATGGAAACTTAAATGTAATGCTGTAAACTTGAGAAGGACAACTATAAAATGAAATTTACATGTGGCAGTAACACACAAGTATTTAATGTCTAGTATTTCATTGTCTGCGTAAAATTGTCTGATTTGGTTCAAATCTCCATTCTTAGTGAAAAAAAGTATTAACAACAAATCAAGGCAGTATTTAAAGTTACCTTTTTACATGTAAGTTCTGTGTTTAAGTGGTCTCACTTTCACAGAGATGACAGAAGATGAGCAATAAGCATTAAGATTCTAAACACTGCCACACTCTGGCTGAGTCATTCTGGGCAAGTTCATTCCTCTGGGTCTTTATTTTGTCACCTAAACATTGAAAGTATTGTACATATAAATTATTCTTCTCTCATGTACAAGTCTGGACATAAGCAGCCCAGGAGAGTACAGTGATTTCAAAAGAACAAGGAAGGCCTTAGGCTCCTGTCATCTTGCTATTCCCATTATGGGGTGTTGCCCTGACTTACAGTGTCCAAAATGGTGTACCTCTACCACATCTGCATTCCACCCAGTTGGTGAAGAGATCAGAAGGGGGAGGAATAGATTATTTTTTCTCACAGCACTGTTCAGAACTTAATTACCTGGCCCATATAGCTGAAGAAGATACATAGATATAAGTTTTCATATTGGTTGGCCATGTGCCCAGCTAAATATTAGGACTTCTATTAAGCAGAGAGATGAATGGAAAAAATATTAAGGGACATTTAGCAATGCTTTTCACACTGAGATGACCTCTAAGGTCTCATCTAGGACTGTACTTCTTAAGCACAAAATTATAATTTTTGCAACGTCTGTTCTTAAAAAGATAGTTTACTAACTCATTAGTAAATGAAGATATGCTACTATCAGATAAAAAGTGAAGTCTTGTATGTGAACAACTAGACTTCCCATTGGTGTAAATCAAAATGATATATCCGGCTTTCCCTCGAATGACAACTGACATATGTTGAATCACATGAAACTGACAATACTAAAAAAAAATTTTTTTGGTAAGAGGGTTGAACTCAGGGGCACTAGACCACGGAGCCACATCCCAAGCCCTATTTTGTATTTTATTTAGAGACAGGGTCTCACTGAATTGCTTAGTGCCTCGCCTTTGCTGAGATTGGCTTTGAACTCACAATCCTCTTGTCAGCCTCCCGAGCCACTAGGATTACAGGTGTGTGCCACTGTGCCCAGAATATTCAAATATTTTTGATAAACAAAATGGGAATTCCATTTGATTCAAACTTTGTATTTTCATATACTTCATATAGAATGAGTATACCAAACACATAAGGATAATTATTAAATAGCATTCCAAATCATCATAATTTTTAAAAAGTATGACTATTTTAACAAAAATAAAGAGATTAAAGATCTTAGAACTTAGTTCTTTTCTTTCCTTCTTTTTTTTCCTTTTTTCTTTTTTTGGTACCAAGGATTGAACCCAAGAGTACTTTACCACTTAGCCACAACTCCAGCCTTTTTGTATTTTGAGGCAGGGTCTCACTAAGTTGAGGCCTCACTGAGTTGCTGAGGCTGGTCTTGAACTTGTGATCCTCTGGCTTCAGCTTCCCAAGTTGCTGGGAGCACAGGCATGATCCTCCATATCCCTGATCATTCTTTATAGCACTTTTTTTTTTTACAAACCCATAAATGCTAAGAATCACTATTATATAGTCTTATGTACTTGGGGTAGAAATATGAAGATCTTGAGAACCAGTCTTCCTGGGATACATGTATGATTGAGTGGTGTTAAAAGATGCCTTCCTAATATTTACAAAGGAGAAATACAAGTTCCTGTTTTCTTTTAACACAATAAACACAAGAGAAACTTGAGAAAGCACTTCAGTACTTCTGTGTTTGCTGATATGTAACCCTGAAGCTTTATTTCTCCAATCAGAGAAGAAAGCATAGCTCAGGACCTTTTGCAGTGCATTGCTCTTTAGAGCTCTATCTCATGTAACTGCCAATTTACAGGAAATGGTCTCCTGGCAACAATTACTCATCTGGAGCAAGACATGCACTCCTTGTGACAGCAAAATGTTCTTTGAAAGTGACTGTTTGCCTTGCCAGTTATAAATATAGAACTTTTAAAAGCATATTTAAGTAATATTTTATCTGACAAAGAGTTCTCAATTTTTAGATTTACACACTGAAATATTTATTATTAAATGATGCAATGTCTTATAATTTCTTCAAAACAACATGTAAGTAGTATACCACCATGAGTTAACAAGTGTTCAAAATGGGAGATGGGAACATGGAAATCTATTTATGTTAATCAGCTTTGTGTTGCTGTGACCAAAATACCTGACAAAAACAACTTAGAGGAGGAAAAGTTTATTTCAGCTCAGTTTCAGGAGTTTAGTCCACCTTGGCTGGTTCCATAGCTTTGGGCCTCCAAGGTGAGGCAGAGTATCATGGCTGAAGGATCTAGCAGAGGAAAGGCTGTTCAGCTCATGGTGGGGTCAGGAAGCAAAGAGAGGGAAGGAGGAAGGGGCCACAGGGAAGATGCACCCCATTCCAGGCTCGCCCCAGTGACTCACCTCCTCCAGTCATGCTCCATATAACTATAATTACCACTAAATTCATTTAAACTAGGATGAACTCGGAGGCGGGGCAAGATGGCGGCTTAGACGGACTCAGCGGTCAGTCTTGCCAAACCGAAGATCGAAAATTGCGGTAATACCTTCTCCCAGCCAGCTTTTGGGCAGCACTCTACAGCTTCCCACAGGAAATTTCACTTGCGCGTGTAAGCAGGGCCAGCAGACATTGCCACAGCGTGACTCCAGCAGCGGTGGCGGAGAGCGGCCGCGGGCGGCTCAGAACCCCAGCTCAGGGCTCGCCTCGGGCGGGGACAGCTTCTACATGAGACACCTGGCTCCAGCGCCCACCCAACCACACAGGGTCCACAGCAGTGGCTCGCGTGGACCCACGGCCCCAGCCGCCAGCCACTGAGGAGCGCAAATTCAGGGTAGGAGACGCGCCACAGATGCCAGCGGAGACAGCTCAGGACAAAGGTGGCTTGGGTCGGCCCCAGTTCCGCTCAGAGTTTCTGAGGAACGGCAAAAGCAGCAAAGGGTGCAGATCTACTCAAAGGAACTTCCATGGGGGTCCAGACAACAGGAGATCAGAGACTACTACCCCGAGCCTCTGGAGAGCCTAGTCTAAGGGGGACATTGAATAGCAACTCGGTACAATCTTTGGCGCATGGCTTCACCAGCGACCCAGAGTTTTACCCTGTTGTGAAACCCACACCCAAGACACCAGCGGAGAAAGTCCAGCAAGCAACGAACAACGCCACCTCCTGGAGGTGAAAGGAAACATACCTGTCTATTCACATTGAGACTCTTTTTTTTAATTGTTGTTGTTTTTTCTCTTTTTTTCTTTTACTTTCTTCTACTCTTACTTTTTATTTTATCCTTTATCTTTTTCTCCTAATATTTCTATTGTTTAATCTTTTTGTTTTATTTCTCTGTTCTTTCCTTTCTTTCTCTATCCTTCCCTCTTTTCTCTCCCACTCTTTTCCTACCCTCTAATCCCCAACAGTTGTGAAACCAAATATTTGTTTTACAGTGGGATATAGTAGATTGGGATTTCTGAACTGAATACTAGAGGGGTATTAGATAGTCCTGTATCTCCCACATACATATGTTTTATTTTTCTTGCTACCATCTCTCCTCACTGTACCCTTCATTTCTTCCTCCCTACTGGTCTTCCCTAACTCACTGTCGCCCTCTCTAGTAATAGCCAACTTCTCTTGGATTCCTTTTTCATGCTTTCTAAGATCTAATAACCGTATCCTCACTTCCTACTACCCCAATACTCTATCCTACACCCCACCCTCCACTGTCCCTAGCCCACCAATAGGAACTATAGACCCTTGTGCAAACTTATTGGCTACATAGTAGATTGAAAAAGAACTCATAATTGGTGTATATCAGGACAAATCTGTAAATGTATATGGAAGCTGTTAGGAGCTACTTGGTTTGAATCTATATATTGCTTGCATTGCGATCAACCAATATCGGTCCCCCCCTTTAAAAGAGTGGTATTGAAACCCTGCAGGGAATATATACACATATAGGAGTAAAAACTGTAACAACTTGGATCAACAGAGCTAGAAGGAAAGATACACAAACATCATGAAAAAACAAGGGAAGAAAATGACTCAAACAAACCAAGATTCTTCAATATTAGAATCCATGGTCAGTACAGCAGAAGAAATGACAGAACATGAATTCAGGATGTACATAATTAAAATGTTCTGTGACTTAAAGAATGATATGAGAGTGCAAGCCCAGTTAGCAAAGGATCATTTCAATAAAGAGATACACAGGCAAATACAAGAAGTAAAAGATCACTTTGATAAAGAGATACATAGGCAAATACAGGAAGTAAAAGGTCACTTCAATAAGGAGATAGAAAATCTGAAAAGGAACCAAACAGAAATCCTTGAAATGAAAGAAACAATAAACCTAATCAAAAACTCAATAGAAAGCATCACCAACAGATTAGACCATTTGGGACACAGAACCTCAGACAATGAAGATAAAATATTTAACCTTGAGAACAGAGTTGACCACACAGTGAAGATGGTAAGAAACCATGAACAAAACATCCAAGATCTATGGGATCACATCAAAAGATCAAACTTAAGAATTTTTGGGATAGAAGAAGGCATAGAATTCCAAACCAAAGGAATGAA
>CM053417.1:93248401-93430333 GCA_028644305.1 Xerus rutilus | reverse complement strand
TTCAGTCCAGCTATCCCACTCCTTGGCCTATACCCTAAAGATTTAAAAACAGCACACTACAATAAAGCAGTCACTTCAATGTTTATAGCAGCACAATTCACAATTGCAAAACTATGGAAGCAACCCAGATGCCCTTCAACAGATGAATGGATAAAGAAACTGTGGTACATATACACAATGGAATATTATTCAGCAAAAAAAGAGAATAAAATTATGGCATTTGCAGGCAAATGGATGGAATTGGAGAACATTATGCTAAGTGAAGTAAGCCAATCCCAAAAAACCAAATGCCGAATGTTCTCTCTGATTAGTGGATGAAGATACATAAGGGGGGTGGGAACGGGAAATAGGAGAAATGCAGGAACTCTGGATGTGGCAAGGGGGTGGTGGGAGGAGGGAAAGGGGAATGGGTATAGTAATGATGGTTGATTGAGATGGTCATCACTACCCTTGGTGCATGTACGAAGACACAAATGGTGTGACTCTATCTGGTTTGCAACCAGAGAAATGAAAAAACTGAGCTCTGTTTATGTACTATGACTTGAAATGCATTTAAATAAAATAATTAAATTAAAAAATTAAAAAATTAAAAAAATTAAAAAAAATAAACTAGGATGAACCCATTAGATTACAGCACTCACAATCCAATCATTTCACCTATGAACATTCCTGCATTAACACAGGAGCTTGGGGCGACATCTCATATCCAAATCATAACACTATTATAGTACTCTCTTTTTCTTTTGCACACATTTAAAATGATCCATGATCAAGAGATAATTCATCCCCTAAAATCACATTTAGGAAGAACACAACATATTATTTCATAAAACATAGTTTTGTCACAAAGTATCACAAAAACAATAGCTTTAATTGTTTTAGATTTATTGTTGAGTTTATTATATGACACTGTTTAAAAGTCCATAAGTCTTATTATATTTCTAACCAAAACAACTTGAGAATAAAATCTAACTAACTTTCTCTCACAGTCATAGGTCTCATAATAAATGAGTCTCTAGTATTTATACTATTTTTTTACAGTATATTGCAGAACTTTCCTTGGTAACATTTTCACAATATTTAAATGTTAACATTGTTAAGGAACATAACCTTAACAAAATATTTTTCTAATCCTGACAAAAATAATAATACACAAATCTTTTATTGCATTCAAAAAAGCCAACATAGAGATTTGAAAAAAACAGAATATTTAGTTTTGGTTTTATGTATAAAAACATATGGTCATGCTTTTTCTCAAAACTGTTGATTGATAATACGAAAAATGATTTAAATTTAATTTCCAAAATTAACTTTATTCATAACAATTCTCTTTGGCAATTAAGACTTTAATAGCAGCTGAAAGGGGCTATGGTTGTGGCTCAGTGATAGAGCGCTTGCCTAGCATGTGCGAGGCACTAGGTTCGATCCTCAGCACCACATATAAATAAATAAATCAAATAAAGGTATTATGTCCATCTACAACAAAGAAAAAAATTTTTAAAAGCAGATGAGAAACAGTGATATGGTATACCACTTACAAAGTATAGCTTTGCAAGATATTTTCTCAACCAACCAATCTAACATGTAGGTCGTGGCCACTTAAACCACTTCCCAGTTCTACAAAGCAACAATTTTATACAGCTATGACTTAAAGAGTTAGCACTCAATTTGGAAACAAATGAAATATAATTTGAGGCTTGTTTCCTAACATCAGAGAGTCTAGAAAATATGTTTTGTTTCTAAATTGTAAACATGATTAAGGTACTCCACGGACAAAATGTAGGCTGCAGCTTCAAATCCTTAAGAGCTATTCTCCTTTGCAAAAATTCTCTTCTCTCACCACCACTATCTCCTCCCTCCTTTCCTCCCTCCTGGCAGACACAATTCTGTGATAATTTTTTATGCAACTTCAGGCCAGAAGTTTGAATTCTGTTGTGCAGTCAGATGGACAATTGAGAGTCGGAGAAGTTAATACCAAGGATTTGGTACAGGATCCAACAATATGACTCACTTCCAGAAAGTGGACCCTGAGGGGCTGGGGTTGTGGCTCAGTGGTAGAGTGCTTGCTTAGCACACATGAGGCACTGGGTTCTATCTCCAGCACCACACAAAAAAACTAAATAAACAAAAGAAAGGTACTGTGTCCATCTAAAAATATTTTTTAAAAAAGAAAGTGGGCCCTGACACTTATAGCTACTTCCACACATGTCCTCAATTTTGACATCCTTTATACAATGTTCATAGTCTTTCATCATGTCTTTCAAAAGGTATGCATTGTAATCACTTTCATCAGAACACAGCAATGTAACATTTGATGTCCATACAATGCCCAACCAGTATTCCAGATGGCCTTAGTAGCATTGATGTCTTATCTTATTTAGTAATTTTTTTCTCTATTGACTTTAAAACCTAAGATTATGCCTGTAAACTCCTTTACTTACATTAGCAATCTTCCATCTTCCATTATTTCATCAAATGCTTTATTAAGTACATACATATTTTGAGGCTATATACTCTGGGGAGACATATCCTTTACATTTATTTTCTACTGTGCAAAGTATAGATTGCTGTCTTTAATTTGAACTGAGATATCTTTTTTCAGGCTCTAAAGGATATATCTCTGTTATGGTTTGGATATGAGGTGTCCCCCAAAACTTATGTGTGAGACAATGCAAGAATTTTCAGAGGTGAAATGATGAAGTTATGAGAGGTATAACCTAATCAGTGGCTTAATCCACTGATATGGATTAACTCAGCAGTAACTGTAGGCAGGTAGGGTGTGGCTAAAAGTAGGTCTCTGGGTTTTAATTTTATCCTGGTGAGGGGAGCACTCCCCTCCCCCAGCTTCCTGTTGCCATGTCCTCAGCTGCTTTCCTCCATCATACTTTTATGCCACGATGTTCTGCCTCACCTTGGGGCCCGGAGCTATGGGGTTGGTGGACCATGAACTGAACCTCTGAAACCAAGAGCCTAAATAAACTTTTCCTCCTTTAAAGTTGTTCATGTTGGGTATATTAGTCACAGAGACAAAAAAGCTGACAAATACCTTCTATTATAGACTCTGGAAATCATATAAATCTGAGTTTATTTTCTTCATACACATCCAGATTTTATAAGCTTTAATCTTATTCTCTTCTCAATGTTTGTTTTTGAAGACTGAAGAAATCTTATTTAGAAAATCTCCCTTAATGAAGTTTTCCAGCCCCTCAATCATACAAATTGCTGTTATTAGAGATGCTTCTAGTACTAATATCCTACTTGAAGTGCATGACCAGAAATTAACATGGAAATTTACATGGAGAAAAAAAAAATCAGTGTGCATTTCTGCTGGGTGCCATAACATTTTGACACTAAGTCTGGGGCATATGATTTCATTTGTTGTTGTTGTTGTTGTTGTTTTCTTAGTTTGTTCATTGCTTATTAATTCATTGTTGTTGTTTTTTTGTACTAGGGATTGAAAACAGAGGCGCTTAACCACCGAGCCACATCCCTAGTCCCTTTCTATATTTTATTTAGAGACAGGGTCTGGGTGAGTTGCTTAGGGCCTTGCCAAGTTGCCGAGGCCGGCTTTGAACTCGTGATCCTCCTGCTTCAGCTTCCAGAGCTGGTGGGATTACAGGCATGCACCACCACATCTGGCCCAATTAATTCATTTTTATTTATCTAATACTTTTTGAGCTATAACTGTGTGCCCTGTACTGTTCTGAGTACTGTTAATACAATGGCACTTATGGTTGAGGTGATTATATACATGTCTTTTTCTAAAAGAAAATTGAATTGGATAACACTTTTTAAAAGAATTATCTTAGATGACTGTTGAAATGCATACCCAAAATCATAGGGAGGAGTAAGAGAGCGAACGTAAGGTTTACTTAGCAGAGATATTCAAGTATTATTAAAGTGCATGCCCAGCACTGGTTTTGGTGTGAAGATAATCATGAAGACCAAAATGTTACTTTTCTCTTTGAATCTATAGTCCCAAAATTATGATGTTTAAGGAGTCCTTTTAAAAAGTAAACAATATTTATATCTTATACACACACACACACACACACACACACACACACATACACACAGGTAAGCATAGCATAATAGCCAGTAATTTTCTAACATTTAATTTAAAAAATTCATAATCAAAAAATTTTACTAGTAATGAGTAATTGAATTGCATATAGCATATAGTTCATTTAGGAGGTGTTATGGTTTGGAACTTAAATGTCCCTGCAAAACTCATATTAAAGCCTTGATCCCCAGCCAATGGTGCTATTGCGAGGTGGTGGAAATTTTTTAGGAGATGAGGCCTAGTTGGAGGAAGGAGGTCATTGGGGCCCTTCCCTTGAGGAGTACAGTGGGACCCCTGTCCCTTCCTCCCTTTCTCTCTCTCTCTTTTTCTTTCTCTCTTTGCTTCCCAGCTCCATGATGTAAGTGACTTTGCTCCATCATATGCTCTCTGCTTTGCCCCAGGCCCAAGGTCATGGAACCACGCAACTATGGAACTGAAACCTCTGAAACTATTAAATCTTTCCTCCTGTGCAGTTGATTTTCTCAGGTATTCTGCCACAGTGAATCAAAACTGACTAACACAGGAGGTGATCCCAATAAATGGATAGGGGAGTAGGAAGTGAAGTAGGTAAGGAATTGAATCTAATAAAGAATAGGTTAATGAACAGGTGGCTACTATGGGCAACTGGGACTCAATATCACTTGGGAGTGTCAAATTGCATATGAAGTACTCACCAAAGACTTTTCTCTTCCGTGACAAAAAAGATGGGGGAGTACTTATGTACCAACTCCTGTTCCTTATTGCTCCTGTGGACATTAACTTCCCCCAAAATAATTGAATCAGAGGTGGCTGGTACTGTCTAGCATGTATGAGGCCCTGGGTTTGAGCCCCAGCACTGTAATAATAATAATTATTATTATAATAACTGTTATAATAATATAGAATAACTACTACTATTATTATTATTTAACTGAGCCTTCACTATATGTAGAATACTACACTATCAATTGCTGGAATAAAAGGAACACCCACTGCTTGTGGGAGTGTACATTGACACAACCCTTGGAAAACTGATTATATCTCCCAAGGTTAAACCTTATGATCCAACAATTCTAACCCCAAGCATATACACAATAGATGTGTATGAATATGTTTACCAAAAGATTTAAAGGAATGTTATTCTTAATATTGTCAAATTAGAAATAATCAAAATATCAATAAATAGTAAAATAGATCATTAAATTGTGGTATGTTAATAAAATAATCAATGAAAACTAACAGAGTATTGATACATACCACAACCTGAATGAATTCCACAAGCAGAACACTAAGGAATCCAAAAATGGACATATTGTAAAATTCAATTTACATAAAATTTAAACACATGCTAAACTAAGCTATGCTGTTAGAAGGACAACTTAAAAATACATAATTTAATATATAGTGTTGAATCATTAATATTGAACTCAGCCAACAGTGTCATAACTCATGCCAGAAGGAACCTTACCTAATATATATTTTCTCCATAAAGCACATCACAGGCTTCTTACGCTTAGCAACACTAGACAGCATTTCAACACTGTGTGTGGAGGTCACATTAAACAATGAACTCACCAACCACAAGCACAAAATGCAAAAAAGTACTAAGTATACCATGAAAGGACACTCATTTACAGTATGAGCATTGAATAAAGAGAACAGAGCATTGCCTTGTCCAACCTCAGCTGGGAACATGCCTGAAATGGTTGGCTGCTCTGTGTATACCCAGGAAGGGCCACAAAAGTGCAAATATTGATCTGAAGGTTACAAATAAGTTTCAGTGAAGTCATATTTGCAAATACAGAATCTGCCAATCATAAGGTTCAACTGTCATCCCAAGAGATAGGATTCAAATACAGACAGATACCATACAAAGATACTCATAAATGTATCTAAGAAGTTTTTATCTTTAGAAAACATTTAAAAGAATAAAAAAACACACCAAAAAATCTTGAACACAAAATGTACTTTGTGTACCTATTTTCTAATAATATATAGAGACTGGAAGATAAAGAGCCTTCTTATTTTAAGAAACTCTTAGTCCCTCACCCTTTTAAAGGAAAATTGCTGTGCATTATATAACAATAGCTTCCTATTGCTGCTGCAAAAAATTTAATGACTTAAAACAACACAAATTTACCTGGATTCAATCCTCAGCATCTCAAAACACACACACACACACACACACACACACACACACACACACAGGTCTCACTGGGCTAAAATTAAGATGTCGGCAGGGCTTTTTTTCTGGAAGCTGCAGGGTAGAATCTGTTTCGTTCCAGCTTTAGAGAATGCTCATATTCCCTGGCTTATGGCCTTCCTGGTCAATACTCAAAGTAAGTCACATCTTCCTCTGATCATAACTGGGGAAATTTCTCCCCTTTAAAGGATTTGGCCCACTCAGGTAATCTATAATAATCTACCTATATTCCGGTTCTTAATTTAATTACACCTGAAAAATCCCTTTTATCATGCAGGTAACATATTCACAAATTTCAGAGATTAGAGTATAGCCAACTTTTGTGGGGAGGCATTGTTTCTCCCATGTGTTATCTTATAAAATAAACCAACTTCACACACCCTGTAAAGAACCAAAGCCAAATAACTTGCATCTAGGAAGAATTTTTTCTTTGCATTTATCAAAGAAAGCCTCATGTTGACCCTTGATGCTTACTGATTTTCATGGTAATTGAGCCTTAGAAATCACATAAATGTGGAATTTTTGTCTTTGACAAAGTTTTAGTAAAGCATTTACCAAAATGAATTGAACATCAAAAATTGACTTTGTAAGCCCGGCGCAGTGGCGCATGCCTGTAATCCCAACACTTTGAGAGGCTGAGACAGGAGAATCTCAAGTTCAAAGCCAGCCTCAGCAATGGCGAGGCACTAAGCAACTCAGTGAGACCCTGTCTCTACATAAAACACAAAATAGGGCTGGGGATGTGGCTCAGTGGTCCAGTATCTCTGAGTTCAATCCTCGGTACAAAAAAAAAAAAAAAAAAATTGACTTTGCCAGGCACCAATTTGCAAGTACTTACAGTTATTATCTATTCATAACCCAGAGTAACCAAATTCTTGCTGCTATCATTCTGTGTAAATGAACTACTTTAATAAAAAGAGTAAGTATAAAACTTGTGTTCTGGGAGTTGTTTTACACAATTTTGCTGTAACAAAACTAACATACAACCCTCGAATCCCATTCACCGGTGTCCAGAATGACTCAGTTGTTATCTGCAGGGCTTGGCTATGGGTTGAGTTGGGTAGAGATAAGTTGAGATTTGCTCTACCTGACTTCTCATTCTACAACACTCTCAGTGCATGTTCTTCAAATAGTGGATACAAGAAACAAGAGGCCTAAGTCTAATCCTTGAAACTCATGAATTTGTTACCTGCATGATAAAAGGGATTTTTCAGGTGTAATTAAATTAAGAACCGGAATATAGGTAGATTATTATAGATTATCTGAGTGGGCCAAATCCTTTAAAGGGGAGAAATTTCCCCAGTTATGATCAGAGGAAGATGTGACTTACTTTGAGTATTGACCAGGAAGGCCATAAGCCAGGGAATATGAGCATTCTCTAAAGCTGGAATGAAACAGATTCTACCCTGCAGCTTCCAGAAAAAAATAAGCCCTGCCGACCCCAACTGTATAAGCACATTTAGCAGACTTTTTATCATCTCACATACCACTGATGAAAGGAAATGACATAGGGCACCCAAAATTAGGGGACAAAGAAGTATTTACCACCATCAATGAAATCATGGCGAGGATAGAAGGGGAAGGATTAACTGTGAGTAAATAATACAACCTACCACAAGAGAACAGAATACAACAAAGTTCCTGAAGTGGAAAGGGAAAGGTGGATGGAAAGAACCCAGTCTTTATCTTGGGTCTCTAAACAGATGCTGGGCTCACACTGACTTATAGTTTGCTTGACTCACAACAACATCAATAAATTACTCACCTTGGACAATTATACAATAAACACAGACAACAATCCAGACTTTCAAAGCTAGCAATAGCTTTTGTTCATGACATAAATCTAGTTTGAATAAATCCAGTAATTTTCAAAAAAGTCTTTGAAGACATATGTTGTTAGACTTCCATCTAGTGGCCAACAGAAGTCACTGTTCAAGATCTATGAAAGCATCTTGAAGGGAAACAACCACCACACAAACAAAACAAATCTCCTCTAGAACAGCTATGGCCCAAAGGTCAAATTCAACCAATTTTAAGGTCTGTGTGTGGAGTGTGTGTGTGTGTGTGTCCTTAAGTATACATTTTTAAGTATACTACATTTTATTTTAGTATAGTACACGCACTGTGTTTGTGTGGTTTTATAGGGCAGGAATTTATTAATGTTTCTTTCCTGCGTAGTATACCTAAAAACAAAGCCTCATATATAGGAAATTAATGAGTATTGATGGATTTAATTGAACATTCCTTTTCCCTTCAGGAACTTAAAATTTCCTTTTGTGAATGTTTTTTTCATCTTATTACATCTCCCTGGTAGATAAGAAGTCATCACTGACATGCAAATTAACTTCCTTCAGTATTGCCCAATAACGAAAATAATCAGTTTTCATGACCAATGAGCCACATAGTCACTACTTGGAATTTCATCTCCACTGCACATTCTGCTCTTTGGCAGATACACTGTTCTTTTTTTTTTAATTAAATTAATTTATTTATTGATTTGGTACCGGGGATTGAACTGAGGGGCACTCGACCACTGAGCCACATCCCCAGTCCTATTTTGTGTTTTATTTAGAGACAGGGTCTCACTGAGTTGTTTAGTGCCTCGCCGTTGCTGAGGCTGGCTTTGAATTCGTGATTCTCCTGTCTCAGCCTCCCCAACTGCTGGGATTACAGGCGTGGACCACTGCACTTGGCTCTAAATTAAATTTATTTTTAACTAATATATGTAAACATAAAAATGACACCTATAGATGGGGTACCATGTGATTTTTGATACATGTATACATTGTACAATGTTTAAATCAGGTTAAACATATCTATCTCCTCAAACATTTATCAAGATATCATCCACACACCACAAAAATTCTTTAAAAAGTATAATTCAACATTTAATGTTTTCACAGAGTAGCCAAATATAGGACTATTCACATCCTTGCCTTTTGGCAAGGAATGTTTCCTGGGATTGGCTTTTGCCTACATTGCAGGATCAACCAATAACTGGGGCTCATTCACTCTCCACAGGTTGTGGGTATCTTGAACAGCCTTTCATCTAGACAAGAAAACTGTCTTATGTTCTTAGTTTGTGGACTTTTTTAATCATAAGAAGATGGCATATTTTGTGAAATTATTTTACTGCATTTGTTCATATGTCATTTTTGTCCATTATTCTATCAACTTCATGTATTGCATTGATCACTTTTCATTTGTTGAAATATCCTTGCAATCTTGGGGAAAATCCCACTTGGTCATGGTGTATATTTTATGTTACTGAATTCAACTTACTAGCATTTTATTCAGAGTTTTTACATCTATATTCATTACTAGTATTGGTCTATGGTTTTCTTGTGATGCCTTTATCTGATTTTAGCACTGTGCTTTTTTAAATCTTCCACTTTTCCTACATAGTTCTGTTGCTAAATAGATGTGATTTTTCATCCTTCCACAAATCATTCCACTTGCCAAGTTTCTAGCTACTCAGAAAGAGAGTGAAACTGAGCATGAAAGAAAGAGAGAATAAAACTTATAAAAAGAAAGGCTAATATAACCTCAGCTACAACAGGCATATAAGAATGATCTCTAAGTAATTTTGACTTGTTATATTAAATCACCTAGATTAAATCAACAGATTTTATGACAATTGACTTGAGCTTTCTATACCTCTCTGGACTTTATCAAAAGAGAACAAGGTGGGCTGGGGTTTTGTCTCAGTGGTAGAGCACTGGCCTAGCATGTGTGAGGCACTGGGTTCGATTCTTAGCACCACATATAGATAAATGAATAAAATAAAGGTCCATAAACATCTGAAAAAATTATAAAAAAAGAGAACAAGGTAACTCTAATTTAAAAGAAATAAACAAACATACACTTTCTTTCCCTCACATGCACCAAACCACTAATATAACCACTACTATCATCACACTCCTCTCTCTTAAATGCGTATAATTTGCAGAAATTGGCCTAAGGAGAAAATAAGTACTTTTCCTTTAGAAGGCAGTTGGACATGTCTATTATTTTTCTTTTTTTTTTTTTTGTATGAATACCCTCCCTAGTGCGAGGGTAAGGGCAGGGCCTAGAAAAATTATGCTGAGAGTTCTCCTCTCACTCTGAACTTTTTGACACAGATAAAACAAAACTAAGAAAAAAAACTAAAAGAAATGACAAGGGGCAACCAGGCACAGTGGTGCACACCTGTAATCCCAGATACTTGGAAGGCTGAGGCAGGAGGATTGCAATTTGAGGCCAGCCTCAGCAACTTAGTGAGGCCCTGTCTCAATAAAAAAAATAAATAGATGAAAAGGGCTGGGAATGTAGCTTATTGGTAGCATGAATCCCCACAATTACAGAAATAAAAAAAGAAAAACAGCAAGGAAAAGCTACCATGGAAAAATTTTATTAGCCAAGCACAATCTTAGCCTGAAGTTTGGATTTCTATATTTTCTTTGAGGCATAGTAGGTTAGGAAAATAATTTACACAAAGAACATATGATTTTAAATTGGCTTTTATTTTCCAGCCATGTAGGGACATAGCATTCAAAGGATGAAGTCTTGAGTAGTAATTTCAATTTACTTTGACATAGAGTCTACAAGGAACTCTCACTCTGCCTCACGCCTTTGATCCAATGTCCTTTGGCATAATACAAAGGGAAGGGATTCTCATCTAGTCCTCTATCTCAAGTTACTAGCCCAAACACAGACCTTAAAGTTAACCCACTGGCTTCTTCCTGAGGTCAATGTCCAATAAAAGAAGACTTCTCATATCCGTGTTTTATTCAGAGTCTTCAATGTTTTAGCTTTGTCTCAGGTCATAAAACATTTCTTGAATTGCAACAAACTATTCCTTTACTTGATTGGAAATTATTTTGATCTTGCTTCTTGTGGTTTCTTAAGTTGGAAAGTTAAAAATTGTTTTGGGACCTTTTCCTATGTAATATAGCCATTTAGTGCTTTAAATTCCACCTAAGTAATTTAGATGACTTCTACAAATACTGATATGTTGTGCTTGCTATCATTCACTTCCAAATAATTTTCATACCCCTTGGTCTCTTCTTTGACACATGTATTGTTTAGATGTGTAGTATTATTTTCCAAATAGTTGATTTTTTTCAGATATCTTTCTTTTAATGATTTCTAGTTTAATGTTATTGTCAGAGAACATATCTTACATGATTTAAATCCATCTAAATTTATGTTGTTGAATGGCCCAAGCTATGGTCCATCTTTGTAAATGCTTCACAAGCACTTGAAAAAAAAGTGTGCTTCTAAGGCATGTATTTCTAAATATTCCCCTTTTATGTCTCTCTGATTTTGCTTAATATGAGCATTATTTCTTCTTTTTTTTCCTTTTTTCACCCCTAATTATAACAAGTAACACTCCAATGGTAGTCTGTAGAAAGACTTATGCAGTTTTTGAACCATGTGGATATATTATTTAAGAAATAATTATTTGTATTTTAAAGAGTAAAAAAGGATACTAGAGCCATGATGTGGAGTAGAAACAAAAAAATTATCTACTACATATACAAACTAGAAACAATACAGTTAGTAAAGCAGAAAGGATGAGGAGTGCTTGGAAGATAGAACAAAGGATGTTTTTAGACTGATAAATCCAGAAAATTAAAATCACCTTCAGTAGAAAGCCAAACATACTAAGAGAAAGTTCAAGAACATTGTCTATAAAATCAAACATCAGAGGGTACTGGTTCAACTATGAAATTAAATAGTCCCTCTCTAAACAGCAGATCTGCTTACCCCTACATTGCTATAACCCTCTGCTATGATTGTTAAAGTGGGTAATGAGCACCAGTAGCATTTGATCTCTTTTAGTCCTCCAAAACTATACTTCAAAGACGGTGAATCATTTGTCCAGGAAGAAAACCCAAATAACAGTAGATATTGAGACAACTGAATAACTGCACAGAAGGGTCACAAAACTGAAGCACATATCACCTAGAAGAGAGATCACCTAAAGCCTTCTAATGGATATGCCCAAATTTCAGCACTGGAATGATCCATGCCATGAATACCCAATGAAGAACACTGTCTAACTGAAGCACTATAGCCTAGCACTCAGAGAAGCCTGTTAGCGAGTGGATCTCACAAGACTTCACAAATGTGGATCAGAGTCATGCTAATTCCCTAGGACAAACCCAAAGGATCCTTGATTTCCACAAATTTATGAACAAAGATTGGCCACATATTTCAGAGAACGATGAGGAGATTACCAGAAACAAACAAAACTAATGCTAGAAGAAAAAACAGATGTAATACAAGAAACAGAAGAGAATTTTACCAAGTTACTATTAAAATTCATATTCTCAGAATTATAAGGAAGACAGTAAGTTTATAAAAAGAGAGCACATTGTTATAAAAGGAAACAATAGAAGACAAGAGAAAGTCCTTGGATGCTAGAAATGTTATTGCAAAATTAAAAATTCAATAGAGAATAGATATTGTCAAGACATCTAGGTTGCTGATGGAACTCAATGCTAAGCCACAGTCTCTGACCACTGACCTCTAACCCCTCCCTCAAAAGGGTCATTATTAGTATAGACCTTGAAGTCACTGAAAAGAGATGACATTGAAATAAAGCTTTATGATACTATAAGGACATCACAAAAAACACTACATTTAATAAAACAATCACATTTGGACATTCAAATGAGTCACTTTAAGAAACTATTCAGGTGATTGCCACAAGAAGCTTGCCCTTATATTCATAAATAAATTTTTAAAATATTAGTCCGCGCACAGCTGGCTAGGTTGCGGATGGAACTCAGTGCATGTGACCCAGCCCCTGACGCCTGACCCATGACCTTCCCTCAACGGACTTCCGCCCAGTGGCAGCCATTTCTAGTCAAATATCCGCTATTGCTCACTTCCGGTCGCCATTTTCCTCTTCCATTTCTCCTGAGGTACGCCTAACGGAGACCCTCCGGGGCGTCGAGTCTATTTTTCGCCAGCCGCACCTCCCTCACCAATCCTGGGGGCGCCCAGAAGGCCCCGCCGCGACCGCGGCCACCGCAGCTGCCGGCTCCACTGTCTGCTGTCGGTGCTACCGCGCCGCCTTCGCGTCCGTGCTCGCGCAGCCCGCGCCCGCACCCGCGTCCGCCATGGCCTTCTCCGTACCCTCGCAGGTGCGCCTCAACTACCGCCTCGACTTCCAGACCGCCGTCAACAGCCAGGTCCAGCTGCAGTTGCGCGCCTCCTACGTGTACCTGTCCATGGCCTTCTACTGCGACCGCCACGACGTGGCCCTGGAGCACTTCGCCAGCTTCTTCCTCCGCCTCTCCCACGAGTGGAAGATCTGCGCCGAGAAGCTGCTGGAGCTGCAGGACCAGCGCGGCGGCGGCGTTCGCCTACACGAAATCACCAAGCGCGACCGCGACGACTGGCACAGCGGCCTCCAGGCCATGGAGTGCGCCTTCCACCTGGAGAAGAGCGTCAACCAGAGCCTCCTGGAGCTGCACCGCCTGGCCACTGACAGAAGCGATGTCCACCTCTGCCACTTCCTGCAGCGTCTCTATCTGCACCAGCAGGTCCTGATCATCCGCGAGCTGGGCGGCTACCTGACCAACCTGCGCAAGATGGAGGCCCTGGAAGATCCCCTGGCCGAGGTACTGTTTGACCGGCTCACCCTGGGCCGCAGCTACGAGGACAATTGAGCAGGACTGTGCCCCAGCCCATGCCAGGGAGTCTTCCCTGGGGTGGGTCACCAGGCCGGGCCTACACATTGCCCTTTCAGCACGTTCCCTTCGTTTGGGCCTCTCAGTTTGATTGTTATTTCCAATAAAGTTATTTGGTTCTTAAAGAAATAAATGTGTCCAGTTGTGTGTGTGTGTGTGCGCGTGCGCACGCGTACATGTGCAAAGCTCTCATGAGAATGAGAGCAGATCGCCGTGTATCCCAGAGTCAGCCCCCTCGTGTCCCATCCACAGGCTGAGTCTGCCCCCTTGCGTCACATCCACAGGCTGCCCAGAATCTCCATGGGTAAAGAGGAAAGGTGTTCCATGGGCCCCTAGGAAACACAAAATTAGTCTTCCCTTAAACCATGCATGCAAGAGTAGGACCATGTGGGAGGATGTGGTGGGAACTTTGTGGCTATTCACTGTTAGGTATAAGAACATGGTACCTCTGAGGCATAAGTGAAGGGAACAGGATTGAGCGTGTATTAAAATAAAAGGCGGAGCCGGGCGAGGTGGCGCAAGCCTGTGATCCCAGCGCTTAGGGAGGCTGAGACAGGAGAATCGCGAGTTCAAAGCCAGCCTCAGCAACGGCGAGGCGCTAAGCAACTCAGTGAGACCCTGTCTCTACATAAAAAAAAAAAACACCAAATAGGGCTGAGATGTGGCTCAGTGGTCGAGTATCCCTGAGTTCAATCTCCAGTACCAAAAAATTAAAATAAAATAAAATAAAAAGCGGAACATGGTAGCGCACGCCTGTAATCCCAGAAACTCTGGAGGCTGAGGTAGAAGGCTCACAAGTTGGAAGTCAGCCTAGGCAATTTAGTGAGGCCCTAAGCAACTTAGTAAGACCTTGTCTCAAAATAAAAAACAGTCTGGGGATGTGGCTCAGTGATAAAGTGCCTGGGTTCAATCCGGTACCAAAAAATAAAAATAAATTTTTAAAAGTCAAAATAAGTTGGGTGCAGTGGTGCAAGCCTGTAATCCCAGCACTTTGGGGGGCTGAGACAGTAGAATTGCGAGTTCAAAGCCAGCCTCAGCAATGGTGAGGTGCTAAGCAACTCAGTGAGACCTTGTCTCTAAATAAAACACCAAAAATGGGACTGAGGATGGGGCTCAGTGGTCAAGTACTGCTGAGTTCAATCCCCAGTACCAAAAAAAAAAAAAAAAAGTAAAAATAAATTTCAACTTTACACAAAACATTTAGTTTTTTAGAATATGCAAATGTTTAACATTTGTTGATTCTAGGTAACAAGATGAGAGCCCCATAAAATGGCATGTCAGAGTACCTCTTTGACCAGCTCACCCTGGGCTACAGTGAGGGTGATAAAAGGACTGAGCCTTAGCCTGGCTTCCCCAACAGAGAGAAGGTGAGTTACTGTGGTCACCAGTACAGTGTATGTACGGGGTGGGAGAGGGATACATATTACCCTCAAATATTTTCACTTCTTTTTTCCTATGTTCATCATTTCTTCCATTAAAGTGGCCTTATACTAAGGAAAAATATCAGTAAACTCTCCAGCTTCACTTGTTCTTAGTTGACTTAAAAATCATGAATTTTGGTGGTTATGTAGTTGGGCAATACATTATTAGTCTCCCAGGAGCTTT
Organism: Xerus rutilus; assembly: GCA_028644305.1. NCBI lineage: Eukaryota > Metazoa > Chordata > Mammalia > Rodentia > Sciuridae > Xerus > Xerus rutilus. The sequence continues at coordinate 93,414,801 of CM053417.1, read as the reverse complement.
GCTGTAGATAACACCTCTGACATGTGGGTTGTGATGATAATGGTTGCCTAGGTTACTTTCCAGAGACTTGGAGCCTGCTTTTGCTAAAAGCACAGACTCTTTACTTGGGCCTACACATATTTAATAGGTGACTGGTACAGAATGAAAAGGCTTGGCATCTCTGCCTTCATATTGTATCTCTTTCTTTTGCTGCCTTAACCATTGGGTTAGTTTTCTATTCAACTCTGCATGAACAAATGTTGAACATTTGAGAAATGTTATGTCCAGAATGATAACACAAGGTTAACTTGCCTAGCATCTCTTCTCCCACTTAAAGGCTAAAGATACCTATCAGCTACCATCACCAGAAAGGAGTGAAAGGAGGTGGTACCCGATTTCCTGGAAGATCTGTGGCTATTCCCAAAAAGGACATAAATATTCCTCCCCTTTATTAGCCTCTCTCCCTCCCTCATTTTTTCTACTTACATCTGTAACCCCTCAACTCCCTGGAGTTGAGGAGTTGATGTGTAACACAAGCTTCCAATTTTCCACTCTCTGGCCATTAAATAAAACCTTTATTTCTCTTTATTTGTCCCCAACACTTTTTTTTTTAGATAGATTTTTTTTGGAGGGGGGGTTTGTTTTGGTACTTGGGAATGAACTCAGAGGTACTAGACCACTGAGCCACATCCCCAACCCTATTTTATATTTTATTTAGAGACAGGGTCTTACTGAGTTGCTTAGCGCCTCACCACTGCTGAGGCTGGCTTTGAACACTCACTTGTGTCTCAGCCTACCAAATTGCTGGGATTACAGGCATGCGCCACCACGCCTGGCTGGATATTAGCTTTTCTGTGGGATAACCTTCCAAATCTGGATTGGATAACAACATGATACCAAAAAATGTTGCTAGAAGGGGTGCAAAGTATGAGGCCAAGGAAGAAGAACATATTTGTTATATTGAACAAAAAACAGTAAGTTGCCCTGAATGGTAAGCCTCTGACTTCAGCAACTTTGAATACTGTGGAGGGGTGGGAGGAGTTGAAAGTGGTGGACCAGTGAGGAAACATTGTATCCAGTTCAGATGTTAGTTGAAGAAATTAAGACACACAAATTCCAGAATGGTTTTGGAAAAGTTAACCAAAGTTACTCATGGAGGAGAAATGAGGAATGGGAGAGGGTTCTAGGGTTTGGACTTGAGTATCTGGGTTAATGGTGATGCTGTTATGAACCTGGGGATGTTTGTAGCAGGCTCACCTAGGAGTGGGAGTGGGGACACAAATGTCATAAAATCTGATATACTTATTAGACAAAAGTCACAATGTCAGCAAATAGCTGGAAAAATGAATATCCTTTTCTCCTCACTGCCTCTGAAATATACATATGAGAGACATCCTCCTACAGGTTACATTGAAGCCATGTGACTGGACACACCAGAAAAACAGCATAAAGACAATATGACAAACTCACCCCCAAGCCCAAGGCAGCTGGTATTTAGAGGATGGTTGATGTATTGGAACACCCAGAGAGTTGCTACTTCCTTTTGATCCTTACATTATTCCAGAGTGTCCCCATGACTGCTACAAGTTTATTTCAAAATCAGCCCATTTCTGGAAGGCTAGATGTGGCTTCTGGTTTGTCTTTCAAAATGTGGAGAAGAATTGGCCTTTTGCTTTGTTTTAATGGCAAACAGTAGGAAAGAAATTATTTTCCAGTGATAGGACTATTCCACAAGGAATTAATATACCTGATTTTCTATGTTCATTTGTTTCCTATTCCCCTTTAAAATGTACCCCTCTCCTAGTCCACTCTCTATTTGACTAAGAAACCTCCACCCATGTAAACACTAAGGTTGTCCATGTTCATGAAAACTACTCAACACATTGTTTTTTCTGTGCTACATGTTGAATTATAAATATAAAAATAAAAATTTTATAGACTAAAAGCTGTAGTCAAAGACACATGAATTGTTTTCATTCTTTTTAAGCTAGCAGATTGTTTTGAAGATTATAATAGCAACAAGTTTAACTGTGCAGTAATTATCTTCCCATTTCCTCATTATTACACTTCAAGATTTTCTTAAAAGTTAGGATTTTAGCATTATGAGTTTAGCTTTCAGGAAATGTTATTGCCTTCCAACCCTTACATTTCTCAATCCTATTTGGTCTTCTCATTGTATTTCTTTCTTTGCCTGATTTGAGGACTTCCATCTTTGACTCAAAAATTACCTATTTAAAATATATATATATATATATTTTTTTTTTCCATTGGCTTCACTTTTGGATATGAGTAACCACTATCCACAGACTGACCATCTATTTAAGTGTTTCAATTTTTAAATTGAGGATCTTTCTTAATTTCCTGTTTTAGAGAGAAAATTTAGAGCACTGATTTTTTTCAATATCTCTTTGGAATTATAGATATTATCTTCATTTTCCACAGGAGGAAACTAAGGACCATATAATTTTTTTTGTTTTTATCCTTTTTATTTTTTCTTGTACAGTTTAATGGAATTTACTGTGGTATTTCCATATATGAATACATGTGAATTGGTCATGTTCATCCATTCTTCTATCTTTGGCCCCCATTCCCCACACCTATCCCAGTCCCTAGTAATCCAATATTTACTTTCAGTTTGACTTTTTTAGTTATTTATTTTTCTTTTTTAGTTTCCAATATGAGAAGGAATATATGATATTTGTCTTTCTGCATCTGACTTATTTCATTTAACATGATGTCCTCTAGTTCCATTCATTTTGCTACCAATGATAAGATTTCATTCTTTTTATGCCTGAATAATACTCCATTGTGTATACCATTGTATGTATATACCATATTTTCTTTTCCACTCATTTTTTGATGAGCACCTAGGCTCATTCCATATCTTAACTATTGTGAACATGCTGTAATAAACATAGGCATGCAGGTAATCTCTTTTGTATGCTGACTTAATTTCCTTTAGATATATACCTAAGATTGGTACTGCTGGATCAGAGATCTATTTTTAGTTTATTCAAGAACCTCTACACTATTTTCCATAATGCCTATACTAATTTGCATTTCCACCAATAGTGTATAAAAGTTCCCAGCCAGAGTCCCTGCCAACCAGGAGGAGCACAGGCCAAGGCCCAGGACCACCTTCAGAGACCGCTGCAGGAGACCAGCCAAGGTCAGACCCGATACTGCTAGCTGCCAATCACAGGGGAACCCAGACCCAGGTGAAGGACTGCCTCCTGGGACCCCTGCAGGGGACTTGTCCTAAGTGAGGCCCAGGATCACCCCCAGTTCTGTGACAGATCCCCTGTTGACTAGGGGGAGCACAGGCCAAGGCCCAGGGACCTTTCAGGGACCTCTACGGGAGCCCAGCCAAGGTCAGGCCTGAGATTGCTACCCACCAATCCACCGACCCACAGGGGAACTCAGAGCCAGGCAAAGGATTGCCTCTGGGGACCTCGGCAGCTGAGGCCCAGGACCTCCCCCAGTTCAGCACTGGAGCCCCTGCCAATCTGCAGGAGCCCAGGCCTAGGGCTAGACTCACCACCTAGAATCTGAGGGAGTCCAGGCCAAGATCAGGCCTAGGACTGCCCTCACAGGTCTGTGTGAGAGCCCAGGCCCAGGACTGCCCCTGCACATAGTGGGGATCCACACTGTTGCTCCCTCCCTGTATCCATCTTGTACACTGCAGCCATCCCCATAGTTCTTCCCATGTATTAGCCTCTACCTTGGGTCAACAGACAGGGCCCAGAGGCAGAGACCCACCAAAGTGCTACATCTCTGATCAGACCAAAGCCATTGTAAGTCCCATCCTTTTAGCCCCATCTCTGAAAGTATTTGCATCCATCTTGGGCCACTCCCACTGCCAAATTGAGTTACCTCCACTACCACTGCCACCATCTTTAGTGGCAGTAGTGTCCATCTGGGGACACCTGCTGGGGACTAGAAGTGAACTCCAAGGTGAGATACAGGTAATCTGTAGTGTCACTACAAGATTATAGGATAGAAATCGCAATACCTCAGATCAGCATTGCAAAAAAGGAAGATACATAATCAACATGAAAAAACAAGGGAAGAAAGTGCCCCAAATAAACCAAGATTCTACAACAATAGGATCCACTGACAGAACAGTTGATGAAATGTCAGAGAAAGAATTCAGAATGTATGTAATTAAAATGATCTGTGAATCAAAGAATGACTTAAGTGAGCAAATGTAGGCAAAAATTGATCACTCCAACAAAGAAACAAGAGAACAAATAAAGGCAACTCCAAAGAAGAGATAAGAGAGCAAATAAAGGCAACCACCAATCACACCAACAAAGAGATAAGGGAGCAAATACAGGTAGCAAAGATTACTTTAAGAGCTAGAGATTGTGAAACAAAACCAATCAGAAATTCTTGAATTGAAGGAAACAATAAACCAAATAAAAAACTCGATAGAAAGCATCACCAGTGGACCAGATCACTTGGAAGACAGAACCTCATATAATAAAGACAAAATATACCATCTTGAAAATAAAGTTGGCCATACAGTGAAAATGGTAAGAAACCATCAATAGAACATACAAGAATTATGGTATAGCATCAAAAGGCCAAATCTAAGATTTATCAGGATAGAAGAAGGCACAGAATTTCAAACCAAAGGAATGCACAATCTCTTCAATAAAATAATATCAGAAAATTTCCCAAACACAAAAAATGAATTGGGAAATCAAATACAAGAGGCTTACAGGATACCAAATGTACAAAATTACAACCGATCTACACCAAGACACATTATAATGAAAATGCCCAGCATACAGAATAAGGATAGAATTTTAAAGGCCGCAAGAGAGAGGAATCAGATTACATACAGAGGGAGACCAATTCGGATCTCAGCAGATTTTTCAACCCAGACTCTAAAAGCCAGGACATCATAGAACAATATATCTCAAGCTCTGAAAGAAAATGGATGCCAACCAAGAATCTTATATCCAGCAAAATTAAGCTTCCAATTTGATGATGAAATAAAAACCTTCCATGGTAAACAAAAGTTAAAAGAATTTATAGCAAGAAAGCCTGAACTACACAGCATTCTCAGCAAAATATTCCATGGGGAGGAAATGATAACCAACAACGAAAATATACAAAGAGAGGAACTACACTAAAGGAAAGGCCAATCAAAGCAGAAACCAAGTCAAGGTAACAACCAAAAATAAACCAAAATGACTGAGATTACAAATCATATTTCAATAATAACCCTGAATATGAATGGCTTAAACTCATCAATTAAAAGACACAGACTGACAGACTGAATTTAAAAAAAAAAAAGACCCAACAATATGCTGCCTTTAAGAGACTCATCTCACAGGAAAAGTCATCCACAGACTGAAAGTGTAAGGGTGGGAAAAACATATCACTCACTTGGACCACGTAAACAAGCAGGTGTTTCCATCCTCATATCAGATAAAGCAGACTTCAAAGCTAGTGAAAAGGGATAAAGAAGGTCACTTCATACTTCTTAAGGGAATCATACACCAACAAGACATAACAATCATAAATATCTATGCCCCAAGCAATTGGGCATCTATGTATATCAAACAAACTCTTCTCAACTACAAGAATCAAATAGACCATAACACATTAATACTTGATGACTTTAACACAGCTCTCTCACCACTGGATAGATCTACAAAAACTAAACAAAGAAACCATAGAACTCAATAAAACAATCAATAATTTAGACTTAACAGATATATAGAGAGTATTCCATCCATCAATGGCCGAATACACTTCTTTCTCAGCAGCACATGGATCTTTCTCCAAAATAGATCATATGTTATGTGACAAAGCAAGTCTTAACAAATACAAAAATTAGAGATACTACCCTGCATCCTATCCAACCATAAGGGAATGAAATTAGAAATCAATGACAGATTAAAAAATAGAAACTACTCCAACATCTGGAGACTAAATAATATGCTATTGTATGACACATGGATAACAGAAGACATCAGGGAAGAGATAAAAATTCTTAGAGGTAAATGAAAACTCCAATACAACATATCAAAATCTCTGGGACACCATGAAGACAGTGCTAAGAGGAAAGTTCATTGCATTAAGCTCATTCATTAAAAGAAGCAAAAGTCAACAAATAAATGTCTTGACACTACATCTCAAAGCCCTAGAAAAAGAGGAACAAATCAACACCAAAAGAAGTAGAAGACAGGGAATAATTAAAATCAGGCCTGAAATCAATGAAATTGAAACAAAAGAAACAATTCAAAAAATAGACAAAACAAAAAGCTGGTTCTTTGAAAAAATAAATAAAATTGACAAACCCTTAGCCACCCTAATGAAAAGGAGAGAGAAAATATAAATTACTAAAATTCATGATGGAAAAGGAAGTATGAAGACAGACACTACTGAAATACTGAGCATAATTAGAAACTATTTTGAAAATTTATACTTTAGTAAAATAGAAAACCCTGAAGACACTGACAAATTTCTAGAGGCATATGACCTACACAAATGGAACCAGGAGGTCATACACAACTTAAATAGGTTAATTTCAAGTAAATAGAAATAGAAGGAAAATATAAGATGCCATCAAAAGCCTACCAACAAAGAAAAGCCCATGACCAGATGGATTCTCAGCTGAGTTCTACAAGACCTACAAAGAAGAATTAATACCAAGACTCCTCAAACTATTTCATGAAAAAGAAAAGGAGGGAACTCTTCCAAACTCATTCTATGAGGCAAGAATCACCCTGAAACCAAAACCAGACAGAGATACATCAAAGACAGAAAATTTCAGACCAATATCCCTGATGAACATAGATGCAAAAATTATCAATAAAAATGTGGCAAATCACATAAAAAAGCATACTAAAAAAATAGTGCACCATGATCAAGTGGGGTTCATTCCAGGGATGCAAGATTGGTTAAACATACAGAAATCAATTAATGTAATCCATCACATCAATGGACTTAAAGATAAGAATCATATGATTTTATCAATTGGTGCAGAGAAAGCATTTGACAAAATACAGCACTCTTTTATGTTCAAAACACTATAAAAACTAGGGATAGTAGGAACATACCTCAACTTTGTAAAAGCTATCTATGCTAAACCCAAGGCCAACATCATCCTAAATGGAGAAAAAAAATGGAAGCATTCCCTCTAAATACAGGAATAAGACAGGGATGCCCTCTTTCACCACTGCTATTCAACATAGTCCTTGAAACACTAGCCAGAGCAATTAGACAGATGAAAGAAATTAAAGGGATATGAATAGGAAAAGAAGAACTCAAATTATCATTATTTGCCAACCACATGATTCTATACGCAGAGGATCTAAAAAATTCCACCAGAAAACTTCTAGAATTAATAAATGAATTCAGCAAAGTAGCAAGATACAAAATCAACACCCATAAATCAACTGCATTTCTATACATCAGTGATGAATCCTTTGAAAGAGAAATTAGGAAAATACCCCATTCACAATAGCCTCAAAAAAAAAACACTTGGGAATCAATTTAACAAAAGAGATCAAAGACCTCTACAATGAAAACTATGACACTAAAGAAAGAAATTGAACAAGACCTTAGAAGATGGAAAGATCTCCCATGCTCTTGCATAGGCAGAATCAATATTGTCAAAATGGCCATACTATGCAAAGTGCTATATAGATTCAATGTGATTCCAATAAAAATCCCAATGTCATTCCTTATAGAAATAGAAAAGGCAATCATGAAATTCATTTGGGAGAATAAGAGACCCATAATAGCCAAAGCAATCCTTAGCAAGAAGAGTGAAGCAGGAGATATCACAACACCAGACCTTAAACTATACTACAAAGCTATAGTAACAAAAATGGCATGGTACTGGCACCAAACTAGACATGTAGACCAATGGTACAGAATAGAAGACACAGAGACAAACTCACTTAAATACAGTTATCTTATACTAGACAAAGGTGCCAAACACGTACATTGGAGAAAAGATAGCTCCTTCAACAAATGATTCTGGGAAAACTGGAAATCCATAAGCAGCAAAATGAAATTAAAACCCTATCTCTCACCATGCAAAAAATTCAACTCAAAGTGGATCAAGGATCTAGGAATTAGACCAGAAACCCTACGCCTAATAGAAGAGAAAGTAGGCCCAAATCTTCATCATGTCGGATTAGGACCTTACTTCCTTAATAAGACTCCTATAGCACAAGAAGTAAAATCAAGAATCTATAAATGGGATGGATTCAAACTAAAAAAGCTTCTTCTTAGCAAAAGAAACAATCAATGAAGTGAACATAGGGCCTATATTCTGGGAACAAATTTGTCACATGCACATCTGACAGAGCACTAAACTCCAGGATATATAAAGAACTCAAAAAACTTAACACCAAAAAAACAAACAACCCAATCAATAAATGGGCTAAGAAGTTGAATAGACACTTCTCAGAAGAAGATATACAATCGATCAACAAACATATGAAAAAATATTGAACATCTCTAGCAATTAGAGAAATGCAAATCAAAACTAAGATTTCATCTCATGCCAGTCAGAATGGCAATTATCAAGAATACAAACAACAATAAGTGTTGGTGAGGATGTGGGGGAAAAGGCACGCTCATACATTGTTGGTGGGACTGCAAATTGGTACAACCAATCTGGAAAGCACTATGGAGATTCCTTAGAAAACTTGGAATGGAACCACCATTTGACCCAGCTATCCCATTCCTTGGTCTATACCCAAAGGACTTAAAAACAGCACACTACAGTGAAGCAGCCACTTCAATGTTTATAGCAGCTCAATTCACAATAGCTAAACTGTGGAAGCAACCTAGATGCCATTCAATAGATGAACAGATAAAGAAACTGTGGTATATATACACAATGGAATATTACTCAGCAATAAAAGAACAAAATTATGGCACTTGCAGGTAAATGAATGGAGTTGGAGAATATCGTGCTAAGCAAAGTAAGCCAATCCCAAAAAACCAAATGCCGACTGTTCTCTCTGATAAGTGGATGCTGATCTATAATGGGGGAGTGGACATGGGAAGAATGGAGGAAGTTTAGTCAAATGGGAGGGTGGGGAGGGGGCATGGGGACAGTAAAGATAGTGGAATGAGATGGACATCATAGCCCTAGCTTCATGTATGTCTGCATATATGATGTGATTCTACATCACGTACAACCAGAGAAATGAGCAGTTGTGCTCCATCTGTGTACAATGAATCAAAATGCATTCTGCTATCATGTAAGTAGAATAAATAAATTTTAAAAAATAAAAGTTCCCTTTTCTCCCCTTCCTTGCCAGCATTTTTCTTTTTGTAAGATCCATTGTAACTGGGGTGACATGATATCTCATTGTACTTTTGATTTGCATTTCCCTGATAGCTAATTATATTGAGCATTTTTTCACCAAATTTTGGCTATTTGTATTTTTTTGAGAGGTGTCTATTCAGATCATTTGTCCATGTTTAATTGGATTACTTGTGTGTTGAGTTTTTGAGTTCTTTATATTTTCTGGATAATAATCCTCTGTTGGAGGAATAGCTAGCATATATTTTCTCCCATTGTATAGATTGCCTCTTCACTCTGTTGATTGTTTCCTTTGGTGTGCAGAAGCTTTTTAATTTGATGCCATCCCACTTGTTAACTTTTGCTTTATTTCCTGGTGCTTTTGGAGTCCAACCCAAACAATCACTGCTTGTACCAATATCTTGGAATGTTTCCCCTGTGTTTTCTTCTAGTATTTCCAGAGTTTCGGGTCTTACATTAAGGTGCTTAATTCATTTTGAGTGGACTTTTATACAAGGTGAGAGAGAGGTTGGGGTCTAGTTTCAATCTTCTGTATGTGGATGTCCAGTTTTCCTGGCATGGTTCTGGGATTTCTTAACCATAGATTTATTGGGTTCAGATCTCAGTTTAGCCATTTACTATGTTGGGTAAACTTGGTCAAGCTCTTTAACCTCTCCATGCCTTGTTTCCTCACATGTAAAATAAGGATAATAAAATTATCAATCCTACTGGGATGTTGAGATTGAGTGTATATAAATCACTTAGAAGAGTGTCTGACACAATGTAAGTACTATCCACGTTAGCCATCCTTTGTCATCTTATATTCCTCACTTTTAGGTTCTGTTGTGATGTCTATGCTTTGGGGAAAAAATTTCACATCTATGCTTTGCCACTGGGGGTCTCTCTTGCATTTCTACCAACCATATCACTCTGCCTACTAGGAAGGGAAAATCCTTAGAAACTGCTTTGGTTGTCAGGTACCAGGACTCAAGAGGGTGAATTGCTCTTTTCCCTGCCCCAAACCTAGGCCCAAGAATGTAGATGAGTTTGCTGTGGCAGCTTTCCATGGCAATCGCCACTGTTCTTTCTGTCTCCACCTACCCTCCTTTGAAATCACCCCTAGAACACTTTGTGCTTCTCCTAAAAGCCTGAGCCTTCCACTTCCATTCTAAACTTCCTCCCCACTCAGCAGAGATGGAAAGGAGCAGAAAGATGAAGTGCTAACTCTGCTTCCCACCTTGTTTGGATGCTTGGATCTGAAAAGTGGATAAATAGGTGGTCAGGGGTGAGGGAGGAAATGAGCAAAAGGGACCACATTGGGGCTACTGATAACAAAATAACTACAGTGATAAATCACAATGAACTTTAGCACAGAGGTTCTCAAGCTATCAGAGCTTTTGAAACTCTCAGTGCCTGGGCCCATTCCAGACCAAATGCTTCAGCCTCTGGGGCAAACCTAGGCATCCCAGGCATTGAAAAGTAGTGCTTGTATGTTGTGCCTCAAAAGTGATCCTAGGAGGAGCAACCGGAACCTTACCTGAGCTCTTGTTATTAATGCCAAAATGTCAAGGCCCCACCCCAGACATACTGAATCAGAATCTTTTTTTTTTTTTTTGCTTTTTTTTAAAGACCCCAGGTGGTCAATTTGCACACTGAAATTTGAGAAGCACTGCTTTAGCACTCTGGTTGTCAAATAAGACTACATCTTGAAATCAACTAGACAGCTGGAAAATCATACTAGTCCCTGGATTTACACAACTGATCAGCTGTATTCTCATGTAAGTACTAGACCAAATACAATAAAAACTTACTATAACTTCAATAATTATTGTTGAATCAATAATTATTGATCACACATATACGCATATACACTAGCTTTTATCCATTCTGTTATTCCTCACATACTATTTTTCTTCTTTTTTTAATAGCATAAGTTGGCAAACAATAGCTTGCAATAGCCATCAAACATGTCCCCCATTCTTTTGTGATAAAAAAAAAGTATTAGAACACAGCCCCTCGTTTCTGGGACTGCTTTTACACAACAGATGAATTAGTTTTCACAGAGACCACTTGGCCTGCAAATGCTAAGACATTTACCATCTAGTCTTTTTTTTTTTTTTTTTTTTTGGTACCGGGGATTGAACTCAGGGGCACCTATCACTGAGCCACATCCCCAGCCCTATTTTGTGTTTTATGTAGAGACAGAGTCTTACTGAGTTGCTTAGCACCTTGCTGTTGCTGAGGCTGGCTTTGAACTCACGATTCTTCTGTCTCAGCCTCCCAAAGTGCTGGGATTACGGGCTTGTGCCACTGAGCCCAGCTTACCATCTAGTCTTTTATGGAAAATCTTTGCTAACCTATGTTTTATAATTTGCCACTGCCCTTAATTTGCCCACAGATACCATATATTTCAAGCTTTTTTCAACTTCATTTACTCATCTATTTACCTTTTCTATTTCCTTGTGTTTTGTTCACTCTCAATATTCTAGAATGATTCAGATATTTGTAATATTTTATACATATCCCTAACAGTCACTTACTAGAATTGGGATTGTCAATCTCCAAGCTAACATCTTTGTGTATTTCAGCAAGTCAACCTGTCTGACTTTGTGTCTCCAGTTTAGCCTGTCTCTCATTGTGCCTTTGTTAATTGAAGGCCATCAGTCATCCTATTTCTGGGAGCATCAGAGTGGAACAATGCCTGACTAACCTTTTTTGACTGATTCTCTATAATTACATATTCATCACAGAGACTGTTTAAAGTGTACTCATTTTTAAGTCATTGCAATCTATTCCAATCATTTTTCTTGCTGTGAGGCATTTAAATTTTATTAATATGCAAAGCTACTGCCTTGTATGAGGCAGAATAGAATTCTTCCATTTTATCTGTATTTCAACATTTATTCTTTATAATGTTGCTTTTGGTTTACAATTTATTACATATGATATTAACTGTGCCACATGGACCAAGAAGATTTATTCTCTTTTTTCCTGTGATATAATTTTCTGTGCATGATTTTTCTCCTCCCCAAAATTCAATTCTTCTATGAAGTTTATTAGGAACTAAAAGTACCAATTTAAAATATGTATTAGAATTATAAATAAATAAATCTAAATAAAAACATTCTAAGACAGGAACATCCATGCAGTTTTTAATTTTTTAATCAAATAGCCATTCTTTCAACAAATAATGTTGGGTCCTGTGACATGTTTTGCACTATGTTTGGCACTAGAAATAGTGCAGTAAGCAGGGCACCATTCCTGGTGACAGTCTGACAGACTTAGAAATAAATATCTCCAATCTATTCTGGTAAGATCTAAAGGAGATATAAACACAAAGTGCTATATGAGTCCAGGAGAGGAAAAGGGGGTCTAATTCTTACCTGGGGAGTTAAGAAACATCTACTGTGGAGGTGAGATTGAGTCTTAAAGTGTGACTTGGAGCTCTACATACTTCGGCTATGTCCATTTGCTTCAGGGAAAAAAAGGGCGGAGGGAGGTTATAAACACAGAAGTATAAGAGGATAGAGTTGGTAAAAGAAGACCCCCAGAGGGCTGGGATTGTGACTCAGTGGTAGAGCGCCTGCCTCGCATGTGTGAGGCACTGGGTTCGATCCTCAGCACCACATAAAAAAATGAATAAAATAAAGATATCTGTCCATCTACAACTAAAAAAAAATTTAAAAAAAAAGAAGACCCCCAGAGAAGTGGAGAGGCAGTGGATTTACCTTATCCAGGAAGAGGGATCATTTTTTTCTTAAGGAACTCCACAAAACTCTTCTCTCAGAGGTTTTCGCTGATTTACCAATTAGCATAATCACCGGTCTCTTTTCAGAACTTGCTCTTCTTTTTTTTTTTTTTTTTGTACTGGGGATTGAACTCAGAGGCACTTGACCACTGAGCCACATCCCCAGCCCTATTTTGTGTTTTATTTAGAGACAGGGTATCTCACTGATTTGCCAAGCACCTCACCACTGCTGAGGCTGGCTTTGAACTCGCGATCCTCCTGCCTCAGTCTCCTGGGATTACAGGCATGCACCACTGTGCCCGGCTCAGAACTTGCCCTTCTTGGTCACTCTATAGCACTTACTGATGGCTAGTCCTGCCTTCCTTGCCTGCCTTATCCTCACTTGGTTTGCCTAGGATTAATTTATAGAGAAATACATAGAGCTAAGAGAAAGGCTAGGTCACAGATACTACTTTTGACCTCTTTCATTCTTGCTCTATATACATGCCCCCTTGAGCCCGGCCACATCCATAGCCAATCTGTCTTTTTCTCCTCCTGGGTGTGTTTGTTTGTTTGTTGTTTTTGTTTTTAATGACAACACTTGCACATCCTCCTGTGAAACTTTTCCCCTGGATGTCTTCAGAAAACTGAGTAAACAAATCTCAAAATGAACTCATTGACTATTTGCCAAACCCTCTCTAGGTTTGCCACACCTGCCCTAGTCTCTCAAGTAATAAACGTTAGAGTCACCTTAGACTTACGGATCTTAGCCTAAACAGATTTAATATTTCCCCCTTTCTATGTGCTCTTCTTCTTCCTAATGACCCATATCCTTTTGGGGCTATAATTATCTGTGATCTAATAGTTTCTGTAATCTCTGTACCTTTCAGGGATCTCAAGTCACAAAATTTGACACTGGCTAATCAAAGCAGAAAATAAAATTTTTGAAAGACATCCAGTAACATACTTGGAAAACTGTAGAACCGGGCTCAGAAAATGGGAAGCATCATACAAAACAGAACCTTGTCTTCCATATATCTTTATACTTCTCCTTAAAGAGGAAATGTGCTCAGATGCTAGGTTATGCAAAGTGAAAATCTAGTTCTTATAACCCTCTTTTAGTAGATGCTGTTGGTGCTTTTCCTAGATCCACTTGACCAGCAGGACACACAAATGCTCAGCTGCTTGTGAATGCTGCAGCTGATGGCTTATGCCTGTGACCTTTTCAGAAGGATTATCTTTGGCCAACTGAGGCAGCCAAAGACCAGTGATACAGAAGAATGAAAGCAGTGAGTTTTATGAGCCAGGGACTATTTTTTTTAATCTAGCCAAGGTTAGACTTTGCCTAACATCACTTCCTTGCTTGACTCCTTCCCTGGCCCTATCCTGTTATATGGTTTTCTCCTGAGTTCATTCTGGAAGGCTCTGCTCCCAAGATGCCCAACCTAAAACTTACATTCAAACAGAGTTGATCATCCTCTGTGTTACCACAATTTCTACTTCATTCCTTGTTAATTGACACTTAACACTTTATATAGCTATTTTTGGTTCACATGTCAATATTCCTTAAGAGGCTATGGAATCCGTGTGTGCAGGGAACATGTGCATTTTTCTCTCCTTAAGCCCTACCGTATATGTAAACGAAAGCTTATAAATAGTAGGCTGAACTTAATTGAAAATGAAAGCCAGAACATAGTAGATCAAAGAACGAACAGAAATAAGGCTATGGAGACAATAAGCCTAACAGTAGGCTCTTGTTCCAATGTCTAAATGTACGCTGAAGTGTCGTTATTAGCTTACCTATTTCATCTGCCAACTAGAATGTGGGTGATTGAGCAAAGACACATTTTTAGCACTTAGTCTCTGCCCAGAATTATTTCTTCTCAGATATAAAGTTCACACTATCTGATTAATTTCCCAAAGAATTCTTTCTTTCTTTGCTACTTTCATTATTGTATACTCAGGAAGGGTTAAGATTTAAAATTTATGACTTAGTAGTTTGTTCCATTTGTTCCGAATAGTTCTACCTTGATTACTCTGTTGCCTCATCTATGAAAATCTGTGTGTGATGGATATGGGACAAATAATTTTACTAAGGGCTGACAATGTAGCTCAGTGGTACAGTGCTTGCCTAACATGCATGAGGCCCTGAGTTCCATCCCCAGCACCACAACAACAATAATAATAACAGTAATTTTACTGAGAATTTACTATACACAATATATTGTGGTATCAGTTGTTGAGGGATAGGCGGTTGACAGGAAAGAATAGAAACTTTCTATGCTACAGGAGTTTGATCTAGATGGAATCATGGCACTGTTTAGGTAACTTATAAAGGATCTTATCAACATATTTCAAGTTAATTAATAATTAATGCTGAGCCTTTAAGGACCTATAGAGTATAGCATGACAGAATGATAGCAATAACTAAGCCAATAAAGACAGGAAGTTTTCTGGAGAGAAGCTTTCCTCAAGCATAATAATGAACCTCATTTTATTTTATTTTATTAATTTTTTTTTAGTTATAGATGGACACAATGTCTTTATTTTATTGCTTTGTATGTGGTGCTGAGGATCGAACCCAGGGCCTCACGCATGCGAGGCAAGCGCTCTACCACTGAGCTACATACAACCCCAGCCCCAATGAACCTCATTTTAAAAGATACTTGCTCAATATTCCTTTCTAGCCCATGTCTTCTTATTTCTTTTTTTCCTATTTTATTTATTTTTATTATTTTTATTTTTATTGGTTCTCTTTAATTACACATGACAATAGATTAATTTTGACAAAATTATACAAGCATGGAATATATCTTGTTCTAATTCAGTCCCCAGTACCTCTCCTTCCTCTTCCCTTTCCCCACTCCCTGCACCCTTCCCTCTATTGATCTTTCTGCCACTTACTTGTAGTTATTTATTTTTTTAA
Source organism: Xerus rutilus (assembly GCA_028644305.1). Taxonomy (NCBI): domain Eukaryota; kingdom Metazoa; phylum Chordata; class Mammalia; order Rodentia; family Sciuridae; genus Xerus; species Xerus rutilus. The sequence continues at coordinate 93,398,886 of CM053417.1, read as the reverse complement.
ATTAATTTCTTGTGGATGTACATGATGGTGAGATTCACTGTGGTATATTCATATATGCACATAGGAAAGTTATAGCAGATTCATTCTACCCTCTTTCCTTTTCCTGTCCCCACTCCCTTCCCTTCATTTCCCTTTGTCTACTCCACTGAACTTCTATTGTCCCCCACCATGCCTTCTTATTTATGCTCTAAAATTTCCCAGCCACAATTCTAAACATGCCATATTCAAATACTAGAAGGAATTAAGTAGATGGAGACCCGTCTGTATTTCCAGCCAAGATTCTCACAGGGCTGCCACTTGGTGAAATGCCACTATACCATTGGTTCAAGTTCTGGCCCTCAAATTGTTAAATCCAAGGGTTTATTACTCTCAAAGAATCTCAGGGTGTACAGCTTCTACATGAGGGATCAGTGACCTTTTTCTGTAAAGTGTAAGTATTTTAGCCAGATGTGGTATACACCTGTAATCCCAGAAGCTCAGGAGGCTGAGGCAGGAAGATGGCAAGTTTAAAGCCAGTCTCAGCAACTTAGTGAAGCCCTAAGCAACTCAGTGAGACCCTGTCTGTAAATAAAGTATAAAAAGGGCTGAGAGTGTGGCTCAGTGGTTAAGTGCCCCTGAGTTCAATCCCCAATGCCAAAAAAAAGTGTAAGTATTTTAGAATTTATATCCCATATCATCTTTGTCACAACTATTTAACCGTAGCATTTTAGTGTGAAAGCAATCAGAACATGTAGATGTGGCTGTGTTCCAATAAAAGTTTATTTCCAAAAAGTGGTTAGGCAGATTTGGCCCAGAGGTTATAGTTTGCCAATTCCTGTTCTAGAAGACTGACTCACGCCAACAATATTTCCAACAGTAACTAGTCAGATATAGACAGGGCTTACATATACCCAGAACAGTTTATCTGCATTCTTATCAGAAATTGGCCACTAAAGAAATTAAACTTCCAATCAAATTTTCTTAGCAAGCAACAGATTAAACAAACAAGACTGTTTTCTTTATTTGTGTTCTTCCAGAAATGGCCCTGAGTAATGGTTTTTTTTCTTTTTAAATAGACAGCCTTCTTTCTTTTTTAAAATATTTTTTAGATGTCGATGGATCTTTATTTTATTCATTTATATGTGGTGCTGAGAATCAAACCCAGTGCATCACGCATGTGAGGCAAGCACTCTACCTCTGAGCCACAACCCCAGCCCCCTGAGTAATGGTTTTAATGTAAGTATGTATTGGCAGGAAATATGAGTAAGGAAACAGAGAAGTAAAGCAGGGAAGGGTAGGAAGCCGATAGAATTTGTGTTACCAAGCAAGATGACTAAAATCAACTAGAGCAAACTCTCCTGGGAGAACATGTCAGATTTATCCCACTCATGGGGCAAGGGAGCTGGAATATTTATCCAGTAATTCCCTCAGTCATTGGTTTGAAGGGACAGGCAGAGTGAGCTCTAGTGTTCAGAGAAAGCCATCAAACAAAAAGTTGCAGGGGCTGGCTGCTAGAAGTTGGGCAGCATATATAGACAAGGTAAATGCCAAAGGCGTATAGTGGGGCACCAACAGCATGTTATATTTGTTTTCTCCCAAATGATATTCATCAGGTAATATGACTTAATGAGGAAATTTTCTGTCATAGGAATTTTTCTCAAGTGGAACTGGTCATGTAGAAACCAATTAATTTTTCTGTTCCTGGTGGTTGGACAGGCACATATACACACATTTTTAACAATCTCTATTCTGAAATATTCCTAATTAGCTAACCATAATTTTAAATGCTAAAATGGAACATACTAGAATGGTCATAATCATAGATTTTTAAAAACGGATGAGTACTTTGTTTTATAGTTTTTGTTTTTTTTTTTTTTTGAGATTTAGGAAGCATGGATCTTGTTGACCAGAAGAGTACCAACACTTATACAACTCTCATTTAGCCTAGATCTGTGGTGGTTCATTGCTTACTACGTGCACTGTGTTGCCATGTTTATTGTTAGAGGAGACCAAAGGCTGGCCTGTAGAAAAGAAGAAGGTAGATTAGCAGTGAAAGAACAAAGGTGGGCAATGAAGCAAGGGAATGAGTATCTCGCAGAAGCATAAGCAATAGAGGTTGGGCAGAAGTACGGTGAGTAGTAATCACTGCAGCCTGTAGGAAAAAGAAGAGATAGGAATAGACCTCTTCTGATTCCTACAATCTTTTTTTTTCTCACCAGTAGTGGTGGTGGTAATGGGAAGATTTGAGGGCATTTTTAAATATATCCATGGTTTGAGCCTTTGGCCTCTCTCTCTGATTGTTCACCAGAGACCGTGTTTTCTTTCTCTTGGCTTGTCTGCTTGGGTTTATGTTCCAACTAGAGGATTAGACTGCTCCTGATCACCTCCAGCATATTCCAGAAGAACCCAGGGTGAATTGTGTGGTCACTGCTGAATTCAAGAACAGGAAGGATCAAAATGGTCTTTGTCTGATCATGTAGACTCTCACAGTAGTAACTAATCAGGCCAAGTTACTTTGGGAGCAACTATGGAAAACTAGAGTGGATAAGCACTCTCTTGGTACTTTGAACACAGTACCACAGAAGAAGGAACTCCAGGATGCTGGCATGTTCAGAGCACAATTTTCAGGTTGTTCCATTTACTTTGTGAGCCACTGCCATTCTTAAAGCCAAATAAGCTGTATAAGCCTAGCAGTTAAAAGCATGGGCTTCAGCATCATGCTGACCTGAAGTAGATTACTGTTTCAACCACTTAGCTCTGCTGCATGCTGTATCCATTTAGATAAAAATGTCAATACCTCACTGAGCTTCCTATGAAGAACCTACTTTCACAAAAGCATTTGAGGTCAATGCACTTTCTTAAAATTTGGCTGTGGAAGCCAAGAGTTTACATCATGTTCCTCAAAGCAATCAACTTCAAAATTTGTTTGACATTTATATTCTTCCAAGGTCCTTCTTGGGCTTCCTGTTACAATGATTTTCCCCTCTGTCCTTCATACAATGACTAACATCATTGGCTCTGTTCTCCTCATCCTTACCCCCACGTATTTTATGTTCCATCTTGCTATGCAATTGAGACTCTTCTGGCTCTCTAGGCCCACAACATAGAGGGGGTCTCCAGTTAACAGGACCCATTCAGCTTAGAAGTCGAATAGGATTATGTTATTAGTGGAAAGGGTGGGGGCTTCTTATGCTTCATGTCTCCATAAAGGATTTTTCCTTATTTTGTATCTTTGTGTGTGTCAGTCTACACTTCATTTCCTGAGAAAGAAACACATGAGAGCAACACATCTAGCTTCTTTTTGTTCCCTTGTCTACTTGTCTCCAGGGGTGAAGAATGACTTTTTGAAAATTAGAAATAGAAGCTGGGCACAGTGGCACAAGCCTGTAATCCTAGCACTTAGGGAGTCTGAGACAGGAGAATCACGAGTTCAAAGCCAGCCTCAGCAATGGCGAGGCGCTAAGCAACTCAGTGAGACCCTGTCTCTAAATAAAACACAAAATAGGGCTGGGGATGTAGCTCAGTGGTAGAGCCCTTGCCTAGCATGCGTGAGGCCCTGGGTTTGATCCTCAGCACCACATATAAATAACAAATGAATAAAATAAAGATCCATCAACAACTAAAAAAAATTAAAAAAAAAAACACAAAATAGGGCTGGGGATGTTGCTCAGTGGTCAAGTACCCCTGAGTTCAATCTTCAGTACCAAAAAAAAAATTAGAAACAGAGGCATTGGGCTTGATCCTTAGCACCACATAAAATAAATAAACAAACAAATAAAATGAAAAAATTCCACCACTTCTTAAAAAAATATTAGAAACAGGAGGAAAAGAAACAGAGTATGTGTATGCAGCCATGAAGGTGTGCCACTTTGACCACCCTTCAAGAGAGAACTTGACATTCAGTTGTAAGCAGTGCAGCTCATTGACAACCTTCAAAATTTGAAGCCCACATTCATCTTGCGCAGCCTACTCAGTGACCAAACACAGAAAGAATGTTAAAACCTGCCATTAATGCCAATGTGAGACTCCATTATAAGGATTGTTTACCCTGGAGTTCCCCAGTGGGTTGTGTGAGACTTTGACCAATCTGCATTGAGATCCCAGGCTATCCCTACCCAATTCTGCTTCTTTTCTTTTCTTTGATAGATGTCAGATTGTAGCATCAACTGAAGATTTCCTATGCCCAATTTGCTTTCTTCCACTTTTAACTTTAACAGGTTTTAGCCATACTAAGATTTTTTGCACTCTTAACTCTGTCTTAGAGGCTGCTTCCCAAAGACCCAACTAACACGGTATGGTCCTATGGCTTGATTATTTACTCATTTGTGTTCGTTCTCTCTCTCTCTCTCTCTCTCTCTCTCTCCAAATTTGTCCAGAGGATTCATGTACTCTCACAAACTCTATGTACTGAGTTTCCCAGAGAATGACTTCTCCTTGAAAGTTGGAGGTTGTATTCTTGGGTATATTGTTGGGGAGGGAGGTTTGAGGTGCCCAATATGTCTGCATCCAGTTTCATTCTATAATTCAATCTTAGAATGACAACATTGATATTTTTATCCTTATCTGCTTTATTCCTGTGGTTTTTGGTCTCAATTAGTTTGTGACTCTGGAGGGAAATAAAAAGGGCTGATTCATTTATCCTTTCGATCCCAGTATGAATAGGAAAAAAATTCTTACATGTAATTTGGAATACTTGAATGATTTTCCAAAGGTCACATAGGGCATTCCTTCTGCTCTTTTTTAATGAATTCATTTTTAAAAATTAATCAAAGGCATGATCTTAAAAGTTGATAAAATTGAGTAGAATGATAGAATTTGATTACTAAAGAAATTTTACAGTAGTTGCTTCCGCAAATGGACCTATTGCTTCCTTGAAGATATAAAGGTAGAATATCTGAATCGTGAGCATGAGGCTTTCCTAGAATTTTAGCACGTGTATGTATGTTCCATGGAGGAATTTGTTGGTCTTATATAGCTTATCCAGAAAGGGCTCTAGCAGACAGACTTTAGGGTATTGGTTCTCTCACCTTGTCTATGAGAACTTCTGTGCATACAGCCATTGCTGAAGTGTTGGTCCAGGTATCCCTTCATTCCTTCCCAGATACCTGGCCCAGTTTGCCTCAGGCACCTACTTAACGTGTCACTATTGGTATTGTATCCATAGCCCCTCTGCTCATCAAAGAAATCATGTGCAGTGTCAGTGGACACTGTTCAATGTTCCCATACTACCAGAGACTTTTTACCTCAAGTGCCTATATTTCTCTGACTTACAATATTCTCTGGCTATGGGAGTGTGCTAGGCCCACCTATGTGCCAGGGCAGGAAGTATCAGGGAATTTAATACCTTCTAACCAATGTAGAACAGCAGTTAGAGGGAACATCTCCAATTTCCTCACTCTCTTAGAGGAATAATTCTTCAACATGATCCACAAAGTCTCTCAGAGGGTGCTCAATACATTGAGCCCCCTAACAAAAACCCATTCATTAACACATCTTGTATTTAATGTTCTCCCTTTTCTTTCTAGTTTCCTCCTCTGTGCTTCCTAATATCATCTTCTGCTGTGAACTAAATGTTTGTGTCACTCCAAAAGTCATATGTTGAAATCTCAACCCCCAGTATGATGGTTTTTGGAGATAGCATCTTTGGATGGTGATTAGGTATTCAATACCTCATTCAATCACAATGAAGGTTGAGACCTCATTATGAGATTAGTGCACTTATAGGACAATGTCATGGCTCCTCAGCTGCCAAGCCTTGCAGTTGGCCTACTGGTCCCTGCCAAGAAGCCACAGTAGAGCAGTGGAGTGGTACAACAGCAGAGTGGTGACCTGAGTGGGTTGGAGATTGCTGCTGCATGAAACCAGCCATACAGGCACTCCAGGCTGGAGGAGCGATGAGCCAGTGCTAAGGTGAGCCGGGGTAAGCCTATCTGTTACCCTGTGGTAGCTCAGCTTCTACGCAGTGGCGATGCCTGCTGTGGAAGTACACTCCACGCAGCACTACAGTGCCAGGCACCCCACTGAGTATGCGCAATCAATGACTTCATCCTCCTGCTTCCCGAAGCGGGGAGAAAATGGAAGTGAGGCAGACTTGAATGACAGTTGGGATTCAAGAATTGACCAATGTTAGTATGGTTCTAAGCCCTAATTAGCATAAGTTTGGACCAATAGCATTGGTACTTCTTTCAAACCCTAATTAGCATAATATTGGACCAACAGCTGTGAACCAAGTGCCATATAAACCCCTAGACTAGCACACTTACATAGAGAAAAAAATCTCTTTTTGGTTCTCCTGTGCAGAGTTCTGTTCCTGTTTTTCAGTAAATCCTACTGTTACACTCACTAGTCCTGGTTCTTGGATTTCATTCTTGGAATTAAACAAGAATCCAGAAAGAAGAAGTAATTGAAGATGAGCTGCTGAGGTGTGCTTCAACACTGGAGGGTATGACCTGCCATTAAGAGTTATAACACTAATTGGCTGTACAGGCCTGCAGCTTGTGCAAACTCCACTTGCCAGCAGATGCAGTGAATTGAGTTTCATCTCAAAACTTAAGTTTCAACAGGAAAGAGCTTGTTTCTTCCCTGTCATGTAACGCTAGAGCAAGAAAACTTCCATCTTCAAACCAGGAAGAATTCTCATTAGAACCCAAGCGTGCTGCCATCCTGATCTCTGATGTCCAGCTTTCAGACTGGTAAGGGATAAGTGTTTGTTGTTGAAGTCCCCCAGTCTGTGACAATTCGATACAGTAGCCTGAACTAAGACACCTCCAAATAAACAGTTTATATCCAAACCCTATTCTCAGAATCTATGTTGGGAAGAACTCAAACTAAGATCTCAACTCTGGTCTTAGCAGACTTTCTTTAGAAGCAGACATGTGGAGTGTACTTGAGTCACAGAAATTGTGGAGTTCTAGAGTGAAGAACTAGGAACTCCTATGGTGACTGTTTCTAGACAGGCTTTGGATAAAGACCCCTTCTTTAGTTCTAATTCTCATGAGGTCCAGTCCCAGGTCCATGAACTCACTTGCTGCTAGTTTGTGTTTCTGTTCCTTACAAGCTAAATATCCTTGACTTGACCAAAGGGTGAAATTAAATCATACTTGCTTCAACTGTGTCTATTTGTATAAAACAATTCTCATTAGCAATGAATAAACTGAACTAGCTAGAAGGTTGTTCATTAATGACAAGCTTTTTTAACCATAACATTCTAAAATGTGAGAGAAGCTCCAGTCCTAACAGCAATTCATTATTAAATCACTTTGAAGTTTTTTATGTAGGCCTGGAAACATTTCTACAGATATTTCATTCATTTTGTTTTATTTGACTCGTGTTAGCTTCTGATCAGCCCCCAAAGAGGGTGGAATATTCTATTTGAAGCCTCATGATTCCCTAAGACTTCACCTTCCTTTGGAAAACCAGTGATCACTGATCAGGAATGAATATTCCTGTCAAGTCAAAAAAAATTATATTCAGCTTAGTAAGGGAAGGGAATAGGCACAGTTAACAAGAGGAACCTCCATCAGAGTGAGGTGGCTCCTATGAGGAAGATAACCAGTCTCAGCTAGAGAAACATAATATATCAGTGCAATGCATGAATATGGATTGGATCTAGGGGAAAAAAAATTTTCCAGAAAAACACTGCTGTGACAATTGGTGAAAACTGAATATGGGCTGTATATTATATAATTAATGATTTTGTATCAATGTTAAATTTTCTGAATTGGATACTTATCCTATGGTTTTCTAAAATAGTTTACTTGTTCTTAGGAAGTATTTGCTGAACTTAGCTGCATCTGTCTGACTCTACCTGAAATTTTCCTGTGTGTGTGTGTATACACAAGCATATAATATACATGTGGGAAAATGTTAAAAATTGGTACATCTAAAACCAAAGAGTTTTGTGTACTATGTATACAACTCTTTTGTAAGTTTTAAAGTATTGCTAAATAAAAATGTAAAGTACCAAATTATTAACTATTATAAAAAATAAATAGATAAAAATTTTCTAACTAACCTTGCTGCCATAATAAAGTGGAAAAAGAATGGACTTGGAGTTTCTAAGAACTGGTTACTCCCAGCTCTACTATCAAATAACTGAGTATTATGGGATAAAGTCACTAAATTTCTCTAAGACTTCTTTCTTTTCTTTCCTTCCTTCCTTCCTGTACTGGGAATTGAACCCAGGGACACTCTACCACTGAGCTACATCCCCATTTCTTTTTTCTTTCTTTCTTTTTTGAGACAAGGTCTTGCTAAATTGCTGAGACTGGTCTCAAACTTGGAATCCTCCTGCTTCAGCTTCCTGAGTGGCTGTGATTACAGATGTGAGCCACCATGCCTAGCTGAGATTCAGTTTTCTATAAAAATGAAAAGATTAGCCAGGCGCAGTGGCTCTCGCCTGTAATTCCAGCACTTTGGGAGGCTGAGACAAGAGAATTGCGAGTTCAAAGCCAGCCTCAGCAACCTCAGCAATGGTGAGGCGCTAAGCAACTCAGTGAGACCCTGTCTCTAAATAAAACACAAAATAGGGCTGGAGGTGTGGCTCAGTGGTCCAGTGCCCCTGAGTTCAATCTCAGTCCAAAAAAAAAAAAGAAAGAAAGAAAAGACTGGTCTAGATAATCTCTAGAGTTAGTTCTTGTTCTCACACTTTGCAGGACTTCTCTTTCTACATCTTCACTTAAAGAATGCCAAACCATAAATTCTTTTTCAAGTACATTTATTCTTTATTGATTCAGTGCCTAACTTCAATATAAATGTCTGCAAATGTAATTTAATCATTTTAGAATAGAATTTACCCACAGGAAGCATAGTTAATTTAGAGGCATTCTTATAGAGTAATACTAGGTTTTTGGTATAGGTTGATTTCATCCATGAAGTCAAGAGAATGCAACTGAGCTGTATATACCCTCAGCACATCAGACACATTTTCATAAGGGAGCTACATATTATATCCCAAATAGATAAAGATATGGCAGAAATAGTAATGAATGGTTTCATCAACAGATTATGACATTATCTGGGGGCAATATTAGTCTGATTGCTACTGACGCAATAAAGGCTGACAGCTAGCTGCAAGAGTAATGAATCTAAGCAAAAATTGTGAATTGTTCTTCGTTTAAACATGGAGTAACCATCCTGCTAACCTAAGAGAAATCCAGGCAGTAAATCACTTCAGGAGGCATAAGAATCCAGAAAATTCTATTTCTAAAGGGTAAAGCATCATTTTCATTTTGAGACCTACTTTCAGATACTAAATTAAATTTTGGATGGCCTCAGCTTTTTTCCTGTCTCTAAAAGACCCAACTCACAAATTTGTCATGCCTCCAGTTTTCAAAAGCTGGCACTGGTAGTCTTTTCTCAGATGAATTCCAAGGCTCGTTCAGCTTGGCTAGTTAATTATAGTCATTATCATGAAAAATACTAGGTCACATTAGTTCCATTTTTTTTTCTTTGCAAAAGAGAGTAATGTGTGAATGTGTCGTCAGGTCATTTTGTATTCAGCAACTAACTCTGGCTTTTATTACTTGGCTGTGACATTGGTAGAGGTCACCTGCAAAGCCACGGGCAGGCAGGATAGAGTAACTTGTGTCAGGAATGTGACAACTAAATAATATTACAGCATTGGTTTGTTTCTTCAACACAAATGCACCGAGATCTTGGTCCACCCTTAACTCTGTCATCTTCGAAAAACGACTTGTTTTCTCTTTTCCTAAAATGTTCTATCTGTAAAATGGGGGTATAATTTTATTTCTTGAAGATCAATGGTTGAACAAAAAGAACAAAGGAATAAAGAAAACATAAGAGAACAAAGAGTGTCCAGCTTCAGAAGAAATTGTGAATCAGGAAATGTGTGGCCTTCTTTTTGGTCCTCAAAGCTCCTCTGAAATGATAGAAAAGGGATTTTTTTTTTAAGATAGAAGCTTGAAAAGATAAGTAGAATAGGAGATAATAGCAACAAAATTTGGAAGCTGAAAAGCAGTCAATGGCCTAGAAAACCTGAGAAATCTGAATTGTTAACTGCACAGGGGAAAGCTGTGAACCAAATAGCTATATCGAGCATCATGGGAAAGGCTTTAGGAATTGTTGGTAACAGTGAACCCTGGAAGTTGGGATGAGGGTCTAGCTGAATGCAGAAGGATTGGATGAAATTCTGTATATGAACCATTCAGAGTCCAGATCCCTTACTTAACTGTGCAGCATTTGACTGCTCTGCCTTCACTCTAGCAGCAATTGAAATTTGGTTGTTGAAAGAAAATAAGATGGGACATCTGGACTGGGGAATATCAGGTACAGTTAAGCTCAGAAGAACTATATGAAAAATAGGAGATTAAGTGAACATTTATTTATATGAGATGCTGGTTCTCCTAGCCTTCCTCTTCTACTCCGCTCCTATAGAAATGGCAGTCAGACTTGGGTCCCATGTTGCTAACCAAGGCATCTCATGCCACTTATCAAATTGTTCATACTTTTCCTATTGAACTGAAGGGTTATGTTATAGGGAGATTCTGTCCTTCTATCCTGTGCTCATAATGTCTGATTTTCTTGTCTTGTGAAATTGCAGAACCTGATGATCACAGCCTGGATTCATCATCATTAGTCATGAAGTGATAATGTTCTAACTCTATCATTCTTTCTTCTTTTATGGCTAGAATACCTCTAAAACTGGAAAATTTCCCTCATCAACTATTTGCCTACTTTGACATAACGTGTATAGGAAAGGCAGGATAAATGGTTGGTTCTTTCCTCTTATTACCAGCTTTCAAAATAATAAGTTGTTTTCCTGGCATGGATTTAAAGTTTTTTGATGTGTTTTAATCATTATTGTTAATATTGATGTCCTCTTTCTTTTTTATAATTGTTTCTATTTTTATATCAAAGCTATATGTGCAGAGTATAGGCAAATCATTTAATCATTTTTCACATTCCAAAGGCAGTGATTTTCACTTCTCTTAGCTAATTAGCTTGATACCTTTACCAACACATGCTCATTATTTTGTTTTCAGTTTTCAGCATTATCTACTGACTTTTCAATACTGAAAAGGAGGATTTAGCTCAATTCTACCCTTCCAACCTGTACTCCACACACGTACCCATCACTTATAATCTTCATATAGTTAGAGCATAATTATGGTTTTTTCAATATTAAATGTTTTTATTGACTGTAAATATTATTCACAACTGAGGCCCATACAACACTCTGGTTATTGTTCCTTTTTTTTTGGTACTGAGGATTGAACTCAAGGGTACTTGACCACTGAGCCACATCCCCAGCCCTATTTTGTGTTTTATGTAGAGACAGGGTCTCACTGAGTTGCTTAACACCTCGCTGTTGCTGAGGCTGGCTTTGATATTGTTCCATTTTTGTACAATTTTTTAATTTTACTTTGAGTTAATGATTGCCACTGGATGTTTGCTCACTTAATTTTCTACATTCTTATTACCAATTCAGTCTCCAACTCTCCATTAGCTGTATAAATCTTGGGTTAACACTTTTAATGGATCACAGGTCCTTTTTCCATGTTGACACCTTGAATAAGCTTTCTGAAATTTTTAGACTACATCCAACCAAGTCTTCTGGTGTAAGGATGTCTTTCTGTGATCTCCGTTACCTATAAGCTGGTGAGACCCTATGATCTCTTCAGTTACACCCACTGTTCTCTCTTTTCTTTGGTGGGTCTATTTTACAGTTTTGCTGAGAATCTGATAGGCCCTGGCATTTGAAAATTCATGTCCTTCATAACTACTGGGCATTTAATTTCCCAATTCTTTAATAATATCTTTTCCATTTTCTTTGTCCTATTTTTTTCTGTACTTATAATTGATTGGATGCTGAACCATCCAGATTGGTCCTTTAATTTTTTTTACCTTTTCTGTACCTCTTTGTCCTCTCACTCTACTTTCTGGAAGATTTTCTCAACTTTATATTCTCAACTTTTAATTTCTTTATCACAATTTTAATCTCCAAAAGACTTTTTTATTTGTCTGTTCTCTGTTCCTTTTACTGGCACCTTCTTCTTATTTCATGAATGCAATATTCTCTTTTCACTCTGAGGATATTAATGAAACCCTTTTTGTTACATTTTTCTTCTCCTTACAAACTTGGTTTTTCCCCACATTTGTCTGAATGTTTGTTTAGTTTTGTTTGGCCTCCACATTTCAGGCTAGAGGATTTCCTCAGAAGATTGCCCTCTTTGGTTTGTCTGTTTATACTTAACAATGGAGTATTTAAAAGACAGCTGGGTGCTCTGTGGGAGTAGGTGGGTTTTGTCAAGTTTAGCTGACATGGTAATGTGACTTGCATGTTCCTTTGGAATAATCTTTGATGTCAATATCCACAGCTGAGGATTATCCAGACATTATTAGCCTCATGATGAAAGTACAGAATCTACCTATAAAGTAATCCTTCAGTTTTAAGTAGGGAAAAGATGAACAATCCAATAAATGACATCAGGCAGTTGGTTAGTAACATGGGGGAAAAAATGAATACATGCCTCATACCATACTCTACAATTTCATGTATTGTGATAACCAAATGTGAAAAGGCAAAACTTTAAAAGTTTTGGAAAGAAACTAGAAGATATTCATTTTTTAATTGTCTTCGTGATTTGATATAGGGAAGGGGTTCTTAAATAAGACATTAAAATATAAGCCATAATGGAAAAGATTGATAAATTTAACTATATTAAAATTCAAATACCTATCTATCAAAAGATACCACAACAATAACAAGACAAAACCTAGATTGTAAAAAATTTTTTTGTGACAGATATAACTGACAGGATTTTAGACCATATTAAACACTATAAATCAATGTCAGACACGGTGTGGTGGCACATGCCTGTAATCCCAGCAGCTTGGGAGACTGGGGAAGGAGGATTGCAAGTTCAAAACCAGCCTCAGCAACATAGCGAGGATCTAAGCAACTCAGCAAGACTTTGTCTCAAAATAAAATATTTAAAAAGGGCTCGAAGTGTGGTTAAGTGCCCCTGAGTTCAATCCCCAGTACAAAAAAAAAAAAATCAATGTCAGAAAGACAATCCAATCAAAAATGGGCAAAAAAAAAATAGAAATAAGGAACTCATAGACTAGGAAAAATTATTGACCCATGAACAGACTAGTAATATAATAATCTGGAAGATGAATATTAAAGCAACTATGAAATACCTTGACATCCGTAAGATTGACAAAACATAAAAAGTTTGATAATACAATGGGCTGGTGTGGATGTAAAGCAATTTAACCTCTCTGATATTGATGGTAGTGATTGTACATTGTCCCAACCATTTTGATTTAAAAATTGGCAATATCTAGTGAAAGGATGTATCCATGTTTAAGACCCAGCATTTCTGACCCTAGGCATACTCCCTTAAGAAATTCATGTGTAGAAATGAGTATTTACAGGATTATTTTTGTAGGAAAATAACTAAAATAGCTCTAATACTCATCAATGCAAAATGGATAAGTATACTATGATACAGTAGTAGTATATGATGAAATACTATGTAGTAATGAAAATTAATCCACTGAGGTTACATGTATCAATAGAGATAGATCTCATAAATCAACACTGATCAAAAAAAGTAATTTACAGAAGGTAGGTACAGTATCATACTGTTTATATATAATCAGCATGCAAAATAAGTATATATAAATTTTACATACACACATGAAGTATGATGCATGAATGGAAATAAACACGATATTTAAGCTTATGATAATCTCTAGAGTAGGAGGATACTTAAGATCTGATGAGGATATAGTCTTAAAATCATCCAACTAAAAACAATAGTAAGAAAAGGCTATAGCAGCATTTTCAAAGTCTCATCACTGATTATATACATGAAGTATTCAGAGATTTTTTTAATGACGTGATAAAACCAACTGCTAGCCTGGGTAAATTTTAAAAAGCCATCTCTAGCAGCCCTATCAAACTAAATAACAAGAATTACTGTTCAATTATTGCTAACAATAAGAAAGACTCCTCCTTCAGACAACTTAGAGCAAAGCTGATTGTACTCTCTGCCAAATGCTATTTCCATATCTCTGGCTTCAGCTATTTTAAGTATCTGTCAGGTCTTGAGCAATTTCTATATATCTCTTTGGCAACAGTTTCAACATCCAAATTAGCAACTGGATGTTTGAATAACCAAGAAAGATAAAAAAATCATTATGTGAACTTTTAATCTAAGCCTCACTTGTTCAAATGGAAAGTAAAATCTAACCTGCCAACACTAAATGTTCTTGTGTTATCGCTCATTTATAGATTCATATAATTTTCATATCAAGGCCTCACTATAAATATTTGCTTTTAGAAATGAGAGAGACTGGCAGTCTAGTAAAAGTTATTTAACTAGATTATTTAGGTTCTATGAAATATACTATGATAAGCCACTGCTGAAGGAGGAGAAAGGATATTATGTCTCATATTCATTTATAAAAATAATTAAATGACTAAATTGGTTAAAATATTTTTAGTAACAGAGATTGAATCCAGGGGTGCTTAACCACTGAGCCATCTTTCCAGCCCTTTTTATTTTTGATTTTGAGATGGGGTCTTGCTAAGTTGTTGAGGATGGTCTTGAACTTGTGATCCTCCTTCCTCAGCCACCCAAGTTGTTGGGATTATAGGTGTGCATCACCATGCCCAGCTAAATTGACTACATAAATAAACAACAGTAAAGGAATGTAACCATTAAAATTATACTTTAAGGTTTTATTGTTGTTTGTTTTGGTGGTACCAGGGATTGAACCCAGTGGCACTCTACCACTGAGCTATAGCCCCAGTCCTTTTTATTTTTTACTTTGAGACAGGGTCTGGCTAAATTGCCCAGACTGGCCCCAAACTTGTGATCTTCTTGCCTCAGCTTCTCAAATAGCTGGGATTACAGGTGTGCACCACCATGCTCAGCTTTAATGTACTTTTCATAAAAAATATGACAGTCACAGACACCATGTAAATGCATAAAATATTATGAAAGGAAATATATAAAATGTTATATTTCTCTAGATGTGGGGATTTGGGTTATATTTTTCAAATATTTTACAATGATATGTTAATCAGCTTTATGTTGCTGTGACCAAAATATCTAACAAGAACAACTTAGAGGAGGAAAAGTTTATTTTGGGCTCATAGTTTCAAAGGCTCAGTCTGTGACTGGCCAACTCCATTACTCTGGGCCTGAGAAGAAAGCGGGACGCCACATCAGAAGAGTGTAGAAGAAGAAAGTTACTCAGCTTATAGCAACCAAGAAGCAGAGAGAGAGAGAAAGCTAGGAGCCAGGGTTGAAATATTATCCCCAAGGGTGTCCCCAGTGACCTATTTCCAACCTGTGACCTATGTCCCACCTGCCTAGAGTCACCACCCAGTAATCCATTCAAATTATTAATCCATCAAATGGATTAATCTACTGATCAGTTTACAGCTCTTATAATCTAATCATTTGACCTCTGAACAATCCTGCATAACGCAGGAGCTTTTGGGGTGACACCACATATCCAAACCATAACAAATGAACACACATGGCTTTTCTAAATTAAAAAAAACCAATTTTTTACTAAGAATAATGTATGTAAATCTTTAGAGGACATACTTTAATCCTAATTACTGAGTTATTAATAGAAAGCCTGAATGATTGACTATGCAATATGAAGTATCATTTGCATGTCTTGGTAGATTTTGTTTAAATTTGTTTAAGTATTCTATTCTAATCAGAAGTGATAGTCCTTCCATTTTCCAAAATCATTTCTTTAACAAAATTATTTATGCTCTGAAGTGTGCTTCTGACATGTCAGAGATGCTTTGGTCATATATCTGTACATTTATAACTAACTACGGTGGTTCTCTGTCTTTGTTGCTTATTAAAATCATCGAGGGAATTTTTTGAAATTCCAGTGCTTGAGACACATCCCTGACACATGAAATTGGAATTTATATGGGTGGAATCCAGGCATCAGTAGTTTGTACACTAGATAGTCTTATTACTCAAAGTGTGGTCCATCACTCAGAAACTTATAAGTACAGAATCTTAAGCCCCACTCCACACCTATTAAATTAGAATCTGCATTTTAAAAACACCCTAAGACGATTTACATGCTGTTAAAGGCTGAGAAGCACTATTCTAAAGCATTCAAAGGAGTGATTGAAGTGAATAGGATCAAAGTCATGAGTATGACCTTTGTTCCAACAAGTAGTTTTGCTGTGTTTGAGGCAGGCAACCAGTAATATTTGTGCTTACTCTTCCATTTTTAAGGTCAAATATGTGGATAGTCTTTTGTGGCACCGCTAGATGTGTGTTTGTAATTGATCTCCCAAAGGCCAGGGGTTGCTTGTTAGTGGTTCCTCGTTACCCCAAGAAATCCATCAGTTAATGACATTAATTACTCTAGCATTTTGAAACTTTATCTCACAAGGTCCTTCACAATCAGATTCTACTTGCTGTAGTCACATTGTGGCTGAACCCCAAGGTCTTTCACACATCCATATTTATTTACATTTCACAGTTTAGGGCATAGAGGAAACCCTCAAAAAATATTAGCTGCTACTATTACTATTATTTTGGTGCTGAGGGTTGGAACCAGGGCCTCCTGTGTGCTAAGCACAAACTACCACTGAGCTATATCCCAGTCCAAAAGTCTTGCCTTTAATGGGAAGACTCCTTGGCAGGAATGTCCTTTTTGCTTCTTCCTCACCTGGCAAATGCAAACTTAGCTTTCAAATACTGATTCCCTGCATGGCCTCAGTCTTAAGTTCTGCCACTCAAGGGAAACATCCTGTGTCACCTTCTCTGATTATAATTCCTCTGCAGTGGGTGCTGTAACCCTTTATTCTCTATGCACTTCACCAGGAGAGGGACCAGATATCCTTGAACTCCCAGGGCTCCTAGGTCTTCCATAAATACACATACAATGAATCAATGATTGAAACAAAAAACCATCTCCTCTTATGGAGAATAGCCAGATGCATGGCAGAGGTTTTACTCAGGCAGAATAGAAAACCAATACAAAGCATCTAGTGTTGAAAATGATAGTTATAAGATGCATTTTATAAGATATTTACTGTTTAAAGGAAAAATAATCAAAATGTGTATTTTAAAGTCCTGAAATATAGAGCCTCTTGTTTCAACTATGTGGTTTCTAAGGAAAGTTTTGTATTATGATAGTTGGACTTTTATCTATTCCTTATGAATTCATTCATTCAATAGTAAATCATTTTATTTTATTTTATTTATTTATTTTTAGTATTGGGGATTGAACTCAGGGGTACTTGACCACTGAGCCACATCTCCACCCCTATTTTGGGTTTTATTTAGAGACATGGTCTCACTGAGTGCCTTAGTGCCTCTCTGTTGCTGAGACTGGCTTTGAACTCAAAATTCTCCTGTCTCAACCTCCCAAAGTGCTGAAATTACAGGCATGCGCCACCGCGCCCGGCTGTAAATCATTTTAAATATCTGCTCTAAAGCATTATATTTTTAGGCGACTAAGGTAGGCTGTGACAATATGAAGGAGTCACCCCTTTGTAGGATTAAGTGAAAATAGCATCATCATATGCTAATGTCTTACAGTAGGAGACAGTGTATATTTTGCTATTAGGCAGAATATCCCATGCTAGCTGTAGAGGGCACAAGGATTTTCTTTTAGTAGTTTTATATGACCCTGTCTCATGTCCAGCATGCTGGCCACAGCCAGACCAACATCTAGAGCGCTTCTTCATGAAAAAGACTCCCTTTGGGCTCCTGGAAATGCTTTGCATTGAATTCACACTGAATGGATGTGCAGGCATGAAAGCACAGCTTCTTTAATTCAGGCTGGGAAAACTCTGAAGTGTGACTTACACTCCAGAGCTTCCTCAATAGACTTCCTATGTGAGACTTGACCTAAAAGGGCACTCTTGCTTATTTTCTCTCTTCCCTTTCTTCTTCCTTAGTTCCCATCACTAGCCCCCACCCCGACCCCCACAAGCATAGCCTTAACCAATCAGTTGCATATCAGTCCTCTTCTTAGGGTCTGCTTCTGAGGATCATGACCTAAGGGGCTTATTAATGCTGTATTTCCATGTAAATACATACACAAAAAGGTTTAAGCCGGGTGTGGTGGCGCACACCCATAATCCCAGCACTTTGGGAGGCTGAGACAGGAGAATCGCAAGTTCAAAGCCAGCCTCAGCAACGGCGAGGCACTAAGCAACTCAGTGAGACCCTGTCTCTACATAAAACACAAAATAGGGCTGGGGATATGGCTCAGTGGTCCAGTACCCCTGAGTTCAATACCCAGTACCCCCTCAAAAGGTTTACATACACAGCACTCTTTAATTCTTCTTTTATTTTGTCTTTATCAATTAGTCATCTATACTATTTATGTCTTTGTATTTCCCACTGGGTTAAAGGGTCCTTACAAATGGGAACTGTTGTATTCCTTTTGTGTCCTCTGTTCTTTCCCTTCTTCCCAATCATAGTATCTCATAGACTCGCATAGATAGTAAGAAGTCAAATTTTTTTTGTGGTTTTTCGAACCAGATAGAATGCACACACATCTATATAGATACATACATTGATTAAGAATAGTCAAATGTGATATTTGAAGAACTTAAAGCACATATTATTAAATGATTATTTTTCTAAACAGTCTGAACATAAAAAAACATAAAAAAGTCTTGTGACTTAAAAATAACCAAGTGATTTTTTTTCTTTAAAATAAATTCATCATCAAAAGGGTTTTAAAGTAAGAAATGGTGAAAATAATTATACCACTACAGAATATGTCCTTCAGACCAATTTATGATTAATGCCTACTAAAATTACTCAAATATAATCTGACACAGATTTTTCAAAAAGCCATAATTAGAAATGAAAGAGGCGATAAGAGATTTCATTAAGTCTCTTTCCCTCGCCATTCAAACCAATCCTACCCAATTCCTTTTCATAAATTCCGTTTCCCTAACATCCTTTCAATTCAGTCCCATTTGGGACACACACATGCAAAATTCTGACATGGTCAAATGAGTTTGACAATGTGGCTGTCCTGCAAAATTCCCCTTCTCAAAATTGCCCAGCAAAGACAATCCCCTGAATAAAGGAAGTGGTCCTTCCTGAGTTTGTTTGCTTTAACTCAGTTACGTACAATGCCTTGGAATGTTCTTCCCATCAGACCCTTCTTGTACATTAAATTTTAGAAGTTGTCCTACAGAGATAAAATGGATCTCCAACTTCAACCAATTTCCATGCAAATTAGACTTGGCTAAACATGTAGCCTGGAAAAAAAAAAAAGTTGTTGCAAAACTTCCAAAGACCTAAAGTATTTTTCATCACTTGTCACATTTAGTAAAGGAAATCCATTTTTCTAGGAGCTTCCCAATGCCTGAGTGGCTGCCTCATGGCAGTCCTCTATAAAGGTACATAAATGTTTCAATATGGCTGCTTTTATGTTCATTCTGTAGTTCTTTATTCATTGTCATGATTGGCCCTAATTACCGGAGTACCAGAAGGTATTACTGGAGAACATATTTCCTAACATTAGGGCATGTGGATCAAAGTGTGACTTTCTAAGCCAATGCTGAAAAATGATGGTGCCTCTGTGCTAGAGAAGTGTTTCGTATTTTCTGATTTTGATCTAAATCAGAATCACTTTGTTACAGAGTGCTATTTGCCCACGAAGTTGAAGCAATCTTGCCTGTGACCACTGGTTCTTGCAATCTTGACTGAAGAATTTGAAGTGAGTCACATATAGTAGCTGGCAGGAGTTTATTAGAAGGAAAAGGAAAAGGAACACTCTTGTAAGGAAGGAACTGAACTAAGGAAATAAAGATAGGAGAGGCGGCTCAACTGTAACATAGGTTTATGTAAGACAAACCTGCGAAGGGGATTCTTAGTGTAACAGTGGTCCCTTCACCTTCTGAATATAGCCCTCGTTGCTCTAAGGTTTATTTTTTTTAAATGTTTTTTCTATCTTCTTCCCCCTCCCCCTCCCTAACAATATTAGGGAAGCAGTGTTATCTTTTCTTCCCCTAGTTAACTGCCCTTGAACACACCCACTACGGGAAGGAGATGCCTGCTGAGGATCTGGGAAGCCAATATCTCCCAAATTAACAAGTGAATCCCAAGGCTCCATCAGGGCACTCTGGGACCCCCTACCAGAGCACACCTGGAATGAACCCTTTAAAAACTCCCTGTCCCTGCCCATCCATAGAGTCACAGCCTTTGGGACAGGAGTCCCCTGTGATTCTCCTTTGCTAGCAAAGCAATAAACCTTCTTTTTCCTTTTTCTCAAAACCTTGTCCTCATTATTAAATCGATATTGATTGGCATTGGGGAGAGGGACTGAGCTTTTGGTGACACCAGCAGGGGCTGGAACCCATCTTACATTTGCAGTCTTGGGAAGTCATAGGAGAGTGAAGGGGTGAGGTGACTTTTGTGGTTTGCCTGTTGCTATGATGTTGTCAGGAAAGGGTTCTTGTGGTCATCACTATCATTCTTTGTGGTGGTCACTGTTCTATGTCAAACAGGGTGTTTCTCACGATTTCAGTCCCAGGTAACAATTCTTATTATAGTGTATTGTCTGGGGTTTAGGTCAGGCTGACTGCTGTTCTAGTTGTTCTAAGGTGGAGGATATGTTTCAAGATAGTCTTGCCCAAGTCAAGTTCTCCCTAGCAACTGTCAAGGGAGAAAAGGATAGAGTGGGTCTTCTCAGAGAGGAGAGGGATGACATATCCGCCTTGTCTTCCAGTTTTATTGGAGTTCCTAGGGAAGTTTCCAGAAAGTTCCACTAAGTCCATTTTTTGACTTTTGATTGACAGCAGAATTTTAAGTCCCTACTTCACAGAGTCTTAGTCCATGGAAGGGAAACTTTACTATTATAATGACATGCTAAGGATCCAAAGACAACTCTAGATGACCTCAACCTGCACTGACCGGTCCTACCTGAAACTTATTGTTATATATTCTATGGTTGGTGGGCTTTGCTTCTAATTATCCTGTCTCCCTAAGTCTTGAAATGTGATCTATATACAGGTCATGAAAGTCTCCCACTTCAGGGTAACGTGTTGTTCTTATTGACATTGAGGAGTCTTTGGGCCTGCAGGTTAACAGGTTGTTTGCTGAGGAATGTAGCATATCCTATTGACTTAAGCCAGGACAGTGGCCTTAGGTAACTTGCTTTATTATTATTATTATTTTAATAAATGGACACAATACTTTTATTTTATTTTATTTTTACGTGGTGCTGAGGATCAAAACCAGTGTCTCAAACGTGCTAGATGAGCACTTTATCACTGAGCCACAACCTCAGTCCTGGCAACTTGCTTTTTAAAGGAAAGCATTGGTGGGGAAGTATCAGCACAGTAGGCCCAATTTATAGAATTATTCCCTTAACCTCATGTTCCCACCTTTCATTTGTCTGCTACCAATCAACTTAGGAAGGCTTGTTAAACATGCAAATTCCTATAATTCATCCTTTGAATCTAATATTCTGGAGATAGAACACTCCCTTTTAACAAAGTTTTATCTGACCATCACTGATTGGCCCAGGGGCAAGCCCCTTACTCAAAAAGAGCCACTGAGAATTCTTAGAAATTTAAATTTCTTCCTGGACTGGAAGCTACATGAAGATCAGGGACTTTGTTTTGTTGTTTGGTGTATCTAGCACCTCAAATAGTGATGTCTATATAGTAGGAGCTTATTTGACCAAATTTATGGAGAGTGTCTCCCTTTCCTTTGATAAAGAACATTTCTAACTATGAGGCAACCACATTCCCTTATTTGGAAGAAGAATAGAATCAGAATGAGACTCTTCTTGCAACTCTTCTTAAACTTCAGACTCGATTCTCAAGTTCCTGATTCCACTTTTCTCTGAGGCCTAGCTCTGTGATTCCCTTGATTTTGTGACTCAATAAATTGCTGAATTTATTGCCCAGTTTCATTTGATTTAGGTTTCTGTCCCTTGCAACCTAAAACATTCTAATAAATACAGCCTGGATCTTATGATCTATTATTTGTAAACCATTTTATTATATTTTTACCACACCTCAGCCTATACGCAACTTCTGAAATAAATTTCAAAATCTGAGATGCAAAGAGGTAGAGAAGACTTTCCTAAGGTCACAAGCTAATGTGTAGAAAAACCAGGACTAAATTTTTATTGATGTTTCCTTCTTGGTGGAAAAGAACAGATAGATAAAACTTGGCAGAGATTGAAAGCTTTGAATTGTTTTTACCTTTAATGCTTTCCAATCAGCTTAGCATTATAGCAAAACTGGTTCAACAATGAGGGAAGATTTCAGCCGCCAGAGACTTGCAGAAATCTCATTCTACCGCAGACAGAAAATCTGATAAGTTCTTGTCTAGTCCCAGTGAATGTTTCATCTGTCAATGGAGAATGAGTGTAACAAGGGAAACTGCTGCTCCTGACTCAATTATAACTACCAGGAAGAACTGGGAGTGATGGTGGCGATTTGCAAGTGTTGGGAATATGAAGAATACTACCTTGTTGTTGTAGGCATTGTCTGACTTCGACTCTGGGTATGTCTGGGTGCATATTTAGGAAGTCGAAATTTCAAAATTCTCGCAGAACTGACAGGAATGAAGTCTTTGACAACTACCCTATAAATGTGAGAATGAAACATTAAGAAAATTGGGGATGTTTTGTTTGCCCGGCCTTGGAATGAAAACCCTCATTTTCATTGTGGAATCACTTCTCACACATTCCCAAAACATTATTTCCCACTCCCAGGTCATATTCCCAAGCATGAGCTTGTGACCAAAGTCTGGTCAATCAAATGGGCTCTCGAATGAGCATGCAACCAAAACCAGGCCAAAGAGAGTCAAAATCTTAAGAGGAGTACTCTTTTTCTTTTAGGATTGCTAAACTATAGAAAGAATATGCCTCCGATGGACTTAATCTGACCTAACATTCCTATGTACATACATGAATACACCACAGTGAATCTCACCATCATGTATATCAACAAAACACTGATCTAAAAAAAATCTATAAATAGCAGAAAGATCAGTAGAGGAAGACCAGCTAAGGGAACAGAGGGTGGGAGGAAGGGAGAGGGAGGGGAAATACTGGGGATTGAATTAGAAGAAATTATATTCCATGCTCTTATAATTATGTCAAAGTGAATCCTATTGTCATGTATAACTAAAAAGAACCAATATAAAAAAAGAGTCTGCCTAAAAATGAGTCCAACCTGGGTGATGGTGAGGAGGAGGAGAAAGAAGATGAGTGGAGGAGGAGGAAGTGAAGAAGAGGAGAAGAAGAAGGATTTAACATTATTTTAGCACTTAGTTCAAACCATGACAAGATCTTTTGGTTGTGAGCCTATAAGTTCCCTTTTGGAGAAACCCAGCTTTGAATTGGGTTCCTGCCTAATACAGAGGCATCTGAAGAATCCAACAAAGTTGTAGAGAGAATTTGCTGAGCAACAAAAATTTTAAAAACATAAAGATAAGATGGGACCAACTAGTGAATATGAATATGAAGGAATAGTATAAAGTCCTAAGAATGGCATTAGGGAAGACAGAGTTTAGGATCATTAACTAAATGTGCAAAAACAACCCACAATTCCTTTTTTGTTATTTTCTAAGAAGATAAAGGAAGTTACAGGAATATTAGTTGGGCCATAATAGTTGATGGAAGGAAAGAATAACTATTCTATTTCTTTTATGTTTCTATTTGTTTTTCCATTAAAAAATAATTTCAAATTGAAAAGGTTAGAGCAATAAAGATCAGAAGAAAATAGAAACCCTGTACATTTATAGAGATTGGAGGTTATGTCAGTCTGAAAACAACCATGGTTGATTCGAACAGAAAAATAATTTACCAAAAGGAAATTGGGTAGCTCATAACTCTAGCCCTCTGGGAGGGCTAGAAAGATGGGAAGAGGCTAAAGGCCAGGAAAAGTGAGCTAAATTTCCCCACAGAACAGTCTATTAAAGACTCCACCCGCTGCCACCATTACTGTGTGGTAGATGCTATAGTTTGTGCCACAATTATTGGACATCGCATGCTGCTATAGGATCCTGTCTCTGCTGCCTTGGAAACTTGATCTTGACATAAGTGTACTTTCTACCTGTGATAAATCTCCACAGTGACAGATTTTCTGCACCAGTGGCTTCCATTCAAAGTCTGATTGCATTGACAAGTGCATCTGGTTGGCAGAATATAGTCATGTGGTTTACATTCTAGCTTCAAGGGATGCTGGGAAAACTTTATGTGGCATCTTCAGTTCTATAGGAGGAGATAGTGGGAAATCCTCAGAGAATGAAATTCAGCTAATGTGTAGCTAAAACAATGGTCAGAAACCCTTCAGAGAGGTATATAGGTCAGACCACACCTGCAGTGCTTTGTTCACTCTGGGGAGAGCCAACTCTTAAGAGGGTTATTGACAACTGAAATTCTTAGGGTGCTAGAAGTATCTTGAAAACAGTGTATAAGGAGAAAATTGAGGGAATTAGTACAATTTAGTCTGGATATTCATCTCATTTCCTTGAGTTTTAGAATCCTAAAATGACAGCATCAATTTTCCCAGGGATGCTGTCCAGTCCAAATCCCATATCTATCACCCACTCAGCTCTTCCTTATTGGTCTATTGCTAAAATTTTTCTAGTAGACAAAACTTAGATAAGTGGAAGCTTCTTGATATAGACAAGACATTTTTAGCATATAAATGTCCTTTTGCAGAATGGCCTATCTTCAGATTCACAATGATCTGCATTTCCACAGAAATTCATCACAAAAAAACTAAAGGTTTATAGCATGTGGAACATATGGCAGTATGTTA
This sequence comes from Xerus rutilus, assembly GCA_028644305.1. Lineage (NCBI taxonomy): Eukaryota > Metazoa > Chordata > Mammalia > Rodentia > Sciuridae > Xerus > Xerus rutilus. Next base: position 93,374,129 of record CM053417.1, on the reverse strand, counting down.
TATGTAGCATATGGGTCATATCATATCATCTTTTCCCCCTTTTCCTTAGGAATACAACCTGACTTTGTATACAGTGGCAATACACCTCACTATGAGATTATTTTCCAGCCATCCTTAAGTTAGATATGGCAATATGACTTATCTGTGGCCAGTTAGAACAAAAGAAATATAAATATTCTGTGGGATAGAATATCTGTGGGACAGAATAAGAAGGCAACTTTGAAGGACTGATTCAGATTGGAAGAACAACCTTTTACCCTCCTTCAATTTTTCCCTTTCTGCAAGCCTAGAATATAGCTTTTGTGGCTGGAGCTCTAGCAACCATCTTCATGAAGTGATTTAGAAAATTGAAGCCATGCATTACTAATCACAGAGCAGAAAAAATCAGAAGGAGCCCAGGTCCTTGTTGACAATATGGTGTCACCATATCATACCTACCTCTGTGCTTTGGGGTTTTATTTATTGTAGTTTTTTTTTCTTAAATACCCATCGTGAAATCTGCCCTCTTAAAAATATTGTAATGTACACTACAGTGTCATTAACCGTAAGCACAATATGCTATAGATTTCTAGAATTTTTCATTTTTCATAACTGAAACTCTACGTTCATTGAATAAAATTCTCCACGTCCTCTTCCCTCCAGCCCCTGAAGAGCACCATTGTACTTTCTGTTAGGATGATCTTGAATACATTAGATACATCATACAAGTGAAATCATTGGTCCTTCTGTGACTGTCATGTTTCACTTAGCATAATATCTCAAGGTTCATCCATGTTGTATCATATGACAGGATTCCTTCTTTTTATAGCTGGATAATGTTCTATGGTACATATATACCATATTTTCTTTTTTTTTTTAAATTTTTTCTTAGTTGTAGATGGACACAATGTCCTTATTTTATTGCTTTGTATGTGGTGCTGAGGATCGAACCCAGGGCCTCACTCATGCGAGGCAAGCGCTCTACCGCTGAACCACAATCCCAGCCCCCCATATTTTCTTTATTCATTCATCAATGGACATTTAGATAATTTCTACCTGTTGGCTGTTGTGAATAAATGTAATGAAGATGGAAGTGCAAATATCTCTTCAAGATCCTGATTTCAAGCCAGGCACGGTGGTGCAAGCCTGTAATCCCGGCACTTTGGGAGGCTAAGACAGGAGAATCACAAGTTCAAAGCCAGCCTCAGCAATGGCAAGGCACTTAAGCAACTCAGTGAGACCCTGTCTCTACATAAAACACAAAATAGGGCTGGGGATGTGGCTCAGTGGTCAAGTACCCTTGAGTTCAATCCCTAGTACCCCCCCAAAAAAAATCCTGATTTTACTTCTGGGTTTGCTGGATCATACAATAGGTCTGTTTTTATTTATTTATTTATTTATTATTTATTTATTTATTTTAAGGAGCTTCCATATTCTTTTCCATAGCATCTGCACCATTTTACATTCCCCAAATCAGAGCACAAGATTTCCAATTTTTCCCCTCGGAAGAGATAATAGACTGCGGATTTAAAAATAAATATTGAGACGAGATAAATATGTCCACTTTTCCATGACATTTATCTGGCAGCAGCAGCCTATTAGACTGTCATTATGTTCTATTTCATTGACTTATCTCCAGGCTCTCATTTTTAGAAGGCCCATTCATTTTTTAAATGCTTTTGTACTCATCACTTACATGTACTTACCTACATAGATACTTTGCGTCTGCTAGTACTCTATTTTTGAATTCCAATTTCATATGTGTCACACAAAACTCATATCCAAATGTACAATATTCTTGACCAAAAAAAAAGGGAGGGGCCTAAATATCACTATCCAAATAAACCACTACTTTTAGTGGTGGCCTGGAGATTCAGCTCTGTGGAAGTTCTAACTGTGAATTTCAAGTAAATACAAGCCATCCACCTGTATGTTAAATAGAGAGATAATATTAATGATTTTCTAGAACTCTTTTTTTTTTCTGGTATTGGGCATTAAACCCAGGGGCCCTCAACAACTGAACCACATTCCCAGCCCTTTTTATTTTTTATTTTGAGACAGGTCTCGCTAAGTTGCTTAAGCTCTCACTAAGTTGCTTATGGCCTTGCTAAGTTGCTAAAGCTGGTTTTGAATTTGGGACCCTCCTGCCTCAGCCTCCTGAGTTGCTGGGATTACAGGCATGCACCACATGCTCAGCAGTTTTCTGGAACATTTTAATTGAAAGAGAAAATATAATTAGAAGCTGAGGAAACTCAATTTTTACTTTTTAAACCAAGGTTAGCTTTTACAACTTCTAGCCAGTAATGAACCAACTTTCTCAATTTTCCTAGAAGCAGCTCAAATAATCAAAAAACATAGATATTTTGTAGGATTTTTTGTTCAATATTGGGAAAGTTTGGTAAAGTAAGGAGAAACTGTGGAAAGTTTCCAAAGTACTTAAAAGACAGAAAATGACTGAGTCAAGAGTCCTCCCTCATGTCTCGTCTGCTTATCCTCTCTTTACAGATCTGTTCACCCACATAGCTTTCTGTCATACGTTTTTACTTTCCTGCCTACTTTTACTGCTGCAGAACCAGATAGCCTTGAAAAAGATTAATTTCATTCTGTCTCATGCATCAGCAACAAAATTTGTCAACTTGAATCTTTATTACCAGCAATCACATAAAAGCTGAAAAACCCAGCATGGTTTCTTTTTTCACCTTAGAAGTTGAATTTGTCACACTAAAAAAATCTGTAGGCTTATAAATGGAACACATTTAAGAATTATTGAGAAAGAATGAGCAAAACAAACAAAAAGCAAGAACCCGTGACTTTTTTAAGGACAACCAACTTACAAAGATGCAAGAGGTTAGGTGGTGAGTGAGCTGTGGTAATCCATTTCTTAAAGCAACATTATGCAGAATAATAAGGATTTTGGACAAATGTCGACATTTATTCAAACTAGACACCAAGTTAAATCATTTATGGTCATTATCCTAACCATTCTATGAGAAAGATTCCATTATCATTGCCAATTTACAGATGAGAGAACCAAGATTAGGAAGATTAGATAACTTTCCCAAGGTCACACAGCTAGGTTTGATGGAGCAAGACTTTGACATCAGGTGTCATTTCAATACCTTCACTCATTCATTGCTCAAGAGCTGATAGAGATTCTCTATTCTCAGTAATTCCCTCAAACTTGACTTCGGCAACCTTTTTAGACATTTTTCTGGCTTTCCGCTATAGCTACCTAACTTTCCCAAACAAATCACAACAAACTACTTCAAATTAACAAAAACCTGAATAAATCTAGAGCTCTTTATTTTGCAAGTGAGAGCTACCCACTGAAGCTAAAGGAGTAATATACAGGGTCCTTTAATTAAAAAGGTTTTCAGGTAAGGTCAGGTGCAGGCATTCTAACAATGTTATCAGGTCCCACTTTTTGTCATCTATTTTTGTTACCCAGTTCAGCTTTCCTTTGTGTGGCTTTATTCTCAGCATGTTTTCTCCTTGCAGTCATATGATGGCTACCAGTAGTTGCAGGTTTAGTCCTATTACTTTTAACAATCTCAGCTTTCCCAATGTTTCTAGCCAAGGAAGCTCAGGATTACTTCTCCTTGGACAAACCTAGGATGCATGCCTACCCTTGGGCACAAAGGAGTGGTTTAGCTCCTTTCAAACCATATGTTCTTGGATTGGGAGATAGTGTTTCTCAAAGGAAATTCAAGCTATCACTCTTAGAAGGGAATGCAATCTGGGTAGGCGGAGTTCCCCATTCTGAGGTCTAGCCAGTTGCTCTTTCACTTAATATCCTTATAGTGAGCCATTTCCAAAGCTCATCTCTGTCAGCCTCTCTTAATCAATCTTTCTGAATTTTTGTTTTATCTTCAGGACATATGTGTTGAAATTTATATATATATATATATATATATGTGTGTGTGTGTGTGTGTGTGTGTGTGTATGTATACATATATATAATATATATGTGTGTATGTAATTTCAACATGTTCTAAAGATAAAATTTTTAAAAAATATATATGCATATGCATATATGTATGTATATATACATATATGTATATATATTTTAAATGATATATCTATATTTTTTTCTGTCATAAGACTGTAAAATGGCAGCCACAAGAGGCCTATATGCTGCCATTGCTGCTGCAGACATGTTTCTAGTGATCCCTGAGAAGTTCAAACACATTTTGCAAGAACTAACACCAACATCAATGGGCAGTGGAAAATACTCTTTGCCATCTCTCCCATTAAGGTTGTGAGGCAAAGATATGCTCATGTGGTGTTCAGTAAAGTAGATAGTGACCTCACCAAGAGGGCTGGAGGACTCACCATGGATGAGGTTGAATGTGTGATCAACATTATGCAGAATCCATGACAGTATAAGATCCAAGACTGGTTCTTGAAGAGACAGTAGAATGTAAAAGATGGAAAATCCAGCAAGGTTCTGGCCAATAGTCTAGACAACAATCTCGAAGGCCTGTAGTAACTGAAGATTAGGGCCTGGGGGTGCTGTACCATTTCTGGGGCTTTTGTGTCCAAGGCCAGCATTCCAAGACCACTGAGTGCTGTGACTATGCCGTGGGTGTGTCCAAGAAGAAATGAGTCTGTAGGACTTCTCTTTTAACAAATAGTTTATATGCCTAAGGGGGGGAAAAGATGGTAATGTCACACTCAAGTTTCAAAACCGAATTAGCTATTGTCCTTTCCTTTATGCCCCATATCTATCCCCCTGCCTGTATTCTTTGCCTTAGTGGAATACCTCCATTGGCCCAATTGTCCAGAGCAAAAAGCAGATGTAATCTTTGACTCTTTTGCTCTGTCATATCCAGTTGGCCCTCAAACCCTGTATATCCTGCCTGCTTAATATCTCTTGACTCTTTCTAAGTCTCTCCGTCTTTCTTGGTATTGCCCTGGTTAAGATTTCCTCATTTCTTGATTATTCTACTTATACCTGACAAATCGGCCTCCTTTCAAATACAGCTTTCAATTTTTGAGGAAATCGATCTTTCTAAAGCACAGATATGATTCTATGACTCTCCTTTTGACACCCATTCGGTGATTCCCTGTAGGATGACCACCATAGGCTTCATTTCCTTATTGTTAAAGGAAAGGCATAAATTGATGATCTCTTGGATCCTTCTAGCTTCATGATTCTGCTAATCCTTGTCAGTCTAAAGCAGTTGGCTCTGTTTGATCATCTGGTAATGGATTGCCTTTTAGATTATGGACTGACACCCAGGTTCTTTCTGAATATCATCCCTTATTTTATCTCATGGGAATTCTGGGTCATTTTGAGTAGTCATGCCATATTGAAAACAGCTGGAGAAGTGTGGACATGGGCATTCCAGAATCATAAACAATATCAATTATTTGGGACATATTTGCTCTTTTAACTACCACCACTTGCATTCATTCAAATGTCTACAAATGGAATGTATCAGAGAATAAATTCTTGTATTTTTGGAATTGGAACATCTTACACAATGAGAACCACAGACATAGAAGTGGAAATATTGGCTTACTATGAGACAAAAAGCAGGTGTGTTCACACATTATCATTACTAGGTTATTATTTAACAGCTGTTGAACTATACCACCGTAGGGATTCTTAATCACTCCTTTCCTTCTAACATTCTGAATACTGGAATAAACCTTAGAAATGACTACATGTAGAAAGCTGTTACAATTTTTAAGTTAAATAATTTAATTAAAGGAACATCTACATCCCCACTTGCCAAGTTAATGTACTTTACTCAGATTCACCAAGTTTAAATGGAGGAATACATGTTTCAGCAGTGTCCTCCACAGCAATGTACTATCATAATACATTCAAATCACACATCCATACATACACATTGTAGGATCCAAAGGTATAATTGACATTTTCCTCATATCTGGTAAGCTAGGATGTAAACTATTACTTGCTCTTGGCCAACAGGATCAATCAAACTGGGCTGTCCCTCCTTCAGATGGAGCAGTGAGTGCCGGTTTGCTTGCTTGCTTATTGCATCTGGTTTTTAATTCTGTGAGTACATTGTGTAATGGTGGTTATGATTGGCCTATAATGGATAACAAAATGCTTAAAGTTGATAATACATGAGCTAGAGGAAAAAAAGACAAGAAAAAGAATCAAATCCTACATTTAAAATGCACTTTTTTATGGTCGCTTGTGGCAGAAGAGTACAATCAAGAAACTGGTCAAGAAAATAGATAGTAAAGCTCAGCTGTCAATGAATACATTTTGACATTATGGTCACAGAGATCCAGAAATATCTACTGGGCACACACTGTGTGTCAGACATTAATCTAGATGCGAGGGATACAGGAAACAACACAGACAAAAATTCCTGTCCTCATGGGGATTACATTCTAGTAAATGGATGCAGGTGAGAAAATAAATAAGTAAAATATGTAATTATTAGATACTAACAATTGGGGAGGGATTGTCATTTAAAATAAGAAGCTGGGGAAAACCTCACTGAGAAAGTTGAAGACACAAGCCATGAGTACACCTTTTGAAGAGTACTCCAAGAAGAGAAAACTGTAAATGAACTCTGAGTTACACTATGACTAGCATGTTTGAGGAACATGAAAGGTGGTCACTATGGCTGGTGATGAAGTAGCAAGAGAAATAGGAGGGGAGGTTCTAGAAGCAATAAGGGCTAGATGACACCAGGCCTACCAGGCCATCCTATGAACTCTGTACCTTCCTTTGAAGGATATGTGACATATTGACATATCAAAAAACAGGATCTGATTTGTATCATTCTGGCTGCTGTTTTGAGAAGAGCCTTTAGGGAGTAGAGTATAAAGAGATAAGTCTTCAATTAGGTTGTTAATCTAATGGATCAGGGATACATCTCCACAGAAGACATGCTATAAGAACAGGGCATAGCACAATACAATTATTTCAACGATTTCCAGGATACATCCTTAAAGAAGAATTTTGGGAAACTTTCTGAAGGTATTTTAAGGTGGTTTATCCAATAAAATGTATTAAACCTTGAGGGTGAGATTTGATAGTTATTATATTACTGATATTTTTTCATAACCATTAGATAATAATAATTTGCATGAAAGGAGCACTTTGATTTTAATACCCTCTTTCTTGAGCAGTTTTGCATAATTTTTATATGATTTACTTGATGAAACCACTAAAACTATTTTCCATCCATAGTTTTACATAATCTGCATAATAAGGAAATACTGAGGAGAACTAGGAACTGAGCAATTCAGCAAGATCACAGAAGCCATGTGTTGGGAGCTGCCTGTCAGCAAATGCTGCTAGAAACTCCATGAATATCAGGACAAATCTTGCAGATAAGGGTAAAATAAATGGCCTTGGCAAGATTTTGTATAGGCTGCACATTTCTTGTTGGGTCATTGCTACTTTTAAAAAATTCAACTAGCATTATTATTTTGGGACACAACTTTCTGATTGCATGCATACTTCTCCATCTTCTAGATTCTTCAGAAATACTTCCCTTTCCAACTGCTTATTGCCCTGTTGAATGGACACTGTTGATTAGAAGGAACTTCTATGTCCTTGAATGATAGGAAGCTAGCAGGCTATTCCAGTTACCATTGCTGCATAACAAATTATCCTAAAACTAAACCTAAACCTAAATCCTAAACCTAAAGTAACAGTTTATTTTTGCTTATAATTTTGTGGGTCAGAAATTCTTTAAGGGCTTGAGATAGTGGTTCTTACTTGGAGCTGCAGTTATCTGAAGTTTCCACCTGGCTGGATATCCAGAGTGGCTCATTCATAAAGCTGTCAGTTCATGCTGTCAGCTGGGCTGTCAACTCAAGCACCTTCAAATGGCCTCTTCATTTTGTCTGGGCTTCCTCACAATATGGCAGCTTTAGGGTAATCAGATTCTTACAAAGCAGCTCAAGACTCCAAATGTCAGTATCCAGCATGTAAGATAAAAGCTGCATCACCTTTTATGACTTAGCCTTGGATGCCTTGCAGTGACATTTTCATCACAGTCTATTGGTTACAAGTGAGTCACAAGCCTACCCAAATTCAAGAGGTGATATGTACCTTTCTCCTAATGAGAGGAATGTCAAGGTCACATCGATTGCAGAGGAGCATGTGGCATAGGAGAAATTGTTGTGGCCATATTTGGAAATATCTGTCACACAGGCTTAGTTAGTAAAAATAGAATGTGTGAAGTCACTGAATTCAAGGTAAAGTATAGAGGTCACCAAATCTTGTGGAGAAACAAATTTGGGAGGCAGAACTGCAGAATGTTTACATTTTTGCATCTATAAGAGCAATAGGATCCAAGAACATTGTATGAGTTTAAGCAAGTCAGGTTAAGGTTTCAATGAAGGCCTCATTATGTATTCTATGCTCCAGGGTACCTTAATAGTAACACTGTATGTGTGTATGTGTGTGCAAACACTCGTGTGTGTGTGTGTATGTGTGTGTGTGTGTGTGTATGTGGGTGGTACTGGGGATTGAGCCCAGGGGAGCTTCACCACTGAGCTACACCTCCAGTCCTTATGTTTTTAATTTTTTAAATTTTGTGACAGGGTCTTGCTAAGTTGCCCAGGCTGGCCTCGAACTTGCCATCCTCCTGCCTCAACCTCCAGAGTTGCTGGGATTACAGATGGGCACCACCCTGACAGGCAACAATAGCATTCTTATGTAATTCATTCATTTCATAGACTTTTAATGAGTACCTGGTACACGTATTAGTAATAAAATAGTCAGGGACTATTTTAGGCCTCTGGTGCATATCAGTAAATAAATGTTAACAAAAAAGTCCTACCCTCATGGATAGTGTCTTCTAATGCAGTAATGATACTAAAATAACACTGCTTGCAAATTAAGTCAATGACAATTAGCAGTGGGACTTTGTGTGGTTTAAGTAGCTTGTTCAACCCTGGAGGAAGTTCTGGGCTGGAGTTTTGCCAGGTGATTCTGCAGCAAAGAAGTGAGCTCTTTGGGAAAGGATTCTATAGGCTAAGGGTCCATTTGTCCTGTGAATTCAAGAAGGCTCTTAGATATCATTAGCCTCTTGCTTCTCCGAAATCATTTTAGTTGTTTTTTTTTAGTACTCGGCATTGAACTCAGGGGCGCTTAACCACTGAGCCACATCCCCAGCCCTTTTTTGTATTTTATTTAGAGACAGGGTCTCGCTGAGTTGCTTAGGGCCTTGCCATTGCTGAGGCTGGCTTTGAACTCGTGATTCTCCTGTCTCAGCCTCCACTGGGATTACAGGTGTGCACCACTGCGCCCGGTGTCCAAATCATTTGTTTTATATCCATCTTATGACCCTAGTTCTTCTTGATGCCATCAATGTCCAAAAGAAATCTCTAAGAGCCCCTGCCCTGTATTCACACCTTTGTCATATAACTTTGGAATTCATAATGACACCTTGTTTCCTTACATGATGTACTACTAGAATAAGACAAAAAAGAGTATGTCTGTTTCAGATTAAAAGCTAAGAAGTCTTTCACATTTCTGCTCTTGCTCTTGTCCCTTTGTCACTGCCATGCAAGCATGCTGGGGTGGGCTTAATGGAGAACAAGAGACGTGTGGACCAGAGCCCACCTAGCAGTCTCCCCAAGCAAGAGCCAGCCCACCTCCAGACACAAGAATGAGTCCAGCCAAGATTTCACGTACCTGAACAATAAACTTATTGTTAGATGTTAGAAGATTTTATGGTTGGTAGCCGGGTGCGGTGGTTAACGCTTGTAATCCCAGCACTTTGGGAGGCTGAGACAGGAGAATAGTGAGTTCGAAGCCAGCCTCAGCAATGGTGAGGCGCTAAGCAACTCAGTGAGACCCTGTCTCTACATAAAACACAAAATAGGGCTGGGGATGTGGCTCAGTGGTCAAGTACCCCTAAATTCAATCCCCGGTACCAAAAAAAAAAGAACATTTTATGGTTGGTTGTTATGCATCATTTGAGCCAACAGAAAACTGTCACAACTGGGAAAAAGCAGATTTCCTTCTTTAGGTGACATGCTCACAGTACTATTCTGAAATCAGTCACTACAGATCCCTGGCATTGCTGCTGGTGGCACCTCTGTGCTGAGATGTGTGGAAAGATAATCAGAGTTAGAATTAACATCATTGCCTCTGGATTCATGACAGGGAGAGGTACAGCTTCATTTGTGCCTTCTATTTGATCTCTATGTCTGAGGGGACAAATGTCATTCCTAATGTCTGTTACAATTGTGGGATTAGGAAGAAAAGCCTCAAGGATAAACATGCCATTTTCTCTTTTGATGCCCTTTCTTCCTTTAACTTATCAAGCTTCCTGGGTAAAGTGGACTTAGCTTTATTATTATTTTAATTATTAGTAAACGTACACCTATTTTGGTAGCATTATAGGAAGAGGATGGCCATACTGTCCCTGGATGTGGATATGACTGTCCTGGCAATAATCTTGGCAAATTGAGGTCCTTCACTAGACTACATCCAGCAAGGATAGAGGGCAAACTATTTAATCATGATGAGTTCATCGTGACAATTACTACATTTGAGGGAAAAAATGCATCCAAACAAAACTGGCCTTTCAATTAAGTGAAGTAACTGCTCTCCCCACAAAGTGCCAGAAACTTTTTGGAGTCACTTATTCCTTTGTATCCTGAACAATCTCTATCAAAAGACAATTCCTAGCGGGGCGGGGTGGCTCAAACCTGTAATCCCAGCAATTAGGGAGGCTGAGACAGGAGAATTGCTCGTTCAAAGCCAGCCTCAGCAACAGCCAGGCGCTAAGCAACTCAGTGAGACCCTGTCTCTACATAAAAAAAAAACACAAAATAGGGCTGAGGATGTGGCTCAGTGGTCGAGTGCCCCTGAGTACAATCCCTGGTACCAAAAAAAAAAAAAAAGACAATTCCTTACCCCCTCCCCACCCCCAAAGAGGTGGCCTCTTTAGCTTTCAAGAGTCAACACTTTGGGAAATTGTTTTAGAAGAGTTGAATACAAGAAAAGCAACCAGTCTGTGTAATTGTACATTTTCTAAAGTCTTTCCCACAGAACTGTAAGCTCCAAGGGGTCTAGGACCAAGTTTATGTTACTCATCCCTCTATTTCCAGGTTCCAGGACACATAGGAGACCCTCAATAATGCCTGCAGAAGGAAAATAGAAGGGGACATAGAAAAGAAGGGATGGAAGGAGGAAACCAAGGACAGCAGAATGATCAAAAGCCTAATTAAATTCTCACTCAGCATTTGTCCTTGTATTAACTAGTTAATGATCTCAGGATGTTTACTGGCCTCTTACTATATGTGCAGGGGGACAGGGCCTCATTCCCTTGTCTTCACCAGATGTGGTTCTTTTTTACTCCTGTATACTCCAAAAACAAAACAAACAAAACCCGACAATCAAAGACAAGAAAAAGTTTCCATATGAGGCATTTTACCTTTTAACGCATGAAACGTGATGTACTTGGACCTCGCCAGTCTTTGGAATTGAAACATTCAGAGTAAGAACTCCATAGTGACCAAGATGAAAAACAAGCTGCTTAGGGGGGGACTCTCAGTCCCCTCCCAACCCTGCCATACTTTAGTTCAGAGGTTTCTCAAACTTTAATGGGCATGCGAATCACCTACAGATCTTTCTAAATATTCAGATTTTGATTCAATAGGTCTGAGGTGAAGCCTGGGGTGCTTCGTTTTTAATATGCTCCCAGGTAATGCTGATGCCGCTGACCTGAGGAGCACACTTTGGAATATACAAGGGACTCAGGTCATCGCCTCCACTGCCAGGTGTGCTAACGCCCAGTCTCAACGTTCCGGATCGGTGTCCCGCACGTCCCTGGCCTTCCGCCGGGAGGGGAGGAGCCGAGGGCGGAGCGGGAGGAGTGGCGCGGGCCCCGCGTGGGTCCTGCTGGAGATCACCTCGGCCCCTTGGAGAGGCGGCCGAGCTGCGGCGGCGTAGGAGGGGGCGGGTTTGGCGAGGGCGCGGCCTCTGGGAGGGGGGCGCGCGACGCGCATCCCCCGCGCTCGCCCGGACCACTCCGGAGCCTCGCGGCAGCCCGGTGCCCCACTTGGCCATCCGCTCCGTGCTGTTTCTTTGCGCCCGCCTCCTCTTGTCACCTCCCGTCTCACCCTTCTTGCTCAGTCCCCGCCGCATACATCGCCATCCGAGGGCCTCAGAGAACCGGAGGTGGTGCGCGGGGCTACAGGACGCGCCCTCAAGCGGTCCCCAGCTCGACATTGGGGGGCACGGGCAACAGCATGGACACCAAGCGCTGCTTCGCTAACCGCTTCGATGACTACCAGGGCAGCCTGCTGGCGGGCCAGTGCGAGGAGGCGGTGGCGCCCTTGGTCACCGCCACCATCGAGCGCATCCTTCAGGAGCTGCCCCCTCTTGGGGGCGGCGCTGAGGCCCGGGGGGCAACGGCCGGGGCCAGCGTCTGCCAGGGTGGGCTGTACAGCGGCGTGGCCGGGGTGGCCTACATGCTCTACCACGTCTCACAGAGCCCGCTCTTCGCCGCGGCCCGGGAGCGCTACTTGCGCTCCGCCAAGCGCCTCATAGACGCGTGCGCCCGCGCGGAGGAGTGGGGCGAGCCGGACGCCGACACCCGCGCCGCCTTCCTGCTCGGGGGCGCGGGCGTGTACGCTGTGGCCACGCTGGTGTACCACGCCCTGGGCCGGTCCGACTACGTGCAGCCGCTGGGCAAGTTCCGGGCTCTGTGTGCCGTCTGCGCGCCGGTCTCCTTCCTGGAGTGCGGCTCCGACGAGCTGTTCGTGGGCCGCGCGGGCTACCTGTGTGCCGCGCTGGTGCTCAAGCAGAAACTCGCCCAGGAGGTAAGAGGCAGCCCCGGCCGCGGGAGGGCGCTCGCCACCCGCCCGGCCCTGCCCCGCCGCGCTTCCCCGGACTCCCTGACTCCCGCAGCATCGCCTCCAGTTGTTCCCCTCCATCTCTCTTTGTTACTCTTTGTCTGGCGCTTTCATTTCTTCCGCCTCTTGAGGTATTTTTTTTCCCGCTTTTGTCCGTCTTTCCCCCTCTTTTTCAGCCTCTCGTTTGTTGAGAATCCAGGTCTTTGCGTTTTGTTCTTATTTGAAGCTGAACGTGGCTTCACCGCAGGTGCCTCTTTGCCCAACAGCTTCCTGGAGGCTGACAGTGGCCCTTTTAAGTGAGATTTTTAAAACTCAAAAAAAATGGAAGGAATTTCCTTTGCTTTGACCCTGCTGTCAAAAGCTGAGGCTCCTTCAAATGTTAGAGTACTACAAAAGTAATGGAGGGAGTAGGGGCCGATGTGGAGGTAAGTTGTTTCAGAACCCCTGGGTCTGTGACGAAGAATAAATGGCCAGTTGTAGGTCAGTTGTGCTTACTATGTTGCTTAATATAATTCAGTACATCCCATGGCTCTCATTGGACGCATCTTTGATGGGAGAATCCTCCATTTAAATACATAAACGTAGACAAAAATGTACCCCACTGTAGTCAAAGGTGCATTTTTTTTTTCATTTTAAAATGTGTACTTAGGATGATCAAGACTACAGCCTTCTTAACAGGGCAGCTTTTCTTGATGAATAATAGCTGGTTAGTGGCTCCTGGAAGGGAATTGGGGAAGTGTGTGTGTGTGTGTGTGTGTGTGTGTGTGTGTGTGTATCACTTTGAATACAGAATGTGGATATTAGAAGAGAATAAATGTGCCACTTCCTGTGGAGTAGAGGAGGGGGAAAAAAGCTCTAAAACATCATAGTAACTAGAAATGAAAGAGAGGCACTTTCATTCATAATCCACCCAAGCCACATATTGTTCTAGGAAGGAAGTGACACATTTTACTTGACTTTATTTGGGTGAGAAAGGCGTTTGAAGAAAAATTAAAGGTATACAGTGTGTTTTAAAAGTGTAATTAACTTAGATAACCTCTACAGAAGCAGACTTGATTTTTTTTTTATTTATAGCAGCTGAGGTTGATTCAAGTGAGAATAAAAAGATTACTAAAGAATGTGCAGTGTGCTAGCAGGGCAGCAAAGGTCTGTGTGACAAAGTTGTCTTGAAATAGTTCACTCTGCTTCTGAGTCACTGTTATCTGCTAGCAGTTTCCCAAGGGCCCTTCCAGTTGTATAAAACCCTTTAGAAGGCCATAGAGCTATTTACATATCATTTGCATTGCATTTGCATCTGCTTCTCAGACCTTGCAGTCTGGTGGCAGGCAATTTTCAAATTCTTTTTTTCCAGTTGTTTTCCTTAAGCTTGCTTCTTTCCCTTCCCATGCCTTGGGTCTTTTTCTCCAGAATGGACTGACAGACTGGGAGACCCTTCAAGTCACATGTGGAAGCAGACCAGAAGAACTCTGCCCTCAAACTGGTGGTCCAAGGCCAGTCCGCACAAAGACATTTATTAAGACCTTTCTGCCCTCCTGCCAAACCAGATATGTCTTTTTGTACTAATCAAGTTGAGATGCTTTGGTCCTCGCTCCCAGGAGACAGAACAAGCTCTGAAGATTAAAAACTAACAACAGAAACCCGGTTCTTAATCTGTTAGATCAGCTACTCCCAGTGCTAGGCTCAGCTTCAGCAATCCAGAAATTCAGGCTCCAAAACTGTAGGGCAGGGGCTAACCACACTATCCTCACCCCCAAGTCTTGGCCAGTACATGGCTTTGCCTTTGTGGATCAGTGGATGATTAAATTGAATTTCCAACTTGTGTGTCATTTCTCTATAAATAATCTGTCATTATGCCCCAAGTTTCTTTCCTTCCAGTGTCATTTTTATTCACCTTCATCAGTCAGTTCCCTTAGTTATCACCCTAGTTTAGATCCTCCTCATACTACTTGGTACATCTTTGCCACGTAATAGTGAAACGAATGACTCACCATATACTGGGATTAGTGCATTGTACTCTCACTAAGCCATCCCATCTAACTTTAAGAAAGCAATCCTCTTAAAAACACTTTTCATTATGTCATTTCCCTGTTCAACAGCCTGCAGTGCCTCCTTATTACCTTTTCTCCAGTGGCTTCTCATCTCAAAGTTAAAGCTACAATACTTAAAATGGCTGACAAGGCCCACATGATGGAGCCCCCTGCACACCTACTTTATTTCTTGCTCACTCCTCTTCACCCACACTGGCTTCTTGCTGTTTTAGGCATTCTTCTGTCTCAGGGTATTTGTACTCTCTGTTCTGTCTACTTGGAACACTTTCCCTAGGTATTTTTATAGCTGGCTCTGTGACCTTGTATAGGTCTTTACCTCCTCAGTGAGCCCTTTCCTGTCTGCCCCATTTAAAATTACAACCCACCTCTTGGCTTTGCCCCCTTTTCCTGCTTTTTTTTTAACTCAATATGTTTATGTCTTCACTAGTTAGAATGTAAGCTCCAAAAGGGTAGAGATTTTTTTGTTTTATTGCTGTATCTTTAGCATTAACACGGTGCCTAGTACATATTTAAGTACCCAATCTCTTCTTCTTCTTTTCTTTTTTTTTTGTTTTGTTGCACATATTTTCTGCTCTGTGGCTTGTTTTCTCACTCATCTTTAATGGTGTCCCATTTATCAATAATTTCCTTTATGGTGGTGCTTCTGGTATCATGTGTAAAGAAATTCTTTCCTACCACCAAGGTCTCAGTAATTATTTGTTGAATGAATGAGTTGAATGAATTATAGTTTTTTACAAGTTTTGCCTTAGACCAAGCTGACCTATTAGGCCGGTTCTTCTTAAACTTTGAATGTGCATAGGATTACCTGCAGATCTTGTTCATAAAATACAGAGTCTTTTTTTTTTAAATTTTTTTGTAGATGGACACAATGTCTTTTATTTTATTGCTCTGTATGTGGTGCTGAGGATCGAACCCAGGGCCTCACGCATGTGAGGCAAGCGTTCTACCGCTGAGCCACAATCCCAGCCCCAAAAAATACAGATTCTGATTGAGGCTTGGGGTGGGGCCTGAGATTCTGCAATTCTAACAAGTCCCTGGGTGATGCTGATGTTGCTGGTCCATGGGTCATGATTCAAATAGCAAGGCAATACAATGCTGTATGGGTTTGGCATTATACCAGCCATGTCTATTAAGACATGCTGTAAGACTTCATTCTTTGAAGCTTGATATATTTATTTATAGGGCTGTAGTTTAGAATGCTAATTGATATATCCCACCATGCTTTTGTTATAAGGACTCACAAAAGGAATTTATCTTAGGACTTAGAAATAGTTGTGTTCCTCCTGGTAATTGAATTATTTTATTTTATTTATTTATTTTTTTCTTTTTTTTTTATTATTTTATTTTTTTTCCCAAAAGTTGCATTTTAATACATGTTAGCAAACATAACAGAAAAAAACAAATTATCAGAAGCTGTACACACTATAATTGAATTATTTTAATCTTCAAAATATGTCATGTAATTGATGATGTTTCTCACTTCATGTAGGCCACTAGGAAGTAAGTGGCACCATTGTGGGCCACCTAAGCTAGCATATAGTGCTTTATCACATGTATTTTTATATGTCAGCACTTAACCCTGGGTTTATCTAATTTGTTCCTGCCTTAGTTTACCCTTTTAAAAATTGTCTTCCTTCCATTTGATTTTCTTGTCTGTACATAATGTTTATAAGATTTAAAGATGAAAAAATACAGGTGTATATGTAGAAAGACACAGACAGACAGAATCACCTGTCCAGGTAATAGATTTCCTTTAAACTCAGCTTTCCTAGAAATATTGAGGGAAGTAGCTGTGGGGGTTTTTTAGGCACATATCCTTGAGCAATGGGGCACTGAAGTCCCAAACAGTCATGTCATAAAATTTGTATTAAGCCAATTCTGCTTTCCACGGATTGGTGGAAATGTAGCAGGAAATGGTGGAGGGATTAAGGGGAGGCCTAGGATATCAGTTAAAATAATCTTGTCATTGAATGATTTTGGACAAATAATTCAACATCTTTGAGCCTCAGTTTCCTCACTTGTAAATGTATTAGTAAGAATTTCTTTGAATTATACTGCCCTTTATACATTCATTCAGTGAATTTTAGATTTCTCTGTTGTGGCAGGTACCTTACTGGATGCTGGGATTTAGTAGTGAACAACAACAAAATAATTTGGTTATGATAAGTGATCTGAAGGAAGTAAACAGGAATTAACTGGGGGCAGGTGGGTCTTAGATCAAGGTAGCAAGGCTGCTGCTTGGGATGGGTTGGGAGGAAGGCATCTCCGGAAGGGATGTGTCTCATCACGAGAGCATGAGAATGAAGAGGCTACCCCCAAAGCAGGCATTCCAGGCAGAGGGGAGAGCAAGGACAAAGCCCCCAAGGTGCAAAATGGCTTGGAGATCTCAAAGAAATAGGAAAAGGCCGGCATGAATGGAGCAGAGAGTGGGAGACAGGAGGAGTTCAGAACCACAGAAGGAGATATAAGCAGGCTACGATCAGATCCTGCAGGGCCAGGTCAATCAAAGTCAGGAGTTTCATGTTTCAGTGAGGGAGCATATTGATCTGGTTTACCTTTTAAAGAGATCACCCTGGTTTTCTATTTGGAGAACGGATTGACAATATTAAGAATCATGAGAAGCTGGGGTGTAGCTCAGTGTGTACCTTAGTGTGCACAAGGTCCTGGGTTCAATCTCCTGCATCACACACACACACACACACACACACACACACACACACGCGCGCGCGCACGCACGCACACGCACGCACACATGCACACCCTGATCAAAAGGGGAACTGGTTATGGGGATGTAAACCTCTTGTGCCAAGGACTCCCTTGTCCCTTTGTCAGTCTAATGAAACCTTCAGGACCTCTTAGAATAACATTTTTAAATGCATAAAATAAAACACAGAACATTCCAAAGGAAGGCAATTATATTGTGACTCAATTACCTACATATTTAAATATGTGCTGCAGTAGCATGCCTGCTTTTTTATTAACACATTAAATAAGATTTTGCAATGAGCCAAATGATTATAGTACTTTTGAGACAGTGATGAGGGTCAATGATTATTTTTGAGATCTCTTCAGCACTTGCAGTGTGATATGTATATATCTGTGATTGCTTTTTAAAAAATTTTTTTCTAGTTGTAGATAGACACAATACCTTTATTTTATTTGTTTATTTTTATGTGGTGCTGAGGATCAAACCCTGTGCCTCTCATGTGCTAGGCAAGCATTCTGCCACTGAGCCACAACCCCAGCCCCTGTGTGTGATTTCTATAGGTGACAAAGTCATAAGTCCTACTGGTGGTTGTGGTCTATACTTGTAATAAAGGGACAGGCTCAGTTGTTTACATAAGGTGGAAAACATAAATGTGATTTTATTTTCCTAGCAAAGAGGGAATGACTTGGAAGTTGTTGTCACCATCCCTAAATAAAATCCCTAGCATAGTATGTGGCACATAGTAGCTGCTTAATGTAGTCAGTGTTAGCTCTTTGCACTCCTACTAACAGAAAATCCAAGGTAATTCTGAATATCAGATAGAAAATGATACTTGACACAAGATTATCTGTCTTCCTGCTGTGATTTTAAAAATCACAGAGTTGTTAATTGGGTCCTCAGTGCATTTCTAAGGCAGGTGGTGAGCAGCTGTATAAGTGAGGATGCTTTTAGCAGAAGATAACAGAATGCCTAATAAAAAGTGATTAAAGCCAGATGTGGTGGCACATGCTGAGGAAGGAGGATCACTTGAGCCCAGGAGTTCGAGGCCAGCCTGGGCAACATAATGAGACCCCATGCCAAAACAAACAATCAAAAAAGTGACTGAAATAATGGGAACATTTATTACTTCGCCTAATGAGGAGTGTACAGTGAGGTGATTCCAGGATTGCTTCAGCATCTCTGGAGAGGTATCAGAACCCACATCCTTTCCAACTGCCTTCCCTGCTAGTCTAATATGGGAGAGGAATCAGCCTTCAGTATTCAAGATGGTTCCTAGCATTTCAAGCATACTATTCCTATATAACTGAAGTTATAGGGAAGGTCTGAGGCTCTTTTCACCCCAGCTTCTCTTTTTATCATGTAGAATGCTATATCCTAGAATGTCCCTTCTGAGTGATTGCCTAGCTTTTGGTCCCTGGCCAGTCCAACTTTCAGGGAAGCCTGGGAAAGATAGTGTCTTCCATTTCTAACCTTTAGAATTGGGCACAGATTCTGACAAGAAAGAAGGGAGAGAGAAATGGCTGTTGGGAGGTTACCAAAGTGTCTGCTCTTTGGCGTCCCTGGGCAAGATCTGTTTGTGACCTTTCACCTCCTTTATCCATTCACTTGGCCTCCCTTTGGTGTTTCCTTTCCCAGGTCATTTCCATGCCCCATGGCACCTGTAAGGTGTTTTGTTTATGCTGCTAACTAGCTGTCCTTCAAATATAAGCTGAGATATCAATTTTATTAAAATCTAAGCTAGTAAATATTGGAATATATTTTATGGTAGCAATTGTTTGCATTTTCATGATTTTTCTGAAAAATTATTACTGTCATTGTACTCACAAGGTAAACTCAAACAGGATACAAAATGAGCCTTCTTTGAATTAATAGTCACTATTTGTTCTTTTTTAAGAAATAGTGTATTTTTAATTTACTTGCACAAAGGATCATATTATACATATACCCAACAGTTGGCTTGTTGTTTAATGTACTTTGGGCATCTTTGCACATTTTGCATAGAGAGATGTCTCTTTCTTTATCTTGCTTCCATGAATGACTATAACATGATTTAACTTTTATCAATGGCCATTTAGGTTGATTCAAGTTTTTTTTTTCTTTTTTTGCTATCACAAATAATTCCATCAAGAATACAATCACAAGCCGGTCGTGGTGGCGCATGCCAGTAATCCCAGCAACTTGGGAGGCTGAGACAGGAAGATCACGAGTTCAAAGCCAGCTTCAGCAAAAAGTGAGGCACTAAGCAACTCTGTGAGACCCTGTCTCTAAATAAAATACAAAATAGGGCTGGGGATGTGGCCTGGTGGTTGAGTGCCCCTGAGTTCAATTCCCAGTACTCCTCCCAAAAAGAATACAATCACATATACATATAATATACATACATAAATATACAATGCATACACATAGTACGTATAGACGTACATATGTCTTTCTATATATTATATTTGCCTACTTTTGCAAGTTTATGTGCAGGATAAAATTTTTTTTTTGGTACTGGAGATTGAACTCAGGGACACTCGACCACTGAGCCACATCCCCGGCCTTTTTGTTTTGTTTTGTGTTTTATGTAGAGACAGGGTCTCACTTATTTGCTTAGCGCCTCGCTGTTGCTGAGGCTGGCTTTGAACTCGCAATTCTTCTGTCTCAGCCTCCCTAAGTGCTGGGATTACAGGCTTGCGCCACCACGCCTGGCTTATGTGCAGGATAAATTTTTAAAGACAAATGCAAGGTCAAAGTTTACCTATATTTTTTCATTTGATAGAAATGATCAAATTGCTTTTCAAAAATGTTATGTCAATTTCTAGTCCCTCCACAAGAGTTTGGGAATTCCTATATTCTAGCATTCTTTTCTTTTCTCTCCTCTCTCGTAGTACTGGGGTTTGAAATCAGGGCCTTGCATTTGCTAGGCAAGAGGTCTACCACTGAGCTATTACCCTATCCCCTAACATTCCTTTCAACAGTGGATTCTATCAGACTTCAGTATATATCTAACTGATAAATAGAAAAGGAGGATGGAGGTTTCTAATGAGTCCCCTTACTGTTCATTTTAATTCTTTTTTTTACACAATACCTCTTTTTTTTAGTTGTAGATGGACACAATATCTTATTTATTTATTTTTATGTGGTGCTGAAGATCAAACCCAGTGCTTCTCACATGCAAGGTAAGCACTCTACCACTGAGCTACAGCCCCAGCCCCATAATACCTTTATTTATTTATTTTATGTGGTGCTGAGGATCAAACCCAGTGCCTCACACATGCGAGGCAAGTGCTCTACCACTGAGCCACAACCCCAGCCCCTCGTTTTAATTATCAAACAAATTTGCAAGGTGGGCATGGTAGTACACACCTGTAATCCTAGCAGCTAGGGAGACTGAGGCAGGAGGATTGCAAATTCAAGTCCAGCCCCAGCATCTTAGTGAGGCCCTCAGCAATTTAGTAAGACCATCTCAAAGAAGAAAAATGAAATAAAATAAAAAAGGGCTGGGGATATAGCTTAATGGTCAAGTGCCCCTGGGTTCAATCCTCAATATAAAAAAAAAAGCACTTGCAGGATTTCACTTAGTTTTTAGATTCGAGCAGTCCCCAGTTTTTAAGCAAGAACATGCTGCATACTGCCTACATAAACCCTGAAGTTTGGCTGCAGGGTTGGGGAAATTGGAGTTTTATAGACTTGGTTCAGTTCCTCATTGCCTGATTATAGACCTGCCAGAAAGTGGGACACAACTATGGGCTACAGCTTATATTCTTTGTCACTTATGATCCAGAACCCTGTGAATGCTAAAAGGATATAATAGAAACTAACAATAATTGATCATTTATTTCCACTCACTGTTGTAAGCAGTTCACATGTATTATGTCACTTTTTTCATACACTTAAGTGTAACTTTATTTTGTTAATTTTATTTTTATTTTCATTGATAAATAATAATTGCATATATTCATGGGGTTCAATGTGATGTTTTAACACACGTATACATTGTGGATGAGCAAATTAGGCTAATTAACATATTCATCACCTCATATGCTTACTTTTTTATGGGGAGAACAATCAGTCCATTTTTAGCAATTTTGGAATATACAATACATTGTTATTAACTGTAGTCACCTTGCTGTAGACTAGATTACCAGCATGTATTCATCTTGACTGACTTATTTCTCCTCCTCTCTCCCCATCTCTAGTAACCACCATTCTATTTCTAGAAGTTTAACTTTTTTTTTTTTAGATTCTGCATATATGTAGGTTAATTCTACCAACAACCTTATGACATAGGCACCATTGCTATCTTCATCATACCAAGCAAGGAAAATGAGGCACAGAGAGGTTGAGAAATTAGTTCCAGATCACACAGCTGGTCAGTGGCAGAGGTGAGGTTCTGTCATCTGTACTTGGAATTGGTATTCCTTACACTTTAAGATGCATATGAGCCCTAGGGATCTTGCTCAAAATCAGATTTGGGTTCAGTGGGTCTATGGTGAGGCCCAGAATTCTGCATCTCTAACAAGCTTCCAAGTGTTGCTACTGCTGGTCCATTGAATAGACTTGAGTACAAAAGTTGTAAATTACTATTTTTATGAGATTTCTTATCAAAAAGTTTGACTAATCCTCCCAACTTCACAATTTTCATTTTGTCCTTGTGTGATGAATCATTTCTTCCACAACTGCCAGAATATCAGCTCTCCAGTTCCTAGTTTATCCTGAAGGAAAGACTCACCACCTGGCTTATCTCCTGGCAAGTTTAGTAATTCTGTTAACATGTTGAATGAATGAGTGGATGCACGGATTTCTTTTTCTTACTAAATGTAATCTTGCAATGTATACAGGAGGTTTTTAGAATTTCTTTAAAGGCCCAAATCAAATCAACCATCAACCACATTCCAGATTTTTTTTTTTTTAAACTGAGGATTGAACCCAGAGGCACTTAACCACTGAGCCACATTATAAGCTTTTTTGTTTTGTTTTGTTTTAGTTGTGGATAGACACAATACTTTTATTTACTTATTTATTTATCTATTTATTTTTAGCTGTTGGTGGACCTTTATTTATTCATTTATTTTGTATGTGGTGCTGAAGATTGAACCCAGTGCCTCACACATGCGAGGCAGGTGCTCCACCACTGAGCCACAATCCCAGCCCTATTTATTTATTTTTAATGTGGTGCTGAGGATCGAACCCAGTGCCTCACTCCTGCTAGGAGAGCACTCTACCACTGAGCCACAAACCCAGCCCCCCACGGCCCTTTTTATATTTTTGATTTAGAGACAGGGTCTCACTAAGTGCTTAGGGCCTCTCTAAGTTGCTGAGGCTGGCTTTGAACTCACAATCCTGCTTAGCCTCGTTAGCTGCTGGTATTACAGGTGTGCACCACTGCACCCAGCCCATTCAAACATTTTTAATTTCATGATAATACAAGAAGACACACTTTAGTATGTCATTCCATGATCAGATAGAAAGCTTGAGCTTGACACTACTCCCGTTTTAGAATCATTCAATTAATTTTACCTGTATCACACAAAGTAGTGCTTCCCCCCAACTCTAATTTAGATTGATAATTATCAGACATTTTCCTCTTTATTTTTAAATCTTTTCTGATACTGTGATTAAACAGACATACTCAAAATAATCTACTTAGCTTTGGATATAATTTACTTATACCTTTTCATCTATAAAACCCCAACATATTATTTATATTGGAATTATTTGAAGAAAGCATGATTCATAATTTTCATGTTACTGAATAAATAAATTGGGGAAATAAGCACAGTAAAAATTCTTTTAAATGCCCTGAAATATTTTACCAATAACTTTAATTCCCCGTGTTCTAAAGATCATTTTAATGGAATTTTATTATATTTATTGACCTCTGAATGTGAAAATGATAAGTTGTATTAATTTCTTATTAACTTCTTGACTAATTTCATTTTTGCTGGTTAATTTAATGAGTGACATTTATTATGTGGCTGGCTGCTACACAATACACAGTGAATTTCCTTCAAGTGGCAAGGAGGTCCTTTCATATTCCTTCATGGAGTGGAGATGGTCTCTTGGTAAACCAACCCAACAGTCTCAGATGTGTCCTAGTAAGTGTTTCTCTTCATGATTCAATTTCACAAATTGATCTCTGACCTACAGTCTTTAATTAAATACAATGCTTTGAATGTTCAACTTGTCTCAGAAAAACATGTTCTCATGCATTATTTATATACATCTAAGTACCACTTATCTCTTCCTAATTATTTTCTTTATGGATTTTGTTACTAGGGAAACCTACTAAGTTAACAGACCCCTTATTCTGGTTACTAGCCACTTGAACAAACTCAGTTTTCAAGAAATCTTTTAATCCGTTCTTTCTTTTTGCAAGCTGAACAAAGGAGTGTTTTGTTTAAGATCAGACTTGCCTTTCTGAATAGCTTTAACCATTCAACAACTCAGACAAATGAATGAATGACACATTAAAGTGTGAGTATTGCTATCTGGGCCATAAAGAAGCTGTTTTCCAGATGAGAGAGAAAGTCTTAACAGACTTCACTGGTGAGAACATCATCTAAACGAGAGGTGGCAAAACAAATATTGACCATAGCATTAATGTACAGTTAGATGTTACTGTGCCCATCTGCTGGCTCTGATTGCTTTGCATGGAATGGATTCCCTGTGCTCAGTGGTGTGTTGAAATCTGGTGTCCATGGCAACCAAAACATCACCCATCTCAAAGCAAGAACTGTGAAGACCAGCTGAACCTCCACTCACACAGTGACTTTAGGAAGGAACCACATTCCTAACAGACTTTACAGCTATCCAAGGCAGAAGAGATCCAGTACCCTGCCAGAAAGGAGGTATTGTCCTCAGGCACATTTCAGCAATGCAATTTTGCTTTTCAATCTGGTTTATTCTTTCCTTGTGAGGCAAAAAGAATTGCACACATATTACAAATCACAACTGTTGAAATAGCTTGGGAGGCTCAATGAAGGCATTAAAACAGGATGGTTCCATAAATCACATCTTTATGTATAATAGTAATGCACTAATTAAAATGATACTACTACTAATAGTAATAGAAGGGAGATCAGCTGAGTAGAGCAAGAAGATCAGGGAGAGGGAGGAGGGAAAGGAAAGGAAAGGTACTGGGGAATGAGATTGTTCAAATTATGTTATAGGCACCTACAAATATGGCATAATGAATCTCACTACTATGTATAGTTATAAAGCACTAATCAAACAAAATAAAACAGGATGGTTAAGAACAGACCTTTTAGATTTGAGTAGCCTTGGGATGGAATCCTGGTTCTAGCTCAGTAGCTGGTTGACTTGAGGCAAATTACTTAGCATCTCTGAAGCTTTATTTTCTCACCTGTAAAATGCAGTCCAGCAGCACCTACCTCTTAGGTGAGTATGAAGAGGCACTGAGAATGTGCACATACTGTGCTTAGCAGAGGGTCCCCTAGGCACCCGGTAAGATTCTGTATGTCAGCCTTTGTTATTATGAGTATTACCACTCATGTGAAGTGAAAACCTGCATTGACTAGATAGCATAGGTATGTTTTTTGGACATTCAGCCAGTCTGTCTAATATTGCCTGTGGTGGTTTTCATAGCTGTTTTGTTCCTAATGGCATCAGCAGAGCTTTGAGATTTTCACACAGAGGCCATAAAGGGCTGGAGAGAAATATCATCTGCTCTGCCATGCAGGAGATTAAGCTGAGCTGCTCACACAGATTATGTGTCAAAGCAAATTGAGTGGCTTGGTGTCACCCCTGAAACAGAAACCTATGTGTATTGCCCTGTACACTTCCTCCAAGGAAAGGGCTCTTTTCTCTTAAAAATTGTAGGCTTTTTGCAGACTTAATACAAGAACTGGCTTTCCTATGTCTCTGATTTGCACTCCTCTGAGTAAATAATCTGATTGGCTTAAATCTACTATACATTGCTATGCAGAAGATGTTGGAATGTTTATTTCTTGCTCCGACCTCCCTCCTGTATTCCCGAGTCGCTGAGTCAAGCTTGTTCTTGCTCTGAAGTTCTCTTCTTTGCTCCTAAAGATTATTTGTTTGCATGACACGAACTCAGAATTTCAGAGAAATATCAATAGCTATGACTCTTGTCGAAGTGACAACTTCAAATGAGTTTTCCTCCACAAGTGTTCCAGATCATGTACATTTGGTAGCTTGTTTCAGAAAAGGATTAATACAGTTAATGAGTCTTTCTAGAGTTTCTTCAGCTTCTGGGGACAGAAATTATTTTGTCTTGGATTAATGTACTTTCCTATTTGTACTTGAAAGCTATGTGGTAAAGGCTCACTGTAAATTTTACAAACTTAAATCTGCAGTTTGCTCTTTAGCACCTAGATCTTATTTATATTCATTTATAACATTGTGTTTGTTTGTTTGTTTGTTTTTTTGGTGCCAAGGATTGAACTCAAGGACACTCAACCATGGAGCCACATCCCCAGCCCTATTTTGTATTTTATTTAGACACAGGGTCTCACTGAGTTGCTTAGCACCTCGCTGTTGCTGGGGCTGGCTTTGAACTCATGATCCTCCTGCCTCAGCCTCCTGAGCCACTGGGATTACGGGCATGCGCCACCGCGTCTGGCACATCATGTTCTTAATATTAACTATACTACTCCAGTAGTCTACAATTATGATTTTTCCCTTATTTGTAATCAGTAAGTTGTCATATGTATTTATTCTGCTTATAATCTTCAATACCACACCAAGTAGGTCTGTGTTGTGGCTTTAATCTCCATGGTGGTCTGTTATATTTTTCTCTGAGGCCAGTGCTTCTCCCACTTGAGCATGCATTAGAATCCCTGAAGTACTTGTTAAATAAATGCATGGGACTGGCCTCTACCCTCGGAAGTTTCTGACTCAGTAGGTCTATACTTGAGCCTGAAAACTTGCTTTCATAAGTTTTCAATGCTGCTGCTGCTGCTGGTCTAAGGAATACACTTTGAGAACTACTCCCTTACCTTATACTCTTACCCTCAGCCAAACATCTCTGAAATGTTGGAACTAGATGAAGGCATACGTTGGTAGTACCACAAACTTATCATCACCAGAAAATAAGTCAAAGGACAGGACTTACTATATGGCAGGCACTATGATAAGTATATTTTTCCATTACAGATGAGAAAATTGTAACATAGTGAGGTTCAGTAACGAACCCATAGCTGGTAAAGTAGTTGAACCCATATTAGTCTAACTATAAAGCTCCGTAACTTCAATAGATCTAAGTCAGGTAAACTCTGCATAATTTTCTACTAAATCATACTCTTTCTTTTTTTGTACCAGAGGTGCTTTGGCACTGAGCCACTCCCCAGCCCTTTTTATTTTTTATTTTGAAACAGGGTCTTGCTGAGTTGATTAGGGCCTCACTAAGTTGCTGAGGCTGGCCTCAAACTTACAATCTTCATGCCTCAGTCTCCTGAGTTGCTGGGATTACAGGTGTGTCCCACAGCATCCAGCTAAAATCACACACTTTTAAGAGGACTGTGAACTTGTACCCCAAGACATTTGAAAGAACACCCTAAACTCAACTCTTATCAAAATCAAAGTTTCTGAGTTGTCCATTAAAATTGAATAAAAATGACAATACAAGAAGATGCTCTTTATTTGTTACAAATTTTCAGATGCCTGTGTGTCTCAGCTTCCTGACCACTAGACAGATTCAGAAATCGGATGATAGTAGGTCAGGTCTGAAAACAGAACTAGTTGCGAGTTTGATAGAGGAGTTAAACTCTTGGACCCTTTGCCAAATCCAGATGGTGGTCTTAGGCCACGTTTCCCAAAGACTAATCCAGAGATGTGAATTCATATGGAAGTGTTTACTAAGGAAATGTTCCCAGGAGAAACCAGTAGAAGAGTGAGTGAAGAAGAAAGCAGAGAAATGTAGGAAGCCAAGCAAGGGTGAAATTTTAGGGTAGGTCCCAGCCTCTGTCTCATCCTGTAGGGGAACTCTGGAGTGACAATTATACTCTAGGCTGGAGGTACTCTGTTACACAAATAATTAGCTCCAGGTATGGGGAGGTCAGGATACATAAACTTCCAGTTACTTCTAGCCCTCCTGGTATGCTGTCAAAGTGACTCTTGTAGCCCCAAAGTAGGGCTTTAGAAGAGGGCTGTAGAGGAAATGTTGTTAGAAGCGAAGCACATGTACACTTGGACATGGAATCAGAACCAATAAGAAGCACTTGAGGGGGTTTGGTAGGAATATTACCATTTGTTCCTCTACTCAGGCCCTCCAGACCTTAGTAGAAGCATAGAGCTTCCTTTTCTTGATGGACTGAATCAGAGAACCTCAACTTTGAGGCCCAAGGCGCAGTCAAGGACAGAGATGGGGTAGTTCATTAAAAAGCAGAGGATTAGCTGAGTGCAGTGGTGCATACCTGTAATCCCAGTGACTCGGGAGGCTGAGGCAGGAGGATCACAAGTTTGAGGCCAGCTTCAGCAACTTAGTGAGGCCGGAAGCAACTTCGTGAGACCCTGTCTAAAAATAAAAAGGGCTGGGGATGTGGCTCAGTGGTTAAGTACCCTTGGGTTCAACTCCTGGTACAAAAAAGAAAAAGAGAAACAAGGAAAAAAGAAAGTAGGAGAGTGACATGTAAGTTTACATACTGAATTGTGAGGATTCCTTGTTCCCACCACATGTAACAAACAGACACACGTGGGTGTTCCTTCACATCAACTCTCAGAAGACTGGCAGCCCACTGTCCACCTGCACTAAATTAAAGGAGGATCTATGGTGTTCAGATTGACCCAAGAAAAAAGAGCCACAGATACTGCTATTTGGAGGAATACTCCATCCCCATGTAATAGTTGCATTGTCTTGTCATGCTACAGGAAAACCCACCAATTGGCTAGCTGTTTCCCACACCCAGATTTCCCATTGAGCTTTTTAAGATGAGACTTAAATAGGAGCTGTCAGTGAAAAGGCATCTGAGGAAAGCATCTGATATGAAGAGCAGGGACCCTAACAAAATAAACAAATAGGACAACTAAACAGGAGGAAACAATACCGGGAACATGCATAGTTTGGATCTAGAACGTCCCTCAAAGGTCTGTATGCTATAGGAAGGTGGGGCCTAGTGGGAGGAAGTTAGGTCATTGAGGTGTGCCCTCAAAGAGGATTGTGGGATGTCAGTCTCTTTCTCTCCTTTCATTTCTGGATGAGATGAGGACTTCTTTTGCCATGTGCTTCTACTATGATGTGCTACTTCAGCACAGCCCCCAAATGACAGGCCAAGTGACCATAGACTAAAACCTCTGAAACTGTGAGCCAACATACTTTTTTTTTTGGTGCCAGGAATTATACCCAGGGGCATTTAACCACTGAGCAACATCCCCAGCCCTATTCTGTATTTTATTTAGAGACAGGGTCTCACTGAGTTGCTTAGTGCCTCGCTTTTGCTGAGGCTGGCTTTGAACTTGTGATCCTCCTGCCTCAGCCTCCCCAGCTGCTGGGATTACAGGTGTGGACCACCACACCTGGCTACTCTTTTTCTTTTGAGTCAAATTATCTCAGGTATTTTGTTACCATAACAGCTGACTAACAGCATAAAAAAATCCCAATGCCAAAATTACTATTGTCAGAGAGGAAAGTGATCACGTGTAGAAATAAAATCAGCCCATGTTTATAGCAGCACAATTCACAATAGCCAAACTATGGAACCAGCCTAGGTGTCCATCAGCAAATGAATGGATAAAGAAAAGAGATATATATATATATATGTATATATATACATACACATATGCACTAATATATATATACACATATATATGTTTTATTCAGTCATAAATAAAAATGAAATTATGGCATTTGCAGGAAAATGGATGGAACTAGAGACCATCACGTTAAGCGAAATAAATTAAACTCAGAAAGTTAAGGGTCATATGTTTTCTTTCATATGCAGAAGCTAGAGAGGAAAAAGGAAAACAAAGGTGAGGGTGCACCTCCTAAAAATCAAAGGGAGCTCAGTAGAGGAAAGGGACCAAGGGATGGGAAGCAGGGAAGCAGGGGGGAAGTGCTAGGGAATGATATTGGCCAAATTATGTTGTTATATTGTCACAGTAAATCCCATCAATATGTACAATTATAACACACCAATAAAAAATATAGATAAAAAATAAAATCAGGATATTATTAAAAAGAATGTTCAGAGAACAGAAAAGAACACTCAGAAATTAATAAAGTGACAGCAGAAATAATAATAATTGATGTGAAGGATTAGAATATGAAGTTGAATAAATGTTTCAGAAAGTTCAACCAAAAGACAATGAGATTGATAAAAAGAAAAAGATTAATTAGAGGAAGTCTGACCTGTGTCTAGTAGTCCCAATTTAAAAAAAAAAGTAGATGAAAAATGATGAAAAAATAAATCAAGAATACTTTTATATGTAAAAGACACGGGTGGCTAGATTTAAAGGGCTTATCAATATGTTAAATGGAAAAAGAATAAAGAGATTATAAAGGCTTCCAAAAAGAATCCAAACTGGTTCCATGCAAGGATTAGCACTAGACTTTTCATAGTGATTTAGGAAGCTACAAAATGGAGCAAGGCCTCCAAAATTCACAGAGAAAATTATTTCTCAACTAGAATTTTGTAGTTGCCAAAATTATCCATCATATAAAAAAGTACAAAAAGTATGAGAGTAGAAAAATGTCTTTAGACATTCAAGGTCTCCAAAAGAATTAAAACTTTTTTTTTGGTCCATCCAAAAGAGGAAATGAACCAAGAAATAGGAAAATGTGAGAATCACAAAACCCGGGGCTCCGTATGGGTGGGGTCACAGGAAACTTCTAAAGTGGTGGTAAAGGACAGTCCAGTATGACAGCTGGATGTTAATGACGGGGCGGGGGAAGTAGGAGAAAGGAAAAGGTCATCATCACACATCATGTTGCCCAATGAATATTGATTTAGTCAAATACTGTGAGGAAACTATTTTGGTTGAGAAAGGAGAAGCATATATGGAGAGATTATGAGAGCTAAATTTTCATCTTTCACATTAACAGATTAATAGATGATGTATAAATGGAAAAATCAAGAAACAGATGTATAAGAATGCCATTTTTAAAATATGGAGGTAAGTCATTAGAAAACTATACAGTTAAAAGTATTTGAATGTTTTACCTCAAAAAAGTTGGAATATGGGTGGAGAGAGGTGGGGCAGGGACCCACTATTATTTTGGGGAACTCTTGACTTTTAGGTTATCCACATATATTTCTTTGAGAAATAGGGATATCCAAAGACACTTTTTCTTAATTGACCTTGTCTGTTCTTTTTGGCTGTGATTTCTTCACAGTTTGTTCTGTCCTTCACATTTACCCTATTTCTGCACAGTAATTTTTTAAATAAATTTTATTGCATATAATTGAGGTACCTAACACAATGCTATGGAACATATATTAATAGTGAAGGTTATAGTAGTAAATAAAATTAATATACCCATCATCTCATAAGTTTTGTATTTCTTTGTTTTTATGGCAAGAACAGCTAAATCTAGGAGCAGGCAAGGTAGTGCACGCCTATAATCCCAGCGACTCAGGAGGCTGTGGCAGAAGGATCTCAAGTTCGAGGCCAACCTCAGCAACTTAGCAATACCTTAAGCAACTTAGTGAGAACTTGCCTCAAACTTAAAATAAAAAAGAGGGGACTGGGGATGTAGCTCAGTGGTAAAGTGCCTCTAGGTTCAATCCTCAAAACAAAAAACAAAACCCAGCTAAAATCTACTCATTTAGATTTAGCATGGATCTCAAATACAATATAATTTTATTATCTATAGTCCTCATGTGCATTAACTTTCTTAGACTGGTTCATCCTACATATCTTCTACTTTGTATCTGCCCAATGATTAAACAGTGTTCCTAGAGAATATTTATAGATAATGGTTTTTTTTATAATTTCTTTTTACTTGCTGATGGCTCTTTATTCATTTATTATTTTTATATGTGGTGCTGAGGATCAAACCCAGTGCCTCACACATACTAGGCAAGCACTCTACCACTGAGCTACAGCCTCAGCCCCTACAGATAAGTTTTGTCAACAAATATTTCCCATCAGAAATATGGCTTGATATGTCCCGTATATCCTTGTAAATCATACTAAATTAAGATTTAATTAAAATGATGACATTTTATTAATCTATTAAAATGATTGAATAGCTCTCCATCACTTTATTTTTAAAATTTTTTTAATTTGTTCTTTTTAGTTATACATGACAGTAGAATGTATTTTGACATATTATACATACACGAAGTGTAACTTCCCATTCTTGTGGTTGTACATGATGTGGAGTTACACTGGTCATGTATTCATATATGAGCATAGGAAAATTATATCCAGTTCATTCTACTGTCTTTTCTATTCCCAACCCCCCTGCCTTCCCTTCATTCCCACTTGTCTAATCCAAAGTACTTCTATTCTTCCCTCCACCCCCCTTATTGTGTTAGCATCCTCATATCAGATAGAATATTCAGCCTTTGGTTTTTTGGGATTGGCATATTTCACTTAGTATGATAGTCTCTAGTTCCATCCATTTACCAGCAAATGCCATAATTTCATTCTTGATGTCTAAGTAATATTCCATTGGGTGTATGTACCACATTTTCTTTAACCATTCATCTATTGAAGGACACCTAGGTTGGTTCTGTAGCTAAGCTATTGTGAATTGAGCTACTATAAACATTTATGTGGCTACGCTCCATCACTTTAAATTTTCATATGGTTTAACTAAAATGCTTGTGCTTCTCTAGTAAATTATTGAGTAAAATCATGAGAATGAGAACTATTTTAAGCTTCTACCTAGGGAGGAGTAGGAGAAGACCCAGTTAAAATAAAAATGAAAAGATAGATGGTCAGAAAACAATATAGTCTGGTTGAACCATTTTTGTAAAGCAGAGTATGAATGGGAGTTTTTCATGGCAGTGAGTCTGAGATGCTCCAAGATCCTAAAATGCTTCTAAGTCATTCCAACTGATAATAACTAATAATTATACAGAACATTGAGTTGCCAAGTCCTTTTTACATGAGCTGCCCTATTTAATTCTCACAAAATCTCTTCAAGTTAAGATATTATTACTGCGTTTATTTTCAGAATGGAAAATATTGCAAAGACTTTAAGTAACTTGCCCAAGAATATATGGTTGAGAAATGGGAAAATAATAACATTTATTGCCCAAGCAGGATACTTTTGACAGCCATTAACCAGTTGGGAATCTAAGACAACAGAGGCAAACCAAGATTTACCACTAAGATTTGTGGCCCTCAGTTGATAAGGGATTGAGTCTAATATAGAACCCAAATTCTCCTCCAGAATTGTGATCTTCTTGCTGCTTTGGTCTAGTGGTACCATTAGTGTTAAACAAAATTCCCCATTCCTTAAATATGCCAATAAACATTGACCAAATGACAGTTTTTTCTGTTTGTTGAGAGACTCCTCAAGGTACTATGCACAGCTTCTAAAGTAGAGTTGGGGATTCAGGATTGAATTCGTTGCTGGAAGAGTCACAGATGAGAGGTGTCTGGGCGGCATTAGGGTACAGGTAAGAGATTTCTGAATAAAACAAGGCAAAAGAACTGGGAGCACAAGGGGAAGACAAGCATGGGTGGTTAAGTGTGTGGATTGAAATTAAATGGCAATTGGTGAGGGAGATCAGTATGCAGAAAGTTTATAACACCGTATTTGTTCCCTGAGTTTCTTTTGCTATTTTTCTCACAAGCCTTTTTTCTTTCTTGATCCCTTCCCTGGTATCCCTGGCTGCCCTTTTGGGTGTGCTGTTCACTGCACACATCATATTTGTTTTCATGCTACATGCTTCCTAGGGAGCCTTTCCTGCAGCATAATTGGGACAACCCCACACTCTTTATTGCCACTACTGTTACTTATTTATTTATTTTACTATTACTGAGCACAATGGTAGGTGCCCTCCTGGTGAACAAAAGAATCTCAGTGCATGTTTACTGAAGGAAGGAACAAAGATGAAATGTTTTTAATTTTGTGAAGCCAAATAATTGCCTTTATTTGAGGCCTAAGTATAGTCTCAAGAAGGGACAGCCTACATTTTAAAACTAGGTCTTTATAAGCTCCTACCTAAATGTGTTTTTGCTTTTATGGATCTGACAGCAGAGCCACTTAGGATTATGTATGTGATGGACAGCATACATGGTTAGTCGTGAGTTTTGTCATACTGCCTTTTGACAGCCAAAGGATGGTAAAATTCTACCACTTTTACATTACAAAATGGGAAATATGCCTAGCGTGTGACAGGGCAGAATGATCCACTTATACTTTTCAGTGCTGACAAATAGAGCTCTGTGATTGTTAACATTAAAGATACCTTTTAGGAAACTATAATTTCGGACTTGTACAATACCTGACATCTAAAAAGGTTTCTCTTTGCTTTTTAAAACAACCCCCCTTGCCTTTATATTCATGCAGGTGATAAAAATCTATGTTTCTGGACCTTTATCTCCTCCTGTTTAAATCTTGCATTCACTCTCAATAAATTGAACACTGACAAATCTAAGCACTTAATCAGCTATTAGAATTTGTTTGTTTACTCTGAAGGACTCGTGATTTTCCTGTAAAGAAGAAAGGAGGATTTAACATAGAACACTATCACTTTAATTTCATATTAAAATACTATCCCTCCAAACAGTTGTTAAATATTTATGAATCCTGTATGTATAAGATTAAAAGAATCAAAGCTGATTTGCAGCAAGTTTACTTTTACCATAGCTAAGAAATGAATACCTAATCACATCCTTCCCACGGTGAATAAACAGTCTGAAGAGATAATTAAATCAGAAGTTGGAAGGAAAAATGGACCTTCAGAATTTTTCTGAAGCACACTCTGACTTAATATTTTTCCATTTCAGGTAGCATGAGCTCTTAATTAGCATGGTGGCACCCTGTATGGCACAGTTATTTCTGATTTAAGCTGTTGACTAATAGGTAACTCTCCATCAGTATCATCAGCAGTCAGAGGAAATTCCCCAATTTCTCCCCTTGGTGCAGATAACTTTGTAGTGGTTCTAACTAAAACTGCTGTGTCAAATGGCTTTTATCATTTAGCTTTCAAGCTTGAGGGATTTTATGCTTTCACATCAGACAGGCTGAGTTCTCGTTCTGACAAACCAAATGTGAATCAAAGGCAGAACAATACTATTTTGATTTCTGTTACCATCTAGTACGTTTTTTCCTAGAGATTTCAAGCCAAGTGGTACATTCTGAGTCTTCCCTTCTTCTGAAGTTGTGTTCTCTGTCAGTTAAGGCACTGTAATGCTTTTGCTTTTCCCAATGCCCTCTGAATTTTAATTGCCGGGTTTGGTTTGGCTCTCTCGTTTCACTGTGGTATGTCTGGTGTAGATTTAATTTTAGATGCCCTATTTGTTATATGTTGTGCTTCTTGTGTTTGTAGATTTGTGTCTTTATTCAGTTCTGGAAAATTCTCAGCCATTGTCCTTTCAAATATTGCCTCTTCATTTTTAACAACCTTATTATAATATAATTCACATACCATATAATGCACCCACTGAAAGCATATGATTCAGTGGTTTTAATATGTTCATAGAGTTGGACAACCATGACCCCAGTAGATTTTAGAAGATTTTCATCACCTCAAAAAGAACCCTTAAAGCCATTAGCAGTTGCTTCTCTATTACTCTCAACGCCTTCTGCTACCTCTGCTGTCCTAGGAACCACTAATTTAGATTTGCCCCTATGGATTTGCCTTTTTGCAATATTTATACAAATGGAATAATGTAATATGTGGTCTTTGTGATTGGCTTCTTTCACTTAGCAAAATGTTTTCAAGGTCAATCCATCCTGTAACATGTATATTCGTACCACATTCTTTTTTTCTTTTCTTTTCTTTTTTTTTGGGGGAGTACTGGGGATTTAACCCAGGGGTGCTTTACCACTGAGCTGTATCTTCAGCCCTTTTTATTCTTTACTTTTGAGACAGGGTCTTGCTAAATTACTGAGAGTCTTACTAAATTGCTGAGTCTGTCCTCAAACTTGTGATCCTCCTGCCTCAGCCTCCTGAGTCACTGGGATTACAGGTGTGAGCCCCTGTCCCTGACTCCATTCCTATTTATTGCCAAATAATATTCCATTATATGAATGTATCACATTTTATTATCTATTTGACAGATGATGAGCACTTAAGTTATTTCCAGGTTTTGGCTATAGTGACTAATGCTTCCATGGTCATTTGTGTACACGTTTTTGTGTGGACATTTGTTTTCATTTCTCTAAAGTATAAACCTAGGCATCATGTGGCAAGTCTGTGTTTAACATTTTGAGAAACTGTCAGGCTGATTTCCAAAATAGTTGTACCATTTTCTATCCCCACCAGCAATATATGAGGGTTCTAGTTTCTCAATACTCTCACCAGCACTTGTTATTGTCAGACTTTTATAGTCTTGTTAAATAGGTGCAAAGTGGTATCTAATGACTTTGATACTCATTTTTCTGATGATAATGATGTTGAGCATCTTTTCATGAGCTTATCATTCATTTGCACATCTTTGGAGAAATGTCTGTTCAAATCTTTTGCTATTTTTTTTGCTACTGGAGATTGGACCTAGGGATGCTTACAATTAGCCACATCTCCACAGCCCCTTCTTCATACTTTATTTTGAGACAGGATCTCACTAAGTTACTTAGGGCCTTGCTAAGTTGCTGAAGCTGGCTTTGAACTCACGATCCTCCTGCCTCAGCCTCGCAAACTGCTGGGATTAGGTCCAGTGCCACTTTTTAATTGAGTTGTTTTTATCATTAGTGTTATTGAGCTGTAAGAGTTTTTTAAATATATTCTTGATAGGAGTTCTTCTCAAAAATATGATTTGCAAATATTTTTCCCGTCATGTGGATTGTCTTTTAACTGTTGATGATTTTTTTTTCCAGCACAACTTTTTAATTTTTATCTACTTTATCCAATGATCTACTTTATATCTTGTCACTTGTGCTTTTGATGTCATATCTAAAAAGATCTTGTCTAACTCAAGTTCATGATAGCCTCTTTTTTTTTTATATCAGTGCTTCTCTACCTTGGCTGTACATTAGAATCACCTAGGGAGCTTTAAAAATTCCTTAAACCTGCCTGTTATCCCAGCACTTAAGGAGGCTGAGACAGGAGAATCGCGAGTTCAAAGCCAGCCTCAGCAATGGCGAGGCACTAAGCAACTCAGTGAGACCCTGTCTCTACATAAAACACAAAATAGGGCTAGGGATGTTGCTCAGTGGTCGAGTGCCCCTGAGTTCAATCTCCAGTACCCAAAAGAAAAAAATTTCTTGGGCTGGGGTTGTGGCTCAGTGGTAGAGCGCTTGCCTCGCATGTGTGAGGTACTGGGTTTGATCCTCAGCACCACATAAAAATAAACAAAACAAAATAAAAAAAATTCTTAAACTCATGCCATACTTGGGATCAATTAAATCAGAATCTCCTACAGTAACTGGGGAATGCTGTTGGCCAAATTATATCATTATATTCTGTGCATGTATGAATATGTAACAACAGATTCCACCACTATGTATAACTGTAATGCACCAATAAGAAAATGGGGATAAAAGGTAATTTGGAATTTGCAACCTGAAAAAAAAAGTATCTCCTAGGCATCAATAGTTTTAAAGTTCTACAGGTGATTCCATTTGGCAACCAAGGTAGCACACTCTATTTTGTAACCCTCTAGGATTCTGAATGAATATATATTACAACTTTTTAATTACTTATATTGCTATCCTCTTCTACATATTCCAGCTTCTTACAACTTTGTGCCACATTCTAGGTAACATCTTCATATATATCTTCCAATTTTCCAGTTCTCTCTTGAGCAGTGTTTCATCTGCTGTTTAACACATCCATTAAGTTTTATATTTATTGATTGTGGTTTTCTTTTCTGTAAGTTCCAGGTGATTTTTTTTCCTGGTTTCATATTGTTTCCTAAGTTCAATGATTTTACCTTTTTTTTTCCTTGCAGTATTTAATACTTTTTAAAAAAATCCCTTTGTCTGATAATTTCCATTGTTGGTATAAATTTTTGGTTGTTGTTTCTATGGACTGTCGATCATAATGGCTTGTTTCCTTGGGTCTTAGTCTCACTGTGCACACACATTTGGTTGGGTTCAATAATGTGGTGCCTAAATTGAGCAAATTTCCATATGGAGAATATTTGTGCTTGTGGGTTCTGGGAGCTGTGGATAATGCTGACTTTGGACTACTCTACCATTCTTCCTGGTTCCCAGCAACACTCTACCACTGAGCTACATCTGCAGCCCCTTTTCTAAAAAAAATTTTTTTTGTAGTTGTAGATGAACAGAATGCCTTTATTTTATTTGTTACGTGGTGAACCAAGTGCCTCACATGTGCTAGGCAAGTGCTCTGCCACTGAGCCACATCCCTAGCCCCTCCTCAGCCCTTTTTACTTAATTTTGAGACAGGGACCTGCTGAGTTGCCCAGGCTGGCCTCAAACTTGCAATCCTCCTGCCTCAGCATCCTGAATTGCTGGGGTTACAGAGCATATTTTCTTAAAGCCTGTTTTCTTTGAACCTAGTTATGTATTGGCAAATAAGTTTTATAAAGGATATATAGTATTTAATTGATTATAATGTTCTGTCTATTGTAAGGTATATTTTTATGTACCAGTAAGAGAAAAATAAAACACTGTCAATTAAGCAGAAACAATTCTTTTGTATCATATAGGATTTTATACTTACTGAAGATCTCTTTTAGAATTATTTAGACATTGATTGTCATCATATCACTCCTAAGTGTACCCAGTGGAAAAATATCAGCTAAATAAATTGGTTAAAATATTTACAAAACTTTCAAACATTCAGACTCCTACAGTCCTGAATCACTTTCTCCTCGGAGTCACCAGTGTCCATGATTTTCCACAAAGTATCATCCTTTGTGCCATAAAAAGCAGTGGTGATGCAGCATTTCTTTAAAAAATGTTCTACTTTGTCTCTGGCAATTTTTCCACGTGGTTAATATCCACTTTTAAGGTTTGATGCATGTGCACAGACTGTCAGAACTAGGTCCTGTTGCGTCCTGACCCATAGTGATTTTTGAGATGTGTTCCAATTTCAGAGATGTTAAGTCATAAAAAGGTACATCACAATTGATAAAATTATGTACTATAGTTATTTTGTCTCAGAAAAGGCCCTTCTCACTATGGAGACCAGTGCTATTCAAAGTGTGGCTTGCAGTCCTGTGCCATTGTGAAAATAAGTTTCTAGTCTATGAAGATATAAGTACATAAATTGGGTATAAGCATTGAGGATCTTTTTGAGCAATTAGGCTGAGTAATTTTTTTTGTCAATTGAGTCTAATAATATAAAATTGAGACTGGTGTTTTGTATATCTATTTTATTTCATTTTTCTGGCAATGTCACAATATGTAATTTTGTAAAAGTAGCAGACCATGATGGACTAGAAATATAGTGAACAAAAGAAGACTAGTCCTTCACTGATGATATTTTGAGTAGTATTGATTCTAGTGGTTCTCAAATGCTGGCAAATGCTGGAGGACTTATTAAAACACAGGTTGCACTGGGCATGGTGGCACAAGCCTGTAATCTCAGCAGCTTGGGAGGCTAAGGCAGGAGGATCGCGAGTTGGAGGCCAACCTCAGCAACTTAGGAAGGCCCTAAGCAACTTAGCAAGACCCTGTCTCAAAATAAAAAGTAAAAAGGGTTGGAGATGTGGCTCAATGATTAAGCGTCCCTGGGTTCAATCCCTGATACACATACACACACGCACGCACACACACACACACATTGCTTGGCATTACATAGGTTGAAGAGTGGGAGAATTTGCATTTTTAACAAATTCCAACACGATGCTGATGCACTGAGGGCCGCACTTTAAGAACCACTGTCCAAGACTACCATACTGCCAGCTGCAGAAATTTTATGCCAAGAACTTCCTTTTTGGTTTATAGGACAAGAAATTCTGGTGCTCTCTTGGAAGATTTCTTCTTCCAGCCATCATTCTTGACCTTTAGTGAAGTTAGGGTAACTTCTCTAAACCTTAATTTATTTAATCTTTTCTTGGAGCACATTTCAGAACACCACTCACTTTCAGAACTGACACCATCAGTGTAGGCTGCAGAGCATATGTGATCTTTTTTGATTAGAGGTTCTTCTTAAAAGAGCAAACTGTGTGTTTTACTTCTCTAAGAAACTGGTGCCACAATTGGGTGTAAATAAGCTCCTGGTTCTTCTGAGAACATTGTGGACAATCTGTTGACAGCATTCTCGAGTTTCTGACTGTACAAGTACCACAAATGCCCAAGGTATCCCTTTTTTGTGATTTAAACCAGACGGCATATCAAACTTCTGAGATATTTGCACCCTGTGAAAGCAAGTGACAGTAGGCAGATTCTTTGTGAAAGATCTGCATTGCATATCCACAGTATGCTTTCCAGCAGCATTTGTTATCATTGTCATTTTCAAGAATATATATTAACCTTGGAGACCTTGAAAAAATGACCTTTAAGAGAAAATTCATCATTGGTGCCATAGGCAGAGTAACTTTCTTCCATGCCCCATGACAAATGCTGCAGTTTTTTGCAGTGTCCATAGGCAACATCCACAAAATATTAGATCATGCCTGCCTTTTCCCGGGTTGGAATGATTAGTGTCTCCTAATTCCAGCTATTAAACCTGCTAGGACTGAATGCTCTTAGAGTTGTAAAGCAGTGCTTCTCAAACTGCAGCGCATTTGATATGCCTAGAGGATCTGTTAGAGATCTGGGAGGGGACCTGAGATTCTGCATTTCTTTTAAGCTCCTTTTTTATACCACTGTTCCTGATCTGAGGACCACATGTCCAGTGGCAAGATGCTAAACCCTTTTGAACCAGCTGCTTTCACAGGGCACTCCCTTTTGAGAACTGGGAAAAAGGACATTGGTGTGCCCTTCACCAGAAATTTAGCCTGGTCACCCCAAATTGTTATTGCCTACATCCTTATGTTCACACAGTTAAACATTTGGCATTCTATGTCCTTTGAGATCCTTTTACCTTTGTTGTTAAAATTGTCAAATTTAGGAACTGCAGGTATAGCTTGGTGGTAGAGCACATGCATGGCCCTGTGTTCAATCCCTAGCACCACCAAAAAAAACAATCATCAAATTTATTTCTATCAGTAATGTTGATATTACATGTTGTAGCCATGTAATTCAAAATAGGCAGGTGTGGAACCAGCCCAGGTGCCCGTCAACAAATGGGTGGTGATATGGCCACGTAAGTATTTATGGTAGCACAATGCACAATAGTAAAATTATGGAATTAGCCCTCATGCTTGTCAGTAGATAAATGAATCAAGAAAACGTGGTGTATATAGACAATGGAGTTTTATTCATTCATAAAGAAGTATGAAATTATGGCATTTGGTGGTAAATGGATGGAACTGGAGAACATCATGCTAAGTGAAATAAACCAGACTCAGAAAATCAAGGGTCGAATGTTTTCTCTCATTTGTGGAGACTAGAGAGGAGTGGGGAGAATAAAAAAGGGATCTCATAAAAATAGAAGGGAGATGGATAAGAGTAGAGGAAGGGGGTCAAGAGGGAGGGAGGAGGACAGGGCACAGGAAAGTGCTAGAGAATGAAATCTACCCAATTATGCTATGTGTGAATTTGCCACAACGAACCCCACCCCTCTCTCTCTCTCTCTCTCTCTCTCTCTATATATATATATATATATATATATATATATATATATACACGCACACACACATATATATGTACACACACATATACATATGTATGTATATTTAAAATAGACTAAAATAATAATAGCAGTAATAGATGGGAGATCAGTAAAGTTGAGAAAGTAATGGGGGAGAGAAAGGGAAAGTAGTACTGGGGAATGAGAATGATCAAATTATGTGCATGCTCAAATATGGCATAGTGAATCCCACTATTATGTATTGTAATGCATCAATTATAAAAAAGAAAGAAAATGCTGTTGGGGAAGGGTTGTCATGAATTCATATTGAAGGTAAATCCATAGCATAGTATGAGAGAAAACTTCCCACAATCTGAGGAAAAACAGAAGATGCAGGCTCTATGA
Source organism: Xerus rutilus (assembly GCA_028644305.1). Lineage (NCBI taxonomy): Eukaryota > Metazoa > Chordata > Mammalia > Rodentia > Sciuridae > Xerus > Xerus rutilus. The sequence goes on along the minus strand of CM053417.1, from coordinate 93,332,508 downwards.
TGTGTCACTTAATGACATCCTGAAGAAGGCTACAGCTTTCACTTGTAAATTTCAACTTGTGATCACTGATCAATGGTGCATGAGATGAGTACTGCTTTAGTAAAACGATAACTTCATTGTTTTCTTTGGTCTTGGGTAAAACATGAGTGCTGAGAGATATCATTAGTGAGCTTATGTGTGACCCTCATGCACTGTGAGACCTAGTGTATTTCTATTCCCAAGGAGCAGGTTATTGTAAAGTAACAGGGGTTCCTTTAAACAATGAAATCAACTCAGATTTGAGAGTAAATGCTGGGTTCCTTTCATAGCCGAATGTATCACTTAGCAATGCTTTTAGCTGCAGTGTTAGAAAATATGTCTTACAGTGGCTTAAAATAGGGTAGTTTTTCTAACACATAAAGAAGTCTGAAAGTAGCCAACTATACTGGCATTTGTTCAGTGAGTTGACAACATCAAGGCCAGTGTCTGCACCTCTTTGCCCCTCCTGTCTCGTGGCTGCGTGGAAGCTTCAGATACCATGTCTTTATTCAAAGGCAGGAAGAAGAGGGAAGGCTAATCTGAATTTATTAGGAAAGCCAAATCTGTCCAAGAAATCTCCAGAAAATTCTCCTTAGATCTAAAATCAGAACTACTACATGACTACATAAGGGAGACTGGGAAAACTTGCATTTATCTGGGTTACCTTGAAAAATATTAGCTTTTAAGAAAGAAAGCAGAAATGGCTTTGGGGTATGCAACTACGTGCCACACCAAATCTAACTAGAAATAAAATTTCCCTGCCTGCTGTGATTCAACTTTGTTCTTTTCTTTGCAAAATGCAGTCTTTTTTAGTGGGAAATAGTATGCTTATATGGCAGTTGGGAGGTTTGGTAGAGGGAAGAAAGAAGCAAATGTCAAATAACTTTTCAACATCCAAACTCCATTTTCTTCAGTGAGATACATATATACGTGGGGTTCTAAAGGCACAAATTCTACCTGAGTTCAAAAAGAAAGGCAAGTAGACCTCAGAGCAGTTTGCAAATTCAACAGCAGAATTTCCAAAGTCATAATTATGGTGGTATCCCTTATCCTGCAGTCTTTTTTAAAAGTTCAAGTATTAAACAGCTTGTGTTGTCAGCTTAATGAATCCCTAATGATCTTGAAAGAAAACCCTGTACTATTAATTATAATTAGAATGCCTCTTGGGTGCTCCAAGATTCAGTTCTTGATAAGGAGCAATCAATAAGGTCTTTTGATAAAGAATGAAGCAGCATTGGAATGGGGAAAATCTTGGGAGTATATTCTTTTCTAAAATGCCCTTTGTACAGTGATTCTTTGAATAATAAATGTTCTTCTAATAATGTTGGTATATTTTTGCTTTCAATTTTTAGATGACCTTCTGCAGCAACTAAAGTTAATTAGACCTGCATTAGACTAGGATTTCCACACTGTTGAGCCTGGGTAACTGTTTTTGTTCTCTTCATCTTCATCTAACCTTATTAAAATAATTGAGTTACTAAGAGTTAACTCCTCTTTTGAAATGGAAGAAAAATGCAATTTTGGTCAGAGAGGCGATCCCTCCACCACCACCTCCACCTTTCTCAATTAAAAATAGTATATACAGTCAAAATCAGGCTTTTCAGCACGGCTTTGTAACATTTTGAAGGTGATTGCCTCCTTTAATCCTCTTTCTCTGTGCTTTCTGGCTTTGAATTAGCTCATACATTTTTATCTGTGGTCTAGTTACCGGATGAAAAGAAACGATTTCTGTGTTGCGCAGATGTTTAGAATTTGAGGAGAAAAGTGAGATAAAAGACAAATTTTAATTTTTTCACTCATCTTAAGGAAATAGAAGTGTTTCATAGATTTCCATAAAGAGTATGGTAGAGAATGGCAATTGTGAGAAGATATGGGCAGGCTCTTTTGATGTACCTTGAATCTGGAGATCAGTTCTTTCTAGAGAACTCCCTTTTCTGCTTCCAAAAGAAAGCATAAAATACCTTGTGACAGAGTCGAAAGGATGGACAGGGTCCTAGTGGGATAGTGTGGCAGAGATACGAAAACTAACATTTCAGCTGATTTTGTGTAGACCTCAGAGGGAATGAGCTGAGCTCACAGACCCTGGGAGATGTGACCATTGGAATGGAACGCTATGCTCATCAGTGTCCCTTTTCCTGTTGACATTCCTGTCAGCTCTGCTCCCTCTTCTGTGTCTGCACAAAAAACTTGGAACTTTCTTCAGCCATAGCAGTTGGCACTTTGTGTCCTGAGCTCTTCCAGGGTTGAAAGCTCTTTGACGGTAGATCTAAGACCTCAAACTCCAGGAGCTGAGGGGTATGTTCTGTCTTGCCTACCACCATAGTGGATGCCCAATTAATAGATGAATGAATGAAGAACCTTACTGTAATTCTTAGATTTGAGTTTTTATCTTATTTTAACATCAACATTCTCCTTGTCTGCTTTCCACTGTTCTTAATCAACTTGTGCTAAGATACTTCTCGGTATGACTTGGAAAATTTCTTGAAATTTTTGGGCCTTTTCTTTTCAGAGCTCAATGATTAAAGGGGACCATCCAGTACAGCAGTTAAGGGGGCAAAAGTTGGGGGGATGGGGAAAAGGAAAAAATGTTGAAGATGATCATCATGGGCACATTCAGGTTATAAGTTACCTTTACACGTTGGTGCCTAAGAAACAAACCTTAAAATAGAAAACTCTGCTATTCTTCTGAGATGAAAATATTATCTTACCTCTACAAAATGAGGCTGTACTATTGAAATGATGCCAGCCTCCCTGCTGACAGCCTGCTGACATTTCACCCAGGCACCAAGTTCTTTCTCAGCCACTCCAGCGTCTGTGCCCTTCCTGCTGTTCCCCGCTTTGCCAAAAGCTCTGCCTCCCTGAGCCATGTGAGAATCTGCCCTTTGTTGTACTTGAGCAGAGAAAGTTTCCAACATTTCAATTGCTCTTCTCCTGGTGAGCTGGAGAAAGAAAATGAAGCAGCGTGACAACTGTTGGGCTCTCGAGCTAAAACGTAAGGACTATTCTGAAGGGAAGCATCCCATCTTTGAAGTCAGTGGCCTCCCTCCAAGTGCTTCTGGCTTTGAAGTGGCAGTCAGGTCTACCTTTGTCCTCAAAGATGCTGTGACACAGTCTACAGAGGTTTTAACTTTGAAACTCCAGTTATAAGTTATCTGGCAAACTTTTTCAGAGACCCTCCAGCCTGGACATATGTGTCACTTATCTATGGCTGTTTGACAAACTGTGGCAAAACTTAGTGGATTGTATGTTATTTATTATTATTGCTTACAAGTCCACAGGCCATCTGGTGGTTCTGCTGAGCTGGGTCAGACTTGGCTGATCTTGGCTGGATTTGCTCATGTGTCTTGAGTGAGCTGAAAGGTCAGCTGACAGTGGCTGGGCTGGAATGGCCTTACTCATATGTCTCTCAGTTGGCCAGCCGGTGGCTGGGGCGATAGGATAGGGGTGACTGAATTTTAAGAGTAGAAAAAGAAAGAAGCATGTAAGGCATCTTGAGGCTGCATTCTGTTGAATAAAGCAAGTCATATGGCCAATCTGATTTCAAAAGGCGACCACTGGACTCTACCTCTTGATGGGAGGAACTAGAAGGTGAAATTCCAAGGGCAAGGATACAGATAGGGAAAGACTTTGTACACGTTTTGCAATCTGTCACAACATGTGAAGGCATGAAGTAGTATGTTGGGTATGGACGTGAAGTAGTGTATTGGGTATGGACTTGTGGATGTGCTCTCAGGGTTCTAGACTTCCAAGAAAGGTGGAAAGGTGTGTCTGCTGGAAAAGGGATGTGGCAGGTGCAGAGCAGTAAATAATCCCAAACAACTTTCTTCATCTCATAGGTATCGTGAACCATTTACCACTTCTCTACAGGGCCAGCCATAGGTATTAAATGTATGTAACTGTGGAATAAGGCCAGAATGGATGTGATATTGTTCAGTAATGTGCATTTACTATGTTTTGTTCGTATGCAAAGCAAAAAAGGATAGTGATTATTCAGACCACTTATTAAGCTATTATGTCGTAGCTTTTAACATCATTCCAGCCTTAAGATTGAAATAGTGCAACTCCATACCTGAGATTTACCCCCTCAGACCAAAACAAATACACAGCTCATTTAATGACGATGAAGGTCAATGGTGCATGTCTTTTGTATATTCACCTCATCCCTGGTATTATCTTAGTTATCCTACTCTTGTTTGTTTTTTGGGATTTTTTTGGTACTGAGGATTGAACTCAGGGGCACTCGACCACTGAGCCACATCCCCAGCCCTATTTTGTGTTTTATGTAGAGACAGGGTCTCACTGAGTTGCTTAGTGCCTCGCCGTTGCTGAGGCTGTCTTTGAACTCACGATTCTCCTGTCTCAGCCTCCCTAAGTGCTGGGATTACAGGCATGCGCCACTGTGCCCAGCTCTTGTTTTTATTTCTTATTATTCTCATGATAATCTACATGGCCCTACATGACGGGCAACAGCCCTTCCTCCTTTGCCCCTCTGACCTTATCTCCTGCCTATCCCTTCTGGTTCCTACTGCTCCAAACATGCTGGCCTCCTTACTCTTCCTCAACACAGGTACATTCCCACCTTAGGGCTGCTGCATGAGCGGTGCCCTCTGCCTCTAGAACTCTTCCTACACATGTCACCTTGGCTAATGTCCTCACTTTCTTCAGGTCTTTGATCAGATAACAAGACCAATGCTGACATTCCTATTTAATAGGCAAACTACCACTCCTCAACCCAATTACCCAATCTGCCTCCCCTGCTCTACATGTTCCTTTTCCTTTAACACTGGTCACCTTCTGGTATATTTGATGATGTATTCACTTACAAACTGCATATTGTCTGTGCGTGTTGAGAATCTCCATGACCACCCCAGGATCAGTGATTCACTAAGAGCTCCAAAGACTCAGCATATAGTCATAACCACAACTATGATTTATTACAGTGGAAGGATACAAAGCAAAATCAGCAAAGGGAAAAGGTGCATGAAATTAAGCCCTGGAGGGGAACAGGCACAAGCTTCCAAGTGTCTTTTCCTGGTGGAGTCAAAAAAAAAATGGACTTAATTCCCCCAGCAATGAGTTGTCACAACATGTGTGAAATGTTGTCCACCAGGAAAGCTCCTTAGAGACTCAGTGCCCAGGATTTGGATTGGATTGGCGACCAGTCACATAACCACCCACTGTGCCCACCACCCTTCCTCAGAAAGAAGGTGGGGGTTCCACACATGCCACATTGTTTACACAAACAATTTAGGCAGAGTGAGCCACTTTTACCAGTCCTGGGAATGTCAGTCCCCAAATCCAAGTTCCCAAACATCAGCCAAAGGCTAACCTTACAAAACAGATCTTGGGGCTGCTGTATTGACCCCTTTCTCACACCATACAAGAATATAAGCTCTTTGAGGATGGAGGTCTTTGTTTTGTTCTATGATGCAGCCCTGAGAACACTGCCTGACATGTGGTAAATATTTATTGAATAAATAGCCAGGACCAAGGAGGCTCTTCCTTGGGTGAACTTTATGGCACGAATACTATGCAAGGGAGGAAAAGGTCTAATTTATCCTTACTCTCTCCTACCCAAGCATCTCCCTGTCCAGGGAGCCTCAAACCAGCCCAGCTGCCACACCCTAATTTAATTCTCTGATGGTTTCACATATAAGTCTATCTCCTCAACAAAGTTCTGAACCCTTATGATGGAATCCTGCAGCATCATAACTGAAAGGACCTTCCCCCTCAAGAGTCCATTTGCTCAGGAGTAACAGGGCCAGAGTACTCCAGTTAGTGGCTTAATGAGGGTCCAATTGTCTTGATCCTGTTTTTCCTCTCCATCACATTTATATTTTGTCATCCACAGTGCTAAGTAAATGTTACATTGCCTGTAAACATTTCTTCACTTGTTTGGACTGAAGACTGGCCCAGATGTACTGTATGACTTTACCTGGGGCTGGTTGTGACATTCATACCAGCGATGTCAGTTCCTTCTTTAATGTTTATTTTCAAAGGCAGAAGTGCCATATTAAAGGATTTTTTCTCCACATAAAGTTCATTTCCTCCTTTTTCTGTTTCCCAGTCCTGAACCATTTTTCATTTGACTGTGTAAGCTCTTCAGTGTATCTATTATTTTGATTGTCTTAAGGTAAAAAAAAACCCTCATTTTTCATTCTCTGTTCCCTCAGTAATAGAAAGATTAAGCTAATTTCAAAACTACTTGTGTCAGGATTTCATCCCATCTGGAAAGTCTAACTATATCATCGCAAATTTGCCTGTCACATTCTGACGTTTGACAAATTGATGGAATGAATCATTTATTGAAATTCAACAAAGAGAAGCCCACCCATATTCTGTTCCTCTTCTTACTATTGGTCTCAGCTCAAAACATACTGAATTGCATTTATCAACACGAAAAATGAATGGTTTCCAAAATAAATATGACATAACCATCTTAAAATATAAATCTTACATAACATCTGTCATCAATATTGTTTTAATATTATTGCAACAATGTCTTGAAATATTACTACCAATAGAATATGCTAGGTTGGCATTTTAATAACAATTTTTAACTTATGCTGAGTCATTTTTGTACAGGGATATTTTTATGAATGAAAGGGAGATTAGGAATCTATTTTTGGGGTCAAATAAAAATAATTGCATATTAGAATTCTTGGACTGATGATGAACTAATATTTCTGACTGAGATATGATATATTCTCTGAGAGATAAATTGTCAGGGAGCATTCATCAGCAACTTGAACAAATGACTTAGTCTTGACAGAAATGTTTTAAATACAGCTTCTAGCCGTTTAAAGTATTTAGTCATTTTGACAAGATTTGGGTAACCTTTTCAAAAATATTAAAAATCTGATATGAGCTAGGTTTGGTGGTGCACACCTGTGATCCCAGCGATTCAGGAAGCTGAGGCAAGAGGATCACAAGTTCTAGGTCAGCCTCAGCAACTTAGTAAGATCCTATCTTGAAATGAAAAATAAAAAGGACTAGAGATATAGCTCAATGGTAAAGTGCCCCTGGTTTTAATCCCCAGTGCCCAAAAACAAAAACAAAACAAAACAAAAAACCTGACATTAAAAAAAACTGGAATCGTGTGCCAAGATACTATAGTATGGTTAATGCTCTTGATAATGGTGACTGTTATTTCCTATAACTGGTAAAGATGTTAAATAATTTCTATCCCAAATTCTTAATTTTATAAATGAGAAAACAGATCCAGAGAGGTGTGCTGAATTGAAGGCCATACAATAAACTAATAGCAAAGCATATAAAGGAACTAAGGTCTGGGCTGAGTTGTGGCTCAGTGGTACAGTGCTTGCCTGGCATGTGTGAGGCACTGGGTTCAATTCTCAGCACCATATGTAAGTAAATAAATAAAGGTCCATCAACAACCATATATAAAATTTTTTTGTTTTTTTTTAAATTAAAGAACTAAGGTCTTTTGGCTTTCAGGTCATTGTACCATTCTGGTCCAATTTTATATTCTATGTCAGTGGTTCTTACAATCCAACAGAGATCTGAATTATTAGAATAGCCTGAGTATACAGATTTCCAGGCCCTGCCCTAGAGTTTTTGTTTGCAAACATCTGGGATAGGACCAGAGAATTTGCATTTCTATCAAGTTCCTAAGTGATAACGCTGATAGCACTTATTCAGGGAGCACACTGACAACCACTGGTCTAGAGAGTAGAGAGAATAATAAGAAACTAAGAATTGGTTGTGGAGTTTCCTGTAGGGGAAGGGGAAATGATTGATCAATAGATTGATTAGAGCAAATCCTGAACATCCTAGTTCTCAGGGAGTGGAAGAGTGTTAGTAAATTTACTTTGTCTGTCACCCTTGTAATTATTACTAAAAAGGTTTCTACTGTCCATTATAGATACCTTTTAAATTCCTTACCCAACTCAGAATTGTGTCCCATTAGGAACATGGATGTTTTAGTCAGCTATGTCACAGCTGTGACCAAAAGACCTGATACAAACAATTGTAGAGAAGGGAAAGTATTTGGAAGCTCACAGTTTCAGAGGTCTTAGTCCATAGATGGCCGACTCCTTTTCTCTGGGCTTGAGGTGAGCACAACATACCTGCCTGCAGCTACCACTAAATTAATCCATTCAAATGGATTAATGCACGGATTGGTTAATGCTCTCATAACCCAATCAGTTCACATCTGAAATTTCTTGCACTGCCTCACACTTGAGTTTTGGGGGACACCTAATCTAAACCATAACACTGGAGAATGAGTAAAGAGGACCATAGTGAACCAACACCCAAGGAAATGAAACCCTTGACTAGGAGATATGTTAAGATAAAAGAAAAAGGTTAATTGTAAATACCTCTTCAGAACCCAAATCCTCATCAGGAAGTTCTTAGGTAGCCTTTACTCATTTTGAATATTCACGTTAGCATAGGGAAAAAAGAGAGCCAGAAATGACTGAAAACAAACAAGAAAAATGGGTAATTGAATTGACAAAGAAAATTGAATTTAAAATATGAATTTAATCCCCCCAAGTTTTGTGTGTCCAGGCCAGTTAACAAATTTGTTGCCGGAAATATGCTTTAAAATTTCCTTGGTGCTTTAGAATGGGAAAATTTCTGACATTAAATTAAATCTGAGAGCCAAATTCTTACAGCAGAGTCTAAGCACCTCTTTTTATTAACATACATTTTATATGCACTTATTTCTAGTTTTTACCTTTTTGTCAGTATTCATTAGGTAGTTACATTCAAATGGATGCTTTACAATATAAAGACAAATCTGTAGGTAAATTGGTGGTAGTAGCCTTCCTTCCTGCCTCCTTCCAGACATTTTCTACCTTGTTAGAAGAAAGCCATATTTGCTTGCTCAGAATCCCACTTTATTGTCCCTTTCATCTTCCTAGATGAAAAAAAAAATCCTTGTTGATGTAGAGGTTTTGAGAGAAGGGGAGAGAAAATGGGAGGGCGGGGACACAGATGGATTCTAGGTCTTGAAAAAGCATTGATGTGTAAAAGGCTCTGCAGCAGCTGTGAGGACAAAGGAATTGGAGAACCAGAAGGGGCCTATGGAAGTGTTATTGGGGGTGTGGATGGATCCCTATTATTGTACTTTGAGAGACAAGAAAGAAGCTGCTTTTTCATTATCTGTAGCTGCTAAAAAAGACAGTGCTCTAAGATTGGGCCACATAGGTCTTTGTATTTATTAAGTTTACCCAAAGTACCTAAAACTCAATCTCTAGTCTAATAAAATTTGTTTTCCAAAGAGAATCAAGAAAATCCATGGAAAATTAAGTTTCCAAGGAAACCAGAGTGGATGGGATAGCAAGAATGCTGTGCTTCTCTATCATTTAGTAAAGATTTATCATCATTTGAAAGCTCTTGTTGGTGAGATACAAAACTCCCTGTTGCTATAGCAGACTTAGTGAAAGAGGTAAAGGCATACAGATTCGGGGGAGAACGTGACTGCAGGCTTCATAATGGAAAATATATTGTGGCTTTTTGGTAAAAACTCAGAGTTAGCTTTCCCTTCTTGGGAAACCAAGTATATCAGTTATTTACAGCTGCATAAGAAACTACTCCCAAACCTAGTAGTTCAAAATAAAAATAATCATTTATTTTGCTCAAAAATATACAGATTTGAGCTGGGCACAGTGGTACACACCTATAATCCCAGCAGCTCGGAAGGCTGAGGCATAAGGATCGCGAGTTCATAGCCAGCCTCAGCAAAAGTGAGGCACTAAGCAACTCAGTGAGACCCTGTCTCTAAATAAAACACAAAATAGGGCTGGGATTGTGACTCAGTGGTAGAGTGCTTGCCTCACACGTGTGAGGTACTGGGTTCGATCCTCAGCACCACATAAAAACAAATAAAACAAAAATAAAGGTATTATGTCCATCTACAACTAAAAGAAAAAATTTTTAAAAATCAGTAGTCTAACCAGGTCCCTCCTCCCCTGTCTGAGAGTTTGAACACCTGAAGTTTGAACACCACTACTCCGGGCCGACAGGCAGGGAGAGAGATCAGGTAATGTCAAAAAAAGGCCAGTTGGTACAGTTAACACTTCATTTCTCCAGAATCTTTGGGAAATGAGGAGTTTCCTGCAGGTCAGTTCTTCAGATGGTTGAGACTGTCTTGTTGTAAACACCCAATCTTAAAATTTAAAAATTGATACATTATTCTTTTTTTGTTTTGTTTTGGGGTACTGAGAATTGAACCCAGGGGCATTTAACCACCAAGCCAGGTCCCCAGCCCTTTTTTATATTTTATTTAGAGACAGAGCCTCGCAAATTTGCTTAGGGCCTCACTAAATTGCTGAGGCTGGCTGTGAACTCAGAGATCCTCCTGCCTCAGCCTCCTGAGCCTCTGAGATTACAGGTGTTCACCACAGTGCCTGGCATATTATTCATTCTTAACTCAAAATGATAACATTCTTACACAGTAAATTCTGGAAATGGTAATGTGACATTTTAAGGGTGACTCAGCATCATCAGAAAGCCAAATAGGTGGTAAATATTTATTAACTGCTTCAGTAGGTCTCCTCATTCTGATAGGTGCTAAAGATCTGAAGGTGAACAGGACCAGATCCTTCCCTTCAACAAGCTCACTGTCTAATAGAAGAGAGGCCAGGAAATGGTGACAAGACAAAGACATGACAGAACAGAAGACTGTTTTGAGCTTTACCACAGGGATGTCCTAAAGGCTTTTAAAGTGGGAACATATGTTGCTCTCATACTGGGCCACTGGGTACTTGGGCCTGTTAGTCTGTTGTTCCTGTGTCCTTCCTTTGCCGTCAATTGACACTCCTTCCTTCTATCAGGATGTCCTTTTTCAAATGACATTCCCATCCTCATCTAATGCAGTGCTTCTAATTTGATGTGGACTGGAAACCAGATACTCTGAACTTACTGGAAAGTTGCCCTCTCAAAAAGGCATTCTTTGACCTTGTCATCTAAAATAGCATCCCCTCCCCCTCACACACACACACACACACACAACCCTCTGTACCCCTCGCACTGCCTGGTTATCCTTTGTGGCACTCATTACTACTTGACATCATGTGACATATGTGTGTTTCTCTTCTATGGTCTGTCTTCTGCATTGGCATACAAGTGCTAGGGGGGCTGGCACTGTTGCTCTGTTGCTTTAGTATACCTCAGTATCCCATAATTAGAATGTGACCTGGCTCAGAGTAGACTTTTCATAAATGCTTATGGAATGAGTGACAGTGATAGTGAATAAGTTTCCTTTTTCTTTATTTCTTTTTGTTTAAATTTTTATTTAATTAGTTATACATGTCAGTAGAATACACTTTGATACACCACATATAACAGAATATAATTGCTCATTCTTCTTGTTATACATGATGTAGAATCACACCAGTCATGTAATCATATATGTACATAGGGTAATAATGTCTGATTTATCCTACTATCCTTCCTACCTCCATGCCCCCTCCCCTCCCTTCATTCCCCTGTACCTAATGTAAAGTAACTCTCTTCTTCTCTAGCCCCCACCCCATTGTGAATTAGCATTTGCGTATCAGAGAAAATAATAGGCTTTTGGTTTGGGGGAGTTGGCTTATTTCACTTATTATGTTGTTCTCCATCTCTATCCCTTTACCAGCAAATGCTATAATTTCATTCTTCTTTAAGGCTGAGTAATATTCCATCACGTATGTTTTGTATATGTGTGTATCACATTTTTTTTTATCTATTCATCTATTGAAGGTATAACTTGCATGTAGTAAAATACACTCACCTTAAGTGTTCAACCCCACAGATAGAGTGATGGATGTGTACATGATAATCCCCACCCAGACCAAGATAGAGAAACTTTCCAGCACCCACTCAGCAGACCCTTCCTGGTCAGGACCTCCTCCAAGAGATAACCACTCTTCTGACTTCTATTGTCATTGATTAATTTTGTCAACTCTTGAATTTCATATAAATGGACTCATGTTGTTTGTGCTCATAAATCTCAGCCTTCTCAACATTATGTCTGTGGGATTCATCCGTGTGCTATGTTGGAGCTTTATTGTTTCTTACAGGATCCACTGGGTGAATTTACTGCAATATATCTAATCCATTCTGCTCACACATGGGTTGCCTCCAGGTTTGGCTATTGCAGAAAACAAGTTTGGAGAAAGTTTCTGCAAGGCTGTGTGAATCAAGGGCATGGATTTGAGGGCAACGATTCTGGATGGTTTTCCTCGTTACTCCATTTTGACAATCCTAACTGTCCTCTTTCTTCATGCTACTTCAGGGTTCTGATTTATGCTTGGGCCTGTGATGTCTACTTGGAGCTAAATCAAATTTGCAAAATGCCTAGCTGGACTGGTGGTGGAGAAAACCCACATTCCTGCTGGTTTTCCCCAGGACATTGAAGCAGAATGCTGGTCATCTATCCCTTATGATACCTTCCCTTCATTTCTTCTTCTGTCCTTGCTTTTTGTTCCTGTTCTGCTAACTCCCTCCACAAACTGGGGACACCTTTGGGTCTAATGTGTTTTATAGCAGTGGTTCTCAATCATGGCTACTCTTTATAATCACTTGGGGAACTTTTAAAGATACTCATGCCTGGGCCCCACTCCAAAGCAGTTAAATCAGCATCTCTCGGGGTGGGACCTAGGTGTTAGTATTTTTGAAAAGCTCTCTGGGGATTCTGATGGGTAGCCAAGTTTGAGAACCGTTGCGGGCCACAGCATATCCTAGAAAACAGTGCCAACATGTAGAATCAACTCCCTCACTACCCCCCATCAGGCAGAGAAAGTTTTTTTTCCATACATCTTGTCAGATGGGATTCTTTTAAATGCTGTCCACTATATAAATCTCAGGGAGCAATTTATATGAAAATGGCTTAGAAACGGGGACATCAAGGAATGTAGTTTTTTCGTCTACCGTGTTAGTCATTTCATTGTGTCTAGAGCAGTATCAGTTAAAATTTGGATCACACATTACAGTTTAGATCCCTTGTTCCAACTCCAGGCTATGGCAGGGATGCCTTACCTACCATTGAATAGGTACTTATGAAAAACTATTGTAATCTTTTTACAGTGGACTCTACATATAAGCAAACTTAGCTCCACTAGGTTACAAGTGTTAGGAGGTCAGAGTTCATTGTGGGGGGGAGTGGGAGGGCAGGATACTGGGAATTAAACCTAGGGGTGCTTTATCACTGAGCTATATCCCCAATCCTTTTTTTTTTAATTTTTAAAATTTTGAGACAGAGTCTCACTGAATTGCCAAGAGTCTCGTAAACTTCCCTAGGCTGGCCTTGAACCTGCGATATTCCTGCCTCAGCCTGCCAAGTGAGTCCCAATTACAGGTGTGCACCACCATGCCCAGCCAGGGTTCATTTTTTTAATCATCTTTTTCCTGACAACACCCAACTCTATTCTGTCTACGCAGCTAACATTTACCAAGCACTTTTCTATTTGGGGTATTTACTGCTCAGCATTTACAACTCAATCAATCCTCACTATAACAAAAGCAGTCTGAGCTTTTCTGTTAGGCTTCCTTGTAAGATCTTTAAATGTGTCCATTCATTTACTCCTCTCAACAACACTATGAGTTTAGTTTTTATTATTACCCCCATTTTAGAGTTTAAGAAACTGAGGCATAGGACAGGCGTGGTGGTGCACATCTGTAATCCCAGTGGCTCAGGAGGCTGAGGCAGGAGGACTGCAAGTTCAAAGCCAGCTTCAGCAACCTAGTGAGGCCCTAAGCAACTTAGCAAGACCCTTCCTTAAAAAATAAAAAGTGCTGGGGATGTGGCTCAGTGTTTGAGTGCCCCTGGGTTCAACCCCTGGTACCAAAACAAACAAACAAACAAACAGAAAGAAATGGAGGCACAAACTGGTTAAGTACAATGCCAAGGTCTCACAGATGGTAAATGGTAGAGCTAGGATTCAAGCAGTACAGCCTCAAATGCTGCTTCTAAACATCTAACCCATGCTTCTCAAATTTTAATGTGCATAAAAGCCACCTGGGGATCTTGTTAAAATGCAGATTTTTTCTCAGTAGGTGGTGGGGAGGGGTTGGCCTAAGAGTCTGCATTGCTCAGCAGCTCCACAAGGCGTGGCTGCTGCAGATTGATAGGCTACATTTTGAGAAGCAAAGACAAAGCCTATGAAATAATTGCTATTATTGTCCTCATTTTCAGGTGAGTTTTCTGAGGCTCAAAGAGGGTAGTGAGTTCACCAACTTCTCACAGCACATACAGTGTAGCTGTGCTTAGAATTCCTGCAGTTGGGTTTCAAAGATGATTGCTTAACTACTATGTTTGGGGGCTTGGTAAATGGCTATTGAATGAGTAACTAAGCTGACATCCAGCAGGCCACCATTGGATAGTCAAAGGTTGAAATGTGATGAATAGGACCCAAATAATTATATACCTTTCATCTGTACTTTTTATACCTTGGAATTCAATCTAGTAGCAACCATTAGCTTTGCCATGGTTTCTTGCTGACGGCCTTGAACAGATCGTTTGACCCTTGCTGTTAGGAGGGAACAGAAAGGAAACAACTCAGCAAGTTTTTGTTAGCAATATCATTCTGTGTGTCTGTTTACACTGCCTTTGCTTTTGAAAAAGCAGCACAGACCTGGCATCCTGCTGAATATTTCCATTGTCTGAACAATAGAGGAAGCAATATTCATTCACAAATAATTCTACAACCTAAGTTTTTGGCATCAGCAAAATGATTTTCCACTTTTTGGACGAAAGGAAGATTTCCATCAGTAGCCTCAATGTAACTGCAGTGCACAAGATTCAGGTTCGCAGCGCGCCCACACACACACACACACACACACACCCTTGTGTCCTGAGGTCACAGAGTTCCTCTGTGAGGGGCCATCAAAATAAGAATCAAGTGTCAGGTTCCCGGTATTCCAGGAAGATTGCCTAGCTTGCCTGAGGCCCTGGGTTCAATCCCCAGCACCACACCAAAAAAAAAAAAAAAATTCCAGGAAGAACTCTACCCTTTCCCACCACTCTGGATAACGTTTTCCAACCAGATGATGTATATATGTGACAAAGAGTCTTTGCCTAGAAAACAATTTATTTACTTATTAGATTATTTAAAGAGGGACTTCTGGCTCAGAGAACTAGAGGGAACAAAGTATGTAATATAAAATATGTAACTCCTAAAAATATGTGACTTCATCTAACAAAAATCAGGGGTGAAATCCTAGTGTCTCTATGTTGTAAAGGGATCCAGTATTAAGAAAAGGACTTTGGGCTGGATATTACTATCATTCTGAAGCTGTTAATTTCTCTGCAGAAATGTCAGGGAGGTACTGGCTTGTCTCATTTATCACTGCTAGGAATAGCAAACCTGACCTGGCTATATTCATTCATGAATTCATTCATTCAGTTACTCAGTGAAGTTTTTTTTTTTTTTTTTCTTTTTGGTGCTGGGGATTGAACCTAGGGCTTTACACATGCTAAGCACACACTCTACCACTGAACAACACTTTCCAGCCTTCAGTGAAGGTTTTTGAATGTTACTGGGCTAGATACTCTGGGGGCACCAAAGAACAAGAGATATAGTCTCTGCCCTCATGGAGTTCACACAACTACTGGGGATTCGATACAAACAGGAATGAGGTTACCAGTTAGAGATTGTATGTTGTGACAAGGATAATACAAATAGTACATGGAGTTATAGAGCAGTGTTTCATCAGAGAGTGACCCTTGGACCAGCCCATAAACATCATCTGCAGACTTGATTAAGATTCAGATGCTTACTGGGCACTGTGGTGCATATCTGTAATCCTAGTGATTCAGGAGGCTAAGGAGGCTAAGGCAGGAGGATCACAAGTTTGAAGCTAGCCTCAGCAACTTAGTGAGGCCCTAAGCAACTTGGTGACACCTTGTCTCCAAAAGAAAAAAAGGGGGGAGGGGGAGGGCTGGAGATGTAGCTCAGTGGTCAAGAAGCACATCTTGGTTCAATCAGTGCCTGGTATAAAAAAAAAATTCAAATGCTCAGGCCCCACCTCAGACCTACTGAATCAGAAGTTCTAGGAATGGGTCCCAGGACTCTGCATTTTTACAGGATTCTAAGGTGATTTGGATGCACATTAAAAATTTGCAAGCTCGCTTTTAAAAGATCACTGCTAACAGAGGAACAGTGCATTAAGGTCTTGTACACAAGGTCTTACAGTTCACAAGATATAATGAAATTTGAATTGAAATAATCAAGTTTAATAAGAAACATTCACAGATGTGACTATAGGAACAGAGGAGAGGGAGGGAGAGAGAAACATTTTGCCTATTGGTAGGTGAGCAATCTGTGAATATTTCCTAGTGGAGGTGGGGGACATTGGAGGATGAGGAAATGTTATCAGCTCAGACTACATTTGGCTGTAACAGAAAACCCAACTGAGCATGACTTTAAATAAGAAAGGTTGCTGTCTCTCAAACAAGTAGTAGTCTGGAGGTAGGTGGTCTCCAGTGCTGATTCAGGTAGAACTCAGGATATTCTAGGTCAGCATCTGCATGGTCCTCTTCTTTTCCCCTTATGATCACAAGATGGCCGCTGTGGCTCTAGGAATCACATCTTCATCTAGCTATATTCAAATACTAAAAGCAGACAGGCATGGCACAAAGAATCCTATTTTCTTATCAAGGAGACAACTTTTTCCTAGTGGCATTCCAGCTAATCTCCCCTGTGTTTCAGTTCCTACAACTGAGTCATGTCACCTTCAGTGGATTAGGATCTGGTCTACCTTCCATGATTTCTAGGAATCTCAACCCACTATTCAAAGGAGAATTGAGTTTCTGTTAGCAGGGAACAAGCATTCTTAAGTGACAAAGTTTTGGCATAAGTCATCAATAGCATTTGGCACAGGGTGACCTCAGGAAGTGGAGTCAGGGGTAAGGGCATTTCCAGGAGGGGGAAGAACATGAACAGAAAAACAGACAGTGAAATGTGTGGGAAGAATGGATACTAGATGAGTTTGACTGAAGCAAAGTAATTGTTAGCCATTAAAATATCCATGGGGCTAAGGATGTAAGGTAGAGCGCTTGCCTAGCATGTTTTTTTTTTTTTTTTTTTGGTACCGGGGATTGAACTCAGGGGTACTCGACCACTGAGCCACATCCCCAGCCCTATTTTGTGTTTTATTTAGACACAGGGTCTCACTGAGTTGCTGAGTTGCTTAGCACCTCACCTTTGCTGAGGCTGACTTTGAACTTGCAATTCTCTTGTCTCAGCCTGCCAAAGTGCTAGGATTACAGGCATGCATCACCATGCCCGGCTGAGCATGTGTGTTTTTTTTGTTGTTGTTTTTTAGGGTTTTTTTTTTTTTTGCCTGCACTACAAAAAATAAAATAAAAATGAAAAATAAAAAATCTATGGAACCTTTATTCATTTGGAATTACATATGGAAGCCCAATTCACAAAGGAGAGGAAAGCTTTACTTGGAAGTGGGGTGGGTTGCTAGGCCTCTGGCCTTTCTCAGCAGAAAGGGCTCTGAGCCAGGTGTGGTGGTGCATGCCTATAATCCCAGTGGCTCTGGAGGCTGAGGCAAAAGGATCACAAATTCAAGGCCAGCCTCAGCAACCTAGCTAGGCCTTCAGCAACTTGGTGAGATCTTGTCTCAAAATAAAAATTAAAAAGGGTCAGAGGTATAGCTCAGTGGATGAGCACCCCTTGTAGAATCCCCTTGGGTTCAATCCCTGATACCAAAACAAGACAAAAAAAGAAAAGAAAGGGCTCTTTGAAGGTCACGCTGAAGAACAATGTCCCAGAAACTTGCTGCTTTGACTCTGCTACATCCAAGGTTCTCTGGGGCCATCTCCTTGCAGGAGACCATACGGCATTTATCAAGGTCACCCATTTGGCCTCAGGCTGTAACTTCACAGAAATATATGGAAAATATAATGATCCAGGCTGGGTGTTTGTGTTTGTTTTGATGGTGTCACTGCAAATACCACATGTGGCCTTGTGCCTCTTTTATTTCTGTTCCTGACACTGAATTGCTGAAACGAGGGTTGAGGAGAGCATCATTTGAAACAACCACATGAAGGGGTGCTCTGTTCCTTGTAATGAGTGACCCGCTTCCTTCCCTCCTGCCCATGCCACCCTGTGTTCATTTCTCAGTGTAATTATAACAAAATACCACATACTGGCAGGCAGGGGACTTATATATCAGAAATATGTTGTCTTATGATTCTTGTGACCAGAAGTCCAAGATCAAAGTACCAGCAGTTTTGGTTCCTTCTCAGAGCTGTGAGAGGAACCTGTTCCCTGCTTTTCCTGGTGTTTTGCTAGCCACCTTTGGCCAAAGTTCCCTGGCTTTGTAGATCTCTGCATGCATCTTCACATGAAATACTTCCTATGTGTATATCTGTCTCTGTGTTCAAATGTCCTCTCATAAGATAGTCATTAAGACGCTCACTAAACACCTCATCTTAACTTGATCATATATCTTCC
Source organism: Xerus rutilus (assembly GCA_028644305.1). Lineage (NCBI taxonomy): Eukaryota > Metazoa > Chordata > Mammalia > Rodentia > Sciuridae > Xerus > Xerus rutilus. The sequence goes on along the minus strand of CM053417.1, from coordinate 93,314,071 downwards.
AGTAAAGGCATAATCACAAGTACTAGAGGTTAGAACTTAAGTGTCTCTTTTTGAGAGGACATAACTCAACCCATATTCCAAACCTCCCCTTCCCTTTTTCTGGAACCTTCCCTTTCCACCTCTTGATCCCAGAGGCCATGGTACAGTCATTTAACACTAACTGCAATAGAATTTCGTGGGGAAGTTGAGTCATTTCAGGAAAGGTTTCAGCCAGGTGTGGTGGTGCATGCCTGTAATCCCAGTGGCTCAGTAGGCTGAGGCAGGAGGATCGCGAGTTCAAAGCCACCCTCAGAAATTTAGCAAAACCCTAAGCAACTCAGTGAGATCCTGTCTCTAAATAAAATTTTAAAAAGGCCGAGGATGTGGCTCAGTGGTTAAGTGCTCCTGGGTTCAATCCCTGGCACACACCAAAAAAAAAAAATGGTTTCATCCTCACATTCTGCTTGAGGAGATAATTGTGTAGAGCAGTATATGGGAAGAGACACTGGAACTACACTATATACCTATATTTAATCTGGTGCATAAGAGTCTGTGTTTGAATAAAAAGCAGAATCAAGACTAAATAATAATTATTATTACCATTTATATAGCACTTACACACAGATTCTCATTTGGAAGTACATTCCTCTCTGCTAGTGATCAAGATCCCTTTTGCATCCGCTTTTGCTCTGTAAGTTCTCCTTGAGGATGTTTCCTGACAGAATTATCTGCAGGAAACCCTTTACTTAGAGATGTAACCAGAATCTTTCTAAATTTAGCAGAGTTGATGTAACAAGGAACCAAAACCCGCACAAGGAGAGATAAAAACAATAAGTGAGACCCTGAAGAAATATAAATGGAATTTAAAATTCATAATTCAGTATGTTGGGGGAAGGGTGTCAATCCACTTACAAGTATGAGTTTAAAATTTACCTGAACCAAGTTATTTTTGGAGTACATGGTCATAATTTGGTAATATACCTTATTATTAAACACAATCTGGTGCCAGGGATTGAGGAATTGAACTCAAGGGTGCTTAACCACTGAGCAACATCCCCAGCCCTTTTAATTTTTTATTTAGATACTGGGTCTCATCAGGTTGCTAATAGCCTTGCCAAGTTGCTGAGGCTGGCTTTGAACTTGTGATCCTCCTGCCTCAGCCTCCAGAACCACTAGGATTACAGTCACTACACCCAGCTCACAATCTGCTCTTGATCAAATGTTAAGACTATTTCCTCTCACTCAGTGGAAATTTCCTCTTATCCCATTTTCCCTGGAAATGGAAAACAGCATCATTCAGTTCTCAGTGTTCTCAAAGACTTGTTTGCTGCATCCAGACTCCTCTACTTCCTTCATCGCTGTTTGTCAACAAGTTCCATTCATTTCTTCAGAACATTTACCTCCCTCTGTGTGGACTCACAAAAGCACTTAGCAGTGCTCACATTGTCACACTTGCCTGGAATGCCTTTGCTTCTTAATTTTCTGCCAAAATGTATCCTTTCTTTCTTCGAGACTTGACCAGGGAGAGACTTCTGGAGCACACATGGGAAGGCCTATAATGGGGAAGCCCCTAGGAAGGCAGGTAAACAAAGCTTCAGGTGACAGCCTGGTTTTTCTCCTCTTGTCTCCAGAGCCCCCATAGTCTGCCATCTCTGAGGTGTTCATCGTTATTGACCAGCTGGAGTTTTCTGGAACTGTACTCCCCTAAGACCTAATTGACTTCTAAGGTAAAATACAGAGTATGGAAGTCTCCAGTGAAAGAAGGCCCAGGACAAAAGAGCAGATGACTCTTGGTGTCCCAAATACAGGAAGACAACTGGTACCACTTGGCTGCTAAAAGATGAAACTGCTTCTAAGTAAAAGGAGACAGATAATCCAGCCTGTGATGGAGGCAGTGAATTCCAAATACCGAGTTACCAACAGGTCTGGGGAAATGGGAATCAATCAGTTCCAGAGTCTACATGATTTTACAGAAGCTAGGCAAGTTGCAGAGAAGACTTTTAAGCCCAATGTGGCTTACATTTGGGGTACCACTCCGGTTCCAACTCCTTCCCTCTACCATGCAGTTTGTTTTTTATTTTTATTTTTGGCAGAGATAGGATCGAACCCAGTGCTTTCCACCTGCTAGGCAAGTGCTCTACCACTGAGCCATATCACCAACCCCAAACGTGCAATTCTTAATTGCTGGCGGCCCCACTTCTAGAGCCAGAAATCCCAGCACTCCTATGACTCTTTCACTTCCCAGTGCTTCAGGGAACTTGGAAATAGGACCAAGACTGTAGAACTGACCATGAGACCATGATCAGGACTGGGAGGCTCAGCTACTTTTCACAGTAATTTCATCCCAGAGATGACAGCCACATGGAACTTAGTAGTGAGGTCTTGGCTCCAGAAGAGTTATCTGGCTTTTTATCTATTCTTTAACATTGAACCCCCCATTCCTGGCTTAGAGGGATGGCCCTTCCAAAGCTAAGAGGCCCTTTGCGATCACATGCACTCTCCTCTCCCTAGCATACTCCTGGAATAACTCAAAGGATTGGGGAAGTGACAGTGGACTCTCAGCTCACACTTTCTCAATGCAGATCACAGCCATGTTACTGAAGCATCCATAGTGCCCCTATCTCATTTACATCCAAATTAAGAAACACTTAACACAAGATTTCATCCTTTCCAGATTGGACAAATCCGGATTTGTGTATCTTTTCCCTTATTTTTCTCATACCATTATTTCCCTCCTCCAGAAACCTGCAGCATTTGTGAGGCCCAGCCCCCTCTTGTCTAGTTATATACCCCTTGACATGCACTGGTTCTTTTGTTTGTTTATTTGTTTGTTTTTCAGAGCTTTACACAGTATCTGCTGGGCACACAGATACTATTGCTTGACAAGTGATTTCAAGATATTTGGTTGATTATGAAGGACATCAATTCTGAAGTCATTCTGTAGCTACAAGCGTTAAGTTCCAGAAAACCCTTCTGCTAAAGAAAATTCTAGTTAAAGGTCACCTTTATGGTAGAAATAAATGTTGGCCGATCAATGGCAACCCATTACAAATATTTTTACATTCACTGAAGTAAAACATTAGAAGTGGCATTCTAAATAAAGAGAATATCAATAACATTTTATCACCTTAAATTGATAACGGTTGATTATGTTTTTTTCTATTTTCTTTAGCTTCCTTGAGAATTGTCTTCCCTGCTATTTCAATGAAATAATTTCTTCGGTTTTGTTGCAGAAAATATTCATTTGTTAAAAGACAACCATGGAACGTCTTGCTCCAAATATTCAGTCTTTCTGGTTTTATGATGAGGTAGTTGACCTTGAATTCCAAGTGATCGAACTTCATGAACCACCATACCCCAGGGATGTAGAGGCACTTAGAAGCTTGAGATGGAATAAGCTGTGATGATTCTGATCCAGCTCAGCTTCTGTTCCACCTCACTTAACTGGTACATACCCTTGACCCTGTTCCCATAGCTTAGGTCAAAGCACCTACTGTCAGCTCCTTTAATACATGTCTCTCTGGTACACCCCTTAGGACAGTTTACAGTTCTGAAGCCTAGGCTGACTCTTATCTTCCTTCATCTTTACCAAGACATCATAGCTGAAGCCTCTGTTCCTCTTTGCCATCTGTCTTACCCACTAATTATCAGCTCCCTCCTATTCTAAGAGCCTCACTATCCAAAAAATCGCCTTATCCCCACTTGGCATTTCCTGGAATCCTAATTCTTTTTTTTCCACCTCCCCTAACCCTAGTGCTTAGGTTTGAATCCAGAGGCCTACTACTGAGCTACATCTCTAGCCCTTATTATTTTGAGACAGGCTTTTGCTAAGTTGCTGAGGCTGGCCTCGAACTTGGGATCCTTCCTCTTCAGCCTCCCAAATTGCTGGGATTACAGGCATACACCACCATGCCTAGCCCATAATTCATTTCTTCTCTCTCTTTGTCTCTGTCCCAGAGAATGAACTCAGAGGTATCAACCCCTGAGCCACATCCCCAGTCTTTTTTTATTTTGACACAGAGTCTCATTAGATTGCTTAGCACCTCACTAAGTTGCTGAAGTTGGCTTTGAACTTGTGATCCTCCTGCCTTAGCCTCCTGAGTCTCTGGGCTTACAGGTGTAGGCTGTGGCCCATAATTCTTATAGTGGTGAAAAGGTGTTAGAATTATGTGTACATGGGAAGAGCGCAAGTTGAGGAGAAACCTGTATACTCATAAGGAAGAATTTCTAATGTTCTCATGTTGTTATTTTAACTGGTTTTACAACCCACAACTTGTAGCTCACTTCCTTTCTCTGAAATCAGTAGGGATTCCCTGTTCCCTGTCTGGCATCTCTCAAACAAGAATGCCATGTTAATCATGATTTTGCAAGAAGAGGGACTTTGTGTCACATATTTTCTTTGCAAATTCTAACCCACTCTTGGAGGTTCATACTACACTGAGAAATCCTACATTAAAAAAAAACCTTAAATCTAGTATTTTCCAAGTATTTAACCACAAGAACCTCCCTGTCCTTTCCTCCCCTGCTAATTATCTGTTTTTATCTGGTATGACAGAATTTTGTAAACACATGATTAACACGTGAATTGTATACTTCCTCATGTCTTGCAAGCCTGCAGGAAACTGGACAAGTTTCTCTATTCAGTCTGAACATTATCTCTCTCCATCACAACCTGATATGCTGGCATCCATTTGCTCAATTTGAGGTGCTCCAGTCTTTACGCATGCCCTTTTACCTACCTTTTACCCTTAATTTTAGGCACAGCTTATGTTTCAAATCTTGTGTGAAACCTTTTCTGACTTCTCCTTTCTGTGACTGTCTATTCTCTGTCTCCGTGCTACACCAGATTAAGACCAAACGTTGTCCTCACAAAAATGTGCATTCCCATAAGGCATAGCCGTATCCCACTAATGGTGCTAGTTCTCCTTAGTTCCTTTCAAGGATATAAAAAAAATTCATCAAATAGCCAAGTGTCATGGCACATGCCTGTAGTCCCAACTACTCAGGAGATGGGAGGTTCGCTTGAGCCCAGGAGATGAAGACCATCCTAGGCAACATAGCAAGACCATCATCTCAAAAACAACAACAAAACTAAATACCTCTTTATTGATTGATGGGTAACAAGGATGTTTAGATATAGCATCTTTTGACGGGCGTTTTTCTGCATTGAGTGTAGTTTCTTTAACAATATACTGTTCAGTTCTTCCTTGAGAATTGTACCTATGATGCATTCACCGCCCCTCAAAGTCCAATACATTTTTTCTACTTTCTTTATTTAGTTTTTGTGGTGCTAAGGAGGGAACCCTGGGTCTTATGCAAGCTACGCAAGCATTGTAACACTGAGCCACATCCCCAGCATCAATGTCGTGGATTTTTTTCTAATTCAACAAGAAGTGACTGCTTTGAAATTTCATAATGGCTCAGTGCCTGAGAACACTTTAATTCTCCTGGACCAGCCATACTATAGGTGTAAACTGAGGGTCTTATCCCTTCAGTGTCTACAGTAGAAGATGAGCCATGAACATAATGCAGACTTAATCTTTCCTGTGTCCTCAGAGTTATGTAAATAACCCTCCTTCCTTTACCAACTGAAAAACTGTCATCGTTTGCTTTTCAGGTCATTCTCTGTCCACTGAATGAAATTCAATAGTCCTTGAAAATTCAACCTTCCCCAGTCTAATCTCTAGATCATTGTTTTAAAAAGTTACTCTTTTAAAAGCATCGATTTTTCAAGAGCAATAGGAAGGCTGTTAGGTTTTGGGTTTATTTTCCTGTGTACCTTTGGGACTGTCCAGTCGTTTGTTTATTATATGATTTATTTTTATTAACTGAATTTTCATTTTAAAAAGTAGTGCATGCACTTGGTAAGAACAAAAACAAAAACAAACCCAAATGTACAAACAGATATAAAACGAGAGGTAAGACTTCTTCCTGCCTCAGACTCCCAGTCTCCAGTTCATCCCCACAGGCAACCAATTTAACCTACTTCTTCTGAATTTTTCCAGGAACATTCTACACATATCCACCAACATGCATGTGTGAATGGAGCATGTGATGCATGCTGTATGCACCCTGTTTTTTATTTGGGTCCTTTCCACATCAACACATATAGACTTACTTTATTCTTTTCATGGCTGACTATTTCATTGTGTGGATGCACTACACTTCGTTCAATAAGTGCTCTATCAATAGGCATTTTGGTGGTTTCTAGTCTTGCCACAGTATACAACACTGCAGTGAGTAGGTCATCTATCTTTGTATACTTGGGGAAAAATAGTCACTGGAATTATTAAGACAGTTTTTTAATTTTTAAAATTAAAAATTAAATTTAATTAAAATTAAAATTTTAATTAAAATTAAAATTCTTTTTAGTTATACATGACAGTAGAGTATATTGACATATTTATACAAACATGGAATACATCTTATTCAGATTAGGAGCCCAGTCTTGTGGTTGCACATGATGTGGGGATATTAAGATAATTTTGGGGGGGGGTACTGGAGATTGAACTCAGGGGCACTCGACCGCTGAGCCACATCCTCAGCCCTATTTTGTGTTTTATGTAGAGACAGGGTCCCACTGAGTTGCTTAGTGCATAACACTTGCTGAGGCTGGCTTTGAACTCGCAATTCTCCTGTCTCAGCCTCCCAAAGTGCTGGGATTACAGGCTTGCGCCACTGCGCCCAGCTGAATTGTTACTTTTTTTCTAATTAGTTTGTGATATTTTGAATATTAATATCATCTATTATATATTTTTCCAAAACATATCAAATCATTCCTCTGTGTTTTCTTCTGTTACCACTTTAATAGTTACTTTTTTGATGCTTAATATTTTATTCATCTGGAAATTATTTTATTACACTAAATTATTATAGAAATAATACCTTTGAACTCATTTTAATTCCCATAAGAATGGAGGCCAAGTTTCCTTGAGGGCCATTGTATACCTAGTGTCTAACATACTGATTTAGTATCAGCTGTGGTCAAAATATTATCAGTAGCACACTTACAACATTTTCTTTGCTCTTCTTCCCAGCTTCCTCCCAGAAGATTTTCGAACTTGCCATTCATGAGGGATAATAGATCATACCACACTTTACCACAGCATCAGCAGTTGGGCCACAGTGGTGGAGGTGATGGTGATGGTCAGGGAGTCAGCCTTGACCCTGGTCTCCACTGCTTCCTGTAACCATGCTCAGCCTTGGGTAATCTAGACAAGTGTATCAGCTCACATCCACCACCTTCCTGGGACACCCATGTGAGATTTGACCATCTTTCACTATCTCCATGTGAAGGAAAACCCACACTATTATATGTCACTCAGGCTGGGAGAACTGAAGAGAAGGAATGCCATAGAAAATTGGAAGGTTCTTTGACTAGTAGTTACCACACAGTATCATGTGCAGATACCCCTGGGTTGAAACTCACCTGTACCATTTGTTTGGAGTCTGGAATTGATAACTATGTAGAACTGAGTGAACTTCAAAACATTGTTGTTACTTTTGTTTTATTTGTTTGTTTTGTACAGGAGATTGAACCCCGTGGTGCTTAACCCCTAAGCCACATTCCCTAGCCCTTTTTATTTTTTATTTTGAGACAGAACCTTGATAAATTGCTGAGGCTGGCCTTGAATTTGCAATCTTCCTGCCTGGGCCTCCCAAATCACTGGGATTATAGGCCTATGCCACCACATCCAGCCTATTAGTTACTTTTAAATACATATGAATGTCCTTAAATCTTAGTGACTTACAACAACAAACATTAATGTTTTTCTCCTTCATGGGGCAGCTCTGTGTGGATTTAGGTGGGTTCCATGTGTGTTCTCATTTTCTTGGACTTTCTTGCCTGAATCATACTCTCATGGCAAATGCAGAAGCTCCAAATGACAAATCAAACCATAGCACCAGCTGGGCATGGTGGCTCACACCTATAATCCCAGCAGCTTGGGAGGCTGAGGCAGGAGGATCGCGAGTTCAAAGCCAGTCTCAGCAACTTAGCAAGGCCCTTAGCACCTCAGTGAGACCCTGTTTCTAAATAAAATATAAAAAAGGGCTGGCGATGTGGCTCAGTGGTTAAGTGCCCCTGGGCTCAATCCAAAAAAAAAAAAAAAAATCAAACCAAAAAAAAAAAAAACCAAACCAAACAAAACCATAGCATCATATGGAGCTCACCAAGGTCAAGTCACTTTTTGCCTACCCATGATAGAACACGACATAGGTGGGATAGGGAACTGGTAAAGATAATGTCCTTAGGAACCTGACAACATTGGGATGGCAGACACTGTTGGATTTATACTAAAAACCATTTATCTCCCCCTCCTCCCATGGTGGTGGACCCCATGCCCACAATAAATGGTCACAGTGCCAAATGTTTTTCTAGCTTCCCTTATAGCTGGAGGTAGCCATGTCGCACAGTTCCAGCCAATCAGACATGAGGAGAACTCTTCTGGGTACCATTGGGAGCTTTCAAACTTCATTTCCTGTTTGAGCAAACCACTTAACTTCTTTTTTTTTTGGTACTGGGGATTGAACTCAGGGGTACTTGACCACTGACCATATCCCCAGCCCTATTTTGTGTTTTATGTAGAGACAGGGTCTCAGTGAGTTGCTTAGCGCCTTGCCGTTGGCTTTGAACTCGCAATTCTCCTGTCTCAGCCTCCCTAGGTGCTGGGATTACAGGCTTGTGCCACCGTGCCCTGCTCTACTTCTCTTAATACCTCAGTGTTCTCATCTACAAATTGGGGCTAAGTATAATTCACAGGGTTGTTGTATTAGTCTTTTTTTTTTTTTTTTGCTTTGTAACCAACAATCTAAAGTCTCAATGGCTTTCAATAACACATATTGATTTTTCTTGCTAATTAGGTCTGCAGGTCATCAGGGGTGGCTCTGCTTCAAGCTATAGGTAGGTTTCAGCTCAACTCCATGTGCTTCAGGACAATACAGATGTTACCAGCTCTTTTGAAGCTTCTTATGTGACTAACATTCCTTTGACCAAAGCAATTCACATACACTGACACCATCAATAGGAGACAAATAGATGCTCCAGCTGCAATGGGAAACACGTTGGTTACATGGCAAAAATGTGGATGTATAATCCTGTTACAGTAGAATGAAGTCATTGAAGCCTCTCACCTTCCAGGTGTGTGAATGTAAGCAAGTTACTAGCTTCTCAGAACCTTAGTCTCTTCATATTCAAGATGGCGATGAGGCCTTTTCTCCAGGTTGGTGTGAAGATTCATCATAAGCCATCTGCCTTTGGAGACCCTAAACAAAAGGTAGCCCTCCACTCCCACCCAAGAAGTCTGATTGTTTACTAAATGAGCTCCTCTCAGAAGACAGTTGTATGATTTAATGTTGGCATTCCATGAGGTTGATGAGTAGATGGGAAGTCACTGAGACAATGGCTCCCTGGGGAAGGAGGCAAACCATTTATTCACTAAGCAGGTATTGATTGGATACCTGGAATCATTATTTCAAGGTCATTTTCATGCTTCCATGCTTCAATAAAGTGTATTTTTTTTTCCGCTTTTTTGCAAATGACCCTTAATTAATTCTGACAAGATCAGGGTCGATTTTGACTTACAGGCTCCCTCTGCTGGAGCAAATGAATATCTTTGTTCTTAAGACTTAGAGACGCTTTGCCTTTAATTGAAAGCAAATGTAATAAACAAATTGCTGCATTGCTAGACTGTCTTTGTATAATGTTTCTGCTGCTGTGTCCTAAAGTTACCGGTCACAGAAGTATAATACCAACTGGGACTTTGTATTTTTTCAAAACGGAGCCTTATAAAAGGCACCGATTTTAAAGAATTTGCCAGAGATGTGAATTGTTCATAATAAGCAGGTTCTTGGTTCCTGTGAGTAATGTCCTTGTTACTTCAATTCTAACCTTCTCAGTTTTAGAACATCTGGGAGTACTATGGGAAGGCTGCGACGGGCCTATTTAGAGGTGCTTGCTGAAAGGAAATTATCCTGAGTCACCAGGTTTGTTATGTTTTGTAGGTAGACTATAATTTTCCATAGAAAAATGAGGACGAATGCAAAATCAACACTTCCTCTGCCATGAGGAACTGTCTGTTCTCTGGACATGCACATCTTCAAGGCTATCAAAATGAGATTTCTTGGGGTTGGGGTTGTGGCTCAGTGGCAGAGCGCTTGCCTAGCACAGGTGAGGCACTGGGTTCTAGTCTCAGCACCACATATAAATAAATAAAGATCCATTGCCAACTAAAAAAACTTTTTAATAAAATGAGATTTCTTGTTAATATGCAAAATAAAGTCATTATTCATTGTTAAATGTTCATGGAGTTTCACTTTATTTCTGGCTTGGCAGCATGCCATGTATGTCTCTTTCTCCTTTCCTACCTCTTTATTTTTTTTTTAATTTCAATGACTTAGTAGGATGTTAAGTGAATTCTGAATTGACCAATTCAAAACTTCTATCTGATGGTACAGAGAGGAATCTCACAATAATGCCAATTCCAGTATATGTGAATTCAGGGTAGCAACTCCATTTCTGCCATAGCTAAAAACGGTGGTCTCCTACAGCTTTGAAACTCAAAGGATGGTCTGAATCATCACCACTGGTATCACTTAGGAACTAGTTAGCAATGCAGAGTCCCAGACCAAACATCAGGCCTACTGGATCAGATACTGTACTCCAACAAGATTGCCAGGGAATTGGCATGCACATTACAATTTGAGTAGCACTGGTGTAGAGGAAGGAGAAAGAACACAGTAATGCCAACACTAAGGTAGGCAATAGTGCTGGCACCTCAGACTGCCATAGCCAGTAATGCCTTACTACTGCATTCCACTGAGGTCTATGAGTAATACCCTTGGGCACAGGGCCAGCCCCACCCATTAGCTTTATAACACTGGGCAGTGAGCCCACAGCCCCTGCCCTGAAATCAGAACTTACTTTAGGCTGGAGTTTACTGACTTTGACCTCATGGACTCTGACTTCATGCACCTACCTGTCTACCCCTCCACTGACTTGGCTGACTTATCTGCCTTCCATAATATTTTTAACTTATTGGCTGGTTGTCATTGGTCCAAACTTCTAATTTCTGGGCCTTTCAAGCTGGGATATAGCCAGACTTAAGTGATGACACATCTTACTGTTGAAGCAGTATTTTACCAAAGCCTACAGGTCTTCAGTAATAAAAGCCTTAGATTAGTCACAACTTTTAAAATCACAGGCCATAGAGATTCAACTTAAAGTAGTTTAATATCAGAGGGGTGTGAGGGTCACCAATATGGGTCAAATATCATGTCCCTCCCAACAGGGCATTGCACAAAAGGCAGAGCATCACTTTAGGGTCTTCCTGCTCCGAATACATGAGCCGAGTCAAAACATGAGGAACATCCAGATTAAGGGATACCTTGTAAAATAAATTGCCCATGCTCTTCAGAAATTTCAAAGTCAGGGAAAAAAGAAAGGAAAAGCTAAGGATCTGTTCCAGATTAATGAAGTCTGAAGGTACATGACAATTAAATGCATTGTGTGATTCTGGATTGGCTCCTGTGGCAGAAAATGAAATAGCTTTTAAAAAAGGGACATTTTCCGGATTATTGGAAAAATTTAAACATGGAAATTAGATAATGGTATGATATCAATGTTAAATTTCCTGATTTTGATAGGTGCACCGGAGTTAGGTAAGAAATTGTGTTTGTTTAGAGGACAATACTAAAGTAGTTCTGGATAAAGAAGCCTCCCAAATAGGATGAAAAGCAAATGTGGCAAAATGTTAACAAAAGATAACTACAGGCAAATGGTTCATGGGAATTTTTATACCATGTAAGTCTTTGGAATTATATACTTAAAATGTATAAAAATAAAAGGGGGAGTTATTAGACTACTGGGAAACCTCACAGAATGAAATGAAGAGATGTAAGACTCCGGGTGGGAGGCTGGGAATGTAGCTCAGTGGTAGAGTGCTTTCCTAGCATGCATGAGGCCTTCAATCCCCAGCATCACCAAAAAAAAAAAAAAAGACAGGGTAGTGTGGGGACCTTCTGAACCAGAAGTGAAGGTTTCATGCTAGATCTAAATAAGCTTCTTTGGGAGTAATAGAAACATGGAACTTTTGAGCAGGAAAGGATTTTTAAGGTCCTTGAATATCTCCACGTTATGGATGAGAAAACTGAGCTTTATACAGCCAAAGTAATTTGCCTAAGGTCTCATAGCTAATTAATATAGCTGTTTAGGACTCCTTTTCATACTGACTCATAAAGGGACTGTCAGGAGCTCCAGTGGTACAATCTGTAAGCATCTGGTGCTTACATAAAGGGATCCCCAAAGTTTGTTCTTTTCCTTACACTTTTAAGTTAGATTATGAGTTGAAGTAAGGACAAAATTAACATAAATGATAAATATGCTGTAACATGAATATATACTCTGTGAACAAATACCTAAACATCTCCCCTCAATAGCATGGGCTTTTCCCCAAATTTTGCCCTTAAATGTGCATATGAGAAATAAAATGTTTAAATATACAAAACATCAGTAATTGCCTTTTGATCTTAACTGATATATAAAAATCAGCTAGAAGATTTGAATTTCTCCATTTTCATCTGAGCGGGTACATTCTGTCTTTTTCCATGGCATTTTTCTCACTTCATAGAATACAGTGACTCTTGATTGAAAAGGAACACTAATCTAGACTCAATTCTTGGAAATGTCTCTCATGATTTGGAGAGATCGTGATTGCAGTCCATTTAGAAAGTGTAATATCAGGCAAGGAGGGGCGCCCAGAAGCCATCTAGCCCCACCTATTCTTTTTAAAGGTGAAGTCTGCCTGCAATTGGTGGCTTAAACACGTCCCCTTCCCTTCTTGCACCTGTTTCACAGTAAGGAACAGACTTAAACTGGAGTACTATCTGTTTGCATATATTGGAATAATTATCATTAGAGCACTTCTGAAATAACAGTATATTTAGAGAAAGCTGAGTGTCCTTTAAATACGCTTCCTATAATCCTCTATTACTTTGGTAGAAAAGGCATTTGTGTAGTGGTTAGATAGTCAAGTTGGGAGCTGAGAAAATTGTTTGGACCAATTACCTGCACAACAGCTTTTGAAATAGAATGCAAATCTTAGGCAAAGGATCCTAGGTGGTGGAGTGCAAAATTGAATATATAGTGACTTAGTGTGTGGTAAGAAGCAATGAATTAAAAAAAGAATTAAATGTGCCTTCCATCACCTGTGTTCAGACATGATCCCGAACAGCTAATGTAAATTTTCAGAGAGTATGGATTCCTATAGTTCAGTGTGGTAGCAGACTGTTACCTACAAAGCTCCATTTTTCACATTGCCAGCACTAATGGAACTCATATCTCATTTGGTGTCACAATGCTTGATGATAATTACTTGTTTCCAACTTCTTAGCTTTGACTTGAATGGCCATGTCAAGGAGAACTGCCAATGGCAGAGTAAGTCTGCTTGAGGGTTCTGGCTTGCTTTTTTCTTTTTGCTACCAGGGATTGAACCCAAGGGTGCTTAACCACTGAGCCACAACACCAGCCCTTTTTATTTTTTTTATTTTGAGACAAGGTCTCACTAAATTGCTTAGGGCCTCTCTCTCTAGCCTCAAGCTTGCATGTGATCCTCCTGTCTCAGCCTCCCAAGTTGCTGGGATTACAGGTGTACACCACCACAACTGGTTCTGACTTTCTTGATAAAGGAGAATGCATATGGCTGGTACTGCCCTTTCCTATTTCTTCCTGCCTTGGATGTAAACATAGTATCTGGAGTTGCGGCAGCCATTTTGTACTTATGTGCCCATATGAGGGAAAGAAGAGGGATTTGCATCATCCTGTGTCAGATATCATAAGTCACTAAACAATGTCAGCAGTTGACCACATCTGGGCTTGTTATATAAGAAAAATGACATGTTTTTTTGAGTGAGCCAGTGGAAGTCATATTTTCTATTTCATATTTCTATTCTGGACACACATACTTCTGAGGATGCCTTCCCAGCTCAAAATTAACCTCATTTCTCTGCAAAATACTGTCCTACTCCTTCTCTAAGTCTTGACATCCATGTTGAGCTACTTCGGCTGGAGTAGTTAAAACTAGGTAAACACACCTAACTGAACCAATTAGATTATCTCAGAATTTTGGAAGTTGGGTTTCAAAGGGTTTCTAGTTAATATTGCGATATGGTTAAAACTGAAAGGCACGGGCTGGGACTGTGGCTCAGTGGTAGAGTGCTTGCCTCGCATGTGTGAGGCACCAGGTTCGATCCTCAGCACCACATAAAAATAAATAAATAAATATATTGCATCCATAAAAAAAAAACCAAAACTGAAAGGCACGTTAAAACTTGGAAGGTGAGTGAATGAGTGTCTTTGTGTGTGTTATGTCATGATCGGATGTCCCCTTCAGCCACAGAGAAGGAGAGAGAACAAGCTTGTTGGAAGTAAAAGAAAGGCAGAGACCTTTGTCATCAAAAGAGAGAACACTACCTGCATCCTGATGGCTTTCTGGGTCCTGGTTGCTCTCAGACCCCTGGAGCTTTTCCAGCTTCCTCTCAGAAATTGGGGCAGCCCTGGGTGGTTGGTGAGGTTGTGCTGTACACAAGGGCCAAAAGGGCCAGGGAAGTGAAATCCTGCTTCTATGTTCTGGTCACTAAACCCTGACCTGAGGCTGCATTAGCCCAGAGGTCATGTACATTTCTACGTAATTCATCTCCTCAGAGGGAAGCACACTTTTTCTGTCAACCAAAGGTATAAGAAGGCCCTTCTTCTGGACAGCTAGTAAAATGAGCACCTCCTACTTACAGCCAAAGGACCTTGACATTCACACAAAATGTATTAACAAGACAGCTAAGCCATTTGCTCTACCGTTTAATAGATATGATGCTCGACACACTAATTTATTTTTACTTATTTAAAATTGAAGTATAGGGCTGGAGCGGTGGCTCAGTGGCAGAGCGCTTGCCTGGCATGTGCGAGGCACTGGATTCGATTCTCAGCACCACATACAAATAAATAAAATAAAGGTCCATTAACAACTAAAAAAAATTTTTTTTAAAAATTGAAGTATAGTTTACCTATAGCAAAATGTACAACTCTTAAATGTATAGCTCAATGATTTAACTGCATAATTAATATAATTATTACCAGATCAAGATACAGAATATTTCTATCAATCCAGAGGATTCCTTTATCCCAGTGTTACTCACCCTCCTCGACCACACACACAAACTTGTTTTCTGACCTCCATCACCATAGTTTAATTCTGTCTGTTCTTAAACTTCATACAAATGGATCATATAACAGATACCCTTCTGTGTCTGGCTTCTTTTGCTCAACACCTTCATCCACTGAGGTTGTTGCCATATATTAGTAATTTGTGCTTTTTGTATCACTAAGCAGTATTCCATTGTATGAAAATATCACAATCCATTCATCCATTCACCTCCTGGTGGACATTCAGGATCTTCTCAGGCTTTCATTCTTTTTTTTTTAAAATTTTATTTATTTATTTATTTACATATGGTGCTGAGGAATGAACCCGGGGCCTCACACATGCCAGGCAAGCACTCTACCACTGAACCACAACTCCAGCTCTCAGGCTTTCATTCTTATGAATAAAGGCACTATGGACATTCTTCATACTTTTCTTCAATGCCAGGGGTTGAACCTAGGGCCTCATGTATGCTAGGCAAGTGCTCTACCCCAGTGGACATTCTTTTTATTTATTTATTTATTCTTTTGGTACTAGGGGCACTTAAGCACGGAGCCACATCCCCAGCCCTTTTTTATATTTTATTAGAGACAGGGTCTCGCTGAGTTGCTTAGGGCCTCGCTAAGTTGCTGAGGCTGGCTTTGAACTCATGATCCTCCTGCCTCAGCCTCCCAAGCCCCAAAGGTGCTGGGATTCCAGGCATGGGCCACTGCGCCTAGCCCTATGGACATTCTTATACAAGTAGACCTAGATGCCTTGTTCCCTTGGACACTGATATACTGTAGTAGAAGTCCAAGCTAAACATCTTTATTGTGTATATAAATTATATACACATATACACACACTTAATTACATGCATATACCTAGATAAATTTTGTCTTGAGTTGTTACTTCATAGAATAATTGAAGAATAAAAGTACTTATTTTTAACTATTTACATATTTTATGTACTTGTGCCATTTACATATAAAGCATGAGGTTACTCTATGTATCATGGAGAAGCACGCTTTTGTTTATTTAAAGAGTGGTAAATAAGCCAGGCATGTTGGCACACCTGTAATCCCTGCAGCTGAGGAGGCTGAGGCAGGAGGATCACAAGTTCAAAGCCAACCTCAGCAATTTAGCAAGGCTGTAAGCAACTTAGCAAGACCCTGTCTCAAAATAAAAAAGGTTGGAGATGTTGCTCAGTGGTAACCCTCCCCCCAGTTAAATCCCTAGTACCAATAAAATAAAATAAAATGGTAAGTGGTCAGTAGTATTCTGTGTAACAATTATTGAAGCAAATTTATATGGAGTGAACCTGGGATTAAGTTTATAATTAAGAGCCTAGTCTGTGACTAGGAATAAATCCAGCCAAGCTATGTGAACCACATAAGATTAAGCTGTGTTCCTTGTTCCAACCACCTGTGTTATTTGCAATACTAAATAGTGCTGGATTTGCAATGCAAAGCCCAGTAAACCAGTGTTCGTGTCCCAGCAACATAAATGGAGTTTTTGTTGTTGTGTTTTATGAGTGTTCAGTCCTACTCCACCCCTCTGAAACTTTGGTCTGGAGCCAGGCCTCCATTTCTGAGAATTTCCATGTAATTATGCGCTATAGCAGCTGGCCACTTCTTTCCTGTGTCCATCCTTAAAATTCTAGTGATTGCCCTTGGTTGAACATTGAAGACTGTGACTGGGTTTCATCTTCTGTTAAACTTTCCCTGGGCAACATGACATAAGGCTAATGATTCAGTTAATGCTGATTTCTTTATAAAGACAGCCCCATTAGTGCTGGGTATAGTGGTGCATACATGTAATTCCATTGGCTCTGGAAGCTGAGGCAGGAGGACTGCAAGTTCAAGGCCAGCCTCAGCAACTTAGTGAGGCCCTAAGTAACTTAGCAAGACTCTGTCTCAAAATAAAAAATAAAAGGGCTGGGGATGTGGTTCAGTGGTTAATAAGCATCCCTTGGCTCAATCCCAGGTACTGGGAGGGGGAAAAAATGCCCCATTAAAGTAATAGAAAGTTATGAAGACTGTTAGAATATGAGATATTTGGGGAAGTAGAATATGGAATAGGATATGAATTTATTCAGACTTCCACTAGATCACCATGATAGCAGGGGTTTCCCTCTCTTTTGCTCACTGGTGTTCTACTGAGCCACAGCTGGGCTCAATAAATATTTACACACTAAACACTCGGCCCAAGATATAAGGACTTTAAGATACTGACTTTCCACTTTATAAATCCTGCTTTGCTTAGTGCTGGTTATATTTTCCAGCTGCTCACCCCAGCCTTTCTAAGGACCAGAAGCCTCCCCAGCTTTGTTCATTTGAAAAAACCAAAACAAAAAACAAAAACACACTTAGAAGTTGTGAAAATTCAAATCTAAGAAAGAGTCTGTGGGGAGTTGTTGCCCTTAACAGAGTGAAGCTGTCAATTTACGACTCTTCTCTCTTTAGTGATAGAGCCAGCTCCTCCTGAAGTTTTCTATTCCTTTCTCCTTCCCATAGGCATAAAAGGAACACTGAAACCAGCCACAGAGGCACTTTGGTTCATTATGGCTGCCTGGCCCCTCATCAGGGGACCATGGTGGCAGCTCCTTCAGCACATCTTCATGCTCAGGTCACCTCAAATCTACTTTTCCAATATGTCCTTTATGTAGAAAATGATTCTATCTGAATTTTATAGTCTAACTCTCCTAAAGATCCCTGGCTAACTCTTTTTTAAAAGAAACTAGAATAATTGTTTGTTTTTTAGTTTTTTGGTACCAGTTTTTTGGTACCCAAGGGCGCTGAACCACTGAATTACACTCCCAGCCCTTTTTATTTTTTTATTTAGAGACAAGGTCTTGCTAAATTGCTGAGGCTGGCCTCGAACTGGCGATCCTCCTGCTCATCTCCATGTGCCACCATGCCTGGCATAGTTTCCTCTTTAGAATGCCAGAAAAAATAATGTCAACATAGCAAAATTGCTTTGAACAGGATCACACAAAGGATAAATTACCTACAATATTTAAATTAATGAGAGAAGGAATGGAATATCTATATATCTATATTTTTATCTATATCTATAAATCACTTAACTTAGGAGGATATAATGACAAAGCTAGAAGTTTGCAATTTCCCAACCATGAATGCCCCTCCCCCCACGGCTTTAGGTTTCATTTTGCACACAGAGAAGGTACCATTTGTGGCCAAACTAGCACTACATCACGCTGCTTCCCCTAATCTGAGAATTATGTTTATTAAAATGTATTTTTAAGGTACTGGAAAAGGGCTGGGGTCGTGGTTCAGGGGTAGAGTGCTCACCTAGCACGTGTGAGGCACTGTGTTTGATGCTCAGCACCACATAAAAATAAATAAATAAACAGATGTATCGTGTCCATCTACAACTAAAAAAAAATATTTTAAAAAAAGGTACTAGGGGGCTGGGGTTATAGCTCAGTGGTAAAGCACTTGCCTAGCATGTGTAAGGCACTGGGTTTGATCCTTAGCACCACATAAAAATAAAAAATAAAAGTACTGTGTCCATCTATAACTAAAAATATTATTTTTTAAAAAGGTACTGGGAAAAAAGGAATAGAGATGTAAGCAGTTTTAAAGAATTTTTACTTCCCCTTGCCTGTATCTGACCTTTAATCCCACAGGCACACATCAAAGAGCTTGGCAAGCCAGGTGAGGCGGCACATGCCTGTGATCCCAGCAACTCAGGAGGCTGAGGCAGGAGGATTGCAAGTTCGAGGCCAGCCTCAGAAACTTAGCAAGGCCCTAAGCAACTTAGTGAGACCTTGTATAAAAAAAAAAAGACTGGAGATGTAACTCAGTGGCAGAGCACTCCTGGATTCAATCCTCAGTATTTAAAAAAAAAAAAAGCTCAGCAAAAAATTCCTTTCAGCTGGTTCTGTCAAAAGTATCTAGATGAAAGAGCTACTGAAGTTAAAATGTTGCAAACTGTTCAACAATTGTTCATCTAGGACCATGTTCCTGAATAGCTCTCTAAGGTGACAGAGTAGGCAGTATGTAATGCAGCCACTTAAGTAGAGGAGACAGAGCAGTTGCTTCAGAAAAAGATAATTGCTTCACAGTGCTTGTTGCCAAGGCTTCTATGGCTTTGAGGATTTGAAGATCCACTGTCATAGAGGCAGTTGGCAAATGTCTATTGTGTCTGACCTGAAACAGCATAAGTGGAAGAAATGGAGAGGTCATCCAGGACAATGGCCGCAAAGGTGACGGCATATTTTCTGTACTTTGTCTCTGGGCTCTAGGATAGCACTTAATGAGAAAAATCAATCACAAGTAAAAACAGAACTGGAAATTGTAGTTTTGAACTTGCCCACTCAGGTAGTCAGCCCCACGTTAAAGAGCTCCAGAGCTAGAGGTTTCTGTGGAAACAGAGGTGCACATGAGCAAAGAAAAATACCTTTGCAGGGAAATGAAATGTTTGCAGTGTTGTTAGGTTGGCACTTTATGGCTGTCCAGTTGATGTGTTTGGCTGTAAGTAACCAGTGAACGATGGCTTTAAAAAAGGGATAGGGCTGGGGTTGTGGCTCAGTGGTAGAGCACTTGCCTAGCATGTGTGAGGCACTGGGTTCGATTCTCAGCACCACATAAAAAAATGAACAAATAAAATAAAGGTATTGTGTCCATCTATAACTAATACAAATATTATTAAAAAAGGGGGAGGACAGCATTTTCTTTCAAAGCAAGAGCCTGAAGGTGGGTGGTCCTGGTTGTGTTACAGATGCTTGATGATGTCCACAAACTCTACAATTTTCTTTCGTGGCCCCTCACCATGGTTTTTTGAACGCTGGCCTATCAATCATCCACATGCTAATTGCCTCAGGATAAGAAATGGCTGTTACTGCTCCTTGCCTCTCATGTACATTCAAGGCAACCACAACAATAACAAAAAAGGAAAGGGTGGTAACAGCCAAATCCATCCATTTTGTTTCCATTTGTTATGAAACAAAAAGCCTTTCATGAAGTTCCTGCAGATTTCCCCATTGATCAAAATGAAGTTGCATTGCCAGCCCCCTACAAACAATAGGATTGACATGTTTGGCCAAGGCTAATCACTATAACTTAGGGTTGGATCTGTCACCCCAATAAAATTGAGATTTGGTTAATAAGGAATAAGAAGAGAATGGATGTTGAGTATCTCACTGACAATGTCAGCCGCAAACATGTAATCAGAATTGGTCTTTCCAAATAAGAAAAACATTTACTGTTTATCTGGATACAAGCAAATATTTGTCTCTATATTTCTATTCTCTCTAGCAAAGTATCATACACCCAGAAGGCACTTGAAAAGTTGAATCATAGTAGTACAGTTTGAGAATACTGTAATCGCACACTGATTCTATGGTGGCTTATAGGAGGGTTTGGTGTAAAATAGTCAACTTACACATCTGGCCTTATAATGTAGTCATTCACTTTGGGGGCATCAGAAGACTGGTAATTCCAGATATTTAAACAATGGATGTCAAGAAGCTAAAAAGAGTTCTGGTCCTGCCAGATGCAGTGGGGCAAATGCCATTAATCCCAGTAATTTGGGAGGTGAGGCAGGAGGATCACAAGTTTCAGGCTAGCCTCAGCAACTTAGCGAGACGTGTCAAAATGAATAAAAAGGTCTGGAAATATAACTTAGTGGTAAAGTGCCCCTGGGTTCAATCTGCAGTACTTACCTAAAAGAGTTATTGTTCTTTAAGCTTTTGACTAGGAAGAAAGTATTTAAGAAAATAAATCTCTTGTTAAAATAAAATGTTCTAGAACAGGACAAGTTAAACATGTGATATAGTATCATTGCAAAGAATTTTTTGCCTACTCTGTAAGAAATTAAACCACTGAAATGGACTATTACAACCACATTCCAGAAGTCTAGCCCAAATGTGTATATGTAGGTTTGCAAATATTTGCTATAAAATATCGAATCACAGCCGGGTGCAGTGATGCACACCTGTAATCCCAGAACTTAGGCTGAGACAGGAGAATCATGAGTTCAAAGCCAGCCTCAGCAACGGTGAGGTGCTAAGCAACTCAGTGAGACCCTGTCTCTACATAAAACACAAAATAGGGCTGGGGATGTGGCTCAGTGGTCGAGTACCCCTGAGTTCAATCTCCAGCACCAAAACAAAACAAAACAAAACAAAACAAAACATCGAATCACTAAATAACAAAATGTTAAAACCAAAGGCACATTAAAGACCACCTCAGCTGAACTCCTTGTTTTTTTCAGATGAGGAAACTGAGGTCCAGAAAGATTGCTTGATTTGTTTAAAGTTACATAGTTAGTGACAGAGACTTTTCTAAAAATGAGGTAAACTTGAGAGGTATTTTGAAAGAGCAGAGGAGTGTGGTTTTGGCAAAAATGGGACACTATAGGCTGCAAATGTGGTGATGGAAAGAGAAAAGTAAATACACAGACGTGAAGAGCTTTGCTTTAGTAGTTTATGAATTACAGGTCACCACAATTTAGGAATGCAGGATGCTATAAGCTAGTCTTTGGTAGAGGATGAGGCAAGGAAGATGGGCAATAACAGCGTTATTTTGTGACAAATCTCCTGAGCTCAAACCTCCAAAGCTGAATGGTTGGAACTGAGTCACTACTGGACTTCAGATGTCCCTTTTCTCTAGTGCTTGCATGTGCTTTATGCCAGGATCTGCACTAAGTGTCTTACATGGAATCATTACAGCAACTCGATGAAGTAAGTTTTATTATCGCTGTTTTTTACAAATGAGAAAACTGAAGCTTAGAAAGGATAAACAATTGCCCAAATCCACACTACTGTGGTGAAGCTAAGTCTGGCAACTAGGTCTCCATTTGACTCCAAACTCCATGGTTTTGATCACTATGCTAGGCTCCTATAGTCCAAAGCTAGACTCCTCTAATACCTTAGAGAACCATAGAGTTTGGAGCCCAGAAAGACCCTAAAGGTCACCTAGTACAGAGCAACCCATGAGGTTCTTCCCCGACAGCACCACCATCACCTGAAAACTTGTGAGAAATGGCAGGATCTCAGATCCCATTCCACAGCTACTAACCCAGAATCTCTGAGAGCCAGTCCCAGGAAGCTGTATTTCAACAAGCTCACTAAGTGATTTTTAAACACACTAAAATTTTAAGAAGCACACCGATGTAATGAACAGATTTTAGCCCAGCCCCTTTTTTATAGATAAGGGAACACATCTAATGATTTAACCATGGTAATGGTACTGAAGTGAGCTCTGAAGCCCAGATCTCCTGATTCCTAGTCTAGTGCATTGTCTGCTGTGTTCTGTGGTTTCTCCATTACCTTCCCACAAAATGTGCAGTGGTGCCCAGATTGGAAACACTGGCAAGTGTTTAATGGACCTCTGACCTAACTCAGCATGTTCATTCATGTGCACATCCGGTATCTCCTTTGCATTCCTCCATGACTCTCACTGGAGGTGTTTCTCCATACCCAGGACATCTTTTGCTTGTCTTTCCTTTAGCCCTCCTTTTCTTCTTCATTGTCTTCCCCCTCCTCCTCCTCTTTTTCCTCCTCCTTCTCCGCCTCCTCATCATAATTATATTATTATCACTTTGCTTTGAGAAAATATTGTCTTACTTACTATCATGGCAGTAGCTTTAAACCTTGATGGCAGTTTGTAATCACCTGAGGAACTTGAAAAAAGTTCAGATGCCAGGGCCCCACCCAGAGAGTCTTTGTTTTGGAGTGTGGTCAGGCCATGGGGATTTCTCAAAGCTCCCCAGGTGACAGCAAGGTGTGCAACCAAACATTGAGAACTGCTTTTTCCTAAGAGTCTCACTGCCACCTGAAGAGGTAGGTGGGACAGGTACTGTGATCCCGTTTTTGTAGATTTGGAAGCTCAAGCCCGAAGACATTGGGTCTCAGAAGAAGGAAATTATCTAGTGCTATGCAGATTGAGTTAGCAGGCACTTCTAATGAGTCTCTAAAGTCAGCAGTCAGTTTGCAAGAATGGGGTAAAACCTGTTTTTCTTTTCTGGTTTCCATTGTTTTCTTGGCTTAGTGTTTCTTTCTTTTTTTTTTCCTTTGGTGCTGGAGATTGAACCTAGGGCCTTGTGCATGCGAGGCAAGCACTCTACCAGATGAGCTATATCCCCAGCCTGGCTTGTGTTTCTTGACATGAGGAAAGAAAAGAAACAACAGTGAAATGGTTTCTGGGACCAAATGTTTATCATTGAAATTCCCCACTGGCTTCCTTTAATGACTGAAGGATGATCATCAACTCAACAACCTTCCCCCATTCCTCATAGCCCAGCATAATAATGGTCAGGGACCATCAGGAAGACCAGATGGAAGGGACTCACTCATTTTGCACCAGCACACACGCTCCATTTGGAGACTAATTAAGAAAATAACAAACCTGGCCACATTGGCTAAGAAAGCTCCCCACTGGGGTTTGTAACTTTGGACATGTTTCCTCCTGCATGCAGCATATTGGTAGAGAATTTTCCATTGTTGCTGCTCTCCTTTCGGGGAATCTAATCTTTTAAATTATAGTGTGCAACATCCTTGCCTGCTTCCTTCCTGCTTCCCCGATTATCTTTGGGAACTTCCTACAGGTCCTTTGATCTAACTTCTCACCTTTCCCTAGAGAAATTCACTGCTGCAGTGTCTGTATTCCCATAATCCTTTGCTACTTCAAGTGTAGTCCATGGCCAGCAGCATCAGCCTCAGCATTATCCAGGGGCTTGTTGGAAACTAGAATCCTGACCCCACACGAGGCCTACAGAATCAGAATCTTCATTTGTACCAAAAGCCTCATGTGATTCCTACACACATTGTGGTTTGAGAAGCATTGTTCAAATATAGGGTTTTTCTCATTATCTCATAGCTTAAAATACCCACCCTTCTCACTGCTTGCATTTATTCACTTCCTACTCATCCTTCAAAACTCAGTTCATATTTCTTTTCCTTTGTGATTCCTCCAATATTTACTGCCAGCATCTTACTCCTATAGGTCACTGCTTTTAAGATTTAAATGAATGCTGAGTGCACCATTATTTAAATGGTTCACATTTTTACTTAGTCTAATTATTTAGAATGCATGTACCTCCAAAGTGCCTCTCATCAGCTGTGCACCTAAGACTCAAGAATTATTCTGTTTATTAAGATCATTTCCTGCTTGAACATTTTCACTTAACCTTATCTTGTCTCTCTAAGCTTCCTCAATACTTCCTCTGCTCCTGATGTTCTGCTTTAAAGTAGCTCCTCCAAGTTTCTGTCTTCTTAATGCCTTAAATAAATCTCCACCCACTCTAGAGATTTCCTGAAAGGTCTGGCTTTTCCCTGTAACCTAGTGAGCTCCAAGTGAACTATAACCCCAAAGAGATATCAAAAATAAAAACCTAACCACTTGTGAATATTGACTTTGTAAAAAAAAAAAAAAGTTTTCCCCTAACATTATTTTAGTTTGCAATAATTTAGACTGGGAATTTTTAAAAATAAATTTATTTGGGGGGATGAGATGTTATTCTACTCTACCCTGGTGCCTACAGAGAATGAAGGATTGTCTTGAACTCTCTCATGTGGGACATGCCATATGATGATATTTCTTTTACTGGTCCCAGACCCTGAGACAAGAGACCAGCCTTTGAGGCTGCCATCTTTCTGAGTTCTAAGAAGGGGCAGGGGTACATACATCCTAATTATCTATAGATCTCAAACCTATCTGGAGGACTATAGTATCTCTTCTAAGGTTTAGCACAAGAAAGTGTAGGTAAGGGAGCAGGACGTCCACATTTATTTCCTTCCTTCCTTCCTTCCTTCCTTCCTTCCTTCCTTCCTTCCTTCCTTCCTTCCTTCCGCAGTGAGCAGGGGTTGGGGGGAGGAAAAAGGATTGTTGCTTTGCTAGCAAAGGAGAAACACAGGGGATTCCTGTCCCAGAGGCTGTGATTCCCATTGATTTTCAACTTCTCATTTTCCTTTTCAAGTCAATTCCTCCCACCTTAAATAGTATATATGTCCATCCTGATTCTGCATATCCTGCAAATCTATTGTTATGTGGTATCAACTTGAAATCCTAAAAATACCCAGGTTCTTATAGCTGAAAAGCCTTTCCCTCAAAACTATTGTCCATGGATATTAAGATGCATTTTGATGTTCATCAGTGGTTAAACGGCTTGTTTCGTTATCTGAACAGAAGCTTTCACAACTACCAGAATGGAGAGACAAAGTATTGGGATGAAATAAATTGCTTGAGAAAAACACGTAAGCAAATAGTAAATTCTTAGTCTGTTACATGTGTGTTTGCTGTGATATTGGAATGACTTTCTGCATTCTATGTAAATGGGCACTCGGGGCATTTGGGGACTATTGCATGATAATGTTGGTGGCAGTTGGCCTGGGGTAGGAAGTCTTGAATCTCCTGACAGTTATTTCATACTCAGTAAGGATTGGCTGCCAAGCTAGCTTGAGAGCTGTAATTCAACACTAATAATTCATATACCCTGAATTGCCACCCCAAGACACCTATTCTCTATATTGTAAATATCTCTAGTTTTGTTCTGCCTATTTCCAAAAAAAAAAAAATTGAGGTGGTTTACAACAAAAATGTGTAAATACAATGAAACCATTAACCATTCAACCAATGATTAAGGCTTAGGAAGAAAAATGCTTGTAGGAAAACCTCTAAAGAAAGTCACTGCACTAATTACTTCTGCTTCTTGACCTTCAAGATTAAGACAAAACTCTAGCTTGTCCCTCTGTGAAAAAGCAAAACTCATCAATTTGTTAGGTGAGCTATGAGAGGACCTTATCTCATGGGCCTTTATATAGAAGTGTTACAAAACTGTTAGCAATATCTTCAATGACAGTTTAGCAAAAATTCGTCTATTTCTTCTATCAAGCTTTCCTTCATATAAAAACTCAGGAAACTCATAGTTAGAAAAAAAATCTATGGGAAGTTAAACTTATATGATCCAAATATACAGTATTGTTGGGACTTAACCTAATATTGGGTAAATTTAAGAATTCATGGATAACATTTTTAATATAGTACTTCTCAAATTTTAATGTACATGCATACCTCCTGCTGATCTTGTTAAAATTCAGTTTCTGATTCAGTGGGACCGGGGCCTGGACATCTGCATTTCTACCAGGCTCCTAGGTGATGCCCAGGCTGCTGATCGACGCACCACACTTTGAGAAGCAGATACCTGTCAGATCACAGATATTTCAACGGGGCTTTTGACAGAAGTTTGAGGATAAATAATTCAAGACTGGAGTCCCTATCATGGACCTTAGATGCAGGTATCTTGGTTATTTGAGCTAAAAGAATCTAGCATGGTAGGTAGCAGAGCTCATGTATTTAGAGTGGAAGAGTAAAAAATGAAAGTGTTGGCTTGGTATATGTGCTTGTTCTAGTTAGGATCTATTACAAAAACAAACACAAAACAAAACAGAAATAAACAATGAACCAAAAACTTAAGACTTTTTCAAGTGACTATGGTAAAGGGGAGGGATAGGAGGATGTGTTGTATGGAAACTTGGCAGGGAGCCCTAAAGGAAGTAGTGCTAAACTGTTAATAACTAAGGAAGCTGTAAGAACCAGCTGCCTTTGTCTAAATTTCTTTCAGTATCTTTGTTTCTCTTAGTATATTTTCCCTAGTCTCCTTTCACTCTCACTATTGGGTAACTTATTCTGTCATTCCCCCTCCCAGCTCCTGCTTAATCCCACTAAACCTCAAGTTTGCACATGGGCCCAGCTCCACCTACTGATCTGTATTCAGCATCAGCTGTGATTGCTGACAGCTTCATTTTTTTTTTTGAACACTTTGTTTCAAATTGTTGAGAAAGGAATTTGACTGGCATAGTATGCCTTGGGATACTGGCACACGACTTGGCCACCATAATTTGTGGATCCAATCAATGCTGATGGTGTTTGGTGCCTAGAAAAAGAAATTTAGTTAGCAAAGGTTATCACTTCTGAAGGACTGTGGGTAGGACACTTGTCTCAGGAAGGGGTCAGCAGTGAAGCAAGCTTTCTGTGGCTTGGCCCATTTTATTCATTTCCTTAATGAAGGTCAACTCTACTCTGCATGGAGGTGGTTCAGGCAGGGCCGAGAAACATATTTGTGCTTTATTGCTGTCTGGGTTCTTCATACTTCATACATAATACTTCAGCCTAATAGAAATATTTTACAGGGTCAGTTACAATAATGAAACTGTTCAAACCAAAGCACCACAAATTGGCTTTGTAATTTTGAGATATCTTAATTTAGTTTAATTCAGTACAAAAAATAAGTTCCAAAGAACCTAATCTATCTAAAATATCAACACATGGATAGACACAGGAGATGGGATTGGGGCTTGTTTTGGCAAAGGGAGCTCCTCTCTGCCATCTGCAGTTACTTTTAACCCCCAGGAAAGGACACTTTCTCATGCCCTGGACCTCAGGGTGTTTGAAAGCGTGGAGGCCATCTTCCTGTAGGGAGTGGACGTGCTCGTGTGCGAGCTCCTGTATGCTCTCAACAGGAAATGGAGGGATGTTTGAGCAAGCAGACAAATGAGAAAACAAGATCCAGCCCCTACCCCTACGTCTCATCTCCTTTTTTCTTTCTGTACTGTTTGATCAGGGGGGAAAAGAAGGGCACATTCTTTCTCAGCGTTCCCCATACACAGACTTTTAATGAACACTATTTTCCGTTCTTATTCGCTGATCAATAAACTCAAGGGTAGGTCTTGTCTGTTCCCAGAGATAAAGAACTGCATGCATAACTGGTCTCTATCCAGCCGAACAAGCACCGGTTTCTCTTTGTTTTTCACAGTGTTTCTGAGAGATAAGAGGAAACCACCCAGACATGATGCATGACCAGGGGAGGTTTTGAAATAATATTTTATAAACTCATTCCCCATTCTGAGTTGTGCATCAGGGATGCAGAGAATGGGGGAGAGCACCACATAATAGCAAGTTGATTTTTTTTTTCTGGATTAAAACTAAGCAGGCAAACATATGAACATGGAAAACATGAATAAATGTTCAACTGAGGAAAGAATAAGCCAATTTTCAGTTATGGGCATGAAAGTCAAATAGAATTTTAGCAATGCAAATGAGTACATCCTGAAAATTCAGTGACTATTTCCTACTACAGAAACTGCCTCTGTCATGTGGATTCAAAATCAATATCAGCCAGGCAGGACCTGCATACGGTGGAAGAGGAAGCTATCTGCCCAGAAAAATATGGGATGGAGCCAGGATAGAATCCCATTAACAACATGTCCTTCAAGACTCTGGCAGGTTTCTATGAGGTTATACAGGATGGAGGGGTTGATTTGAGATAATGATGCAAGATTTTAAGTCAAGTAAGACTAAATGTGAGATGAGTTGGTGCTGATAAAAGCACAGTGAATAAGTGTTTTAAATAGCAAATGAAAATTTGGTAGGAATTTGCATGAGTAAAGGTAGGAAATCATTTGGGAGAAATCTGCTATTGGGCTAAGGAAAGACCTGAGACTGATTCAATTTGACAGTGAGGATGCATAGGACGTTAGGATCTTCAAGAATGGTAAGCAAACTGGACATGGTGGTGCATGTATCTAATCCCAGCAACTGGGGAGGCTGAGGCAGGAGGATCACAAGTTTGAGACCAGCCTCAGCAACTTAGTGAAGCCCTAAACAACTTAGTGAAGCCCTAAACAACTTAGCGAGACCCTGTGTCAAAATAAAAAATTTAAAAATGGCTGGGGATGTGGTTCAGTGGTTAAGCACCACAGGGTTCAATCCCTGGTACCAGTAAATAAGTAAATAAATAAATAAGTACACAAATGCATAAGAATGATAGGTGGAGGGGCTGGGGCTGTAGCTCAGTGGTAGAGCACTTGCCTAGCATGCGTGAGGCACTGGGGTATTCTCTATCATGCTCACTGTTGTATTGCCAATATGGATCCTCAGCACCACATATAAATAATAAATGAATAAAATAAAGATCCATCAACAACTAAAAAACAAAATTAAAAAAAAGAATGATAGATGGAAAACCATGACATACTTGTTTCTGAGCAGATGAAAACTGGTGAAGTTGAGCAATATTTCACTGTTCATGTTAAATACCCTACATTACTGTTTCTTTCCACCTCTAGGTTTATGAACTTTAATTCCTCTGTAACTTTTATCTATATTCCATCCCCATCAGTGGATAGTAAGTTCCGTGTGTGGGTGTGTGTGTGTGTATGTGTGTGTGTTGATGGTGGTGGTGGGAGGATAATGTGTCCCCTGCTTTCTACAATTTCCCCACAATACCTAGGGTGGGATTTTATTAGAGTAGTAGCTCAATAAAAGTAGTTGACAGAATTAATTAATGAATAGTTTCCTCTTCAAGTAATTTTTTTTCCAATCAAGTAGTACATTTGAGGACCAAAAAACCTGGATATTTTACCCTTTTAATGTTGGGTAAATTAGAAGAGCAAGTTATAACATTAGGGCCTTATTTTAAAAGGAATTAGTGGTTCTAATGCCACATTTCAGGTAAGAAAATGAGATGTGTGAGACTTAGGAGAGAGGCCATAATCCAATGGACTTTTTCAGATTCATTCAATCAAGCTGAACTTTAGGTGATTTAGTTTGTTGTGGTTAATCTGACTAGTGCCTTTTCTTTGTGAGTCTGACTTTTAGGAAGGTTGATTTCATGAGAGCAGGGGTATTCTCTATCATGCTCACTGTTGTATTGCCAATATCTAGAACAGGCTTTTGGGAAATAGAGTAGGGGCTTAAGACATATTTGTGGGCTGAACCTGGAGGTGCACATCTGTAATTCCAGTGACTAGGGAGGCTGAGGCAGGAGGATTGCAAGTTCGAGGCCAGTCTCAGCAACTTAATGAGGCCCTAAACAACTTGGCAAAACCTTGTCTCAAAATAAAAAAAAATCAAAAGGGCTGGGAATGCAGTTCAGTGGCAAAGTACCACTAGGTTCAATCCAAAGCGCAAAAAAAAAAAAAAAAAAAAAAGGAAGAAAAAGAAAAACAAACAAACAAACAAATAATCATGGAAAGAAGGGAAAGAGGGAGAGAGAGAATCAAGGAAAGAAGGGTGGGAGGACTCTGCTTTTTATACCAATTAATCTGGCACCTACTTACTCATCAGTTGCCAACAGTCCCCCCATCTTCTGCATTACATACAAAATGATGAGATGTCACAGTCTGCTCTCAAAAAACTGATCTTCTAATGGGAGAGACCTAACACAAGGAGCGGTAAGTGCTTCACCAGAGCAAGAGGCCTGGTGATACAGGAGCTTGCCAAAGAGAGCATCCAGTCTGCTCCTGAGGAAGGCAGGACACAGAGCACAGTATAAACCTGAGCAGAATCTTAATGAACTCCATGATGCTTCGAAGACTTGAGAATATTTTAACCTCTGTAGTCCTAAAACTGTGGCTAGATGGAACAAAAAGTGGAGGGCTGCAAGTCCTCGCATTTTAGCCATTGTCTATTCTATCCTTTTGATGTTAGAAGTTATTTTGCCTTGGCACCTTTGGGCTCTGGTTTCATTCAGGGAATGCAAATGGCTGCAGTAAGTGTCATGCAGCAGCTTGTCATAGAATCATGGCTTTATAAGCACAGTCCAGATGACATAAATTGAAGGCCTGATGTCTGGGCTAGACCTGAATCATACTATATACCAGGAGGAATAGCTTTGTTAAACACGATCCATTAACATCATTATTCATTCTTTTCTGAACAAAATTCTTGTTCTTGTGACGAGGATTAATGATATAACAGCCATTCGGTGGTCTTTGCATTTTCTAACAGCCTACACCAGTAAAGGTGTGTGTTTTCCATCAAAACAGTGAATTTTCTGAAAAGGGTAGATAAACTTAACCTCAAAGGGCAAATCACTGGTTAAAAAAAAAGCTGTAATGGTCTAAGATTATTTAGGTATAGGAAAGAATGTTGGGGGTACACTGATGGACTTCTGAAGCAAGAAAATCTAATGTCTGAGGGGGAAAAGGAGCCTGCTTTGACTTCCACTTCTTGATTTCCTTACTCAGGTGCTGACCCCAGCACAGATCAAATCAATTTGCCAGGCAATTTTGGACTCTGGGAAGCAATATGCTACGAAGAAGAGGAAACCATTCCCCCTGATGTATTCTTACTATGGAACTGAATACTTGGGTAAGTGAGGATGTTGGTACAGAACTCTGTAGGAGAGTGAGAGTCTCTAATGTTGACACTAGATGCTTTTGTTTTTGCCATAGGCTATCACTAGATTCGTTAACAAGAAATACTTAAAAATGTCATTTAAAAGCAAATATCCTACATCAATGTTTATAGCAAATCAATTCACAATAGCTAAGCTATGGAACCAACTTAGATGCCCTTTAACAGATGAATGGACAAAGAAAATGTGGTATATATACACTATGGAATATTACTCAACCATCAAGAAGAATGAAATTATGGCATTTGCCAGTAAATGGATGGAACTGGAGACTATCATGCTAAGTGAAATAAGTCAATCTCAAAAAAATCAAAGGCCAAATGTTCTCACTGATATGTGGATGCTAACTCACGATAAGAGGAGGGGAGAATAATAGTAGTTCATTGGATTAGACAAAGGGGAATGAAGGGAAAGGAGCAAGGATAGGAACAGGAAAGACAATAGAATGAATCAGACATAACTTTGCTATGTTCATATATGAATACATGACCAGTGAAACTCCACATCATGTTCAATCACAAGAATGGGAAGTTACACTCCATGTATGTATGATATGTCAAAATACATTTTACTTTCATGTATACCTAAACAGAACAAATAAAAAAGAAAAACACAAATATCAATGGATATTACAAACCTCAATTTAGTATTTGTTTTCATAGTCTGCCTGACAGAAATGGAGCTATTTTAACAATTACTTTTACCCTACATTGAAAGGCCCTTTCTTTCTTTCTTTCTTCTTTTTTTCTTTTTCCTTTGGAGACAGGGTCTCACTACATTGCCCAGGCTGTTCTCAAATTCCTGGGCTCAAGAGATCTTCCCATCCCAGCCCCCTCAGTAGCTGGGACTAGAAATGTGTACCACTGTGCCCAGCCTAATTTGCTGAAACATTGTGAACAATTTTCACACTGATTGCAAGTAGTGCCTCTGCCTAGGAAAATAGGATTCAGCCACTAACATTTTGAAATTTTAGTACTAGCCGATTAATAACACACTACTGAATTGCAGGGAGTAATTTTGAGCTCTAAGCCACATAGGAATAAATTAGTTACTCCCCTTTAGAGTCCTTGCACTCCTGAGCAAAATTTGCAAGGTAGACTACCTGCCTCTTTCTCCAGACTCAAGCTTTATCTCTTCCCTCCAGGTTCTGTCCAACATAGTCTCCCACATACAAAGTGTCCTCATATTTTTGTACCTCTGTGCCTAGAACACTCCATTTCCTCCAACCCTTTCATCTACCTGTAATACCCAGACTTCAAGACTCTGCACCAGTGTCATGAGATTTACTGAGATATTTTCTGTGCCTTAGGAGAAAGGGGTGTTGAAAAACATTCTGGAAAAACATTCACATATTTCAGGTTTTCCCCTGAAGCCAATTAGGTAATATCCATGTCACCCTGCCCATATTTTTATTGGAGCTCCTCATCACATTACACTGTAATTAATGGCTTACCAGTCCAACTGCCTTAGCGGGCTGTGTACCTTTTCTGGATGAGGACTTACTTTTATTTGTCTTTATGATCCCTAGACCTCTACCACAGAGCCTGCACATAATGAGGAGACCCAAATGAGTGAATGAATGGCTAATGAACCACTTTAATGAGAGCAATCTCAAAAAACCTTTAAGTTCCTAAATTTGCCTGCAATGAGACCTCAAGACACAAGGATTTGAGTATAAACGGTTTATTTGAAAGATGATTCCAGAAAGTATGGATAGACGAGTGAGGAAATGAGACAAGGAAGAGAAAGAAGCTAAGCGTGTAATAATGAGCAACTGTGGACAACTGAGATTCAGTTCCCCTGGGGATTCTTAGACACTGTATAGACCAGGCCTCTGAAATTGTCTCACTGCAGAGTTGAGGAAACTGCTGTTCATCTACCAACTCTCTACTTTATTGGTCAGCCACTCCAGAGGTATTAATTCCCTAGTAATTCTGCCCTTTCCCATAAGCTGGGCATACCCCTGTGGCCAGAGAAGACCTCAGGCAGAATGATAGGTGTTTGAAGTAGGAAGAGGAGGCAGGTGCACTTGAATGGAGAGTGTGGCAGGGCACTGGCAGTATCAGCTCTAGTCCCCTGATAGAGGTATTCCTTGCAGTTTTGAGATTTTTGTTTTTTAGAGAAATTAGTATTCTGGCCTCTGACGTAGATAACATAAACCAGATTTCCATTGAATGTGTAAACATTTTCCTGAAAAGCAAACTTTTTCCTGACAATTCCAAATCCAGTGAAAGAAAGGTACTTTGAAACTTCATGACCAAATTTTGTTTTGTTTTGTTTTGTTTTGTTTTGTTTTGGTACTGGAGGCTGAGCCCAGGGGCACTTAACCACTGAGCCACATCCTCAGCCCTTTTTATTTTTATTTATATATTTATTTTCTTATTTAGAGGCAAGTTCTCACTGAGTTGCATAGGGCCTTGCTAATTTGCTGAGGCTGGCTTTGAACTCACCATCTTCCTGCCCCAGCCTCCCGAATTGCTGGGATTACAGGCATGCGCCACCACGTCATGACCAAATTTTAAGAGCAATAGAATTTTTGACAAGATAACGACTGTAAGATTATTTCTGGAGATTTCCAAGTATAGCAAAGTGAAAGATATCTGAATGCAAAGAAAAAGTTTTAAAATTACAGAGTTGAGTTTTAATAGCAAGTCCTTGGAATTTTATTAACCTCAGTACCACTAATTAAGATTCTACTAATTCAGAATGAATGAAAAGTCCTACAGAGACTGGGCTGCCTTCTCCCTTTGTTAAGCTAAATCCTTTTCCAAATGTAGGTTCAGGCCTTTGCTAATTCAGTATCCTCTGTTAGAACTGTTAGGAATTTAAGATTTTGTTCCGATGACACTATCTGTGCAGAACCTTCAGTGCCCCCTCCAACCCTGAGGCCACATTAAGCTCTACTTCCTGGGTTCTCTTTTAGCTCCTTGTGTTAATAAAAATTCTCCAGAGAAATGGATTGTATTCACTTGAGCTAATTCCTTTTAATAATTTGTGGAAAAGAATTGGCTCAAGAGGTGATGGAAGCCGGGTGTGGTGGCTCACGCTTGTAATCCCAGCACTTAGGGAGGCTGAGACAGGAGAATTGCGAGTTCAAAGCCAGCCTCAGCAACAGCGAGACACTAAGCAACTCAGTGAGACCCTGTCTCTACGTAAAACACAAAATAGGGCTGGAGATGTGGCTCAGTGGTCGAGTGCCCCTGAGTTCACTCTCCAGTACCAAAAAAAAAAAAAGAGGTGATGGAAACTGAAAAAGCCAGTGTTGTAAGTTGTGGTCTGAGTCTATGTCCAAAGGGAAAAGACTAATGTCCCAGGTGGAGAATTCTTTGTTAGCTTTTATGTTCCATTCAGGCCTTCAATGAATTGGATGAGGCCCACTCACGTTGAAGAGGGAAATCTGCTTTACTTGCTCTATAGATTCGAATGTTATTTTCATTCAGAAACACTCTCACAGATACACCCAGAAATAATTTTTAACCAAATATTGGGCCAACATGTGACCCAGGTCAAGTTGCCACATAATACTAATCGTCACACTCCTGATACACACTTGTCATAGAGCACTTAACACCTCATGTTCTAATTATTTGCAAACCTGACTCTCTCATTGGATTACATGAGGAGGTCTTCAAGGATAGGGACAAATATATTCATCTCTCTATCCCAGGACAAGACAATGCCTAAAACACGAGTGTAAAATGTGAAGAATTAAATAAATTAAGATGAATTAATAATGTCTATAGAAAAAAGAATTTATACTGTTTTGTTCACTGATTTATCCTCAGCACCTAGAATACTGTCTGGTGCATAGTAGATGCTTAATACTTAGGTAATGAATGAATGAATGTTTAGGATATCTAGACCAAATTGTGGTCAAGTACTTTAGGAGTATTTTTGTAAAAGCTATTGATATGTTAATTGCAGTGTTTTTAAAAATCTCTGAAGTAAGAATTGTCAACCATCTTTATTCTTTTTCCGTAGTTTTTTATTGGTGCATTATAGTTGTACATAATGATGGCATTTGTTGCTACCTATTCAAAAAACAAACTTTTTCTATGAAGAACTGGACAGTAAATATTTTAGGCTTTGTGGGTCATATGGTCTCTGTCACAAATACAACTCTGCTGTCCTAACACAAAAGCAGCCATAGACAATATGAAATGAATGACTCTGGTTGTGTTCCAATAACACTTTATTTACAAAAACGGGCAGTGGGCTAGATTTGGCCTGCAGGCTGCAGTTGGTCAGCAGTCTAGTTATTCGGCAACTCAATTGTTACAGTACTGTGTGTTTTTTCAAGTAATATTGTGTGTGTGTGTGTGTGTGTGTGTGTCTTGTGATTGTCTTTTCACTAAATC
The DNA here is from genome assembly GCA_028644305.1 of Xerus rutilus. Taxonomy (NCBI): domain Eukaryota; kingdom Metazoa; phylum Chordata; class Mammalia; order Rodentia; family Sciuridae; genus Xerus; species Xerus rutilus. The sequence goes on along the minus strand of CM053417.1, from coordinate 93,278,400 downwards.
AAACCACCTCTCCTCCCTATTATATGGATGAATTGTGTTTTGTCCATACAGGGGCAGCTCACGGCCTGTCATCCATTCTCCAGATGCTTCTTTCTTACCATGAGCACCTCAAGCCCTCAGATCGGGAGCTGGTGTGGCAGAGTGTGGACTTCCTCATGGAACAAGAACAGAATTGCAACTGGCCACCTGAGCTCGGCGAGACTATTGAGAGAGAGAATGAGTTGGTCCACTGGTGCCACGGTGCTCCAGGTCTCGAACACTCTGTTGTCTGAACACATGGCCTTTTACCTAGTATAGCCGGAGGGAGATTCCTTTTCTGAGACATGAGGGTATTTCATTACAATGTGAGATAAAAAAGGCAAAGATGAAATTTTTCAAAACCAAAAGTGTCTTCATCTGTAAAAGAAGTATGGAAATAATGCTGTATTTTAAAAAAAAATTATAATGAGCCGGGTGCGATGGCGCACGCCTGTAATCCCAGTGGCTCAGGAGGCTGAGGCAGGAGGATCACCACTTCAAAGCCAGCCTCAGCAAAAGCAAGGTGCTGGGTTGGGAATGTAGTTCAGTTGGTAGAGTGCTTGCCTCAAATGTACAAGGCCCTGGGTTCAATCCTCAGCACCACAAAAAAAAAATAAATAAAATACAAAATAGGTCTGGAAATGTGGTTCAGTGGTTGAGTGCCCCTAGGTTCAATCCCTGGTACCCCCCAAAATAAATAAATAAATAATTATAATGCATATTTCTTTATACATACTATTAAACTAGCACTGTTCAATAGGAATATACTATGAGCCACACATGTAATTTAAATTTTCAGGGGATGCTATTATAGCTCAATGGTAGATACATGCTTAACAAGCTGGAGATTCTGGGTTCAATCACTAGCACCACAAAAAAAAATTTAGTAGCCCTAGATAAAAATGTAAAAAGAAATGGGTGAAATTAATTTTAATGATATATATCATATAATCCAATATGCCCCAAATGTTATTTCAACAGGCAACTGATTTAAAAATTGAGATACTTTGCATTTTTTAAAATGTTGAATTTTTTAAATCTAGTGTCTATTTGACATTAATATCACATGTTAATGCTGACCAGCCACATTTCAAAAACCCAGTGGTAACTGGGTGCAGTGGTGCACACCTATAATCCCAGTGGCTCAGGTGGCTGAGGCAGGAGGATCACAAGTTCAAAGCCAGCCTCAGCAATTTAGCGAGGACCTAAGCAATTTAGCAAGACTTTGTCTCAAAATAAAAAATAAAAAGGGCTGAGAATGTGGCTCAGTGGTTAAGCACCCCTGGGTTCAACTCCTGGCACCAAAACAACAGAAACTCACTAGCTACATTAAACATGCAGATCTAGATCCTGGCAGCTTATACTGTGGCCCTGGCCTAGTAGCATGGACAACTAAGGGCTTGTTAGAAATTCAGAATCTCAGGCTTCACCTCACTGAATTAGAAAATGCATTTTAACAGTATCCTTAGTCAATTTGTGTGCATCTTTAAAATGTATGTTTTAAAATTTATTTTCAAGCCAGGCGCAGTGGCGCATGCCTATAATCCCAGCACTTTGGGAGGCTGAGACAGGAGAATCGAGAGTTCAAAGCCAGCCTCAGCAACAGTGAGGCACTAAGCAACTCAGTGAGACCCTGTCTATACATAAAATACAAAGTAGGGCTGGGGATGTGGCTCAGTGGTTGAGTGCCCCTGAGTTCAATCCCTGGTACCAATAAAGAAGAAAGGAAGGGAGGGAGGGAGGGAGGGAGGAAGGAAGGAAGGAAGGAAAGAAGGAAGGAAGGAAGGAAGGAAAATTTATTTTCCAATGAGGATTTCTAGTAGTACCTAATAAAAAGTATTAAGAAATGAAAAGCCATCCCCATTGAACACTGTGGAATTGAGACTACAAACTTTTCAAATCCCATTACCTACCTCCTCTACCCACCTTTTAAAAATCCCATTATACTTCTAATTAGGCCTTTGGAGAAGGGGCAATTTGAAATAAGTTATGTTGAAATAAATCAATTAATTTTGGTTAGTTGACAAGAGAAGAGAATAAAATACCAAAATAACACAAAATTTTTGGATTACAAGTGCATTGAATTTTCAAAGCTATATTTTAATAACAAGAGCACTATATTTGCTTTCTCTTTACATTATTACCTCCTTTTTCTTTAAATTATTACCTCCTTTCCCCCTTTCTTTAATTTCTTTAATTCAATTGTAATTCCATTTTTCCCTTGGTATGGTTTGAGTTGATGAATAATATAAGTCACAACGTATTGCCATATTTTCTCTGCCTACAACATTTACCTATGGAAGGAAATTCAAAGTGTGTGCTTGTATCAGTACCAGAACATTGTACATTATGTCCATGCTAACTCCTGCCAGTTCTAATTTGTGCCTATTTCTTCTCACTGTGACCTTTTTGGAAAAAAGTGTAACAGTTATTTACAACCCTGGAAATTATATTTCTTCTTGTTATGCTCAATACCTCCATTTTCCATTCCCCTTAATCATTCTCAGTGATGGTCTCTGGATCTCCTCCAACCATTCCAGGATCCTTGAATTTTGGAGATGACCCAAATTAAATACAAAATATTTTAAAAGGACTCAATGTGCTAGTAAAAACCTTTAATAGAGTGGGAAGATAATCTACTAAAATGAGTGAGCTAGTTAATTGACAAAGGTGTCTTGAAGGGCAGCTATTCCATCCTATCTGTACCACATACCATCTGTCTCTGCAAACCATGGACCATAACAGTACAGCATAGGATTCATCACATTGGAGACCTTGTTTATCCTCCTTTATCATTCATATTAAGTATCTTGAAAAGATTTAGCATAGTTTTCAAAGCAAAGTCATTCAATCCCGGTACTCACTAGACTACCAAAATAAACCAGTTTGCAAATGAAAAAACAAAAAACCAACAAAACAACAAAAAAATGGGGCCCCTTATTTCTGCCAATCCCCATTCCCACCTCAAGGGCGTTGCTCTTCCTTTTAAGAGATGCTCTACGGACAGCCTCAAGAGTGATTAGAAATCTGATAATTGCAAGTCAAAGATGATCAAGATCTAGCTGAAGTTGGCAACAGTAAATTCTCCCAAAATTCTAAAATAGGAAATGGCTAGAAAAATAATTTCATTTGTTTGAGGAAAAAAATTTCATAGTAGATTTATGAATAGCACAGATGGTTTGGAGCAGCAGACCAATTCTGTGATTAAAAACCTGCCAGAGATAATCTACAATGTGGAACTTCATTAATGCTACCTTATCTTTTCCTTTGTTTCCTATTGACTTTCCTTTGGCTCACCTCTACCGGTGACAGCCCTAGTTATCATTTATGCAATGTAGAAATAGTTCTCAGCTCTAGGTTAATAACTCTGGGTTCTAAGTTGCTCCAACACTACCCAGGTAGGTGACCTTGAAAAAAGTCACTGTTTCATCTATGAAATGAATTTGTTGAGAAGGAGTTGTGAAATTCAATCTTTTTATCACCATAGGCCCCTTTTATACTTGGACCCTTGCCATTTCTGAGGGATATGTCCCTGATGCTTTGCAAACACCCACATTTATAAATACCTACAGTGGCATACAGCTTTTTCTCACTAAATGCAATAAAGTATTGCAGGAAGGTTATATGACCTTTTCACAGCTTTGATGACTCTGAAATACAGGACGAAAGCCATTTGCAAAATCATTAAAACAAATGCTGAGGCTAAAATAAACTCCCAACTGCATCAGGTTACATCATTACTGTGGTAACACTGACATTGCATTTCCTGTGCTCTGTGAGTAAAACACAGGTGCGGGTGTTTTTTAAAAACTCATTTCATAGAGGCTCTTGGATAGGTGACTTTGAGAGAGAGAGTGTATGTGTGTGCATGCACACACGCATGCACGTGCATGTGTGTGTGATCCTTTTTTTTTAGTTGTTGATGGATCTTTATTTTATTCATTTATTATTTATACGTGGTGCTGAGGATCAAACCCAGTGCCTCACGCATGCTAGGCCAGCACTCTACCACTGAGCTACAGCCCCAGCCCTGTGTGTGTGATTCTGAGAATTGAACCCAGGACCTCATGTGTGCTCAGTAAGCACTCTACCACTGAGGTATATCCCCTAAGCCCAGGTAGGTGAATAAATAACACTTCTTTTGAAGCACAGGCTGGTCACTAACCTTTGTAGTACCTCAGCAGCATTACACATCCCAGAATAGACCTGAATGCTGGTTGTCCAGTATATTGAAACTACATGCCCTAAGTGCAGCTGTCACAAGTCTCTGCTAGATCCCATGTTTACAAAGATTGTCTCTCAAACCATCTTTTTTTTTAAAATGTTTATTGTTTAGTTGTAGGTGACAGAATATCTTTATTTTACTTTTTATGTGGTGCTGAGGATCGAACCCAGTGCCTTATGTGCGCTAGGCGAGCACGCTACCACTGTGCCATAATCCCAGCCCCTCTCAAACCATCTTTATTAAGTGATAACCAAGTCCTTTCCCCCATTGTATTTAGCGAAGACATACTTGTTGCTGACTTGTGTTTCTGATCAAAATCAAACCAAACATTCCTTCCATTTTTTTTTTTGTACCAGAGATTGAACCCAGGGGCTCGTTCCCAGTGAGCCACATCCCTTGCCCATTTAATGTTTTATTTTGAGACAGGGCCTTTGCTAAATTGCTTAGGGACTCACTAATTTGCTGAGGCTGACTTCGAACTCACAATCCTCCTGCCTTAGCCTCCCAGCCACTGGTTTTATAGGCATGCACCATGGCACCCAGCCCGTCCTTTTAGATTAAGCAGCCTTATCATGGATTCCATTAGGTCAGGTTAAGAGCCAATAGATTTAGGAGTTTTTCAAGGTTCCTTCCACATACCATTCTGTGATCCAGGTTCTTTCTGGCTGGAAACAAAGGATCAATACCTTTTAAGCTGTCTGGGGTAATGGCCTGGTATAGCAATTACACCATCTCAGCCTGTCTTCCTTCTACATCTCTCATCTCCACCCCAGTGTCAGCCTCTGCTGGGGTGAGAAATGAGGCATCGTGTGGTCAACACACATTTATGGATCCCTTGCCATGTGCCAAACACCATGCCACAGACAATGGGACCAGAAATGAGTAAGATACAGTTTCTGTCCTTGGGTGGTTTGTACTCTGTAAGTGCTAAGATTGGTATAGGGAGCCATGGGAACCCGGGAGGAGGGATTCCTGGTGCGGCCTGCAGGCTCAGAAAAAGCTTCCTGGAAGAGGTGATGCCTGGGGCAAATTAGGCCAAGAAAGACGGGGAGCTTGTTCCAAAAGTGAGTAACAATAGCATGCAGAGACATGGAAACACTGTGGGTAGTTTGGTTTGTACTGAAGTGCAAAGCCTCAAGCAGAGAGTGGAGGAGAGGTAGGGAAGAAAGCAGGAGCTGGATCACAAAGGGCTTTCTGTGTCATACTGAAGCGCCTGGGTAATGGGGAACCATCTAGCCTTGCCATGACTGGAACACCTCACTCCTCTACATGTTCTTTGCTGTCTGTCTGCATGCAGAGCCTGCTCTCAGGAGGAACCTAGAAGGCAGCAGGAAAGTAGGGCAGGGCAAAGGAGAAAAACCAAGTGGGGCATGGCCCACCCAGAGACTAGCTTCTCCCTGATTCCGCAGGAAGTTAAGAAGCACAGATTAAGGCAAGTGCAGTGGCGCACGCCTGTAATCCCAGCACTTTGGGAGGCTGAGACAAGAGGATTGCAAGTTCAAAGCCAGCCTCAGCAACAGTGAGGCACTAAGCAACTCATGAGACCTTGTCTCTACATAAAACACAAAATAGGGCTGGGGATGTGGCTCAGTGGTTGAGTACCCCTGACTTCAATCCCTGGTACCAAAAAAAAAAAAAAAAAAAAAGCACAGATTATATCAAAACTCTGATTCTGCCTTGAGGCAATGGAGGTAAACTTTTGTGCCCCTGTATGATTAAAATCTGCTGTGGAATGGGTGCAGAAAATAGCCTGTAGGCAAATCTCCCAAGGAAGGGGCAGCCATGAGCTTTATTAGCAGCCAGCTCTCACAGGAACTAGGAGATGGGGTGAAATAAGGTAAAGCAGATCTGGTCTGGGCATCAAGAGCATTGGGTACACTTAACTAACAGCTCCCCAGCCTCCAGAACTTAGATTAGATGGTGTCACTCTTTCTAGTATGCTTTTCCTACCACCTACTCTGAGTTAGGGGTCCTCCTGTGTGCACCTTTAATTCTCCAAACATAGACTAACTAATAAAACTAATAAGTTGTAAATGCCATGAAGGTAGGGGCTTTTCAAAATCTGTGCCTGGCATATAGTAGATGCTCAATTAGTATCTAAACCATGAGGTGACTCTTACTAGCTTTATTTTTATCTTTCTGCCAATATAATCAGCTCTGAGCCATCCCATTGCCTTGCAAGCCTCTCCTGAGAGCACTACAGGGACATTGCGTCTACGAGAATGATCATTACCATTATGCAAAAATAAAAACCAACCAATTCACAACAAAAACACTTCCAGTGGTTCCCTATTGCCCACAGTATGCAGTCCACACTGCCTAACTGGACTTATCAAACCATCTTTAATCTGAGCCCAATCTACCCTTCTATTCCACTGGCCTATAGTTTAGGACACTGCCCCCCTGGCTTTCATGTGGCTTGTACTTCCTGGTTCTGCATCTTTGCTTTTATCATTTTGCTCTCCCTGCCTTGCTTTGAGCATGGAGTTTCCTATGCACACTACAAACCCTAAAAGTCCTACTCCAGTGTAGGCCTCCCCCAACTGTCCTCAGGAAACATCTACCTTTCTGATCCTTCTACTATCATTGACAATATCAATCATTTTATGTCCCAGCAGCATTGTGAACTGCATATCTTATTACATATCAATCATGTATACATATTTTGATCTCCTGTTTTAAACAGTGCTTTCCTGAAGGGCAGGAGTCAGGTTCAGTATTTATTTTCTATCATTCAGGGCCGGCATTAGTTACATAATTTGGGGACCCCAGTGCAAAATGAAAATGCAGTTTCTTTTTTAGAAAGAAAAAGCTATTAAGAATTTCAAGGCAGTAACATCAGAGCATTAAACCTACCATGGGACCCTTTAAGGAGTGTGGCCTGTGGGCACACCCACATTGCAGACAGATGGCATGCCCAGGAACAGGGCCTTGTCTAGACCTATGCATATAAGAGATAGTCAATGACGTCTTTCAAATGAATGAATGTATAATTAAATAAGTTCAGTTCTTTTAAAAATCATCCTTTAGTTTGTGAAGGTATTTGTTCCTAAAACTGAAGGAAAATGTTGTGGGTAAACCCTGTCAGTCCATGGCTGACTAGAAAGCATTAACTGAGTAAAGATCCTGTTGCTATATCTAAGTGTTAATCACAGGGAGGGTTACAGGTTACATGTTAAAATCATGGCTCTCACATGAATATAAAATGAACATATTATATTTCATTGATCTTTTGTGGGGAGATGGGTACTGGGGATTGAACTCAGGAGCATTTAACCACTGAGCTACATACCTAGCCCTTTTTATGTTTTATGTCAAGACAGGGTCTTGCTAAGTTGCTTAGGGCCTCACTAAGTTGCTGAGGTTGTCCTTGAACTTGTGATTCTCCTGCCTCACTCAGCCTCCCGAGTCGCTGGGATCACAGGCGTGCACCACCAAGCCTGGCTATATCAGTCGTTTTATTTAACTCATTAATGAATGAGAGAACCAGAAAGGTGTTGCAAGTGGTTCAAAGGAAAGTCCAAAGAGCAGATATATTTATAGCCTATTAGGAATGCAAAAATGTATTTGCTTCATAGATGCAAAACTGCCTTCTCCCACGGAAGTGGAGAGAAATCAAGTCAACTTCTACTGGACAGAATGTGAGCTTCTAGGGACAGGAAATACATGCATTACTATGGGTTTTCTACAAGGTAATTTCTATCTCTACAGAGTTACAAAATAGCCTGGTCAAAGAAATGAAAGGCAGAGATCACCCTAATGGATGAGCTAGTTAAGATACACCTAGCTTTTCTTTTTTTTTTTTTTTTTTTTTTAAATTTTTTTTTTTTTATTTGTAGGTGACAGAATATCTTTATTTTATTTTATTTTTTATGTGGTGCTGAGGATCGAACCCAGTGCCTTATGCGTGTTAGGCGAACGCGCTACCACTGCGCCATAATCCCAGCCCCCACCTAGCTTTTCTTGCTTTATAATATGTATGTGTGTGTTGGTGCCAGAGATGGAACCTAGGGTCTCTCACGCATATGCTAAGCAAGTGCTCTACTGAGCTACACCCCTGGCCCTTACCCACTTTTTATCTAGGGTGCAGATATGCTATGCAGAAAGGAGAGAGGTCAGTAACACAACTACTAACCTCCTCTCTGAATATAAGCACCCAGAACTTGGAACCTGGGGGAAATCATTTCTATTAATAGCTGTTGCTTCTCTTGTTTCTGTTCCTGCCTTTGTAATTGATACTACGTTTGTTGATAAGTTTTGAAGGAACACTTCTGTCCTTTGAACAATGAAGTTGGGAAGGTCTCAGATCACAGCTGGAGTAGAAATCTTGGCTTAAGTTGTTTGTGAGCTTGTTGTTCTTGGAGAGACTCCCAGTTTTGCTCTTAAGAAAAAATGTATTGTTGTAAGTACTTAAACATTGCATATTCCGACCTTCTATGGAGGAGTGGGTAAGCTGTATAAATAGCCCTTCCAAATGGCCAGATATGCATAATGCCTATCAGAGTGCATGCATCATTAAATATTAACCCATTTGTAAATTAAATTATGGATTTGATCAATTGATGTGCTTCAATTAAAACATTGCTGTTTCTCCAGGGACCAACCCCACAATATAATTTTTAAAACTTAAGCTAAATCCCACAAGGGGGAAAAGACTCCCTTAAAGAGTATAGCCTTGCTACTCAAAGTGCGGTCCCTGGAAGGATGCTCGTTAGAAATGCAGTATCTCTGGTTGAGGATGTAATTCAGTAGTAGAGCCCTTGCCTAGCATGCTTGAGGTCCCGGGTTCCACCCTCAACATGGAGGAAAGAGAGATGCAGTATCTCAGACCTACCATATTAGAATCTGTGTGGTGATTTGTGAGGCTTCTACAGTTGGAGAAGTTCTGCTCTATAGCATAAGCTCTGAAAGTCATCTCTCATGTCTTTGATGTTTTCACAGGAATTGCCTATCTGTTTGCCAAAGCTTATCTGGTTTCCAAGAAACCACAGTACCTGGACACATGTATCCGTTGTGGGGAGCTCACGTGGCAGAAGGGCCTGCTGAAGAAGGGGCCGGGGATTTGCCACGGTGTAGCTGGCAGTGCCTATGTGTTCCTGCTGCTGTACCGGCTGACCGGAAACTCAAAATACATCTACCGTGCCCAGAGGTCGGCCATTCTTCTCATGTATTTTTTTAATTTTAATCTTTTAAATTTCTGAATAAGTAACACAGTCACATAGTTTTAAAAGTACAAAAAGAATTATATCAACACTGCTCTCCAGCCATTTAATTGACTTCCGTGGAGACACTATTATCAGTTTCTTGATTATCTTCCCGAGGACATTCTGTGTACATACAAGCAAATGGGAGTATATGTAACATTTGGTCCTTTTTTATTTTATACAAATGCTAGTGCCTTGCTATCTTTACTGATCACCCTAAATCAATACATCAAGGACTACTTCAATCATTTTGTTAAATATTTTATTTTCATTAAAATAAAAATATTTATTTGGATTGTTTCCAGTATTTTGCACTATAAATAGTGCTATGATGAATAACCTTGTACATAGGAAAATCATTTAAAATAATGCTGGGCACCTAATAATTGCAATGTAAGTATTCACTGTTATTACTATAAATTTGAGTTTTATCTGTCCAGACTTCTTCTATGCATGAATGTGTGCATGTTGTTTTGTGTGTACTATGTTGTTTTGCATGCATATGGGTATATCTAAAAGGTAAATTTCTAGAAGTGGAATTACTGGACCAAAAGATGCATGTATTTTTAATTTTGACAGATAATGCTGAATTGTTCTCTATCGTTTATTCCCTGAAAACCTGATAAAGATGAAACATCCCCTGTATAATGGACAACATTGCTTTAATAGAAGTAAGCCCTTACTGGTAAACTGAGTAAAGACCAAGGAGATTATGAATGAAGTATAGATAACCTGATAGAAAGCACAAGTGGAGACTTCCTCGAATGCTAAGTAGCATGAAACTGGCATTTTCTCTGAAGGACTTGGAGCTGTCTATGTCCATAAGTTGTTACAAAAGGTACTAGTTTTCCTGTGTGGCACTTAGGTCTTCTAAACCAGGGAGCCTTTCACCCCCACCCATGTGGTCTGATACTCTTGCATCTGAACTGACACTTGGTGGAGGTTCAGGAATAGCCCCGGGACTGCTGTGAGCATTTCCATCAAAGGAATGCACCTGATGATTATCATATTGGCTGTGTGACCTTTAACTAGTCACGTAACTTGCCCTGTGCTCCTCATGTACAACATGTGGAAAACAGTGCCTACCTCAGCAGTATTGGGTAGTTTATTTATTTAGGGGCAGGTACTGGAGTTTGAACTTAGGGGTACTTGACCACTGAGCCACATCCCCAGCCCTATTTTGTGTTTTATGTAGAGACAGGGTCTCATTGAGTTGCTTAGCGTCTCGCTTTTACTGAGGCTGGCTTTGAACTCGTGATCCTCCTGTCTCAGCCTCCCAAGGCGCTGGGATTACATGCGTGTGCCCCTGCACCCAGCTAGCAGTATTGGGTAGTTTAAATTAGTTAACCTATGAAACTTATATAAAGCAATGTGTGGCACATAGTAACTGCAATTAAGTATTCCACCATTGTTATTACTACAAAATTGAGTTTTATCCTTCCAGACGTTCATCTACTCATAAATGCATGCTTATATATCTGGGAGTTTGTTTTTTTCTTGTGTGTGTGTATGTTATTTTTGGTGCTGGGGATGGCACTCAGAACTTTGTGTATACTAAGCACACACTCTGCCACTAAACTGTAGTCCCAGCCCTATGTATATTTTAGTAGGCTCCTGCTGTTACGTATGTACAACAATACTATACATACTGTTTTCGGTTTATAATTTTAAATGAGCAATTTTTAAGGGATATCCTTCATTTCAGTTTGCATAGATCTGTCTCATTACTTTAACTAACTATATCATTATTCATGATGGATATACCATGATTAATTTAACCAATCTCTAAATGTACAATCTTTACTAATACAAACAAAATTGCCCCAAATATTCAGTATATACATTTCTGTGCCCTTGTGCATACCTTTTCTATAGGAGAAATTTTAGAATTGAAATCATTAGTTCCATAAGTATTTCTTGATCTATAACTAGCCCATCTTTGTTCATTTTCCGTTTTTTCCCCTATTGCAATACTTACAGTAAATACTGTAACTGTCAATGTGCTGTAGATATTTTCTTACTTTATCATTTCTCTTTCAAGTTTGTTCGTGGTCTTTGGTCATACCAAAGTTTTAAGTATTTTTCTCATTGAAGTTGTCCATCTTTCTTTTAAGACTCTTGGACTTTGTGTTATGCTTAAAAACACCTTTCTCATTCCAAGATTCCAAAAGATTAATTTACACTGACATTAGTACGTTTATGGTTTCATTACCTAACATTAATATTTTTATTTAGCTAGAATTTACTTTTTAAAAATGATGTTAAATGAGTATCTATCTTTGTTGACCAGAAAACAGAATTTTCTGACAGCATCTGTTGATCAATTACCCTCATCATTCGAAATTTGAAATTTCACTTTTATCATAAACTGAATTTATGTAAACATGAGTATGTTTCTGAACTATTCTTGTCCCATTTATCTAGTTCAGTATTTCATTATTTATTACTTTTAAGTTTTTTTAGCTGATCTCCCTTATTTATTCTTCAAATGTACTTTAGAATCAATTTGTCAAATTTAGCCTGGCACGGTGGTGCACGCCTATAGTTCCAGCAACTAGAGCGGCTGAGGCAGGAGGATCCCAAATTCAAGGCCAGCCTCAGCAACTTAGTGAGGCCCTAAGCAACTTAGTGAGATCCCGTCTCAAAATAAATAAATAAATAAATACATAAACAGATAGATAGATAGATAGATAGATAGATAGATAGGCCTGGTGTAGCTCAGTGGTAAAGCATCCCTGAGTTCAATCCCCAGTACAAAACAAACAAAAACTAAAATCACACTCAAAAGAATCCAACAAAATAAACTAATTTTTGGATACCCTTGTTCATTCAGATACCCTTGCTTTTATGCTGGTTTTCTTTTGGGGGATGCTCTCTGTCTTATCATCTTTATATTTACTTCATATAATGTATATCATGTTAGTTTATGACACTCCTTTATTCAAGGTAGTCCAATGGATTCCCATATGACTCAGAGGAAAGGCCAAAGTCTGAGTGAAAGGTCCACAGGAACTAGCCTCTCTTTACCTCTCTGATCTCATCTCCTGTCCTTTCTCCTGGAACGCCTATAGTTCCAGTAGTGCCTTCCTTGTAATTCCACTAAGATGCCAGGTACACTCACCTTAAGTCCCTTGAAGTTTGAATTTCCTTCACCTGTAACGCTCACTTTTCACATTTATCTCCTGGCACCTAGCTTTTTTGAGTAAAGGTCATTCAAATATTTTTTCCCCAGAAAAGTCCAGTGTCAATTTACCCAATATTCAATATTAAAACATAAAAGCTGGGAGCAATTGCGCTTGCCTGTAATCCCAGAGGCTTGGAAGAGGGAGAGGGATCACAAGTTCAAAGCCAGCCTCAGCAACTTAGCAGGCTCTTAAGCAGTTTATTGAGACCCTGTTTCAAAGTAAAACACAAAAAAAGGGCTGGGGATGTGGCTCAGTGGTTAAGCGCCACTGGGTTCAATCCTGGTACCAAAAAAATAAAATAAAGCAAAACATAAAATATCCTTTATGATATTTTCATGTGTGCTCTGAAGGAAAAGTACTAATCATGAAAGTCCTCCGTTTGAAGCTCCATTACATTAAGAATTCTGCTGAAATGTTTGATTCATGGTTCCCAAATCTGTTTAGGTGAAAAGAAGCCTGACCTGTTGTTTCCCAAATATAGCAAATGAAAGTAGTGTTGGAGCTGATGTAGGCTAAAAGGTTTTACCTACGGAATAAATTTCATCAGAGATTCTCTTGCCCTAGAAATTATATATAAAAGTATCAGAATAACCCCTCTATTTTCTGCTAGGCCAGTCTTAGCTTATAGAGTCTTGGTTATAAAATTGTGAGGCCCAGGAATCTTCCGAAAATTTAAATTTCTTACTAACAAGTAGAAGACTGAAAGTGTGCTGATAATATCAGAATATTGTATGCTATGTCAAGTTTGGGCCTTGCATTTCATTGCTTAGAATACTGAAATTTCCGATTTATTATAATTCAAAGTTAAAATATGACATGGCCCAGATTGAGGTGACTTCCCTAATTTTGGCAGTTCCCAAAACTTTTATGTCAAACAAGATGTACCTCCTTGTAATAAATATTATTTGACCATCACCTATTACTCTTTTAACATACAGTTGGAACTAAAATCATACTCAAAAGAATCCAACAAAACAAATTAATTATCCTAGTCTATTTGTTCAAATACCCTTGCTTTTATGCTAGTTTTCTTTTTTTAAGGCTACCAAAAAAATTGACAACCTTTTTATTTTCTTCTATGGTTATTCATTTATTTTGATGTTGTATTTCTTCTTTATGATAGTGAATATATTTCTACAAAACTATCAGTTCATTGGATTTTCAAATTTTTGATATAGAGCTTCAATCATATAGTTCTATAATATTTTTAATTTCCCGTATCTGTGGTTATATACCCTTTCTTATTCTGAATACTTTTCCTTCTTGGTCAGACACACCACTATTTTTTTCTCATCTTTTTTTTTTTGGAGAGGGGAGGGTGCTGGGGATTGAACTCAGGAGCACTCAACCACTAAGGCACATCTCCATCCCTATTTTGTATTTTATTTAGAGACAGAGTCTCACTGAATTGCTTAGTGCCTCGCCCTTGTTGAGGCTGGCTTTGAACTCTGGATCCTTTTGCCTCAGCCTCCTGAGCCACTGGGATTACAGGCATGCACCCGTGTGCATGCCACTTTTCTTTTTTTTTTTCTATCTTATTCATTCTTTCAGGGAACTTGTTCTTGGTTTTATTAATTGCTTTTCTCTTTTGCTTCCTACTTTATTACTTTCTGTCTGTATTTTGGTTTCCTACTGTTGCTTTTTTATGTTGTTATTTTCTAGAGTTTAAAAATGCTTAATTAGAAAACCTTCCATCTTCCTATTAATAATTATAATAACTCATAGATCTAGGAATTTTTCTTTGTTCAGATTTGGTCATAATTACCAGGCTTTGGTATGTAATGTTCTCAATCTCATTCTTTTCAGCTTTATATTTGCCATTCTGACTTCTATTTTGACTGGGAATGATTCAGAAAAATGAATTTGTTAATTTGATTTCTGCATCATTGGGTAGATTTTTGAAACAATCTTTTCACTTTAATATCAACAACATTTTTCGGAAACATTAACGCACTATTATGTGAAAATAGTGGACTTGCTGCTCTCATATGTTGCTAGTGTTCTTACGAATTGCTACATGTTGTTTAGAAATTGTTTTGAAAAGCAGAGAAAATGATTTTCATATTATTTTTAGGTAAACAAATGCAGAATAGTAAGTGATAATCACTTTAATAATGTGTAATATTGTAATAAATAAATCAGTGCTTGGGGGAAAAAGTCAGAAGAGGTAGCAAAATTAACTGGGTTTCTTTTATTGTGTGGGGTAATGGTTTTCTCTGTTATACAAATATTCTACTACAATACATTTATGTGAAAAAGTAATATTTCCCACTTATCCAATTTTTTCAATATGCCCAGAAACTAATATATAATATCTTTAATCTTTAGAGAAAATTCTGTGCAATTATGCAATTTCTGTATTTTAAAGTTAAATTAAGAAATTTGCATTTCCATCTCAAGTTTGCATATCTATCTCAACTCCAATGCTTTTTCTTTCTCTTTCTACTATACCAGGGGTTCTTAGTCTGGAGTTTATAAACTTATTTAAGAAAAAGATTACATCTTAAACTGAAATGAATAATTTCTTCCCATTCGGAATGTAGACAATAAGTCACAGAATTATCAGCAGTAACTGTAATTCTGCAACCAACAAAAATACTAGATATTCTCATATTAACCTATTTTGTCCTATGGTCCCAGATATGGAACAACTATAAAAATTTAAATTGAGCAACAGGTATACCATTTATGGTAACTTTGAAATAATTAAGTTTTTAGAGGTGTGTTCTTTTGAGAAAAGTAATAGATGATTGATTAGAATGTTGGATTACATATGTATGTGTGTGTACAAATATATATGTAGACATATATATACACATACATATATGTGATGTGTAAGGCATAGGTAATGACTTCCAACCCATTTTATTGCACCTATGTCAATTTCATTGAAATAGTCACAGAATTGAAAACTTGGGACTTAATGTGTTAAATTGCTCTTATTGCAGATATTACGAAATAGATTTTATTCTCATCACTACTCAGAAATATCAGAAATTATTAAACCCACTACTAGATCTTGTTATTTAATATTTTAATACATATATTAAAAGAATACATATGTTATTGTATTACACCTTTGGTTTGGTTTTAAATTTTTTTACTTGGACTCGAGGTGTAGCTCAGTGGTAGAGCATGTGCTTAGTATGCACCAGGCCCTGGGTTTGATTCCCAGCACAAAAAAGAAAAAAAAAAAGGAAAGGAAGAAAGATAGAAAAAGAAGATAAATATTTCAGTTCATGTGTTTTTAGTAAAATTAATTTTCTTTGTAATCATATGTATTTTATTTTATGCATTTGAAAACTTTGTTTTAGAAATTCGGATTGCCAAATGATCTATAGCACTAAAAAGACAAAGATCCTCCCAGAAACTATACCACGATACCGACTTTATTATATAACCATAAATTTTGAATTAATTCTTAAGGATGCCTTATTATTCTACTTGTTTAGAATGTAAAATTCCATTTAAAATTGTTGTACAGTCAAGAAAGCAGTTGATAGAAAAAATTGTACCAAACAGAATTGCAGTGTTCCCTGCTGATTTATTTTAAGCTACTATCAATAATTCCAAGAGCCCTAAAAAGATAAAATAAATAATTACTCTTCATAGGACCCCTGGTGTAGTAGCAATAATGTAAATTTATGGCAATATCAGCTCTCCAAGCTTACCAAGCTGTGTGTACCAGCCTCTGAATTGTTGATTATTTTTGTTGACTAGAATAAATAGAGAAAGTCAGCAAAATAAATAAATAAATAACATAGATGACAGCACTTTAAAAGCTGTAAATTGCTAGCTGGGCATGGTGCCACATGCCTATAATTCCAGCAACCCAGGAGGCTGAAGCAGGAGGATCACAAGCTTGAGGCCAGCCTCTGTAACCTAGTGAAACACTAAGCAATTTAGTGAGACCCTGTCTCAAAATAAAAAAATAAAAAGGGCTGAGGATGTAGCTCAGTGGTAAAGTACCCCTGGATTCAATCCCTAGCACCAAAAAAGATAAAAGAAAGTTGAAGCTCGAAATTGCTTTTAAAATGTTGTTTGTTATCAATAATCTGAATAGAATTTTTGACAAATATAAGCAAAAGAAAAAAGGTCTTTCATGAGAATTTAAAGGCCAGTGGTTTTTTTAATGGGGGTGTCTTAAACATAATCTATCTTGTAGCTAAGTCTGCTATTGATGTCATCATTATAAAAGGTTGCTTGCCTTTCCCCATTCATCTTCTTCTTTTGTTTGCCCAAAGCACAGATTGTATAAAATCTTGCCTATTTATTTTCACATTCTCCTCTCTGTCACACATAAATGAATCCTAGCTCAGAAATAATATGCCTGCAGAAACAGCATATTTACTTGTTTTTAAAGGAACAGCAATATATCAGTTTGCTTCTATTGAAGATAAATAAAAGTAGGTCAATTTATCTGTCTTTTTCACTTTTAATTATTGGACGACAGAAGGAATGAAATCCTCAGAAAACACCAAAGTGCTTTCCTTTGCAGACTCTGAAAATAGTTGGATTTGCTTGCCAACACAGTCTGTTGTGAAACATAAAACAATTATATAAGAGATCCTCTTTTTTTTTTTTTTTGGTTTCTTAAAATACTTAATTATATAACTCTGGAAAGAGAATGATGTAGCAAGGCCAGCCTCAGCAACTTAGCAAGACCCTGTCTCAAAATAAAGAGCTGGGGATGTGACTCAGTGGTAAAGTGCCATTGGGTTCAGTTGCCAGTACCAAAAACCAAAAACAAACAACTTTAATTCAGCAGAAGAGGAGCAAGAAGCCAAGTGATATGAAAACACTCATGTTGTCGCTGTTCATATTTTCTTCTCTTCTTCTCTTAGGTTTGCTCAATTCTTATTTACCGAGGAATTCAAGGCTGGGTCACGGGTCCTTGAAAGTATATACAGCTTGTACGAAGGCTTCTCCGGGACGGTGTGCTTTCTGATCGACCTGCTGCAGCCCAATCAGGCTGAATTCCCTCTCTTCAGCGTCTTTGTTTAAAAGGTTCCATCTCCCATTGTGGCCCTGCAGAAGTCCCCTGAGCTTTCCTGAGCCTGCCGAGGCAGTTTCCACATAAGCCACATTCAATGGTATCACGACCATGAGCCTTAACATTGCCGCCAGAAGGATAGGAGCAGGCAGGGGAAGGTAGCATGACAGCAGACTGGAGAGAGAACCTGCAAAATAAGACACCACAATTCATCTAAAAACTGTAGTGAATGTATGTTTCAGGGAATAGGTGTAAAACCAGAAATCAGAAAAAAGAAATGATCTGTTTTTCAGTTGACATAGAAAACAAAACTGAAAAGGGGACTATGGCAATAAAATGTTAGTACTTTCCCAATTGGAGAGCGAATCTGGCCATCTGTGGGTGCTTTCCACCCCTAAATTCAGAAATATAGACAATCAAAACTTAATTTGCCCAGCTGGAAACTGCTAGCAGGGATGAAATGTCAGGATGAAGGACATAAAAGAAAACCTTTGATTGTCCTAAGCCTTTACTTATTGAAATTCATGATTTTTACTGAATGGAGATATTTGCATATGAATATTTTTTATCATTGCCCTGAGCACTTTAAATACATCATATCATAACTTAAACACTGAAATTCCACATTTCCTTAGGCCTTAGAATATCTCTTTTCCTAGTTCCTTTTTCTTTCCTAAAGCTCAATTAGAATAGTAAAATTCAGGCAGAGCTGGGGGTGTAACTTGGTGGTAGAATGCATGCCCCGCTTGCACAAGGCCCTGAGTTCCATCTCCAGAACCACAAATAAAAAAAGAAGAAAAATTCATAGTCTAGCAAATACCGTAGCAAGCATTGCTGTCAAGTGTTTTTCTGAATTTCAAGTGTGAGCTATGTATTATTGTTGGTAACTTTTAAAATGCCTTTATGTATGTAATCTCTATAAAGCTATTAGTCAAACTGTAATATTTGCTCTTGGTAAAATCACTCATCTCAAAGATCAGGGTAACCACTACAAAAGTGTGTCATTTCTGCCTTTGATGTAATACTGTGTCCCTTGGGACAGACAGACACAGGCTGAGAAAGGCACCAATTGATTGTGGAAGGAATGTTGCTTGATTTTATACTATTTAAGAGATGAGTGAACTCCTGGCTAGTCACCTTACCACTAGACACAGGGTCCACTAGAAGTTGGTTGCAATAACCATTGAGCCAAGTTATCATATCAAATTAAACTCTGCGGTAAACACATAGAAGTTGTGAAACTGCTTCAAATAGCTAGTGGTTTACAGACCACTATAGGAGCATCTGTCACTTTAATATGCAAAACATGAGTTTACCCCTATCCTGAAATTTTATCCTGGACATGTTCATATTTCACAGTAAGGAGGAAATTGTACTGGATAGGATTTAATTATTTAGATACTTATTAGATATTTGGATATATATATATATATATAATGTTCGTGTGTATATATGCTACATCTATCCCCATTGAAACCTAAGCACTTACTCTATAGTTCAATAATTCCTAATCTGGGTCATTGATAGACTTTGGGAGGAGGTAAGGAATACTTTGTTGCCTAGAAACATTTGTATGTATGTTGATGTGTATAGGTGCACACACTTGTGTGTTTGTGTGTGTGTGTGCACACATTCAGCATGTGCTCCTATTTGGGAGAAGAGGATTCTAGTATTCAAGAGATTCAGAATGAATCTTACCAAAGAAAGGTAAGAACTGATGTTGTATATTTTATGACTCTTTGTATATTTGCACTAATCAAAACAAACTAGAATAGCCTGGCATGGAGGCACACACCTATAATCTCAGCTACATGGGAGGCTGAGGCAGGAAGATCACAAGTTCAAGGCCAACCTGGCCAACTTAGTGAGATGCTGTCTCAAAATAAAAGAATGAAAAAAGGGGGTGGGGGTACTGGGGATGTAGTTCAATGGTAGAGCACTTGCCTAGCGTGTGCAAGGCCCTGAGCCTTATCACCAGTACCAGCAGGGGGGAAAAAAAAAACCTAAGACAGATGATTTGGAAAAACACACATCTTTTTCACTTATTCCATTTTCACATCCTCAGATATAAGCATATAAAATTGGCTTCAATTGTTCATCTGTGAAAATTCTCAGTTTGAGGCAATACCACTTATATAAATAGCAGCTTTCAGATCACTTCCAAAATGGAGTTCCAGAAGTTCTTTCATGAACAGACAAGCACCTCTTGGAGAGCCTTAAGGTAAGATACCTTCTACAAAGTGGAGTCTCCTTTTGGCATGATGGTGAGGGCTGTTTTACACAATCTCATTTTAAAATCATTTCGCGTGGCCCCTATAGGCTGAAGATAATAACCACCCAAGATTAGGGCTTTATTAAAGGAATACATGTTCTTTTCATCATCCAGCAACCCCTTGAGATGTGTTAGGTAATTTCTCCAAAATCTCATAGTTAAGAGAGAGCCGAAAAAAGATTCAAACCCAGGCTTTCACTTTCCAAATTTATTTATTTAGTATGCTAGAATTATTCTGGGGAGACAGCAGTGAACAAAATCCCTCTTCCCTCCAAGCTACTTTCTGTTTGGTAATCCTTCCACCATTCATCTTTGAAACCTAAAACCCAAAATGACAAGGAAGCCAGGTTCTAGCTCATCCTATCAGTTCCATTTCTAGGAACTTTAGAATTCTGAACCTCTTTTCTGTTTACATCCCCTTTTAAGATCTGCTAGGGTGACAATGTTGTTGTTGTACTGACCATTGTTAAAAGGTAACCCTTTCTGTGTACCAGGTCCAAACAAAGGGCATGTTTGGGTGTTGTCTTTGAAATGACACCTCAGTAAATTAGAAACAAAGATAAAGCTTATTTAGCACTTAAACATACTGTTTAAACTTTTCATTTTCCCAAGGGAACAGAATTGTAAATTTGGGAAGGAATTCAAACTTGTTTTCCCAAGAAGAGGTAAGAAAGACCTGTAAATTGTAGGAAAGTGACATGCCACTGTTTATTTAATTATCCAACTTGTCCCCTTCTAGATAGTAACATTTTGGAGGGGGTACCAGAGATTGAACTCAGGGGCACTTGCCCACTGAGCCACATCCCCAGCCCTATTTTGTGTTTTATGTAGAGACAGGGTCTCACTGAGTTGCTTAGCGCCTCGCCATTGCTGAGGCTGGGTTTAAACTTGCAATTCTCATGTCTCAGCCTCCCAAAGTGCTGAGATTACAGGCATGCGTCACTGCGCCTGGCTCTAGGTAGTAACATTCTTGATGTAGCATCTTGCCTTTTGAAGGCCTTAATATAATTTTAATATTATTTACTAGATATGACCCAAACAATTATGAACCTTGAAGGTAATTGTGGAAATGTTGGAGGATACATTAAGTCATTCAACAATAGAAAGACTGCATTATACTTTGATGACAGGACATTTTGTGGACCATTACAGTTCTTTGTTTTGCTTCATTAACACAATTACATGCCTTCTCTTCCACACATCCCCCAAATATTATCTGAATTTGACTCAATCTCATTTTACTTGTCAGTTTTTTACATTTTTGTTCAACTTTTTTTGTTGTTGTTGGTTCCAGGGATTGGTGGGGGGGGGGGCACTTAACCCCTGAGCTACATCCCCAGACCTTTTAATATTTTGTTTAGAGACAAGGTCTCGCTAGGTTACTTAGGGCCTCAGTAAGTTGCTGAGGCTGGCACTGAACTTGGGATCTTTCTGCCTCAGCCTCCCAAGCCACTGGGATTACAGGTGTGCACCACTGCACCCAGCCTTTGTTCAACTCTTAATATCTGAGAACAGAAGTTTGACAGCATATATTTCCCTGTGCTTCTTCATGTAATTGACTGTGTTATTAAGATAATAGTATTCATTTACTCATAACTCAGAAAACAAATAGAATCATTTTTATGGTCTATGATTAATCTCAGCTCTCCAATGACAACCTATTTAACTTGATTTAACATGATTTAAGATTTTAATCAAGGTGGTATATAAATTATTTCAACTTCTGTAGAGAGCGTATCAGTAATTTTGTTGCAACAAATTAAGTTTGTGATTTATATCCATGTTGAGAAAATATACAGAGCTGGGTTTGTAGCTCAGTAGGACAGTGCTTCTTAGCACACACAAAGGTCTGGGTTCAATCCCTAACATAGGGAGGGAGGGAAAGAGAGAGAAAAAAAACAATTACAAGGAAAAAATTAGTAATGCCAAGAGCCCTGAGTTGGAAATCTCAAAGCCTTTTTCTGCCACTTCCATGGACCACTATAGTATAATAATCACCCCATCCACTTCACAGGGTTGTCATGGGGGTCACAGATGATATAATGGATATAGGAGAGTTTTGTAATGTGCAGGTCCTTTATATATTTAAAAAGGATGCTATATTTTCATATCTACTATATGCATAGAAAATCATGCTCAGTTGCTACTTCCAATAGCATTTCAGCCACATGGAATCTCCATACGTGAATACAGTTCTTGAGATCACAAGATAGGTAAAAACCAAGTGTACATTTTTTATATTTTATCACCAGTCTGGACTATAGCATTTGTGCCTTGGAAGTTTCTGACTTACCAGGGCTTACTACATAGGGATAAGCTGGTCTAGCCCAGGAATTCCCTTTTAATGTAAACATTTATTTTGCTTATTTGAAACAAAGGGTTACAAGTGCCAGTAACTCAAGAAAGGGGACAGGCAGTCCAGTTCTACAGAGCAAAAATAAACTGGTAAATGGAGTAATTTTGGATTGAGTTTGATCTGCACTTTATTTAATTCAGGCCTCAGAGCTGCATGACATATAAGAATAGAAACATTCTCAACACCATATGAAGCCTTCTTTAGGGGCACTTGGGTTATTTATTCAATATTGTCTCAAATTAGTAGTTAAAACTACTAAGACTCAAATTTGCCAAGGCCATATGATATTGGGCATAAACTTGGCAAGGAAAGCAAATGAGAAGGCAGACAAAGGAGTGTGTGGGGGTGGGGAACTTGCAAAAGCTCAGCATATCAAAGTGGGTTATGGATGTACATTTAATGGCGCAAAGAGCCAGTACAGTCTTTATCATGGATTTTACTGCTTCCTGGGACCTGTAATCCTAAACCTGATTCAACGCCCCTTGTCTTCCTTCTCCTTTAAACAGTTTGTTCTTTCTGATCTGTTTTCTCCTATGTCTGCTTAATCATGTGACCTCCTTTCTCTTGGGAGGGAAGGTTTTCGCCTTATCTCTTCCTTCCATGTCTGTTCTTAGCTAAGAGCTCCAGGCTCAGTAAGGTCGGACTCCCCTCTGGACAGAAGGGCTGACCTCAAGGTCAGCAGGAACTGGGCCTATTCTGTATTCAGATCACAAGTCCAGGACTGCCCACCACAAGTGCACCTGTGCATCAGAATAGGATGGTGGCTGCATTTGTCCTGCTTCCCTTCCATATTTATTTATGGAGGTCATTTTATTTTTACTGTTGTAAAAAAAAAACAAAAAACCAAAGTTGATGCTATATTAAATGTGTAGGCCTCATCCATGATGATAAATGTTATACTGGAGGTGCAGTCTCTCTCATTTCTTTAATTGAAAGTGCTAATGAATTTCTGCCTGATGGATGATGCTTTTAGAATTTAAAAGAGTATTTGCTTTCATTTTCTTAAAGTATAGAACTGGGTCGTTTCCACCTAGACTCCTTTACAAATGGTGAAGTCCCTTATCTGCAGGATTCCTTGCATCTTCTTTTGCCTTTGTGAACCTGTTATTTTCCCCCTTTGAATTGAATTTGAAAGATCACTCAAAGTGAAAGCCAAATCATCTACATTTTTATTCTGGGCTTGGGAGGGGGAGGGCTGATGCTTTGTATGAGTTAAAAGAACAGATTATCCTCTCCTTTCTTTTTATTTTTAATTAATACATATTTGCATCTTTTTATGGAAGATAGTAGATAATTCAATACATGTATACAATGTATAATGATCCAATCAGGGTAATTAGCACATCGATCTGCTCAAATATTTTTCATTTCTCTGTGCTGGAAAACATCCATCTCTTCTAGCTATTTTTAAATATGTCAAAATTGTTGTAGACAATAGTGACCCTACTGTGTTATAGAACACTAGAAGTGATTCCTCCTATTTGTCCTCATTTCTTGCCTTTCTCCTCTCTGCACGATACTGAGGAAGAAAGAGAGGGGGAAAACATAACTGTCTAGGGCTGTGAAAACGGTTTGCAAGGACTTCCTGTGAGCTGCTTCTTTGTTTTTTCTTAGTCCCTGTGGGAAACAGTTTCTCTCTCTCTGCCTGTCTGTCTCGTTCACTCTCACTCTCCCAGTGTAAGGAAAAAGAAACTGGCTTACAGAGAGTGTCACTTACGAAATAAAATCCAACATTTAGCTATTAGAAATACCTGAGTGAACAGATAATGTTCAAGCATAAATTATTTAATGAAGGGGTCTTAACTTTGTGCTAACTGCTCTCTCTAATAAATTTCCACACAATTAATAAGGACCCTAGTCACACTTCCAGTTGTCTATCTTAAGCTTTCCTTTTTACTAAAACTTCTGTGAGGTTAAAGCCATTAGTTGCCATCTGTCAAAGATCGTAGCCATGAATTTCACAAATACAGCACCAGTGTCCAACACAAATATGTTAGCCATAAATGCAAACCACATATGTAATTTTAAAACATTCTAGTGGCCACATTTGAAAAGTAAAAAGGGTGAAATTCATGTTAATAATGTATTCAACTGGACCTAGTATATCCAAAACATTATCATTTCAACAAAATTATAATCTAAAAATATTAATGATATTTTAACCTTTTTTGTACTATGCCTTTAAAATCCAGTGTGTATTTTACATTTACTGCATTAGTCAAGTATACAAGAGCCACAAGTGGGTTGGCTACCTACCATTTTGAACAGTGCCGAGCTAGCATCCCACTGATAAGGTCTCTGAAGTGCTTATATCAATTTTGTTGTTATGAAATAAAACAGAAAGAGAACAATGTATGCTATAGGAGCACTACAATATTTTCCCAGCAGCAGCATAGCAGTACCAAGAGCTGTACAGTAGAAAAACAGATTTTATGATTAAGTAAGTTAGGGAAGTTCTATTCTTTTCTCCTCTTTTGGAGATTACATGGTACATTAACAATACAGACTGAGCAAACTCCTGGGTAAAGAATCCTGTTTGAAGTTGAGTTCTGTGTCTGTAAGTATTGTAGAAATTGTCACAAGTGTCTCTACAGAAGGAAAACTTGGTGTTTTCATCTCCTTCCTGCTCTTTGGAGCCCATCTCTCTCTTTTTTTTTTTGGTCCAGAATCACCTGAGAGCCAGGATAACTCTTTTGTTCTAGAACAAACACTTCCTAAATTGAAACCATGATATGGCTTTAAGTTCTTACAAGTGGACAGAGATCTTCAGAAAGTACCTAAATACACACATTTTTCTTAATTTTCAGAAATAATGAATACTCTAAAAAGATGGGGGAAGAAACATCAGAATGTGTATATGTGTAAACATAGAATCTATCTCTTGTAGAGTTCTGCAGATGCTTTCTTTTTATGTGTATGGTGTTAATTTCCATGCTTCACTGTGTACTCTTCTTGTACTGTGTATGAAGTAACTGACATAACAATCAATTTAAAGAAGATTTAGACTATACTCGTCTACTGTCACTCTTCTTCAAATGATCTTTTTGCAACATGCTTTTAGTGGGGCCTGTGATGCTGTCCCCATAAGTTTGCTTTTAAGATCTGTGTTTAAGTGGCAGTTACCAATTAAATTCATTCTGCCACTGAATTTGGTTCAAGTGACTATAATAACCTTATATGTGGATGTATTCAAATAAGCAGATTTAAATGATCGATTTTGTCTCTTTTTTTAGGACTTTAGTTTTTCAGTATTAGAGATGTCTTTTAAAGACTGTAGCAACAGTAGAGAATTCTTTTGCTCTTGGAAATGCAGTAGCATATGTGTTTAACACAGACTTTCCAGGAGAAGGAGTAGAATATTCTACATGTAAAAGTTTGATTTGAGAATCTGATAAGGAAGGGCAGCCCATTCTTTAAAAAGATAGTAGCTTCCCCAACTTTGAACATCCAGGGGAGTTCTGCTCGGAAGAGAAGTCTGAATTTTAATCTCTTGGATTTAATGGCACTAAATTAACAAAAATTTTAAAAATAGATTTTGTGGAATCCAGTTATTAGAAAAAACACTTTGTAAAGCCATATACAACTGAGGAATATTCAAGCATTATATATTAGCTTGAGAATGTGTATTTCCCAAGTGAATAGAATTTACTTCACCAAAAAGCTTTTTTCCCCCCACAATTCACAATACTTATAGAAATATGATTGTTTCATTGGAAAAAAAGTTCATTTTCCTAATGATACATTTCACAAGCAGCAAATTAGTGTCATTCCTTGATTGTGGGAGGGGGGTACAAAGGAATTATATGCCAATATAGTGTAATTGCTTATTCCTAACTAGGAATAAATTATTACCATTAGTTAAAGTACTGTTGAATTTTGAAGAACTGCTCAATGAATTAGTGTTATTAGTAAAATTGTATTCTTTATATTTATCTCAGCACAGATGCAGAGCTAAAAACGTAAAATTATAAAAATACACCAAATAATAGAAATTAGTCGTTACTACTTTAAAATCCTATTAATCTGTTGTATATAACAAAAATTTTGAAAGACTTGCACACAAAATGAAAGGCTTTAAAAACAATGCCTTTTTGTCAAAACAAGTCAGCAAGTTGACCTCTTGCTAATTATTTTTTTTCCTTAGGGGTACTTTGAGTTGCTTTCAAAGACACATTAGTAACAATTAGTTCTAAATTTAGAGCAGAACATTCTGCCAGATATTTTACTGTATCACAAAATGTCATACTACCATATTTTATAATAAAACCAAATTCTCAAGTATCCTACTGTATTACATATTATTATAACAAAACATCACTATAATTCTGTTTTTCTTGTGTACATAATATTTTTAACAAATAATGCCTATTTCAGTCTTAGTGAGAAAATATAGTGCAATATATGACATGAAATTGCTCTGTAGTGATTTTAGTGAAAGTCCACTTAGGTGTTTGACAAGGACACTAGCAATCATAAGCTGTAACATATATGTTATTCTCAAAGATAAAATGACAAATGACAACAGAGAAAGACATGGTCACTGGAGTAAATTAGTTGGTGTACAGACCAACCAAGAAGGATCAACTTAAAAATGCTCAGCAGATTTTAGGTTTTGTTCCTGGTTGTTCCTGGAGTGGGAAGTACTACAGTTGATGTTGCTTTTTTTCATGTATGGGGTTTGCTCAAAGGCACTGCATGGTATGATGAAATATCTTCAGATGGAAGATTGAGTCAGAAGATTAGAGATGCACCTGTTTATAAAACTGTTACTATGTTATAAACACTGTGATCTTTCCAATGTGTTTTCTGTATTAGTTTTGTACTGTAGAAAATAATTTGCTATAAACTCGTCTTTATAGTGTTTAAAGTGATGTTATTTATTGGCTTACTGCCTCCCTGCACCATAACACAGTCCTCTTAATAATGTAAAACCTGTGATAATCCTTGGCCTTAAAATCTAATGCTAAATAGTTACTGTGCTCCAATTAATAATTCTAAGCTACTAATTAATTTTCCTTTGAAAGCTAAATAAAACATTACACAAATACTCTGGAGTGCTGCTGCTGATTTTGTGTTTGTGACAGTGTGTGTATCTTGATCCAGGGCATGGTGGCCTGCTGAGTTCTATAAATAGACATTAGTAATCCTTTTGGAAAAAGGGCCTGGTACCTCTCAGCTTTTCCCTGAATCCTCCCCTCAACCCTTATAAATAGATTTTCCCTTGTCACATAAGGACCAAGATAAAAGCTCATCATGTTCTCTCCCTCCACATTCTTTGTCTTGATCCTATCTAAAATTTCAAATTCTGAGTTTACATTTTTTTTCCTAAATAGGAAAATGCCCGAGATGCCTGAAGATTGAAATCACCCAATTTCGTTCAGTAGGGAAAGAGATCTTATAATTATTAAAATCTAATTCTTGTAGGGATAGGTTAAAACCTGGGTTTTAGAGAGATTTAGTGGTGTGATGAAGGGCTGAGGAACAGGGGTGGGCTGAGTCCATCCTGATGTCTGGAAGGTGGCTTAAAGTTTATTTGGTGCAAAGGAACTGCATTAGTCTCAGGGCTGGCACAACAGCAAGCAGAGGTATGCTGGGGCAAGAAAACTGCTTCCTTATTAGGCCCTGGTCTTTGACCTGAGTTAGTCAGTTATAGAGGAATACATTTTGTAGGCGGGTTTTCTGGGAGGGCAGGCTTTGGCTCCATCTGATGCTCTTTCACACTGGAAGCAATGCTTCAGATCACTGTATTTGGAAGACCAAGGGTCCTGCTCACGGGCAAAGCGAAAAGTTAAACTATTCTAGGTCACCTTGGTCTGTCATTGGCAATACACTTGCACTTTGTAAAGGATCTCTGTGGTCTGATTATTTTTCAATGATGCTAAACTCTGGCCTTTTGAAGAATCAGACGTTTCTTCGGCCCAGAAAATAAGGGACTGGGCTAGAAAGACGTACAAACCCCAAATCTGGGCCCTGTTGGTTGCAGTTTTTCAAAGGGATGTGACCAGTTTCCACAGATAGAACGGACCAAGGGTCTCTAGGACCCAGAGGCTGCACGCGGGGCCAGCCGGGCAGGCTGTGTATCTCTGGGGCTCGGGCTGGCTTGGATCGCCAGTCTAAGGACGCGGGTTCGCGGCCCGCTGGGGGACTGTCAACACTGAGACGCTGTAGGCATTCTGGCGCGCGGGCGGCGCACGGCGCGTGTGGGCGTGTCCCATCGGGGCCGCGCCGCCCGCCCCACCCCAGCAGGGTTGGTTACCCCCCAGGCCCAGCTCCAACGCCCGGGCCGGTCGGCCGGGCCCGCGTGCCCTCGGCGGGCTGCGCATAGCGCGGGAGCTGGTCGGGGCTGGGTATGTTGGGAGCCCCTTGGATAACCGCCGCCGCCGCTGCCGCCGCCGCCACTGCCACTGCCACAGCGTCCGTCCCCGGTCCGTCCCGCTGAAGCGCGGAGATGAAATTCCCGGCCTCCGTGCTGGCGTCCGTGTTTCTGTTCCTAGCCGAGACGACGGCGGCGCTCTGCCTGAGCGGTACCTACAAGTCGGGCGGGGACCGCATGTGGCAGGCTCTGACGCTGTTTTTCTCGCTGATGCCCTGCGCGCTAGTGCAGCTCACCCTCCTCTTCGTGCACCGCGACCTCAGCCGCGATCGCCCGCTCGTGCTGCTGCTGCACCTGCTTCAACTCGGGCCCCTGTTCAGGTGCGTGCGGAAGCCGGGAGTCAGCCTAGGCCGCAGCCCCCGGCCGGCTCCCCTCACCAGCCCGAGCCAGGGGGGCGGCCTTCCGGTAGGACAGGTGGCTGGGCCCGCGGCCGGCCCGCCCTCCCCTCCAGCCTCTCGATTCCTGTCATCTGAATGTGGCAGGATCTTAGCATAATGACACTAAAGCTGAGGCGCCCCGCATTCCTGTCAGGTACCATCATATGAACTTGTCAACATTCACCTGAATTTGACCGACAAAAATGGCAGCTTCGAGGGGTTCGTTCGCAAAATACGTGACCTTCTCCGCGGTCTGGTGGGCGCCAGCAAAATTGGCTAGTATGGTCACCAATCCTTGGAAGCGGGTTCTAATCCGCCGTTAAAGCAGGCGATTTCATTTGATTTGTCAGACACGTGGAGCTTTCTGTGTGCCAGGCACTGTTCTAAGTGCTTCGCAAATATTAAGTGTATTTAATTCGCATACAGGAGTCTAGAAATCCACATACCAGCCTTTTATCTTGGTGGTATGATGATTATTATGGAGTGTGGAAACATATGGGGTCATAGAAATGTTTTCCAGCCCTGCCTAAGTTATAAATATAGTCGTGAAAGCTCGTACACAATGGGCCATGAAGACAACAACTTGCTGTGTGTTAAAAAACAAACAAACAACAACAACAAAAACGGTCAGTGAGATTTCTGGAAATAGTTGTTATGTAGAAATAAATATATGGGAATGAAACAGACTTTGCCTTTATCTAAGGCCCTTGAAGGGAGTTTAATATGTATTGTCTTCCTATCTTTCATCTATAGGAAAAGCAAAATAAAAGGTTTCTATCTGGATTCGAAATAAATTTATAATAGTGAATACCAAATATAGGTGACAGGAATTTGAAGAGAGAAAGATCAGAGACACACCTCAGGACCACAAAATTCGGCTAACCAATAACATTTCCTACCAGGAAATCAAACTGTATCTGTCTGGGGGGGGGGGGGGGGGGGGGGGGGGGGGGGGGGGGGGGGGGGGGGGGGGGGGGGGGGGGCGCGGGGGGCGGG
>CM053417.1:93234170-93248301 GCA_028644305.1 Xerus rutilus | reverse complement strand
AGAAGTTGCTACTGTTGTCCTGACAGCTGAGCAAGAATCAGAGAGGGAAAAAAAGGAGGGGTGAGGGAAAGTTTACAAAGTCCTGTCACCTGGAGCTGTTTAGTGAAGAGTCCTTCACAGGCCAAGCAAGCCCTGTGGTCCCAATAGTGTCCCTGCTGAGTAAAATAAATGATCGGACTTTGGGCAAGACACTCATCATGTCTTAACTTTATCAGTGAAGAGCAACTCAGTTCAGTGGCTTGATGTGGGAGAACTGACATTTCTCAAAAGCTTCGTCTAGTAGATGATTCAATATGTTCCATGGTCATTGGCTCATCACTATGAGGTACATGTAATTGCCCCCCATGTTATTTATTTATTTATCTATCTATCTATCTATCTATTTATTTATTTATTTTGGTGGTGAGGATGGGACCCAGGGCCTTGTGCACGTTAAGCCAGCACTCTACCGCTGAGCTACATCCCCAGCCTTTGTCCCCATTTTATAGATGACAAAAATGAGACCACAGACCATGTTCCCAAGGCTTCTTCAAAAATAGAATCAGGTTATTTATGTTCACAATGCTCTGAAAGAAAGCAGAGTGTGTAGTACATTTTATCAGTAGTTCTGTCTTAAGAAAAAGTGGGATCATTTTTGACAAGCTTTTAAAAACTAAGACAACCTAAATAGCCATCTAAGTAAATGAGAATACCTATCATTGCCATCATTTAAAGTGCTTCTAAACATTAAGAGTAACCCAAGACAAAGCTCATGACATAACATTATGTATAAAAACAGGATGACAAGTATAAACTTGAGCTGAAGGAAATACCCTAAGATGTTAAGAGCAGTAATTTCTGGAATGTGGAATGTGATTTTAGTATTTGGAAAAACAAGAAAAGTGTATAATTTTCTCCTTTATTATATACTTTTCTGTATATTTCAGTTTTTACAGTAAAAATAATTTTATTAAGAAAAGGAAAAGTTTGGTACTTTGAAGAGATCATTACATAGAAAGTTTCAACACTATTAAAAAAAAGACTTATTTCCAGAAAATTCTGAATAGAACAAAATAAAAGGTAAAAACAAAACAGAGGCAACCTTCTACTGCCAAGGAGTCTGTCATTCTAATGCAGTTGATTCATTTCAGGGAGATAGTGGACCCATGATCTTAGAGCTGAGATACACAAAATGTGGTTCCAAGTCTCTTAGCTTCCAGATGAAAACAAAAGCAATTTGTTGTTTTGTATTAACATGATTTAGTATCTTACTGGAATTTCTTCTTGCTGACTGGTTCTATTGAAACTCTAAGACATCAGCTCACATAAAGATTAAAACTATTTCTCCCAAACAAAAGAGACATGGTGTTTCTCCCTCTCCCCCCTTATCGTTGGATTTATTCATACTTATAAATTGTTTTGGAACAGTTCAGCTCTATTTTAACTTCGAGTAGATACTAGTCAAACTCATTCTTCTTAGATAGATGCTGTTTTTGAGTTCACAAAGGATGATGACCCAGTTAAACTGCACCACAGGAGTACTGCTGGAGTGCAGCTTAGTGGTACAGGGCTTGCCTAGCTAGCATGCAGGAAGCCTGGGTTCCATCCCCAGCACTACACCAGAAAGAAAAAAAAATCACCCCCACCCCACAATACATCATACTAATGATTATGGACTAAATACTATTAATGCCACTTTGTCCCTACTTTCCTTTAGGAAGGTGTTGAGAGAACAGCTTATTTATATTTTTTTAAAAAAATTTTTAAATTTTTTTTAGTTGTACATGGACATAACTTTATTTTATTTATTTTTATGTGGTGCCGAGGATCGAACCCAGTACCTCACGCATGAGAGGCAGGTGCTCTACCACTGAGCCACAATCCCAGCCCCTTATTTATATCTTGTATTTTAGTCTTATATGTAAATCTGTAGCTGCAGTTTATATGGTTTCTACATTAAGGCTGGATCTGAATATGAACTTTGGATAATCCCCTGAATTTATGTTTTTCTCAATTTTAAGGAAAATCTTACTGTGAATTATAATAGATATTTCGGAAAAACAGAAGAAAGGGGAAACATCTTTTACCAGAAAAACCAACCAACCAACCAACCATTCAATAGAATGACCACCATTCTATTGGTCATTCTTTTACAGTTAATTTTCATGAATTAATTGAGAAGAGTAAATGTAAATGAGTTACAAGTTCAAAGAATTCCCCCGATTTTTATTTACTGGCGTGATGAGGAAAAAATGGTACATTACCAATCTGGGTTTGTAAAATAATGGCTAAGAAATTCCAGAAAGCTTTATAGAACATTGCAAAATGATTCACCATAGTCTTTACCTCTATAGTGAACTTTTGAGAGAATTTAAAATAACAGTCTACATTTAAAGAGTATTTATTTCATTGGCAAAGTGCTTTTACTTACAGTGTTTCATTCCATCCACTATAAAACCCTGTGAGCTAACTGTCATTATCTTATTTTTACAGTCCAGAAATTGAGGCTCAAAGAGATTAAGCAAGTGGCTCTTCAAAGGTCTCACAGCATTTTCTATTTAACCAGTTTGGTTCTTGTGTAGCCTCTCAGAGCATGTGTGTCATATGAAGATAACGTGGCTTATAGGAAATCATAGTATTTCTTTGGAAAATTTATTTTTATTAGGGCTCCTAGTTCCACAAGTTATTTGTGCTGGCACCAACATGAATGGTTTCAGCTAAGAAATAAACTCCTGGTTTTATGCTTAAAAAATGGGATATATGATGCTTGCTAATGGGATAAAGTTAAAAAAAATAGACCCAACTACAGATTATCTGTCTGTATCAGGGGTTGGCAAACTGTGCCTCATTGGCCAGATTCCCTGAACTACCTATTTTTGTAAATAAAGTTTTATTGGAACACAACCATAGTCATTATAGATTTTCTATAGCTGTTTTAGCAGTTCAGAGGCAGAGCTGAGCAGTTGTAACAGGGACCATGGCCTATAAAGCCTAAAATATTTATTCTCTGTGAATACAGAAAAATTTCCTGACCCCTGATCTACATGATACTGGAAAACTACCTTGAATGATTAAAAAAAGTTTTTTTTTGTTTTGTTTTTGGTGGTGCTGAGGATAAAGGCCAGGGCCTCGAACATGCCCAACAGGCATTCCACCTGAGCAGCAGTCATATACTGAATAATTTTGTTGAAAGTATCTAATTTTGGGCTTTATTTGGAAACCTCTTAAGCAATACAAACTACCAAAACAGATTTGGAGTAATTAGATAAGTCTTGTGGAATTCCAGGAATACAGTAGTAGTTTGTTTCTGCTTAGTTTTCTTACCCAGTAGTGGTGAAAGATCTTGGGGCCATTAACAGATTCATTAAACATTAGTATGTATAAAAGTGTACTAAGCTGTGCACGCTGACGCACACCTGTAATCCCAGCACTTTGGGAGGTTGAGACAAGAGAATCGCGAGTTCAAAGCCAGCCTCAGCAACGGCGAGGCGCTAAGCAACTCAGTGAGACTCTGTCTCTACATAAAACACAAAATAGGGCTGAGGATGTGGCTCAGTGGGAAAGTAACCCTGAGTTCAATCCCTAGTACCAAAAAAAAACAAAAACCAAAAAACAAGTGTGCTAAGACAGTATATTACCTGGGAAAAGCAGTGGATTGTGAGAAAGTCTACCTTGGCTTTAGAGTCACCTGTGTCATTATTTCATTCTGGTACCTTCTTTCATTTCCATTGATTGATCAATGAAGTTTTATTTTGCCCACTATTCTATAAATGCTTTCCATTTCACATAGCCCCCTCCTCAGCCGTAAGAGAATTGCATTCTCCTCCTAACTGAACCCTCAGTTCATTCATTCTGCTCTCAGCATGCATTGATGTTTGCATTTTTTATTTGTTTTGATCTTTAAAAACTCTAAACTTGATTTTTTATGTAAGTAAAGCATATTTGTTGTTGAAATGACAGAAAAGCAGAAAACAGATATGCATAGTAAAGAAAATAAAACCTCTAAAGAGAATAATTCCTAATGTTTTTGTTGTATGTCCTTACTAATATTTTTATGGTGAATGTTTGTAAACTCTCAGGGAAAACAAGCCTTAATTTTCAGTGTTTGCTGATTTCCACAATGCATTTATCCCCATCAAGTGTGATCAAGCTACTAGTTGTTTAACAACTGGCTTACAAAATTCCTATTTAACGGTAAGCTCTCTTGAGTCAGTATGAAGCAGCTCAAACATTCCACTGTGTATGTGTATGTGTGTGATTTGTATGTATTTATACATGTGTATAATTTTCTTTTTAAAAAATGAATTCTTTCTATATATTCTGTTGCAATTTGTTTCTTTCATTTACCGAATATTTTTAAAATTTTACTTGTTTATTTACTTACTTTTGGTGCTGGGGTTGAAACCCAGGTCCTTGAGCCTGCTAAGTAAGTACTTTACCACTGAGCTGTATCTCAGCCCAGCATTTTTTTGTCAGTAGATGTATTTCTAACCTGCCAGTTTTAAGCACCACATAATGTTGCATTGAATGGATATATCATGATTTATTTCATTAGTCTTTCATTTTGCAGACCTTGGGAGTATTCATGGAATTTTGCTATTATAAATAACACTGTGATTCAAATTCTTGTAGTAGAGTTTCTTTCTAAGTGAGATAATATATAAGAAAATATTTTATAAGCTAAGAGTGCTGTATAAATATTAGTAGTTTTCATTCCTTATTATCCTTATTCAGTATCTCATTGCCCCATTTAGATGATGAACACCTCCGAATGAGGCAGGGGTATCCAGCTATTTTTGCATTTCCTGGAGCATTTAGTAAAGTGCATCTTTACTCTTCATATATTTGAGGGGAAAAAATTGCCTATTGGTTTATTCTATCTTCCAGTCCATGTTGTTGTCCATGGCCCAGCAGTGTGAGGTGACTAAAGTGGCTAGGCCTCTTTCAGTCCCCAATCACAGATTTGTGTTTGGGACTAGCTGGGTTCAAACTCGTGACCTGAACTTAATTATAATTATTTTCAGCTGAATGAACTGGTACATGCTGTTTTATATGTTTTTGTGTAATATATTGAAGTAACCTTGACCCTACTGCACAAAATGTACTGTACAAACACCCCCTCCCCTACTGCTGCACTCCTTCTTTCTCCCAGAAACAAATGAACAAAGGTAATAATCACAAAATATGTTCACTTTGTACTCACCAGAAATGTTCCTGCATTTCCTCCCTTGCATCAATGACTTTATTATTTCAAATTATAAATGTATTCTCGTTGACATAGTTGCCTCAGGGTGAGAATAAAGTTAACAACATTCAATAAAATAGATGAAGCTATAAAATCTTCTAGCAGCATTATAAGGTTGTTATAAAAGTACAGGTTTTAAGGGGAAAAAAAGGCCTTCAACAATTTTTAAACCTAAGGCCATGAACATTTTTCCTATTCCTAGGGATAACCCATTTTCCCTGCCTTTTATTATGGAAAATTTCAGACATACAGAAGACAACTTGATTTCTACTGTGAACACCCAGTTACCTATCACTTAGGTTTTACAATTAACATTTGTTTCACACTTTTAGCCATCCCTCTATCCATCTATCAATCTGTGTGTGTGTGTGTGTGCGTGTGTGTGCGTGCATGTGTACTTAAATCACAGGCATCAGTAGTCTTCCCCCTTTCAGCATCCATATCATTACCTAAAGAGGAAATCAAATTTTAAAGCCAGATATTCTCATTCTGGAAATGTCACTGGTTAAGGCTTTGTCTCTATAGCAGGCTTGGAATTCCATAAATAAGATATATCTGGCAAGCCGCTGGGCATGATTGACTTTAGCCCTGCCATGTAAGTGCTTATGAGGACAAAGAGATAGGTAACATATTGTGGTCTTCCAGTGAAATGCTAGATGGCAAGCTCCCCTGAGCTGGACAATGGTCCAACTATACTTTCTGCTTTAACTAGAGGGGTTTGGGGAATCTATCATATGTGGAATGTTTATGTGTGTGTGTGTGTGTGTGTGTGTGTGTGTGTGTGTGTTATTGCCATCTTTCACAGCAAAGTAGCTATCTTTTATGCTTTATAATTAAGGGAAAAGGCTCAGAGGATAAGTTATTTGCCCAGGGCTGCACAGCTAAATGTGTCAAGAGGGAAAATTGAACATTTTTCTGTGACTTGAGCCTGATTCACTTGACATTCTCTAGTAAGTTTCCTTTCCTCTGTGGCCTTCGATATCACCCCTCAGTTTGGTTCTTACTTAATTCCCATTGGCCTGCAGGAGGGTCTGAAGAGGAACAAGTGCTTAGAACTGGTCCTTGGAGGGGATCACCCAGAGGGATGACTGTGGTCCAGAATAGCCAAGTCAAGGCTTTGAGAATCAGAACAAATGGAAGCAGAATGATTGAAAAAAGAGAATCCTGCCCATCTGTAATTATTATGACTTGCTGATTTGTTTCCAGGTGTTTTGAAGTCTTCTGCATCTACTGTCAGTCAGGCCACAATGAAGAACCTTATGTCAGCATCACCAAGAAGCGACAGATGCCAAAAAATGGCTTCTCAGAGGAGATCGAGAAGGAGGTGGGCCAGGCAGAAGGCAAGCTATTTACCCACCGTTCTGCATTCAGCCGGGCTTCAGTGATCCAGGCTTTTCTGGGCTCTGCCCCTCAACTGACCCTGCAGCTATATATAAGCATCTTGGAGCAGACCATCACTGTTGGAAGAAGTATGTATATTTTTTATTTCTCCTTGCACTTAGGGCTGAAAGTGGGAAGCAAAACATGCTGTTTATTTTGTTTCAAGTGAAATTCATTTGTATGTGCTTTCAGTCCATAGTCTATGTTCTACTTACTAAGCTCAAAATTTAGTGAATTAAAATGATAATATTGAATTTGCTTAGGAATCTGCATTTTGGACAGGGCTCAGGGGGGAAAGCTCATCTATGCTCCAGCTGTGGATCAGCTGAGTGACTCAAGGATGGGGGACTAGAATCCACTGAAGGCTCATTCATTCACATGTCTTGTTGCTCACATGTTTTTTGTTTTGTTTTATTTTGTGCTGAGGATTTAATTTAGGAGTGCTCTACCATTAAGCTACAGCCCAAGCCCTTTTAATTTTTATTATGAGACAGAGTCTCACAAAGTTGCTGAGGCTTACCTTAAACTTATGATCCTCCTGCCCCAGTCTCTTGAGTCACTGGGATTACAGGAATGTGCCACTGTACCCAGCTTTATATGTCTTAATACTGGCTGTTGTTGGGGATGTCAAGTCACCACCATTTGATCTCACTATGTAGTTGAAGTTGGGCTTCCTCACAGCATGGTGGCTGCTTACAGGGGTTAGTTTCCTCATAGTGAGAGAAGGCTTGGGCCAGATGGAAGATATATGGCCTTCTGTGATCCAGCCTTGGGAGACATGGAATATCACTTGTGCACTTGTGTTGAAGCAGTCATAAAGTGCTGCTCTGTTTCAAGGAAAGAAGAGGGAAGTAAACTCTTGTTGGGGAATGAAAGATCATGGGAGACCAAAAATACCACTATGACCATTTTTAGAAAAGACAGCTTGCCAGAGGATAGTCCTCTGGAATTTCATCTCTGCCTCTCAGTGATAGCTCTAAATTAGCTGAGATGGTTGATTGTGATAGCTTTGTAGTGAATGGTGGAATCAAGGCGACTATCCTGTCTTCCTGAAGTTTTGATAGGTATATTAGAAGCTTTTGCTTTTAAGTGAACACAATTTTCTAATCTTTGGACTATTCTCACATCATCAAATTGAGAGCAGATTTTTGGCTAATTCAGGTTTCCCACAAAGCCTCTATTTATATTGGACACAAATGAAAAACCTTCAAATGAGAGGGC
Source organism: Xerus rutilus (assembly GCA_028644305.1). NCBI lineage: Eukaryota > Metazoa > Chordata > Mammalia > Rodentia > Sciuridae > Xerus > Xerus rutilus. The sequence continues at coordinate 93,240,476 of CM053417.1, read as the reverse complement.
AAATAACCCCTGCCATATATTAATATTAGGTATAAATGAAAAATGGGTACTCTGATAAGTTTTACTACAGATATGCAAAATGGTTTAAAAGCTTTTAGTTGAAAAACTACATATTTAAGAAAATGCTGAAATCAGAATTTTTTAAAAAATACTCGTTTCACTCCATTCAGTTTTATATGTCTTTTGCTTGTATTTTAAATGGGATAGTAAATGTCTTAATTCATAGTGGTGTCATGATACTTACATGTCAGAGGTGTCTTCCTTATCCAGGTTACCTGACTATGACTCTTAAGATATGACTCAGGATCTTAAGTAGAGGTCTTGAACCACAACCCCTGGTAGACAGTAGGTACTGAATAAGTATAGCAGCATCTTTAATGTATAAGGACTTATAACTTAAATGGGTCATGACTAAGGTAAGTTTTCTGAGTACAATATACCCCTTTCCCAGTTTATTGCTTTTCCAAGTGGGCAGGGATACAGTGAAAAATCAGATATAGTGATAACCTGCTTGATTTTTATAAGCAAATCCATTTTTTCTCAAGTTTTTGATAGTGAAGACTACCTTATGGGTCTAATCAGGGCACTGCCTATTGAGATACCTGTGAGATATCCCAAGAAGTTGGAAAAAATATAAGTCCTCTGAGAGTTTAATGATAAATCAGTTAGACCTGGAAAAAGGAAGTGGCCATGAGCCTGTTAAATAGACAGATGGCTGCCATTTGTGCAACCCAAATCACTACCTTAACGTATCTGAGGAAAGAATCCTTCACCCAGAAGGGGCAAGGCCCTTATAAATGGAGTGTGGACTAGGATGTGTCACAGGCAAATGTTGAAGTGTCTATCATATGTTTAGGAAAACATTTAGTGCATGGGAAAAAAATGTGATTACAGGTTAAACAAACCAGTGTTGATTTGGCTCATATAACAAGAAATTGTAAGTGGATGATTGCTGGCATTATTTCAGCAGTGGAGAAGTTGATGTCCCTATAGATAGATCCACTGACCTTTGTCTTGGGTTGTTACTATGGCTGCAGCCATCATAGCTGCATTTAAGGCAGGAAGAAAGGCTGAAGAGGGAGGGGCAGATGACTTTCTCCTTGTATTACTAAGTATAACTTTCCCAGAAATCTCCCTCATAGAACTTACTTTAGGTCTCATTGACCAGAAGTGATCACATGGTCACCCGATTGCAAGGGATGCTTGGAAAATCAGGCATAGGAATTATGGCCACCAATGTTTTAAACCAGTGTGTTAAAGTATGGATATGAGATGTCTCCTGAAAAGTTCATGTGGCAAAGCAGGAGTATTCAGAGGTGAAATGATAAGAGCAATAACTTAATTGATAGATTAATCCATGTGATGGATTAATAATTTGAATGGATTACTGGGTGGTAACTATGCGGGGTGTGGCTGTAGGAAGTAGGTCACTAGGAGAGTGCCCTTGGGGATTATATTTTGTTCCTGGCTCCTTGCTTTCTCTCTGCTTCCTACTGCCTTGAACTGAGCAACTTTCCTCCATCCATACCCTTCAGCTATGATATTCTGCCTTACCTCAGGCCCAGAGCAGAGCAGTCAGCTGACAATGGATTGAACCTCTGAAACCGTGAGCCAAAAACAAACTTTTCTTCCTCCAAGTTGTTCTTGTCAAGTATTTTGGTCACAGTTACAAAAAGCTGACTAATACCAGTATTCCTCATACTTCCCTGAAGATGATTAGAATTACTTGGAGCCTTGTTAAATATACAGATTACCAGGACTTATCTCTGGAAACTGACTTGTTGGGTATGGGATGGGGGATGGGGGCTCAGGGTATATCTTTTTATTTTCTCTTTTTGTTTTTAACAGTGAATGCAAGTGATCTACTATCAGTGAAGTTTGGGGACATTCAATTAGATTACTCATGATGTACTGGGGTTGAGTCTCAGAACAAAACTGCGTTTTTTTAAAAGACAGTAGGAGGGATGGATATTGAATAGGCAGATAACAGTATCTGCCACGCCATCTAAATGTGTGCTAGACCAATAGAAATGTCTGTCCTCTTGACAGGAGAGATACCTGGCATCCATCAGAGCCTGACCTCATTCAGGATTCAAATTCTATTACCCTCTACTCTCTGACTCTGTGCTCCTGAGCAAACACTGATGAATTTGGCCTTGGAAGGGTTTGAAATGAAAGGGAGAAGCAGAGTTGCTTTTCTAAAATATTGTAATATAATTTATATAGCATAAAATTTTACATTATACCATTTTTAAGTGTACAAATTCAGTAACTTTTAGTATAGTCACAGTGTTGCACCATCATCACCACTATTTATAGAACATTTTCATTATGCCAAAAAGAAATCCCTACCCATTAATAGTCACTCCTCATTTCCTGTGCCCCTAGACTCCGGCAACCACCAATCTACTTTCTGTCTCTGTGGATTTGCCTGTCGTGTATATTTCATATAAATGTAAAGTTTTCTTTCTCAGTGTGAACAAATAAAGAACACCATATTTATGAGCTTCAGTCTAGGGTGAGTTTGGCCATCCTGAGACACTGAGTTTAGTCAGTCCTTACCAGAGGCTTGATGAAGTCACTGAACCTTGAAAAATGTGTTGGTCTGAAGCTCGGGTGAGGAGAACAAGATTGTTATGCTCTTGGAAGGTCCCTACAGTCTGCCATTTGGCCTGCATGGACCTTACAGTACCCTTCTCTCTTCCATTTTAGTTGGGAATGTTGATCTTCATAATAACTTCCTTTGGTCTGGGCAGTGTGATGAGCATCATACCATTTCATTTTCAATGTCCCTGTGAGTTGGATAATATTTTCTTCATCTTACTAAAGAGGGAAATTACATTCATGGTCCAGCAGAGGAGCCAGGATTTGAAGTTCGATGTGTGATTTCATTAATGGATGCAATGAGTTTCTATTGAGTATGTTCTGCATTTCAGACCCTGTGCTGGTCTCTGAGGATAAAGTGGTGAGTAAGGTGGGCAGGCCTCATCATCTTAGAATAGGATAAATAGACATGAAACAATGAATTGTATATTCATTTTATTGCAGACAAATCCTGTAAAGTGGGATATTAAGGAATCTAACCAAGCTTGGGAGATGAGACAAACATTTCCACAACATAAATTTATATTGAAAGCTGGCACATAAAGTGGAGAAGGCAGGTGGGAAAAAAGCAGGAAAGAGCATCCCAGGATTCCAAACTTTGTCGCAGAGGCAATGGGAGGGCACTGATGAGCATTCAGCAACATAGTGTTATTATGGTCAGATTTAGTTTTAGAAACTGATTACTCTGGAAAATGGATTGGAAGGGAGTGGAGGGAGAAACAGGGAGGCTGGTAAGTGGGCTGCTACAGTTGCCAAGGTGACAGTGATAATGGCTTGGAGTGGAATAGTCAGACTGAATTATTGGAGTAATATTAAGAATGTGGAAGTGGAATGACCATGATAATTAATTAGATATGAAGGTGAGGCAGAGGAGATGCTGAGTTGTTCCCCAGTTCCTGACATGAGCAGTTGTAGCCATGGATCCCCGTTTGTATTGGTGGAGTACTGTGTAGAAGAAGCAGGTTTGTGTGGTATGTTTTTGCTTTCAGATTCAGATATTTTTAAAATGAAGCATGTTTGAAAGATTTGATTTAAATCAAAATGTACTTATTAATATATTCCATATAAGCAACGTCATCAGTCTAATTCTCATAAGAAAGACCTAACCTGTCGGTGGTGATTGTGTATTTCACAGAGCAACACAGAGCCATTGGGGGCCAAATACATGTGCTTCCCCAAGGTACAGCTGGGCCTAGTGCTCAGGTGGTTCCTGGATGACAGAGCCACTGGCCGTGACAACTACCCACGGCTATCTCTTGGGGAGAGACAGGAGAGTGCCATGCAGAGGAAGGAGAAGGGAGGAAATGGACACGCCAGGCAGGCCATGCCCTGGTTTCCTCTCTACTCCTTCTGCCTGGTGCCGCCTCACCCTCTCTGCCTCTGTGAAAGCAGAAGGACCTGGCTTGGCCTTTGGCTAATTCCCAGGAGCACCCTAAAGATGAAGTTGAAATAGTGTCAGCGTTGTGCTTGGAGCTCCTTGGAAGCTGTATACATAGAAACCCAAGAAGCCTTTCTTACCACATAATGCCCACAGGTCCTTGTACTTAAGAAACCTCATTGTCAGGACGTCCACCCCACAAAGGTGTGATTCTACGTAGAGCCATGAAGCACTCCTTAGCCAAGTTCATGTCTTCCTGCTCTGTTCATGCAGGTAGCAAGCAGGCCTCTCCCCAGCGACTGCAGGTAGAGGGTCACCTTCAGCTGATCACATGGTAGGGACACCATCTCCCCTCTCTTCCCTGCAGTGAAACATCTCAGTGTCCAGGGCCTGGGTTTCTCCTACTCTTATGTCCTCCCATGGAGAGTGAGTGCTTCTAAGACAGGCAGTGCCAGTGAGGTACTCATTATACTCAGATCTTGCTATATGTTGGTTAGATAACCTCTCTGATGCTTAGAAGCTGTTTATTTGGCTTATGGCTTTGGCTCCCTATTATATCCCAAAACATAGCTCCTTAGGTATTTCTCAGGACAGCTATGCAGAGGAATTTATTCAGGTGAAGAGAAGCCATAGTGAGTGGACTAACCATGTCAGATGAACAGTTTCATGTGGTCAGATGATCACCTTACAGTCCACACAATAGTTGACGCCAGTGGTCACTGTGACTTTTTTTTTTGTTTCTTTTTTTTTTTTTTTTTTGGTACCAGGGATTGAACTCAGTGGTACTCGACCACTGAGCCACATCCCCAGCCCTATTTTGTGTTTTATGTAGAGACAGGGTCTCACTGAGTTGCTTAGCGCCTCGCCATTGCTGAGGCTGGTTTTGAATTCGCAATCCTCCTGTCTCAGCCTCCCAAAGTGCTGGGATTACAGGCGTGCGCCACCGCGCTCGGCTCACTGTGACTCTTATAAGGAACCTAGTTCTCTTACGCTCTGTTTGGTGTTTGAGATGGTGTTGGAAGGTTGAACCTGAATGAGCCCTTGCTGGTGAGCCCTCTACAGAGTCAAGGGGCCTGGGAAGATCAGCAAGGACACTACTGTTTCTTTATGCATTGTGCTCAGCTGTGTTTGTGGGTTTCACAGGAAACGTGGGGACTGTGACCAGCATGACATCATCCTAATCCAGCACCCTGCCAAATGCCCCTTCCACGTGTGCAAGGAAACCTACACTCGGGAAGAAAAGGAGGTGTAGTGAGAACTGCTGCCCTTGGGAAGGCATGAGGCCACCCAAGGTTAGGCCTTTAGTGCCTTTTTGAAAGATGAGTGGGGGAACATGAGGAAAGGTTCCCTGTAGCTTGGGCCCTGTGGAGAGGACACTATTGGTGACCAGTGCCCTTTTGGGAGATGGAACACTGAAATCTGAGAGAGAAGGAGAAGGCTGCTAATCAGGTCTGGTCACATCATTGTCAGGGTCTGCCAGGGTCTGGCATGGATCAACACAACAGAAAACATCACCTATTTAGGACCTTGTGAGATAGGTTCTCTTTTCTGTTACCAAGAAGGCATTCTGAAATACATTCCTAGGAATAAGAACTTGGTGGTTATTAGTTCATATGGAATATTTTAAGCAACATGTGGATAGTATCTTCTACACTGAAGTTCTCAAGGTCAGGATTAAGTATTTTATTTTTTTACTTCACAACCCTTAGGATGAGATATATTTTATTTATTTATTTTTAAAATATTTTTTTAGTTGTTGGTGGATCTTTATTTTATTCATTTATTTACTTTTACATGGTGCGGAGGATCGAACCCAGTGACTCACGCATGCAAGGGAAGCACTCTACCACTGAGTTACAATCCCAGCCCCAAGATAGATTTTAAATAATTGCTTCACTAAACCTGCTAAAAGAAAAAACACCACCTATGAGCATAGATGAGCCCAAGAATCTAGGTTGGGGGGGGAACTTGGAGGGTAGCATTGGCTTGGTATTGGCATGAACTTAAGGCCTAGGATCTAGGCTGGCTCTCTACCCAACTCATTCTTTGGGAGCAGAGGTGTTTTGAAGTTTCTTGATCCCTGATTCCTGAATGTGACAGATCTTACAGGATGTGGCCAAAGGGAAATGGTCTGCCTCTTTAGAAAGGGCCTATCGAAGCTGGGCATGGTGGCGCACGTCTGTAATCCCTGCACTTTGGGAGGCTGAGACAGGAGAATCGCGAGTTCAAAGCCAGCCTCAGCAATAGCGAGGCACTAAGCAACTCAGTGAGACCCTGTCTCTACATAAAACACAAAATAGGGCTGGGGATGTGGCTCAGTGGTC
>CM053417.1:93211308-93233670 GCA_028644305.1 Xerus rutilus | reverse complement strand
TGTCTCTACATAAAACACAAAATAGGGCTGGGGATGTGGCTCAGTGGTCGAGTGCCCCTGAGTTCAATCCCCTGTACCAACAAAATATATATCTATATTAAGGACATTTGCCAGACATGGTGGTACACATTTGTAATCTCAGCAGCTCGGAGGCTGAGGCAGGAAATTCAAAGCCAGCCTCGGCAATTTAGTGAGGCCCTAGGCAATTTAGCGAGACCCTGTCTCAAAATAAAAAATAACAGCTGGCGATGTTGCTCAGTGGTTAAGCACCCATGGGTTCAATCCCTGATACCAAAATAAAATAAAATAATAAAAATAAAAATAAAGTAAAAGGGCTTGGAATGTAGCTCATTGCCTCTGGGTTTAATCCCTGATACCAAAAAAGAAAAGAAAAGAAAAGAAAAAAGAACTTTTTACATGAAAGTCTTAATTCCTGGCCTCTCTTGAGAAATTGAAATGAGCATATACTTGTTTACAATCAGTTAGAAATGAGCAGCTGTTGTCCCAATAAAACTGGGGTTCAGTAAGACTGGGCCTTTGATTTGCCAAAGCCCTCACTCCTCCCTAAGAGTCCCATATCTGTCCCACTTCACTTAGCAACTGTCTGTCCACTGTAAGTGCTTGAGTTTGTTACTCCCAAAATAAATTAATTCTGGGTCTACAGTCCTCAGACTGATTGATCTTATTTAATCTTATTTAATTCAATGAGTAGTATATTGCAGTGCTTCTCCAACTACCATTTATATAGGGTTGGCATTAGAAAATTTTCTTGTATTCATGTTCCAGTTCATTGTGAACTAACATCTGGTCATATTAGTAGTATTCAGCTCACATTTGACTTGTTACTTGAATTAACACTGGACTGATATTCAAGAAGATGAGCCCACTCATTTAAATTTTGTGACAAAGCCAGATTGTAGTAAAGATTCCTGTGTGCCAATTCTCAGTTTCCATTCTTATTAAGGCTAACCAGTAACAAACATTTCATTGACCAGTATCAGTCCACAAATGAGTTTGAATGGATTGGGATAATTCATTTGCTTTATTGTATTCTGAGTATGATTTTAGTTGTTTTTTTTTTCTTTTCTTTTCTTTTTTTGTACTGGGAATGAAACCAAGGACACTTCACCACTGAGCTGTATCCCCAGTCCTTAGTTTTTATTTTGAGACAGAGTCTCACTAAGTTGTACAGGATCTCAATAAGTTGCCTATTCTAGTCTCAAACTTGTGATCCTCCAGTCTCAGCCTCCCAAGTCACTAGGATTACAGGTGTGTGCCACTGTGCCTGGCATATGAATAATTTTAAATCTGAAGAAAGGCAGTGAATAGGACCTTATTTTGTATCATTTTTCCTTCCAAGTCTTCCTGAACACCAAAGATTCATCTTTTTTGGGGGGAGAGGGTACCGGGTATTGAACTCGGGGGTACTTGACCACTGAGCCACATCCCCAGCCCTATTTTGTATTTTATTTAGAGACAGGGTCTCAATGAGTGAGGTGCGTAGCACCTTGCTGTTGCTGAGGCTGGCTTTGAACTTGCAATTCTCCTCTCAGCCTCCTGAGTGGCTGGGATTTTAGGCGTTTTCCACCACACCAGCAGATTCATCCTTTTTACATTTAGAACTTTAGAATAACACTGATGAAAATGTCAGTAAATTTCTGTTACAGCAAAAGCTATTAAGGAAACCAATTAGCAACAAGGAGGCAGGTTAAGTACTGTGATTATGAGATATTGAGTTCTAAAATGAGGGTGAAAAGAATTCACCAACTCACCTCTGGTGGAGACTTTTCATGACACCAATTGGCAAAATAGTAAAAGTAGAGGGAGGGAAACTGGGTTCTGGTCTCTCATAGCTTATTTTACTTGGGGTCCTATGAGCTTCTGTAGCTGGAAAATGAAGTTGAGAAAAATTATTTCAGCTGGGCATGTCAGCACACATCTGTAAATCCCAGAGATTCGGAAGGCTGAGGTAGGAGGATAGCAAGTTCAAGGCCAGCCTGGGCAACTTAGCGAGACCCTGTCTCAAGATAAAAAATAAAAAGGGCTGGGGATATAGCTCAATGGTAGAGCACCACTGGGTTCAATCACCAGTACTGCAAATAATGATAATTGATAATAATAATAATATAAGTTCAGAGGTCTGATTGAGGTATATGATTACCAGACTATGTTTTTTTCCTAAGAAAAGTCTCTACTGAAAATGAGTAAATGGTGTTCACAGGACTAGATTCTTTTTTAAGATCTCCATTTATCAACTGAGGCCTAGAGACTGGTGATCAGCTTGGTCAAGGTCATATGGCAAGTGGGTGACACAGTGGGAACAAGAGCCCAGCCCTCCTACCTATTGTTGAAGATCTTTATCCTGAAAAAGGCCTTTAGATAGAAAGTGTTTGATGTCTCCCCTGGAGAGATAAAGCTCTTTAATGTGAATGTGTTGAGGTCTCTTGAAGTTCTAGAAAAGCATACAACTCACTCTCAAGAGCTTTCATGTGTTTATTGGGACAGGGGTCGAGAGGAGAAAAGGACTGATTTGGACTTGACAAACATAGCTCTTGTTCTGCTGGATTTTGTGTTAACTTTGTCAGTTAAGCTGTTCTGGAAATTCTGACCCTGACCAGTGACCGTGGTGTTAAAGGTGGTTATGTGATGACCTGAGGAGCTTGTGCCCAATAGCCTATTCTCAGAACTCTCTGGGGTCTTGTCCTATTTCATAGGGCTCTGAGACAGTCTTTCTTGGTTGAAGACAAAAATCTCTAGCCTGTAGCTAATTGTAGGCCTTAGGGAAGCATCAACATGCATTAAAAACTAGGTGGAGATGACAGAAACATATAATGCCTGTGGTTCACCAACGACTTGTGACAGTTTTTATAAGAGAACAGTCTTGAGGGAGCGTGTGACCAACATAATAAAACTGAAGGGGAAATTTTTTGTGACATGCAAAGTAAGATAATAAAACTAAAGCAAAAACGTTTTAAACAAAATATATAAGCATGACGATTTAGTCTATTTTCAAAGACTTGTACATTCTAGATAATTGTATTTTAATAAAGCTTCAAAGAAATGTTTGATGTGCATCTTCAATTAAAAGTCATTGGTGGGGCTGAGGATATAGTTCAGTGGTATAAGTACACACCTAGCATGCTCAAGACCCTGGGTTACATACCCCACTACCAATAAATAAATAAATATCACTAGTGGAAGATGCTTGATAAAATTTAAGAAGGAAAATTGTGACCAAACATTTTCAGAAATGTACTGAAATGGTACCTGATATCACTGTAATTTTATTGCCTAATATCATGAGGGAAAGCACCAAAAAGACTCTGATAATTAAAAACATATGATGGTATTAGGGGCACTGACAAATCCCTAGGAACTTCTCATACAACCTAGAACTTTTGAAATATAGTTGTCCCTCAGTACCGAAGGGGGATTGGTTCTAGGATTCTTGCAGATACCCAAATTGGGGGATACTCAAATCCCTTCTATAAAATGGCGTTTTATATATATATACATATAAATATATATTATTTTATATATATTTTATATATATAAACATGTATATTATGTATATATAAATTTTTGGGGGGGTGCCAGGGATTGAACTCAGGAATACTCGACCATTGAGCCACATCCCAGCCCTATTTTGTGTTTTATGTTGAGAGAGGGTCTCACTGAGTTGCTTAGTGCCTCGTCATTGCTAAGGCTGGCTTTGAACTCACGATTCTCCTGTCTCAGCCTCCCAAAGTGCTGGAATGACAGGCATGCGCCACTGCACCCAACTTAAAATGGTGTTATATTGTGTGTAACCTACGCACATCCTCCCCCTATACTTTTTCTTTCTGGAGATGGGTCTTGCTATGTGATCTGGTCTCCAACTCTTAAGCTCAAGTGATCTTCCTGCCTGCCTCAGCAAGCAGCTGGGACTACAGACATGTACCATCACACCCGGCCCTTCTCTATATTTTTAAAAATTTTTTTTAGTTGTTGATGGACCTTTATTTTATTCATTTATTTATATGTGGTGCTGAGAATCGAACCCAGTTCCTCATACATGCTAGGCAAGTGCTCTACCACTGAGCCACAACTCCAGCCCCCCTCCCTATATTTTAAATTGTCTCTAGATGACTTATTACATGTAATACAATGTAGATGCTAGGTAAATAGTTGTTATCCTGAATTGGTTATGGAATCATTACAAAAAAATTGTTTATTCAGTATGGACATGATTTTTTTCTGTTTTCAATCTGCACTTGGTCAAATCACAGTTGCAGAACCCAAAGATAGAGAAGGCTTCTGTATTAACATTAATAATATTCCTGTTCATATTATTTTAGGGAAGGATGAGCACCTCCTTTGCTTTGCCCTTTTCCCATGCACTCATCAATACTAACACAGAAAATAAAGCTAATTTTTCTGACATCACTTACAAGGTGAACAAACAATTCTAAAGAACAAATCTTTTTATTTCCAACCTTTCCCTGGAACATCTCCAAGACAATTTTAAGTGCAAAATATATTATGATGTAGGGAAACACTGGGAATTAAAAATGGAGTAAATTATATTTTCATGTATGAATGTATCAAAATGAACTCCACTATTATGTATAATTATAATGCACTAATAAAAACATTTAAAGAGATATTGTGATGTTTTTATTTTATTGCATTTTTCATTTTGGATTTGATTTTTGAAGGTAAAAATAGAAAGGTTGCCAGGAGATTTGAGAATTAAGATAGAATCATGAGCAAGGCATGGTGGTGCATGTCTATAATCCCAGTGACTCTGGAGGCTGAGGCAAAAGGATTGCAAGTTCAAAGATAGCCTCAGCAATTTAGAGAGATTCTATCTCAAGATTAAAAAAAAAGGATTGGATACATGGACTAGGGACTCAGACCTGAGTTTTGCTCCCAAGCTCACCTCAAATCATTTTACTCTTGGATCTGTGATACAAAGGCATAAAACAATTCCAATGTTGAAACTGATGAAAGTAGTTATGGATGAAGATAGGAAATGTAAATGTGTAAATTCTTCTGATATCTTGAAATAAAAATAATTGCATTAAAAAAGAATTGGAGATATATCTCAGTGGTAAAGCCCTCCTGGGTTCAGTCCCCAGTACCAAAATTAAAAAAAAAAAAAAGATAGGATCATGGATGCCTAAGTGTGGTAAATGAATGTTTATGTTTTATAAGTTGGCTATTTATTAATTAATGTGACCATACAGTATTTAGATAAACATACAAAAGTCCTTAGTATCCTCATACATGTACAATTTGTGTTTCTTTTATTTGAAAAAAAATAATTAAGTGCTTGATAATGTCATGGAGAAAAGGGTCTGTTATGGGTTGAATATCTGGTGTCCCATAAAAGCTCATGTGTGAGACAATGCAAGAATGTTCAGAGGTGAAAAGATAAGATTATGAGAGTATAAATCTAATCAGTGGATTAATCCATTGATGTGGATTAACTGGGTGGTAACTATAGGCAGATATGGTGTGGCTGGAAGAAATAGGTCTCTGGGTACATGTCTTTGGGGTTCATATTTTGTCCTTTGTGAGCAGAGCTCTCTCTTTCCTTTCTGTTTGCCACATCCTGAGCTGCTTTCTTCTGCTATGGTCTTCCACCATGATGTTCTGCATCATTTGGGGCCCTGACCTATGGAGTCTGCCAACCATGGACTGAACCTCTGAGACCATGAGCCAAAATAAACTTTTCCTCCTCTAAATTGTTCTGGTCAGGGGTTTCATTCACAGTGACACAAAAGCTAACTAAAACAGTGTCATTGTGATCAGATATGGAATCTGTTTGGGCAGGATTACATAGGTGATGTGGTAGACTGGATAATGCCCTCCCAAAGACATTCAGTTTCTAATCTCTGGAACCTGTTAATGTTACTTTATGTGGCAAAAGGAACTTTGTAGATAAAGAGATTGAGATGAAGTTACCCAGGTGAGCTCTTAAGATTGCAAAGGCAGAAGACAATGCAAAGACTGAAGCAAGACTCTATCCTGTGAGGCACTGACATGGCTGCTGTCAGAGCCACCATCTTTTTTTTTTTTTGATACTGGAGATTGAACTCAGTGGCACTCGACCACTGAGCCACGTTCCCCAGCCCTATTTTCTGTTTTATGTAGAGACAGGGTCAGCGCCACCATCTTGTGGGAACAAAACCAATGCCTGGCTTGGAGCAGCCACCACTGAGGACTCTGGCCAGTGCCGCTTCTAAGGATAGGAAATATCTTTGCAAACCCCTTTAGGATCCTTTATGGTAAACAAGAAATGCACATCCTCATGATGGGCCTAGATGGTGCAGGGAAAATGACTGTTCTATACAAACTGAAGCTGGGTGAAATTGTGACCACCATTCCCACCATAGGTTTCAATGCAGAGACTATTGAATACAAGAATGTTAGCTTCACTGGTGACGAGGACAAGATGGGGCTGCTGTGGCGCCACTACTTCCAGAACACCCAAGGCCTTTGTGGTGGACAGCAATGACCAAGGCCTGTGAACAAGGCCTGTGAGGAGCTCATGAGGATGCTCATGAGGATGCTAGCCAAAGATGAGCTCTGGAACACTATCCTCCTAATGTTTGCCTACAAGCAGGACCTCCAAAATGCCATGAATGTGGCTGAAATCACAGACAAGCTGGGGCTGCACTATGTCACAGGAATTGGTACATTCAGGCCACCTGTGCCACCAGTGGGGACAAACTCTATGATAAACACTAGACTGGATGACCAATCAGCTCTGGAACCAGAAGTGAACCAGATCCTCCAACCCTCTCATTTCCTCCTCCCTGCCCTCACTTTCCTCTCATGTAGCAAACGTGCAATTCTGCGGTCTTGAGTGGCAGAAATTGTCTCCATAGGTTGGTCAGTGTGCATCACACCATGCTGTACAGGTGCAGACACAGCCTGCAGCTAGATTTTATTTAATGTGAATAGTTCTGTTTCTACTGAGGCAGTTTCTTGTACTTCTATGCAAATTGTTTTTTTTTGGTACCAGGGATTGAATTCAGGGGCACTCGACCACTGAGCCACATCCCCAGCCCTATTTTGTGTTTTATGTAGAGACAGGTTCTCACTGAGTTGCTTAGTGCCTCGCCATTGCTGAGGCTGGCTTTGAACTCATGATTCTCCTGTCTCAGCCTCCCAAAGTTCTGGGATTACAGACGTGTGCCACCGTACCCAGCTTCTATGCAATATTACTCTCTTTTTTATTGCAAAAAGAGAAATCACTGTCAATACCGAGAAGGGATTTAAGTATGTGGGCATCTGGCCTCCTGGGCTGTAGATTGGTGTTGGGATCCATTTGCTAGTTGGTTTTTAATCCAAACTCAGTGCATTTTTTAAAAATAGTTAAAAATACAAGATTAGAAGAACACTTGAACACACAGAAGGTTGACTATGCCTAATGTACAGCCTGAATGCTAGTACATCGGGTCAGCCATTCCTCTCTGGGAATACAAGATGTTGACACAAACTGTCATCCACTGCATGGTCCCACTAGAGACCCCATGATTCACCTGTCTTTGGGTCACCTGCATTCCAGAACATGATGTTGTATTTGTGCTCACATGGTCACCTGAGGGTGGGCTGGAAGGGCCATTGTGGGGGACACAGGGCTCAGATGCACCCTTGTTTGGCGTGTGGTCAGAGCAGCTGCCTGTGTTCTCAGCACCCACTCACTCTTGTATCCGTTCAGCATGCTGGCAGATCTGTGTCTCACCAGCGCGAGTGTATGCAGGCTGGGAGTGTCGATCCACTCCAGACCCACAGGCCCCAGAGCACCCCCATCTCCATGTATGAAGTAGCTCCCTCCTTCAGCCTGCAAGGGTCCAATTTTCCATTGAAAAAGATGACTTCTCCTTTTTTCTTTTGTATTTTGATCAACACTGAAGAAGCTGGAGCTGTTAAATTTATCTTGGGGAAATCTCAGAACTGGTTTATTTGGTGTCATAGAACCTCTTAGTGCTTTCAATACATGATTAATAATCAACTATTTTGTATACTTGTTTTCAGTTTTCATTTCAACAAGCACTGTAATTATAGCTATTACAATAAAGTCTCTTAACTATTAAAAAAAAAAAGATGCTACACTGCTGTCTTTGAAGATGGAGGAAAGGACCTAGAGCCAAGGAATGAAGCTGTTGAAACTGAAAAAGGCAAGGAAGTGGATTCTGCCTTAGAGCTAGCTCCTGGGAGAAGCATGGCCCTATTGACACCTTCATTCTAGCCCTGTGAAACTGATCTGGGACTTCTTCCAGAAGTGTAAGAGAATAAATGTGTGCTGTTCTAAGCCACCAAATGTGTGGTAATTTGTCACAGCTGTCATAGAAAACCAGTACAGGTAAAGAGTGATCATAAGCCAGGTGTGGTGATGCACGCCTGTAATCCCAGCACTTTGAGAGACTGAGACAGGAGAATCGCAAGTTCAAAGCCAACCTCAGCAACAGTGAGGCACTAAGTAACTCAGTGAGACCCTGTCTCTACATAAAACACAAAATAGGGCTGGGGAGGATGTGACACAGTGGTTGAGTAACCCTGAGTTCAATCCCCAGTACCAAAAACAAACAAAAAAGAGTGATCTTATACCACCTCTTATTAAGAGAGCAGACCAATACTTCAACTTCGTAGATGGCAAATCAAATTTTAGGTTTGTTTTAATGCAATATTTGATCCTAAAGGACTGACAAGTTTGCGTGTATGTATGTGCGTGTGCATGATACTATGTGTGTGGTTTAACTCAGGGGTGCTTTACCACTGAGCTACCCCCAACTCTTTTTCATTTTTATTTTGAGACAGGATCTTGCTAAGTTGTTAAGGCTCACCTTGAACTTGCAATCCTCCTGCCTCAGCGTCCCTAGTCACTGGGATTATAGGTGTGCACCACTGTGCTCAGCCCCACAAACTCTGTTTGACAGTCTTCCAAATAAAACCATCAAAACTAAGCCATATTTAGCAAAAAGTTTAACATAAATTTGTGTTCTTTTTCAGATTCTCTTTCTGCAGACCTTCTATAGCTTTCTTTGTTTATTCAGGTTTTGTCATTCACCATTCTTTGTCTTTCCCATTCTAGAGCAACAAATCATCATACTTTAGTCTTACTATCTTAAGATTCCTAATAGAATTCCACTCATGTATCTTAACTTTTAAGCAATCACTTGTTCCTGAAGAAAATTAGGGAGTGGTCAATTTGGTATTCTGTCATTACAGAAGACTAGCAAATCTCATGTATACACCTAACACAGCCTTATGCAGCTACATACTTCCTTTATTTGGTTTCATAAAATGGCAAAAATGAACATACTATTTACAGACCCAAAGATAGAACCTCTTTGTACATGTACAAATAAGAAGCAAAAGCATATAAACTTGCACTGTGCTTACTAATCAATTTTTCAGTATTCTGTCTTACATATAAATGATCTAAACATCATTGCAGATCAAATCTACAGTTGTCTCAAGATTTTGAAATTGTTCTTTAAGGTGACATACTACAAAGCTTCATTACTGTGGAGTTACAAGTTCACCTAATCATTTAATTAGCGTCAACGTAAATTTAGATTTTCTACAACCTCAAATATTCAATATGAGTATTTCTAGCTCATTTCATCAGAAAATGGCATAAGTGTAGGAAAAACATACTCAAGAAGTAAAAAAAAGAAAAAAAGTGTGCTTGTATTATAGGTAATACTGATAAATCAGAGATGACACACTTGTTTGCATTAAACCTAAAATCTTAAACTAGTCAAATTTGCCAAAGACTTACATAAATTAATGTAAATCTGAATTCTCAAAATGATTTTGTATTTATTTTAAGCTAGCACATTTAAAATGTCAATGGTTCTTTCCCATATTTTAGAAATTTTAGTTACAGTTAATTTATATAAGTAATTAATTATCTAGAAATGCCATTCAGAAGAGAGTTCCTTTAAGAGACTTTATAAACTAATGTATCAGTACCCTCCAGTGGTAAAAGTGTTTCTGAATTACAGATAGACATACAGGCACAGACAAGTAGGGCTTATAGCTTCAACCCTACAATTTCATGTATGGGTCAAGTGTCAACAAAAAATCAGAAAATCTCCAGACCAGATTTCAAATAGGAGTTCTCCTAAATGACATGAGATTCTTTCTAGATTTGAGATTAAATAAACAAGCTAGTAAAAAGACAAACTAGGTGATTTTCTGTTGCCTCACCCAATTGGAGACTAGATTTCTATAAACTGGGGATAGACATTTAGGGAGATCTGCAGATGTTCAGACTCTGAAATAAAATTTCTACACTGGGCACAGTGGCACATACCTCTAATCCTAGCAACTCAGGAGGCCAAGGCAGAAGGATCACAAGTTTGAGGCCAGCCTCAGAAACTTAGACCCTCAGCAACTTAATGAGACCCTGTCTCAAAATAAAAAAGTGGAAATATAGCTCTGTGGCAAAGCACCCCTGGGTTCAATCCCCAATACCAAAAATAAAAAATAAAAAAATTGAATTCCCAATTATTTCTGCCAATAAAGGGAAATAATGATAATAAATGAATCAAATGAACACAAAAATAGTAGAGAGAAGATTAAAAATTAGAAAATGAGAGCATCAATGAGGTCCTATTGGTACTCTGAATTCACCTACCAGAGCCAAGACCTACAGTCACCACTCAGTTAACCTGGCCTTTTGCTGTGCGCAAGGTGCTTTTCTGTTAGCAGTGTTTACCTGACCCTGACAGGGATATCTATGAGGCATCTTGTTATTTTGTTCCAAAATGGTTAGAAGGTGTTTAGGATGAAATCATGTTGCTCACATCCATATAAACATGTTATTTTTTTGAAAGGGAAAGGACAGATGTTACAACCAGTTTAAAAGAGAAAAAAGGAATATTGATTAGTAATGTTGAAATAAGAATGTAATTGGAAACAAAACTTGTTTTATTACATTTTGAGAGGGAAGACAATTGAACCTCTATTGGACAATGTATGTTACATGGGTATCAGGTACCTGACAAATAGCGTATATCCTAGGCCTAGTAAGCAATAAGACCTTTGACAGTAACAGGAGATGCATCACTCCAGAATGTGGAGATGAGAATGCACAACTCTGTGTGCCACTCCTTCTTTAAGGATGGAATAGTCAGTCTGATTGATGACATGTCCCAATCCAGAAAGAATGACTGATGCCTGGTTCCAGAGTCTGACAGGTGTTCTCATAGCCCCATTCATTGGCAAAAACACTCGCAATTATGGGATCTGTGTGCAGTTGCCATCAGCAAATGCTATCAAAGAGTTTAAATCCACGAGTGTACTTCATACTTCTCTCATACTTCTCTATTACGTTTAGTTGGAGGTGGCTGTGGGACATCTAAGTGGAGAAAAACCATAGAGATTTTGCAGATTTAGTATGGAGGCAGGAATGGATATTTAGCCTGGAGAGCTGAATTTGAGGCCTGTAGCAGGCTCTTGCATACTCAGCGACATGTCCATGCAATTGTATGAAGGATTCTGTGACATTGCCAACATCTGGGAACCCCAGGCATGTGTCCCAGTGCATTCTGCAGTGTTTCTCTTCTTTTCTGTCTTAGGGATTTCTCCTATGCCAGAGTAAGCAGCTTTGGTACTGATGAGAACTACAGGGAAGGTAACACTCAGGGCCACCCCAAACTAAGGGAGGTCTTAGTGGATAAAGCCTCAGCCTCTCTATTTTTCAGATGGATAACTTGGGGTCCAATCTATCTAGTCTTCTGTGGTTCACCATTTGCCATAGCGTTAACTGGCTTAAAAATGCAGTCTTTGTTAGCCTGGCATCCTTTCTTGCTTCCCTATTCCTTCATTCTGCTTCCCAGGCCCGCCTCCCAAATGAACCACTTCTGTCTCAAGCTCTGCCGCTTGTGAGTTGTCATCTGAATAGAGATGATAATTGAGCCACTGCAGGCCGGGCATGTGCAGCTGCGGAAAAGGCAGCCAGGTTCATCCGGGGACAAGTTCTGTCAAATGGAGCCTGTGAATGTATAGAAGAGTAAATACCCTTGAGTTTGTTCAGGAGGATGAATACAGTTTTGCACCAAGTGTTCTTAGCTGCATAGGAGGAGGGGTGATGAAGAATTTGTTTGATTGGAGGGTTTGATAAGAACTTAAAAATTTTGTAGTAGTCTTAGTTAGGTGTTTTAGTCAGCTTTTTTGCTGTTGGGACCAAAACACCTGACAAGACAAATTAAAAGAGGAAAAGCTTATTTGGGGGCTCATGGTTTCAGAGGTCTTAGTCCATAAATGGCTGACTTCATTCTTTGGGGCCTGAAGTGAGGCAGAACATCATGGCAGAGGAAAGCAGGTCAGGACATGGATATTAAAGAACCAGAGAAAGAGGCTAAGCTCAGTTCACCTAATATATACTCCAAAGGCACGCCCCCAGTGACTCACCTCCCTCAGCCACACCCTACCAACCTTCAGTCACCACTCAGTTAACCCTGTCAGGGATTAACATGAGCTTTTGGGGGATACTTCATATCTAAACCATAACAGTAGGCAAGCCAAATGGATAGAAGGTGATGGTCAGCATAGGGTATCTGAATTAGGGATTTCAGAGATGTTTATTGTCTCTTGAATTCCTAGGAAGAGTATTCTTAATAACTCAGTCCCATTATGTCATTTCTACTGCATTTGGGGAAAGAATGAATAGACTATGATTCATAGGTCTAATTTTACAATACAATCTTTTGAACTTGGGTTAACTTGACACAGTCATCTTCTGTTTGACTGGGTTGCTGCCCAGAGGTCTACCTTGGCCAGACATGTTGGTAGCTTCTGAAAAAAAATCTTATTTATTTCATTGCCTATTTTCAGGACCAACTGCATTTTATGAATTAGTCTAAAGATAATAGTTTTAATTTATACATTCTTAGAGGCATATTGGGAGGGAGAGTCGAAGGTAACTAGTTTTTGTTTTTATGTAGTGCTTTACTGATATAATCTTATAATTTTTTTTTTTTGCAGAACTGAGGATTGAACCCAGGAGCTCTCTACCACTAAGCTGCATCCCTAGACTTTTTTATTTTTTATTTTGAGACAGAGTCTTGCTAAATTGCCTAGGCTAGCCTTGAACTTGGCATCCTCCTGCTTCTGCCTCCGAAGTCGCTGGGATTACAGGCATATGCCACTACACTTGGCATAAGCTTATAAATTTTTGCTACAACATCATGTCAGTTTTTTTTGTGTGTGTACTCACACATACACACACACAAGTGACATGCACACACATACACAAAATATAAAACTTCAAAAAGTCTGAAAGGAAATACGTTGGAATTTTAATTAGTTGTTCTCTTGAGATAGTGAGAGTATGGGTGATTTTTTTTAAATTTTTTTTTAGTTGTATTTTCTTGGACACAATGCCTTTATTTTATTTATTTTTTATGTGGTGCTGAGGAACAAACTCAGTGCCTCACTCATGCTAGGCGAGAGCTCTACCACTGATCCACAACCCCAGCCCCTATGGGTGGTTTTTTTCTTGTTTTCATATGTATTTGTCTTTCATGTTTCCTTAATAAGTGTAAGTTTCTGTTGAGGGCAGGGAGAATGATGAGGCATGGGTTGCTGGGGCTGGCCCTGGGTCTTTGTCTTACTCATTTGTGCATGCCCAGTTCTGGCACTTAGGTGTGGTCAGGGAATGGTAAAAAGAAACGAAGAGCTGGGCATGGTAGCACATGCCTGTAATCCCAGCGGCCGGGGAGGATGAGACAGGAGTATCGCGAGTTCAAATCCAGCCTTAGCAATGGCGAGGTGCTAAGCAACTCAGTGAGACCCTGTCTCTAAATAAAACTCAAAATAGGGCTGGGGATGTGGCTCAGTAGTTGAGTACCCGAGTTCAATCCCCAGTACCAAAAAAAAAAAAAAGAGAGAGAGAGAGAGAGAAAGAAAAGAGAGAAAACCGCTCTCCCAGATGATATTTCTGTGAGTTAGGCAGGGCCATTATAGTAATCTCATTTTCACAGATGAAAAACAAGATATCGTTTAAGATATTTCACTTTCAAGTGATAGAAGATCCAACTAAAAGCAGCTTAAAATTGAAAAAATATACATTATTTCACATAATAAGTTCTGAGGCATTGTGATCCCACTATTTGTTGACACAACAGTGTCATCAAGGACCCAGGCATTTTCTTTCTTTTTGCCTGTCATCTTCAGCTTGTTACTAGAGTCTCCCCTGAAGATTGTCAGAAAACTGTGCATCCATTATTATATTTATATATAACAAACCACCATATAATATCGTGCCTTAAAATCTTAGCAGTCATTTCTTTTGCCTAGGATTTTTGCACTTTGAGCAAGTCTCACCAGGGGCACCTTGTCTCCATTCCACATGGTTTCAGCTGAGACAGCTTGACTAGGGTTTGGCAGTTTGGTATTGCTTCAGGTTGGTTGCTTAGCTGGGAGTGAGGGCTGGAAGCCCTGATCGTTTTCCACGTTAACCTCTCCTTGGCTTTCCCACAGCATGGCAGCTAGATCTTAAGAGTGAGGGTTCCAGCCGGGCATGGTGGCGCAAGCCTGTAATCCCAGCACTTAGGGAGGCTGAGACAGGAGAACCTCGAGTTGAAAGCCAGCCTCAGCAACTAGCGAGGAGCTAGGCAACTCAGTGAGACCCTGTCTCTATATAAAACCACAAAATAGGGCTGGGGATGTGGCTCAGTGGTCAAGTGCCCCTGAGTTCAATCTCCAGTACCAAAAAAAAAAAAAAAAAAAAAGAGCAAGAGTTCCAAGAGATGAATTGGAAGTTTTCTGTTTAATACATTGGCCTAGAAGCCAACAGTTATTTTTGCCATATTCTGTTATTCATGGAGTTGCATAATCTCAGACTCAAGGAGAAAAGACATAGACCCTATTTCTTTTTTTTTTAAATATTTTGTTTAGTTGTAGATGAACACAATATCTTTATTTATTTATTTTTATGTGGTGCTGAGGATCGAACCCAGTGCCTCACGTATGCGAGGCAAGCGCTCAACCGCTGAGCCATAACCCCAGCCCCTAGACCCTATTTCTTGATCGGAAGAAAATCAAAGAATGTCAGGGAACATGTTTTTAAACATTCCCAGATTATTATAGGTCTACACATTGCACATAGGCACCAAGTCAGGAAGAAAAGGGAGAGTTCTTCCTGGATGCTTCTTTTTCTTGGGGAGGAATACCTTTCCCGTCAGCAGAATTCTATTCAGTTTATGTTGATTAGAATTGGGTCACATCATGTGCCCATACTAAACCAATCCCTAGTTACAGGGATAGAAAGTAGAGTTTCATATAATCTATGAGATATAGATGCCCTTGACCCTACAGACCTACAGAACAGAGCAGTTAACCCAGTAAATATATCATACAAATAGTACTTCTTCCTATTCATGACACAGAAAACAGTGAAGAGACTAGTTTACACTAGTCTTGATTTACTCCAGTTGCCAAACCTGGAGGCTAGTTGTTTAAACACATGGAAGGGTAAGTAGCATCTAATCAGAATTAGTTCTGCTTTTAAGGAAGAAGGGAGGATGGATACTAATTTAGTGGGATGCTCAAAGTGTTTGTAATGCTGAGGTTCAGGAAGCGTAAGACTGAGACCAAAGCCAAGACTGAGACCAAGACCCAGTTTTGGAGCATTTGACCTAATGCTAGGTGTTTCAGCAAACACTTCTCATGGAGTTGGAGAATGTTAGAGATGGAACAGACCTAACAGGGCATCTGATTGTGCACCCTTTGTAGAAATCCTATATGTAGGGTTCCTGAAAGGTAGTCTACCAGCCTCTGCTTGCTTATAATCAGCAATAGAGCTGTGAATACTCCAGAGACTGTTCCATTGGTAAAATACTCTTGTTAGAAAGTTCTTCCTAGCGGGTGCGGTGATGCATACCTGTAATCCCTGTGGCTCTGGAGGCTGAGGCAGGAAGATTGTGAGTTCAAAGCCAGCCTCAGCAAAAGCGAGGTGCTAAGCAACTCAGTGGGAACCTGTCTCTAAATAAAATACAGAATAGGGCTGAGGATATGGCTCAGTGGCCAAGTGTCCCTGAGTTCAATCCCCAGTACCAAAAAAAAAAAAAGTTCTTCCTTATATAATAAATTAAGTGGGACTTTTCCTTTTCCCCCAGAAATGACAAGTGCTAGATATATTATATTCAGAAAAACAGCCACTAAGAATTGGCTTGATAGCTTCTTTTAGAATTTTGAATCATGATTATTTTATGTCTTTCCAGTTTTGTCCCAGCTATCAGTTTGCCTTTGTGCATGTGTGTGTGTGTGTGTGTGTGTGTGTGTGTGTGTTTAAGAACTAAACCCAGAGGTGATCAGCCACTGAGTTACATCCCCAGCCCCTCTTTTGAGATAGTCTTGTTAAATTGCTGAGGCTGGCCTTGAACTCGCCATCCTCGTGCCTTAACCTCCTGAGTCACTGGGATTATAGACACTTGCCACCACACCCAGTTTATGTTTTAATCTAGTAGCTGAAAAAACAGTGATTCTAAGAAGGCCTAAAGGCCACAGTCCTGTTCACTCCTTAAAACACCTTAGCCTGAAAAGTACAAGTACAGATTGCTTATCTAGTTGTAAATCCATCCAGCTGCATTTACATTAGTATATTTCCAGCCAGTGCTATAGTGCACATCTCTAGTCCCAACTATTTAGGAGGATGAGGCAAGAGGATTGCAAGTTCAAGGCCAGCCTGGGCAACAGAGTAAGATACACATGCACACACACACGTTAGCAATTCCTCCTGATATCTCTGGATTTGTCCACATGGATATCAGGAGAGGGTTTTGGTGGTTTTTTTTCTTTTTTTGATTGTTTTATTTTGTTTTTAGCTGCATCCCCAGTTTGTCTGTTTGTTTGAGACAGGGTCTCACCCAGGCTGACCTCAAATTTGGCAGTCCTCCTGCCGCAGCCTCCCAAGTTGCTGCCTTCCAGGTGTACACTACTGCACCCGGCTCCTAAACACCTTCCTTAATGACTTAAACAAGGTTGATAGTACCTAGCCTAATGGTTGGGCATGAAGACATACTAAAGACTTTGGTATCATAAGTGAACTGAATTCAGTTTTTACTTCTCAAGTATGACTTACTCATTCCTCCTCTGTAGTCAAAGATAATCCTGGCTGCTGAGTAGGAGAATGAAAGGTCAGGTAATGACTGGATATTTATATATGGGCAAGGGGGACACACACAGAAAGGGTTAAATTGGCTCATAAAGCTATATTTGTTTGGGGGAGGGCTGGAAATCAAACCCAGGGCTTCACACATGTTTGACAAGCACTGTACCTCTGAACTACACCCTCAGCCCTCACATGGCTATATTAATGCAGATAATAGTATTGCTGGCCTTTCCTTTTTAAGGCTGGTCCTGCAGTTAATCAGCATGTGGGAGACTAAGAAAGAAGGTTGAAAGAACCAATCTTTATATTTCCCTAGATAAATAGTTTTTAATGCTTGCTTCAGATTGGGAGCTATTTCTGGTAGTTATAATTGTGCCTCAAGAGATCTAACAGTAATTTGGACTCAGTGAACAGAATGGAATTGAATTTTCTCTAGGAAAAATAATCTGAAGCATAAATTCAGTGCATCTTTTGCCAGGGTTATTACAATGGCACATGGTATTTATTATGTTTAGAAAATTTTAAGACAATAAATTGATTACTTTAGAACCTCCAAGAATTGGTGACTTTGAGTTGGACTTAAGGACATGAAGTCATCTGCTTCTGTGAATATTTTCCTAGTTGTTTTTGTATGTGCAGACCAGGATCCAAACATCAAGGTTAAGTAAAGGAAGTATTTATGTGTGTATGTGCACACAATGATGAGTACCTAAAAAGAATGTGGAAAAACTCATTATTTGATTTCAAAGTTTTCTTACTCATTTTTAAAAGGGCATTTCAATTGTTTTAGTTAATGCTTATTGAAAAGGATGATAATACATTAGCAGAGAATTTGTTAACCGGTTTCTTCTCTTTCTAAGAATGAATGTCCAAACAGATGAGCTTAACTAATGTTCCATGAAAGTCAGTTAAACAGTTCAAAGGGAATGGAGATTTTCTGGTAAACCTGGGCCAAGCAGAAATAGTGTTTTGCTTTTGGACTTTTCATACATTATTATTGAAAATCTTTTTTAAAGATATTTTTGTTATTCTTCTGCCTCTCTTTGGAGAAGATCCCATACATATTAGAACCAGCTTCAATTAACAATGGTATACCATTTTAATATATTTATAGATATGATTGATAAATGAAGAATACATATAATACTGGTTTGCCTATAGAGTTTTCTACTTAATAATAAATCCTTGTCATTAATCGAGTTCTTCAATAAACATTTATTGAGCCCTTATGGCTATAGTTTAGGTAAGTGTCTCCCAAAGGCCCATGTGTTTAAGGCTTAGTTGCCAACCTGAGGCACTTTTGGGAAGTAGTAGAACCTTCAGGAGGCAGGGCCTAGTGGAAGGAAGTTAGGTCATTGGGGGCAAGTCCTTAAAGGGAATATTAGGACCTTATTCCCTTCCTGTCTCTCTCTTTGCTTCCTAGGTACCTTGAGAGGAACATCCTACTCCATTACATAGTATCAACCATGATGTACTGCCTCAACACAGGCCCCCAAGCAGCAGGGCCAACCGACCCTAAACTAAAACCTCCAACATGAGCCAAAACAAACCTGTCCTTTTTTAAGTTGGTTATTTTAGGTATATTGTTATAGCAAAGCAAAGCCGATTAACACACTTACTATATGCCAGGTACTACACTTGGTGCCAGGCATCAGTGAACAATACAAGATCTTTGTCTTTGTCCAGTTTGTAGTCTATCAGAAATATCAATTTGATATATGTCTTCTACCTAAAGATAGAGTATTGGCTAATTGGCAAATTGGTAAAATATGGGATAATTGAAAGTTATTGTCATTTTAAGTATTAGTTACTAAAAATTATACTGTAATTTGTTGTCTTCTTACCCTAAAGCTGATTTAGGTATAGTATTATGTAGAATTTGCTTCAATATGAAGTTTCTCAAACCTCTCTTCCACGTTATTTGTCTGCAGTCTGGATCCCACACTACTCTCATCAACTTATATCCAGATGAATTTATTTGACTATTGCAAATCAAAGAAAGAAGTGCCGTGTGTGTGTGTGTGTGTGTGTGTATGTGTGTGTGTGTTTGTGTGTATCTAATAATAGACTGGAAGGCCTGGTACTTTTCTTCTTTATTAGCTTAAACTTCTAATGACTTTGCTACTGAATTTTTTTCTGCACCGAAAAGCATTTTTAGCTATCCTCAATATAGTATCTATAAAAATGGCCTTAGGAACCTAAACAATGATCTGTAAAATTATGTAATGGTATATGTCAATATGTAAGGAAATATTAAGCTTGCAGGACTTGAGGGTGAGTTCATATCCACACCTCCTAAGTTGAAGCCATCTCCAAATATGCTGGGTTATAAATGGCTCCATAGTCCTACCAAGAGTTTTTGTTCAGTCGTGGCTTTGGCCTGGTATTGGTTCTCTTTTTTGGTTTTGTTTTGTTCTGTAAATTTGTTTGTTTTTGTCCCCCCCCCCCAGAAGTTTGTGGCTGTAAGCCAATGGAAGTTATTTTGTGGTACTCAGTGGGAAAACACACACTTCCTGCCCATTTCCATACAAGAGTGTGTCATCGAGACTGTGCTTGGGTTTACTCGACCATGGCAATGCTTTTTATATTGCTTCTTAGGTTTTCTTCTAGAACTTATATTTTTAAAATGCAATAGGCAGTGACCATACCTTCTGATTCCTCACCCTGTGAAATCAGTAGATCTTGGCAGTACTGCTTAGAATTGGAGGTGCTGAGCCAGTTCAGTTGTACACAGAAGCAGAACTGAGATCATTGCAAGGGCCAATCCATTTACTATTGACTTATTTTAAAAATTATTTATATACTTATTTCTAAAAGCTTTCCATGTTGCTCACAACCATGGACACATATCAAAAAGACCATAAAATAAGGAGAGCAGAAAGAAGCATTTGAAAAAAGGAAGGGAAGATCAATTTGGGGAGAAATCATACTGAGGAATACTGTAGGAGTTGAGAAGATTAGTGGAAGTAAGGATGGTTCAAGTTTTAGCAAAGGTAGAAAATGCAAGAGACCATTTCAGTCATAGAGGGTCTAGTGACTGCCTGATTATTTACAAAGTTCACCATTGTAAGAGGGCTTGCTCTCCCTTGACCTAGAGCTGAGAATCTACAGCAGAATGGAGAACCTCTGCCTTGGGATTCTGCGTAGCCCTCCTACCATTTTGCCATTAGATAACCTGCTAGAGGGCCCTGCACACGAGTCCAGATACTTCTTTCCTTTGTCTGTCAAGCCCAAAGGGGTTTTTTGTCTAGCTCAACTCACTGATGCTCCTTCTCTCTGCCTGAGGCAAGGGGGTAAAGAAGGAGGAGGACAAGTTGGTAGGGCCGATAGAAGGATCTGCTCCAGTCCTGCTTCTTTCTGGTCATTGCATGTGCCCTGGGAAGTGATTCCCAGAAACCAGCTTAGCACATTGAGGCTTACTCACTTCCAGGTGCCTAGACTGCATGGTTTCAAGAGGACTTGAGATATGCAATACTCACGTAATAGAAGATAGACAGGAAATTTAGGCTCAGTGGAAATGAAGAATTGGACAACTCCCCAAAGTACTCTGGGGAGTTCTCCAGAACCCATGGTTCCATGAACAATTGTAAGAGCAAAAGATTCCTTGCCTCACATTGATAGAAGAGATCAAAAGTGGAGCTGAGACCACTACTAGAGAAATAGACTTAATTATATTTATTTAGGCAGAAGAGCCCAATGGTTAAGACCAAGACTGTAGAGCAAGACAGCTTAGGTTTGCATGTCAGCTCTGTTAACTAAGAAGTCAACAGGGAAGTTTAACATCTTTGTCTCTGCTAGTTCTCATCTATATCATGAGGATAATAACATTATATCCTTTATAGCATTCCTGTTAGAATTAAGTGATTAGCACCTATAAAATTCTTAGTTCCTTGGCATGAAATAAGTGCAATTAGTTCCTTGGCATGAAATAAGTGCAATAATTTTTTAGCACAAAGAAGATGAGCTGGAGGAGATCTTACCATCCAGGTCCTTATGCAAGAAATTGGAATTATGTCTGGGAGAAAAAACAAAATCATTCACTATCTCTGGGGATTGTAGAATATACAGTTATAATCACATCATGTGGATTGTGAACGATGGGTCATAATATTTGTGCTGACAATTCTGAGTACTCAATAAGATCTAAATATGTATTGGAGAAAAAGTCTTCAATTTCTGACTAAACATCTGGTAAACTGGCAGATGTTCAAGATTTTGTTAACAGTAAGATCTTAATCACTAAGAATTCAAGCTTTTTACAGCACTAGGATGTCACACTGGTTACATCTGTAGAACAAGTTTTACTGTGGTGCTCTAAGTTGGGGTTTATGCTGTGTTTATTTTCTACTTGGCATTTTGCCCGGGTAAAGAAGGAAAATATTTCTGGAACAACTTCATTATAATAATGAAAGGGTAGCCTTTTTTTTCCTTTAAAAAATTCAATCTAATAAACATTTATTGAGTGCCTACTAAGAATGTATAATAGTAGTGCTTCCAATTATTTTAATACATCTTTTTATTGATGTTTAAAATGCATACAAAAAAAACTATATTCATCACGAGAGTAAAGTCTGGCAAATTATTACAAAGTAAACACTCTATCCACATTAAGAAAGAGAAGAAAAGCAACAGAACCTTCCTTCTGTGTCCCTTTTAAGTCTCTTTCCTTACCATCCTACTCAAAGCACTAAACAGAAAGCAGACTTCTAATACCACAGATTAATTTTTTCCAATTTTAAAATATACATGTATAATAGGTCTGGCTTCTTTCACTTAACACTGTATTTGTTAGAGTTATCCATGTTTTAGTTAGTATCAGAAGTTAGTTCCTTAGAATTGCTTGGAAATTCCTTAGTATTCCATTGTATGACTATACCACAATGTGTTGGGACATTGTGCTTTTAATTAATATTTGGGTTATTTCCAGATTGTGACTCTTCAAAATAATGCTCCTGTGAATCTCTTTGTACATTCCTTTTAGTACATCAATATGTACAGTTCTGCTGCATATATACTCAGGAACAAAACTGCTGGACCATAGGGAATTCTTTTTTTTTTTTTTTTTTTTTTTTGGCACCAGGGACTGAACTCAGGGGCACTCGACCACTGAGCCACATCCCCAGCCCTATTTTGTGTTTTATGTAGAGACAGGGTCTCACTGAGTCACTTAGCACCTCGCTGTTGCTGAGGCTGGCTTTGAACTCGCGATCCTCCTGTCTCAGCCTCCCTAAGTGCTGGGATTA
>CM053417.1:93196395-93211208 GCA_028644305.1 Xerus rutilus | reverse complement strand
GGGAATTCTTATATTTAGCTTTAGTAAAATCTACAAAAGCAATTTTACCGTTTTATACACCCACAAGGAGCATATGAGCATTCCAGTTGTTCCACATCCTTGCCAATGCTGGGTTTTACTCTTTGTGATTCAGTAGTTGTGTATAGTATCTGGGCCTTTGAATTTGCTTTTCCCAATGACTAATGAGCATATTGATTTAATAGCAGATTAGACACAAATCCTTTTCATGTTTTTAGTTGCCATTCTAATATTTCTCTATGGGTGTGGATATGTGTGAAGTGACTGTTCAAGTCTTGCCAATTTTAAAAATTGACTTTTATTTACCCTTTTGGTCCTCGTTCATACCTTTTTATAGGTCTGTACTTCCATGTAGGATAATTTCCTGTGCACTTGGAATATTACCTTTAGTATTTCCTTTAGAGAAGATGATACATTCCCTCTCCTCATTTTTGTTTTCTCAGACTTTTTTTTTTTGGCCTTCATATTTGAATGTGGAAGCCTGTTAAGATGTTATTTACTTCCCACCTTTTTATCATTCCTTTGTCTTCCAGCTTCCATTATATCTGTTGAGATGCACTGTCAGATGTTATTATTGTTCTTTGAAGTTAACCCATTTGTTTGGCTTTTTAGGACTTTTCCTTTGAATTTGATGTTCAGCAATTTTAACATAATATGTTTAGTTGCAGTTTTCTTTGTATATATACTACTTGTTGTTTGTAGTATTTGCTGAATATGTAGTTTGGTATTTTTGCAGTTGAGGAAATTTTTCAGCTTTTGTTGCTTCATGTGTTGCTTCTGAGCCATTCCTCACTCCCCCTCCCTCCTCTCTCTCTATTTCTCTCTCTCTCTCTCTTCCTCTTTCTGATCTCTGATATTTTCATTTTCCCATGATTTCTTATGCTTTTTGTTTCTACATTTGAATACTTCCTTCTAGTTAGTACTCATTATCTTTATAGTTGTGTCTAATCTGCTATTAAGTTCAGCTGTTAATTTCTTTTTTTTTTTTTTTTGGTACCAGGGATTGAACTCAGGGGTCCTTGACCACTGAGCCACATCCCCAGCCCTATTTTGTGTTTTATATAGAGGCAGGGTCTCACTGAGTTGCTTAGCGCCTCAGTGTTATTGAGGCTGGAGGCTGGCTTTGAACTCGCGATTCTCCTGTGTCAGCCTCCCAAAGTGCTGGGATTACAGGCGTGTGCCACTGCGCCCAGCTCCATCTGTTTATTTCTTAATTGTAATCGTGGTATTTTTAGTTCTAGAATTTTCATTTGAGTTTTTAAGAGCTTCCTGTCTGATAAATTCTCCATCTTATTTAATTTTCTAAGTTTCTAAAGTTCATGTAGGATAATTTCAAACTCTGTATCACTGATAGGTCTGTTTTTATTATCTCTTATTTTTGGATTTCAGCCAATTTTTTGTTTTTGTTATTGGCATGCCATGTTATATTTAATTTCATTCTAGATAGTTGTATGAAAAATAAGAGATAATTTGAGGCTATGGATGAATTGTCTTTCTCCAGGAATATTTTACTTTTGTTTATGGCAAGGAGTTGAACTAGATGCAGATCACCTTGATTGAATCAAGATTTGAGCTGGATTCTAATTAGAATAAGTTATACTCCATGTATGTGTAATATGTCAGAATACACTCTACTGTCATGTATATCTAAAAGAACAACAAAAAAAGAACAATTTAAAATCTAGCTCTTAAAAAAAAAGCTTGAGCTGGTTAAAATCTGTATGTACTTTAATCTTTGTGAGGACTTAGTCTATTTCCAGTCACCCTTACTCCTGATATCCTTTGGGTTGCCACCAGAAAGGTTTGGATATATACCAGGGCCATTATGGAGGCTGAATGTCAATATTTGCTTCCACACCCACCAGCTTTATGAGAATGTTCAGATGTGTTCAGATTCTTAGTCGCTTAGCACCAGCTTTTGTTTTGGCAAATGTCTTGGGGGAAAAAGCAGCTTCATATTTTTCTCTGGGGACTTGTCTTCTCTAGAGATCTTAGCCCCAGAATTGTCCACTGCTTTGATAGATCCCTGATGCCTTTAAACAGATGTTCATCCAGTTCTTTTTTGTTTTAAATGTCTGTGTGTAAGGATAACATTTTATTCTATAACATATTAGTCTTTGCAGATCTGACCTTTGAATTCTGGCAAACATTTTGGGATATGTGTAGGACAATATGGTATCTATTGAGTTCAATCCATAGTTAAGAAACAAAAGCAACTAAGAAAGGTACATAAATTGCTGATAGGAACATGAAAACATATTAGAAATCCTTACTTATTTTGGAAATGCAAATATACATCACAAGATAAAACTTCAGCCAGGTGCAGTAGTGGCGCACACCTGTAATCCCAGCAGTTTGGGAGGCCAAGGCAGAAGGATTGCGAGTTGAAAGCCAGCCTTTGCAATTTAGCAAGGACCTCGGCAATTTAGTAGCACCTTGTTTCACAATAAAATATAAAAAGGACTAGGGATATGGCTCAGTGGTTAAGCACCCCTGGGTTCAATCCCCAGTAAAAATGAAACAAACAAACAAAAAAACCCACTTTGCACCCATTAGAATGTCTTGAATCATAAGTTAGGTAATAAGAAATGTTAGGAAGTAGAGAAATTGGAATCTTCATCCAGTGCTACTTGGGAAGTAAAATGCTAAAACTGCTGTGGAAAACAGCCTCGCAGTTCTTCACTTAAACCAGGTTACCATATGACCCAGCAACTCCATTCCTATAAACCCAAGAGAAAACATGTTCACACAAAATCTTGAACATGAATTTTCACAATAACCAGAGTTTGGAAACAACGTAAATGTCTATCAACTGATGAATGGATAAACCAAGACTTATACATCCAATATGGGAGTATTATTTGGCCATAAAAAAGAAATGAAACTGGGGCTATAGCTCAGTGGCAGAGCCCTTGCCTAGCATGTGTGAGGCACTGGGTTCAATCCTTAGCACCACATAAAAATAAACAAATAAAATAAAGGCACTCTGTTCATTTACAAATACAAACAAATTTTTTAAATGAAGCTGGGCACAGTGGCGCATGCCTGTAATCCCAGTGGCTCAGGAGGCTTAAACAGGAGTTCATGAGTTCAAGGCCAGCCTCAGCAACTTAGTGAGACCTTTAGCAACTTAGTGAGACCCTGTCTCAAAATAAAAACTAGCAAGGGTTGGGGATGTAATCAGTGGTTAAGTGCCCCTGGGTTCAATTCCTGGTACAAAGAAAAAAAAAAGGGGGGCTAATACATGCTATAACATCAATGAACCTTGAAAACAAGCTAAGTGAAAGAAAGAAACCAGTTATAAAATGCCATATATCATATTATTTCATTCATATGCAAGTCCAGATTAAGGAAATCCATAGAGACAGAAAATAGATTAGTTGTTGCTTAGGGCTGAGAGAGGATTGGTACATGGTCGAAGAGGTAATAACAAAAGTGTATAGGGTGTCTTTCTCAATCAACTTCTTGATTGAGAAACATACATGGAAGCAGACAGATTTGCATAGGAAGCCCATAAACTTTAAGTCATCCCACGGTGAGGCGCTTTGACAGTTCTCTGATTGTTTGCTTCAGTTATGTCTATGGGCAAATTGGAACTTAAGTTCCACATTCAGTCATGAAAAAAAAATGACAGTTCATAGCTTGTTCATTTTTCATTCATTCCATTAATTTATTCAATATTGATTACCTTCATTGTGCCAGTCACTCTGCTAGGTATGCTGCTAAAAGTCTGTATGAAACAGTAGCTGCCTTGAGGAGATTGCAATCTAATGGGAAGAGGACAGATAACCCAAAGGTATCAAGTAATGAGATAAAGGTGGCTGTGAAATCCCAATATAGTGATAGTTAACTAAGCTTCAGAGAGTCTTGGAAGCGTTTAGCACAACTGAACAAATGTAATTGAACAAAGGCTGAGGCAAGATGATGACAAGATGAGTGATGAGCAGCATTACTGATGACGTGACACTTTTAGCTGAACTTTGAAGAATAAGTAGGGTTTATCCAGGTAGAC
Organism: Xerus rutilus; assembly: GCA_028644305.1. Taxonomy (NCBI): domain Eukaryota; kingdom Metazoa; phylum Chordata; class Mammalia; order Rodentia; family Sciuridae; genus Xerus; species Xerus rutilus. Next base: position 93,207,178 of record CM053417.1, on the reverse strand, counting down.
AAAGAGGAGAAAGAAGGCTGGTGGCAGAGAAACTAATGAGATTGAACCATATGCAAGAACCATATGATGGTTAATGTATGATCGAACCAGAAAGGGAGAGAGGAGGGTAACTTAGAACAGTGCTTCTCAAACTTTAAGTGCATACAGCTCACCTGGAAAATCTTGCAAAATATGAATTTGGATTGTGAAAATTTGGATTCAGTGGCATGAGATTGGGCACTCTGAAGAAGCATCAGTGCCAAAGCTGCTGGCCCATGAGCTGTGCTGAATAGCAAGAGCTTAAAGATCTATTTGGATGTGATGAGAGAGGAAGGTAAAGAATCCTAGCTAACAGTTAAATTTCTGAATAGGATAATGTGGTCATGGGATGCCAGAGGGAATGTGAGAGCATATTTTTATAAGTTTTATTCTGTTTTGTGTGTGTGTGCGTTGTTTTCTTGTTTGTTTTTTGGTATCAAGGATTGAACCCAGGGGCACTTAGCCAATGAGCCACATCCCCAGCCGTTTTTTATTTTTTATTTTGAGACAGGGCCTCACTAAGTTGCTGATGCTGGCTGTGAACTCATAATCTTCCTGCTTCAGCCTCCTGAGCCACTGGGATTACAGGCCTGTGCCACGGTGTTCAGGCTATTTTTTTTAAGGCAATTTGTTTGCTTTGTTTTTTGTTTTTGAGATACCCATGAGATATCTAGGAAGAGAAATCTGATAGGCCTTTGGATAGAAAATAAAACCATGGTTCCTGAGTGGGAAGAGAAAGATGTCCCTGTGAGTGCCCTGAGTAGGGGCTGTCAGGAAAGGGAGAAGATAATTAGGAGAAAATGATATGGACACTAATACAGGAAATTTCAAGAAGGGAGTAATGGACAACATCCAGTGTTACAGAGATGAAGGAAAAACAAGACTGATCCATACTGCAAGGAGTAGAGGATTAGGAAGTGAGTGTTTTGACTAGGGACAATTCAAGAGGATTGGCTAAAATGTGTCAAAGAAAGTAGTAGGTAGACAGGGAGTGCAAGTTAAAGGGAGAGGTTTTTCTTCTCTGCCTCCTCCTTTTTTTCTTTTTCCTCTTCCTCCCTCCCTTCCTTTCTTCCTTGTCATTGTAGAGAATTTCCAACATAAAATTATGTACATTTTTGCCAATCAAGGATGTTTTATAGATGCAGCTGACTTAGGCAGATTCAGACACTCAGGGCAAAGAGCCAGGATTGAGGAAGCAAATGAAAATTTGGAAGGGAAAGATGATACTTGATGGAGCAGTTTTCAAGAAGCAGGCAAGTAATGGAGTGTGGTTGAGGTGATGAACCTGGCTCCAGATGGTAAGAAAGTCACTTTGTCTACAGAAATGGTAAAAATCACTGCCTTTCAGAAGTCTGGTTGAAATTCCAATTCCTAGAAGCTTCTTCCTCCAGTTTCCCCCTGCTACTACATTCCATATTCTTTTAGCCTGTCTCACTCCCCCCCTTGAGTCATTCACTAAGTTTTTGAAAAGTCCATTCCCAAGCATTTTATGGGTTCAATGATTTTACTGAAGATTCAGTGTCTGCGGAGAGTAATGACATTACAGAGAACAATCATCTGCCATCCTCCATCTCACAGGCAGCCTCTGTTATCTCTCAAAAGGAACAGAGAAACTGTTCCTCTTGAGCTACAAATAGAATTCCCTTCCTAAGCAGAATTCTAAGGGGAGTGATGTTCTTCATTGCTTTACACAGACATTACATTTTTGGTGTCAAGTCAGGAAATGAGCAAATCCATGCCTAGTGACAATTCCTCTGTGAAATATGAAGAGAGTTTATTTAGAAGGTTCATTAGGCTGGAACTCCTAGGTAGGAGGATGCATTAAGAGTGTGGCAAGGGTTTGGAATATTGCTAAAGCCTTTTTTTTTAGCTTTCCCTAAATTGATGACTTACCTCATGATAAAAGATGAAAATAACGAAATACCAGGGAAATGAGAATAGGATTATTAGATGTTTGACTTCTATAATGTACTGCTGAAATAAGCAGGACTACCAGCTGATCCCCCTTTGTGTTGACTGTGGAAAGAAAAGTCTGGGAAATGATGCCAGGGAACTTTCCTCCATTTAAGTCTGAATAAGTAAGTGTTTACATGAGCTTCATCCAAGTTCTTCATTAGATAGTAGCTCAATTCTCAAGGTAGAAATGTATATATATTCCAAGTATTTTGTACAAACTTTTTGTCTCCCAAGTGTATCCTCCTACTTGCCCCCATTTCTGTCTGACATTTTACAGCAAGTACCCAAAGGTTCATGTGATGCAATTGATGTCAGTGACATCAGAATGATTTTGCTATGTTCTCAAAATTCTGCAACTGATTACTACTGAGTACCAACTGAGTAATTCTCTTCATAGAGACAAAAGATACAATTGGGAAATTGTTGACCTTACAAGAAAAAATGGATAGATGCTGAAAAAATTATTTGGGTTATTGTGTTGTTAAAAGCAATAAATATTTGGGGTTATTTTTCACATAGTGCAGAAGACATATGGATTCAATACTGGCCCCTTAGGGTAGGGAAATTTGTAACCATACATATAAAAGTATATCACTAATGTTCTGCTTTATGATGCTGTGCTGCATTAGCCTTTCAGAAAGAATAACTCAGTTTAGTTTCTTCCCAGTATACTGTGCTGATGGTGTTTCCATGTTTTAAATTTAATTAGTTTATGCCAGTATTTCCACTGAATCATATTCATAATTTAAGTCAGTGCCACAAGACCATGAAAAAATTGATGCTTTCAGTAAACTTGAGCTTCTCCCAGGCTAATAAATACCAAGGCCTCAGAGTTTTTATATCCACCAAAGATAGATATTTTCCCATTGATTCAGAATTTTAATGAGGAAAAAAACCCTTTATTCTTGTGTATTTTATACATTTAGGTAGAGAAAGTTTTGTTACAAAGATAGAATTACATGGGATTGCATTTTAAGAAGCAAGCATAGATAAAGAAAAAGGATAGTCAAGACAGTGTAATATTGACAAAAGAATAGATAAATAGATCAGTGGGACAGAAGTGAGAGCCCACAAATAGACCCACTTAAATATGGTCAAAAAAAAAAATATATATATATTTTTGGTACTGGAGGTTGAACTCAGGGGCACTCGACCACTGAGCCATATCCCCAGCCCTATTTTGTGTTTTATGTAGAGACAGGGTCTCACTGAGTTTGCTTGAACTCTCCTGTCTAAGCCTCCCTAAGTGCTGGGATTACAAGCTTGCGTCACCTAGCGCCCGGCTAAATATAGTCAACTATATTTGATATTCAACAAAGAACCAAAGGCAGCCGAGCACAAGGACACACGCCTGTAACCTCAGTGGCTTGGGAGGCTGAGGCAGGATATCAAGTTCAAAGCCAGCCTCAGCAACTTAGCAAGGACCTAAGCAACTTAGCAAAACCTTGTCTCAATATAAAAAATAAAAAGGTCTAGGGATGTGGCTTAGGAGTTAAAGGCCTCTGGGTTCAATCCCCAGTACCAAAAAAAAAAAAAGGCAATAATGGGAAAATAATAATCTTTTTAACAATTGGTGCTAGAATAATTGAACATCAGTGTCCAAAAATAAAATTAAAAAAGACTACACACAGACTTTACATGCTTCACAAAATTTAGCTCAAAATAGATCACAGACCTAAATGGAAAATGCAAACTATATAGTTCCTAAAATTTATAGGAAAAAATATGGATGATCTTGGGTTTGGTAATGATTTTATATACATATAAGACCAAAGGTACAATCCATGAAAAAAAATCGATAAGCTAGATTTCATTAAAATTAAAATTTTCTGTTTTGTAAAATACATTTTCAAGAGACTAAAAAGAAATTGTCTCCCACAGACTGGAAGAAAGTACTTACAAAAGACATTTCTAATAAAGGACTAGTATTCAACATATGCAAAGAACTCTTAAAGGCTGAGGATGTAGCTCAGTGGCAGAGTGCTTGCCTAGCCTATGCAAGGCCCTGGGTTAAATCCCCAGTACCATCAAAAACAAATAAAACCCCACAGAACTCTTAAAAGTTCAACATTTAAGAAAATAAACAATCTGATTTTAAAATGGTCCAAAGATCTTAACAGACACCTATTCAAAAAGATATACAGATAGCAAATATGCATATGAAAAGATGTACCACATTATCTGTCATCATGGAAATGCAAATCAAAATAAGATAACACTATACATCTATTATAATAGAGTATTATTTAGCCTTTAAAAAGAAGGAAATTGTGGGCCCCTGTAATCCCAGTGGCTCAGGAGGCTGAAGCCGGAGGATCACAAATTCAAAGCCAGCCTCAGCAACTTAGGGAGGTTCTAAGAAATTTAGTGAGACCCTGTCTAAATAAAACATAAAAAGGGCTGGGGATGTTGCTCAGTGGGTAAGCACTCCTGGGTTCAATTTCTGGTACCCCCAAAAAAGAAGAAAATCCTGCCATTTGCAGCCACATGCATTAACCTAGGGACATTTTGCTAAGTAAAGTAAGCCAGACACAGAAAGAAAAATACTACATGATCTCACTTATCTCTGGAATTAAAAACAAATGCATAAAAGCAGAAAATAGAATGGTGGTCCCCAGGAGCAGTAAGGAGAGGAAATGAAGAAATGTTGGTCAAACAATTCAGAGTTTCAGTTAAGTAGGATGAATAAATTCTAGAGATCTCAGCACAGCATGGCAACTATAGTTAATGATACTGTTTTGTATACTTACGGTTTGCCAAGAGAGTAGATCTTCGGTCTTCTCACCACATACAAAAAATGCTAACTTTGTGAGGTGATGATATTTTAATTAGCTTGACTATAATTATTATTTCATGATGAATATCAAAATATATCTTATAGGGGCTGGGGTTATGGCTCAGCGGTTGAGTGCTTGCCTCACATACGTGAGGCACTGGGTTCGATCCTCAGTACCACATAAAATAAATAAAGATATTGTGTTCATCTACAACTAAACAAAATATTTAAAAATATATATATATCTTATACCTTAAATATATTGGCCAAAATCCAAAGCATTGACAATGCCAAATGCTGATGGGGATGCAGAGGAACAGAAATCCTCATTTGTTGCTGGTGCCACCACTTTGGAAGACACTTTGGTGATTTATACAAAACTAAATGTATTCTTATCATGTGATCCAGCAGTCTAACTCCCTTGATATTTTCCCACAGGAGTTGAAAAGTTATATCCACACAAAAACCTGCAAGTGGATGTTTACAGTGGCTTTATTCATAATTGCCAAAACTTGGAATCAATCAAGATGTCCTTCAGCAGATGAATATTGAATAAATAAACTATAATACATCCAGATAATAGACTATTATTCATTACAAAAAATAGATGAACTATTAAGCCATGAAAAGACATGTTGGGGAAACTTAAATGTATGTTACTTAGTAAAAGAAGCTAATCTGTAAAGTCTACATACTGTATGATTACAACTATATGACTTTCTGGAAAAGGTAAAAAGATCAGCAGTTGTTAGCAGGGCCAGAAGAGATGAATATGCAGAGCACAGGATGTTTAGAGTAGTGAAACCACTCTGCATGATAGCTATATAGTGGATGTCACCAGAGCCCAAGGCAGAGGCTACTAGAATCCTGACTACTGGATTCAATTGCCCACCTACATCAGAAATAAGAGAAAGTAATATAAAACAGGAAAAACAATAGTCACAGTTGTGTCAAAACTGGACAGACAGCAAATCTACCTTTGCAGTCCTATAGGAACACAATTTATAGGAACAGAAAGCCAGGAATTATTCATATGTACAATCAGCCAGGCTCTGCCAGCCAAGGGACATGTTACAATTCCAGTTCAACCTTTGTTGGTGCCAGGGCTTTTAGAAAGGGCAGTTTTAGCCTCTGTTCTCATCACAAGACGGTGGCTTGTAGGAAACTGGGATGGAGAAAATAGCTTTAGCAGGAAATTGAGAAGAAAAAATAATTTAGGGCTTCTAATTATAAATGAGCCCCTTTACAGATACATATCATCATACATTTACCCAAACCCATAGAGTATCCATCAAGAGTGAACCCAAATATAAACTGTGGACTTTAGGTGATGATGATGTGTCAATGTAGGTTCATCAATTATAATAAATATGCTCCTCTACTGGGTGATATTGATCATGAGGGAGGTTGTGCATGGTGGTGGTGGGGAGGTATATGGGTACTCTGCTCCTTCTGCTCAATTTTGCTATGAACCTAAAGCTGCTCTAAAAAAACGAAATGTATTAAAATAAATAAAGAGGTCTTTCAAGATAGTTTTTTACAAGAAAAAGCAAGCATGGAAGGTATTACCATTCCAGTTTTATGTATGAGAAGACAGAACCCAGAGAAGTTGGCATTTTCCCAGTGTACACTGGTATGGCAAAAGTCAAACCAAAGCAAGACTCTTCTACCTAACTCAAAGCCCTGTCTCCCATCCCTCATTGTGCCAATGTATGGAGATGGTAGCAGCCTATAGTAAGTGATTATATTTCAGTTTTGACCACAGTCTTTGCTCATGGGTTGGCAGCATATTTCTTAAATAATTGAACTCAAGGCCAGTGGTGATGTGCTCTGGAACGTAATACCATGCTCCATTTAAATGGGCCACATCTTGTCTCCCCAAACTACTGCTGCAGATACATACTGGATTAGCCCATGAGCCATAACTCATCTTAAGCAGTAAACAGCTACAGTTGAGACTTCTTGAAATGCTTAAGGCCTTTTAGTCCAAGACACATTGACTCTCAGTAACAGTGAGATTCTCATTTCTTCAGCTCTCCGTAGAATCTAAGAATGCAACTGTTATGGTTTGGATATGAGGCGTCCTCACAAAGATCCTGTGTTAATGCAGGAATATTCAGAGGTAAAATGATTAGATTATGGGAAGTGTAACCTAATCAGTCCATCCTAGTTTAAATGGCCTAACTGAGTGGTAACTATTAAGCAGATGGGGCATGGCTGAAGAAGATGGATCACTAGGGGTGTGCCCTGGAAGGATTCATCTTCCCTGTGGCTCCTTCCCCCTCTCCCTTTCTCTACTTCTGTCACAGACTGAGCAGCTTTCTTTTGCCATGCCCTTTTTCCATGATGTTCTGTTCATTTGGACCCAGAGCAATGGAGTCAGCTGACCATGGACTGAACCTCTGAAACCATGAGCCAAGATAAACTTTTCCCCCTCTTGGGTGCTCTTGTTAGGTATTATGGTCACAGCAACAAAAGCTGACTGATGCAGCAACCAAACTGAATATTTTATCATCCGTAATAAGTGTAAAAGGGTCTGCATTAGAAAGGAAGATACAGAGCAATTTATGTTGAGTTCCTTCTGTTTGTGTGTCCACCACTGGTATGTGTTGAGGGGCATTAAAAGAGAATATCAGACACAGTCGATCTTACTCCCCAGGAACTTATAGGCCAATTGAGAAAAGAAAACACACCACAAAAGTGACTCACACAAGGCTTAGTGCCTGTAATCCCAGCACTTAGGGAGGCTGACACAGGAGAATCATGAGTTCAAAGCCAGCCTCAGCAATGGTGAGGCGCTAAGCAACTCAGTGAGACCCTGTCTCTACATAAAACACAAAATAGGGCTGGGGATGTGGCTCAGTGGTCGAGTGCCCCTGAGTTCAATCTCCAGTACCAAAAAAAAAATGACTCACACATACTCACACACATGCATGTTCACACATACTAAGATGGAATCACGAAGGTGTTTGAGTTTGACTTGCCTCTGAAATGGACCCTGAGAAAAGAATTTGAGTCTATGTGTTTTGAAGGGAAGGTTTAAGAAGGTGAGAGAAGGAAAACAAGGCAGGGAATGGAAAACAGCCAATAAACAAAGCATTATTAGACATATATCACAATGGGTGACACCAGATTAATCCTATGAGGAGACACTGGGAAATGGTATCCAACACATGCCTCAGAGTCATTCTCCCCATGGGGTAGGGAAGCTACCCCTCCCAGCTTCTGAAGGCTGGAATTGGGGGTATTGAGGGGTCTCCCAGGGGTATTAATTCTCCAGCACTTCCGCCTGCCAGTAATGTAGGCAGAGCAGCCTTTTGTAGTTCTGGAAAAAGTCCTCAGATACAGTGGGCACATATTGACAGCTGGAATTCAGCCTGTGAACGTAAAACAGAAGAGTCCAAGATTGTGGGCAGGGAACTGACAGAGTGTCTGCTGTAGTAGGATTCCTGGTGGAGGTGAGACTTGACAGGGCTCTTTCTCTTTTCTCCTCAGGCTTCCTCATGACCTTGTCCCTGTTATCCATTGTGTATGGAGCCTTGCGCTGCAACATCCTAGCCATCAAAATCAAGTATGATGAATATGAGGTCAAAGTGAAGCCTCTGGCTTATGTCTGCATCTTCTTCTGGAGGGGCTTTGAGATTGCCACTCGAGTCATCGTCCTGGTCCTCTTTACCTCTGTCTTGAAGACCTGGGTGGTGATGGTCATATTGGTCAATTTCTTCAGCTTCTTCTTGTACCCGTGGATCGTCTTCTGGTGCAGTAGCTCCCCATTCCCCGAAAATATAGAGAAGGCCCTCACCCGGGTGGGCACCACCATCGTGCTGTGCTTCCTCACTTTACTCTATGCTGGTATCAACATGTTCTGCTGGTCAGCTGTACAGCTGAAAATTGATGACCCCGACCTCATCAGCAAGTCCCAGAATTGGTACCGGCTCCTGGTGTACTACATGATGAGATTCATCGAGAATGCCATCCTCCTGCTCCTGTGGTATCTTTTCAAGACTGACATCTACATGTATGTGTGTGCACCTCTGTTGATTCTGCAGCTGCTCGTTGGGTACTGCATGGCTGTTCTCTTCATGCTCGTGTTCTACCAGTTCTTCCACCCTTGCAAAAAGCTCTTCTCCTCCAGTGTTTCTGAAAGTTTCCGGGCACTTCTCAGGTGTTCCTGCTGTAGACAGAGGCAGCAGAAATCCTGTGAGTCCTTAGGAAATACAGATCTAAATTCATCCATAAAACAAGAGGAGATGCCTTCTAGCAGTAAAGATCCTGAGCCCACTCATATCTTGAGTGCTGAAGAACTGTGCTCTGCTTAATGAGACCTGAGGTCTCTCAGGGCACAGGCATATTGTTTTCTGGGTTGATACCTGTTCTTCATGTAAGCAATGAGCACTGCACAGGGAGCCTGGCAGGAAGTTAGCTGTCAGCTCCTCATGAGCTGCTGCTCTTTATAGAGTTCTTGGGTATGTAGGAAGTAGGGGGAGAAGCCAGGGAAACCTCGGTGCCGAAGGGGAAGCCTAGGCACCACAGTTCACAGGTGACCATGTTGTGTTTTTGCAGGTCTTTTTGGCCTTTTCATTGACAGAATACCCCTGAAGTCTGAGTTAGGCTGGTTAGTTCCATCAGGTAGAATGAGGCAAGGGGCTAACTTGTTTTCTAGTTTTCTGGATTGTTGGTCTGGTAGCCTGATGATTTATTTCCCCCCGAATAGTTTTTACCCAAGAGCTGTCCTGATGACCAGAGAAGGTTACCAGGGTTTTGCCATCAGCAACATCATTCCTGTCAGAGCTTACAGGGAAGATTGTTCAAGTTTGGTTTTTGAATAGATACACGTTCTATTTTCATCTCATTAGGGCTTTTTGTACATAACCAACTGTAGCCACCCTGGCATGCTATCTGTAATTGACTCGAGAGCCTAGATTTGGAAACTTGATTCCTTAGGATCCATGGCTGTAGCATTCTAAATTTGGTTATGGAAGCCCTAGATTTTTAGGAAAGTCGTGTTCCTTCCATATGGTGAAGAAATTGTGGATCAGGAGGGTTGTTAAAACATCAAAATGATGGAGGCTTATATAAGTAGAATTCTTCCCTTCCCAGAATGTTTAAAGATGTGAGTCAGCTTGAAGGCAGGCTTTAACCTCTGCAAGGTTCAGTCTTGCCTTACAATTCTGGGAAATTCCTAGTAGAATTTGCTAGGATTTACCTTTTTAGGAAAGAAGAAAATACAACTGATAGTCTTCATTCCCGCCTCTTCCTTCCTTGTTTGTCAGGAAAGTTTGAGACAAGAGTTACCTCGGTTAACTGAAGTTTTTCTGGAAAACCTTGCAGAAATCTCTTGCCCAGTGCAGCTATATAGGGCATTTTGATTTTCATTGTTTGAAGGGAAAGGGTTTTCCTCACCACCACCCCTAGATAGTGATTAATTTAAGAAACGTTTTAGATTAAAGAAAGAGATGATATGACCAGAAGACTTTATGTCTCTCATGGAATACATTTTGGTTTGGCATAATTGTAAGTTAATTTGAACAAGATCTACAGTTTTATTGTCCTCCTCCTTTTATCTTCTATATAATTTCTTCTTTAATCTAGAATTCTCTTGTTTCCTTAAAGAGGACTGGCTAGCATGTTCTCACTTGTTTTGAAAAAATGCCTAGAACTAGTGCTATTATTTCTACCCTTTAGAATCTTGATAATGAATTACCTGGAAACAGGTAACCATAAAGATTATCGTCGCCCGCCGGCAGGAGACAATAACCACGCCGTTGTTCTCAGAAAGCAATCTTTATTCTTATTGAGCGCTCTTATTGCCTTTCTGGTTCTCTTTTGTTCTTCTTCTCTTCCCCCCAGCCTCCCTCTATATACTTTTTCATACAGCAGGAAGTATTACTGAGCAGAGTTACAACCAATTAGCAGGAATAGCATTATCAAGCACGAGGGGAATGCATGAGCAGAATACAGGCGTGTATTAGAGCAGGCATAGCCCACGAGCCAAGCATGCACAGTGACGTTACCACCAGCCAATGCTGTGCA
>CM053417.1:93146824-93178210 GCA_028644305.1 Xerus rutilus | reverse complement strand
CAATGAAAATTCAAAGGGTTCATGCCAAAAAACAAACCAGTCCTCTGCAGCCTAACTTATTTGTTTTTGGGCTGTGAAGCCATGTAGAGGGCGATCAGGCAGTAGATGGTCCCTCCCACAGTCAGCGCCATGGTGGTCCGGTAAAGCATTTGGTCAGGAAGGCCTCGTTTCAGGTGGATGGGCACACCATCAGATTTCTGGAAAAATTTCTGTAGCTCTGGAACTTTGTTCTTCCCAGCATAATCATAACCAGTGGGACTAGAGGTCAGTTTAGTCGGTGTGGCAAATATGATAGGTGGTGCTTCTGTAGAAATCACAGGCCTTAATCCCTGTAACCCCAGCTACTCAGTATCAGGAGGCTGAGCCAAGAGGAAGAAAAAGACCAGCCTGGGCAACCTGGCAAGATCCTGCGGGCTGTAGGCTTCCGAAGCCCATGCTCCAGTTAATTTCTGCGTGAACCCACTAAATTTGTAATACATGCTGCTCGGTGTCCGGCTTCCCGCAGCCGCTGCCCGCGCGACCGCCCCAGAAAAAGGCTTCCATTTACATTTCAATGTAAGTCCTGGATGAGATCTGGAAGGAGCTGGGAGAAACTGCGGTTCTGAGTAGAAACCCCATGCCTAAGGCATTTTAACCTCTTTTTTTTTCCTAGTTGGTAATCGTACAGATTTGGATGTCAAAAATTATGATAACTTAGTTTTTATTACTTTTGAGAACAAACCTACTATATTAAGCTCCTTACTGGAATAAGCTATTGGCTGTTAAGCAGGTCCATTCTTTTGTGTGATCATTCTTAGGGCTGTTCCTCCTCTCAGTGACAAACAGGTTAAATCTTGCTCCATAGGAAAGCTGAGGACAGGGGCTCAAAATGAAGTCCATTTTAATGTCTTAATGGCTTCCAAAGCCTGCTCATAACTCAGACAGGAGTAAACTCTTTTTTTTTTTTTTTTTTTTTTTTGGTACGGGAGATTGAACTCAGGGGCATTCAACCACTGAGCCACATCCCCAGCCCTATTTTGTGTTTTATGTAGAGACAGGGTCTCACTGAGTTGCTTAGCGCCTCGCCATTGCTGAGGCTGGCTTTGAACTCGCGATTCTCCTGTCTCAGCCTCTCTAAGGGCTGGGATTACAGGCGTGCACCACTGCGCCCGGCTAGGAGTAAACTTTTTGGTAATAAGCTGTTCAGATATCCCTAAGAGGTCTAGGGTAAGAGGTAAGAACAGAAATACTGGCCTTAGTATCCAAGAGGAAATGGACCTCTTAGCTCACCACAGAGAAGCAGGAGAAGCATACCTGGGGCTCACATGGTGACTGAGATGACAGGAGCCATTAGAGTTGACTTAGGGCTCTGTTAGGCCTGTGTGGAGGAATTCGGCTTTTTTTTCCCACCCAGGAAGCTTATTTCTCCTGGGGCCAAGACTAGCGCTTCAGTCTTTCCGGTCTTTACATTCTTTCTTTACTTTTTTCCTTATTTCTATTATGAAAAAATGGTAGTTGTAAGCTGCAGGATGTCACCTAAGGATTGCTCAGGGACATATGCCAATTTTTGTAATTTCCTCAGAATGTGTGCAGCTGACTGAATGATAATTTATACTTTAAAAGTGGATGGCCGAGGCTGAGGTTGTGGCTCAGTGGCAGAGTGCTTGCCTTGCACATGTGAGGCACTGGGTTCAATTCTCAGCACCACATAAAAATAAATAAATAAAATAAAGACAGTGTCCATGTATAACTAAAAAATATTTTTTTTAAAATAGTGGATGGCCCTCTGTGGGCTCAGTATCTAGGGTGATATGTTTTTATTGTTTCCCTGAGTCTTTCCATGAAAATAGCAGGACTTTCCTGAAGGCCTTCTATAATTTTCCAGGCATCCTGCTCATCATTTGGATCCCAGTTAGGATTGTTTTGGGGAATTGCCTGGGCTCCAAGTGGATAATTGAGTTTGCTTCTAGTTTGTGTTGGTGGGGCATGGGCAAGTTGTAGTTCACGCCAAATTGTTTCCCATGCATGTCACTAAGGGAAAAGTAGATGTGCACCCAGACAATTCCCTTCTACCCAGCTACTTCATGAAGGGGAAGCAGAGATACAGGCTGAGTAGAGGGGGCCATGTGAGAGTGAGTAGTGGGTGGACTGAAAGTAGGTGAGGGAGGTCTCTGAGGTATCAGAGCAGAAGGTGGAGAATGATAGGGCATTCATCAGTGAGGTTGAAGTCTGGGGTTTCAGGAGGGTCCTGAGGTCTAGAAGAGAGGGTTTTAAGAGCCAGCAGAACCTGGGCCAGAAAACAGGAAGAGCAGAGGGATGGTTTGGAACGAAGGAAGGAGAAGGCCTGGACATAGGGAGATCTCTTTCCATTTCCCTGAGCGCTCACAAAAGCTAAAAAGTCCCTCAAAATATTGAGATCTAGAGTGCTATTAAGCGGCCATTTGGAATCAAATTTGCAGAGATGAATTAGTTTCTGCACCTTCAAGTCAGGAGTAAGGCAAAGTGAGTCTAAATTTGGTAAAAGGCAACCCAAGGGGTATCCGATGGGATAGCAGAGGTGGCTGCACCCATGGCAAGAGAGAGTCAGTAGGGAGAGGCTAACCGCTGTGGGAGTCATCACTACCTTAGGGTGGTAGCTGGGGCTAGGGTCTGTAGGGGTTCTCAGTGCCTGGCACCAGGGCTTCGAGCCAGAAGAATGACCGAGACCTGGAGAGAGATCTCTTGCCAGGAATGAGACTTTCTGAGCCTATGGACTCCGTTGATGGTGGAGATCAACCATAGCTCTGAAAGCCATGGTTGGGGGTGCCTCCAACCAAACGGGAGCCCTGGGAGTGCTCCACGTTCAATAGTCACTTCCTGGGACCCGCAGATCGTTTGAGTCAACTGAAGGCAGGGGAACTTAACCTGAATATCAGCCAGTGGTGGATGAGAAGTTGAGCACTCGGTGAAAAGGAAGGTGAGTTTGCGGTGAGGGTGGGCTTAGGATCCCAAAGCAGCTCAGATCCTCAAAGGGAGAGCAATGGGAGAGTCAATGGGAGAGCCCATCTGAGTCACAGCACCAATGAAAGTACACTCACAGAGTCCACGTAGAGTCCAAAGATCACACCACACTCTGGAATCTCACACAAAAGATTTATTGTCAGCAGCAAGGAGCAAACTGACAAGGCTGTCCCTCCGAGGAGGGCAGTAGCATGTCACATTCACAGAGCAGCTATATAGCCTGCAGGAAGAATTCCACCTGCATGCCTTTGGCTTGCGACATGGGCTGGAATGGGGTTGACCTTTTAGCAATTGCATGTCTTAGGGGAAGCTGAGCAGCCCAGCCTCAGGATTGAAACTTAGTGGTTCCTAGATAAAATGGCTCCCAACCCAAAATGACAGATCTGGTGCCAATACTGCATTTCCAGAATTCATAGTCTATTTGAAAAAACACACAACCAACCTGGAGATGTACAAGGATGAGGGCTATGATGGGGTATCCTTGGTCTAATCTTGGAGAGTCAAAGAAAATTCACAGAGAAAGCGACTTACAGCTGAGAGTGGTGGCACACACTTGTGATTCTAGTGACTTGGGAGGCTGAAGCAGGAGAACCTCAAGTCAGGACCAGCCTGGGCAATTTAGCAAGACTCTCAGCAACTTAGTGAAACCCTGTCTCAATGCAAAAATAAGGGGTGGGGGGAGCTAGGGATATAGCTCAATGGTAAAGGGTCCCTAGATTCAATCCCCAGTACCAATAAATAAATAAGACTTGTAATATTAGATCAGAGGTAAACTCACACCAAAGTTTATAGAGCTTAAGTTTCAGAGCTTCCAGGGAAGGCCAAGAGTTGTAGCATGTTCCAGATGGGAAGAAGAAGTCAGAATGCAATTGGGAAGCATGTCTCGTAAATGTTTCTGCCATGTCACCTGAAAAGATCAGTGAAAGAAGGGACCTGACCCTCTAATATTTTAAAAATTTGTTGTGATTTTCTTTTCGTTCTGAATTGATGCCCTTTCATTTTGTAACTAATTTTGAGTTTATGTTTTATTTTCATTTCTTTCAACACCTTTACCCAACCAAATTTCTAAGCTTCCAGCTCCATAAAACTTGGATCTTCCTTGCCCAAATCTGATATGTGAGTAGGCTTTGGCCTGGTGAAGGCCCTGGGTAGTGTGTTCCTGGCAAAAGAAACAGTACGTACAAAAGACTAGCTTAGTAACAAGGATATTTATATTCAGAGAACAGTCTATGGGTCAGGGTTGCTGGAACATGGGAGAGAGGTAAGACGGGAGATGTGATCAGGGACCACTTTGTAAAATGGAGCATAAAATAATAGACATTGTGTTAAGCATCATATATACATGATCACTTTTATTCCTCACAATAACATTATGCGACAGTTACTGTAATTATCCCCATTATACAGAGAAGAAAGCTGAGGCTGAATAAATTCTGTCATGGTTGTATTGTAAGTGGCAGGGTTGGGATTCAAGCCCAACATTGTCTGATGCCAAAGCCCCAGTGCTTAATCACTAAGCTCTCCAGAACCCAAACTTTGTCCAGTTTGCAGATGTGGCTGAGTATGGCAGATAACAGAGACCAAGGGAAGAAGCACACCTAGTGGCATTGCCCTATTATGAAGAGACAGAAACTCACACAGGGAAGCCCTTACTCAAAAGGAGAAGGTGACTGGGTATGGTGGCTCATGCCTGTAAGTCACAGCAGCTCAGGAGGTTGAGGCAGGAGGACTGCAAGTTCAAAGCCAGCCTCAGCAAAAGCGAGGCACTAAGCAACTCAGTGAGACCTTGTCTCTAAAGATACAAAATAGGGCTGGGGATGTGGCTCAGTGGTCAAGTGCCCCTGAGTTCAATCCCCAGTACTCCCTCCATAAAAAGGGGAGGAGGTGGTTTCTTCTAGGGCAGCAGATACAGGACAGGGGTGCCTCTGTAGCTTCCAGAACAGTAGCTTTGCTCTGAAAAGCCATAGGTAGGCCACTGAACTGAAATCAGAAGAGTCACAAAGCAACAAACTCTGGGGTTAAAATCCCATCATTGCATAACATTCCTGGGGAAAAAAAATTATAGGGCTTACCAAGGTCAACTGGTGAGTTAGATCCTAGAACCTGGCTTCTCATATCTTTTTTTAATTTTGGGGACCAAAAAGTTAGTACATCTTAAATAGATAAAATAGAAAAAAATGTTTTCTTCCAATTGAAATTTTAGGGGGTGTCTATTAAGAGCTGTCATCATGTCTTGATTAAGGGACCACAGAATTACATGACATTTGATACTGTCAGATTAAGGGTCAAGAAATACTTCAGTCCCCACCCAGACCATCCATGTCTTCCTTCAATGTCCTCAAGGATGATGTTTGAGAGAAAGAAGAAATTTAATCATGTCTGCCAACCCCA
The DNA here is from genome assembly GCA_028644305.1 of Xerus rutilus. Lineage (NCBI taxonomy): Eukaryota > Metazoa > Chordata > Mammalia > Rodentia > Sciuridae > Xerus > Xerus rutilus. The sequence goes on along the minus strand of CM053417.1, from coordinate 93,172,840 downwards.
ATGTGGGAACTCCAGTTAGCTTCTCTGATACTAGTAGAATGATTTTTTTCCCCACTTGGGGAAGCTTTAAGTAGTTTCAATGTTTAAAAACAAGCTATAAGATTTGTCCTTCCTATAAATATCTTGGTGATGTTTATATCACCAAATATAAATATATTTATTAATATATTAATATATTAATATTAATAAATAATGTTAACAAATATCTGATGTATTAAAATAAATATAAATATTGTATTTATAGTTATTTATATAAATATGTATTTTATAACTCTTCAAATTAAAAGATCAATGGGAGCCGGGTACAGTGTTGCATGCTGTAATCCCAGTGGCTCAGGAGGCTAAGGCAGAAGGATCGCAAGTTTAAGGTCAGCCTCACCAACTTCGTGAGACCCTGTCTCTAAATAAATAAATAAACAAAATAAAATGACTGGGGTTGTGGCTCAGTATTTACCTCTAGGTTCAATCTCCAGTATCAAAAATAAACAAATAAATGAGAGAGAAAGCTCGACCACCTGTACCTAAGGACATATCTTTCACTTGTAAAATGCCTAATGTGGATTGGCCCTGAAATCTGACCAACTGGACCCGGACTTCTCCTTCTTCTTCTTTTTTTTTTTTTTTTTTGGTGTGTGTGTGGGAGGGTAGTACCAGGCATTGAACTCAGGGGCACTTGACCACTGAGCCACATCCCCAGCCCTATGTTGTATTTTATTTAGAGACAGGGTCTCACTGAGTTGCTTAGTGCCTCGCTTTTTGCTGAGACTGGCTTTGAACTCGAGATCCTCCTGCCTCAGCCTCCAGAGCCACTGGGATTACAGGCCCGTGCCACTGTAGCGGGCCTTTTCAAGTATGGAAAGGATCCTGGGAGTTGTGTAAGCAGGCACAGTGGTCTTTGTTCAGTGACCAGGGTTATACATTTTGTTAGGTAGGAGTTCAGGGACGCCAAGATGGCAGAGGCAGGGTATAAGAAAGATGCTTCTGAAGGACAAGACAGGGAGAGGAGTCCTGTCCCTTTTTACAGTAAGTCCCATTACCAGGACAACTCCTGCCATGTGGACTTATCACCATGACAACTCCCACCACAGGTTCAATATTTTAAAAGGACCAATGAGGGTAAAGTGGGCAGTATTCTAATTAGGTTTTCCAAAGTCACAAGTGGGGGGGGGGGTTGGAGACTATTCTAATCATGTATTATAAGGTAACCAATGGGAGAAAATGGGTAGTATCTTCAATCAGGTCCGTATAGGGAAAAGAATATTCACAGCTCAGCTTATAAGACACTGATTTGCAAACACTGGGGCCTTGACCTTCTCTCTCCCACTCAGCCCACTCCCCTCAACCTTGCGGAGTGCTACCTTTACCTTCAAAAAATCTGCACTTTGCTTGTTACTTGTGTGTGTCTTGCTCAGTTCTTTCTTTGGGACACCAAGGACCTGGACCCTAACTGGACACCCCAATGATAACCATTTCACCCAGTACCATGGGTTACAGAAAAACAATAATAATCCAGATTCCTCTGCCTGAACATTGACCTCATTTTCTAGGTCTTAGAACTCCTTAGCACTCCTCTACATTCCATATCCCACCTCCCAGACTGAATTCATTCCCTTCTTTCTCTGGAGAAGGAAATTCTGAAGGAAAAAGATAACCAAGGTTTCTATTAAGCCCCGAAGACCTCAGATACGGCAGCACTATTTATCCCTGACAGAGATACCTGGGATGACAAGAGAAAATAAATATGATGTTCTCAGGGCCCTGATAGCATTTACATGTTTCTAGAAAGAAAGAAATTTTATGGTAGAATGTTATCTACTTAGATAGCACTTGCATTCAATAGAATTCTAATGAATGCCACCATGTCTACACCAGAACTGTCCAAGATAGCAGCTACTAGGCATGTGTGACTATTGAGCACAGGAAACGTGGCTAATCCAAACTGGAATGTGCTGTAAATATAAAAGTTGCAACAGATTTTAAAGACTTAGTCCCCCCAAAATGGAAAATATGCTATTAATAATTTTTATATTTGATAACAATGCTAAAATGGTAATATTGGAGATGTACTGGGATAATAGAAGTTATTAAAATTAATTCCACCTCTTTCTATTTACCCTTTCACTGTGGCTACTGGCACATTTAGAGTTTCTCAGGTGGCTCCCATTTGTGGTCTGTTAGAATAGATGGAGATGGGCCAGAACTTTGGCCTGGGAAACACCTGAACAACTGCATCTTTGTACAGAATGATGAATGCATCTAAAAATGTCAGCTCAGCCAGGCTCTACTCATCGATAGTAATTTCCCTCTTCCAAGTCAGGAAAAGTGTTTATTGTAAGAAAAGGCACACTTTTTTTTTTTTTTTTTGGTACCAGGGATTGAACTCAGGGGTACTCAACCACTGAGCCACATCCCCAGCCCTATTTTGTGTTTTATGTAGAGACGGGGCCTCACTGAGTTGCTTAGCGCCTCGCCGTTGCTGAGGCTGGCTTTGAACTCGAGATTCCCTTGTCTCAGCCTCACCAAAGTGCTAGGAATAGAGATGTGCACCACAGTGCCCGGCAGAAAAGTCACACTTTTTAAAAAAGAAATTTTTAATATATATTTTTTAGTTGTTGATGGACCTTTATTTTATTCATTTACTTATATGCAGTGCTGAGAATTGAATCCAGTGCCTCACACATGCTAGGCAAGCCACAACCTCAGCCCAGAAAAGTCACTCTTTATCCTAATTTATCATTTCTACGTTCAGAGAATGTCCTGAACAGTGGGAGAAATGTTTTTCTGTGTGTGGTTCCCAAACTTGCAGGCACATCAGCATCACCTAGCGAGGAGGATTGGGCTTTAAAAAGTGCTAATGACAAGCTGGCTGCAGTGGCACACGCCTGTAATCCCAGCACTTAGGGAGGCTGAGACAGAAGGATCCCACGTTCAAAGCCAGCCCCAGCAAAGGCAAGGCGCTAAGCAACTCAGTGAGACCCTGTCTCTACATAAAACACAAAAACACAAAATAGAGCTGAGGATGTGGCTCAGTGGTCGGGTGCCCCTGAGTTCAATACCTGGTACCAAAAAATAAAATAAAATAAACAGACACAAGTGCATTAAAAGAGGTTGGAAATCATAACCTAGAGCTTATATATATTATTATATTACTCAATATTATAATTACAATATAATTTTATTATATATTATATATCCTTTAAGTTTTTATAGGTGTTCCACATCTGGGATAATGGGAAAAGATGGATTGAACCAGCATCTCCTGGGGTGAGACCTGAACATCAGGATTTGCGCCATAGCTCTCCAGTGTTCTAAAAATCTTCCTTCATAAGCAAAGGCCGGTGCCTGGGGCTTAACAACAGTGGACCATTCATCAGAGAAGTGTCTGAAGGTAGTAGAATCACGGATTCCTCGCGCTGGGCTCAGGCGTCCAGTTAACAGCCACTTCTTTGTATTCTACAATGGATTCCAACCTCCTCACCATTCCCCACAGCCATGGTTTCGGGCTGCAGGAGGGCCCTCTCTCATTGCCAGCACAGGGTGGCCTCACCCCTCTAGGGTTTGTTTTTGGAGTGTTAAAGAAGAGCAAAGAGAACTTGCTCAAGAGTTCTCTCGCCCAACAAAGCCTGGCTTTCAAGATGGGGCTTCAACTCAAAATATCTTGCTTTTGCCTGTCCTGAGCAGAAACCCTTCACTCCTCTTTCCAGTTCTACCCATCATCCCTGTTTCCCGATCTCAGGCAGATGATGCCTTAGGGTGACCAGGGACAGGGACCAGCAAATGAGGAAGGGAAATGCTCGCTCATATAGTGAGAAATAGAAAGTCTGGTGTCCCAATTTCAGAATGTAGTACCCAGCCTTAATTGGAACCAATTGTATCCATTTTAATTATAACCTTTCCCATTGCCCGCCCCCTTTTAAAATTAGCCAATCACGTAGATCGTACCCCTGAGCTCCTCCAATCAGGGTGAAGGGCAGCGGTGCGTGAGGTATATAAGCAGGCAGACTGCTCGCCCAGGCAAGCTTGCTCTCCAGGTTTTGTAGCGAGCCCTTCTGTCAGAAGTAAAGGTTTGCCTTGCCCACCCACTGTCGAGCCCATTCATCGTGGCACCCAGTATTTCTAACAATAAGCATTTTAAGATAGGATTATTACTATTCTATAGGAACAGTTCACTGATTTCCAGGCTCTATTCTGGGGGCTTTACAAGAATTAAGTCCTCTTAATCTTGACCACAACCTAATGGGGAAGCTGGCACAGAGAGGTTAAGTTACTTGCCCAAATACACACAGCTGTCATATGCCAACCATGGACTTGACTCCAAATGACTCCAAAATCTGTGCTCTTAATACAGAGCTCCTCTCTCCCCATCTGGCTCTGTCCCCTCTGCATTCTCCCAATCTCTCCTCTTGGGCTACACAGAGACCAAGAAGCTGTAAGAAAGCAATGTTTTGACAGGGGAAGTCCGGGAGATTCACTCCTGGTATGCTTTTTGGAAGGAGTTGGAGTACAATATTTGAAAAGTAAATAATGTGCAGAAGACTACTTCAACTGTGCTTCTCATCCATCATTAAAGCTCCCTCCCCCAACAGTGTTCACTCTGTCACTGCAAGGTTCAGGTCCTTTCCTTAAGGCTCTCTGGAATTCCAGACACTTCCATGGATCCAGTGTTGCTTCTGTTATCCCCCATCCCCTGCAACCTGGTCCTTGACCTCACTTACCACAGCCTCCTTATTCCTCTGCTCTTCTCCTCCTCTCTGCCCTGCAGTGTTGTAGTTCCATGGTGTCTTCTTGCTGCCTCTACCTGTGTGTTTTAGTTCCCCAACCTGACTGTGGGTATCTGGTTGACAGCCCCCACAGTGTTTAGCATAGTAGGGAACACATAGTAGGTGCTCAGTAAATATTTGTGAATTGATTCACATGGAAAGATAAGTTATCTGCATGTTGTTTCTGTGAGTTCGGCTCTTTTCCTAGCTTATTTTCTCCCCAAATCTTTGAAATTCAATCTCTTGTTTCCTTTATATTTCACATGTGTGCATTGGGCTGTGAGCTAAGCTGCCTGAGTGAAAATTTCAGCACCTCTGGTCCCTTGCCCAGTGACTTTGGGCTAGGTCTATTCACCTCTCTGTGCTTGTTTCCACAATGTAAAAGTATCTCAGGAAGTCACCATGAAAAGTAAACAGGACAGTACACATGCAGTCTCCTGATACACTGTCCATATGTGTCAGCTATGAAAACAGTACGGGTTTGCTGGGCGCGATGGCCTGGGCCTGAGGTTTCAGCTACTGGGGAGCCTGGGGGATGGGGTGGGGGAGATCCCTTGAGTCTAGGAATTCCAGTACAGTCTGGGTCACATGGTGAGAACCTGTCTCAAAACAACAAATGGATTCATGTTCTTATTCCCCTGATGATCTCACGTCTGTTCCCTGGCTTCTTTTCCTTCAGGATCTACTTGCACATTCGTAGTAAAGCGCTACGGCTTAAGTATTTTGCTTTTTCTGTCTGTTTTCCCCCGTTTCATCACATTGTTCAAGTATGTTATTTCCAAAAGCTTCCCTCTGCTGTCATGTTCTCCCTGGCCAGCAGGGGGCGCTGGTCGCTCAGCCAGGCGCAGACTGTGGCCCCACCTTTGCGCTGGAGACCGCGGCGCTCTGTTGCTGCTCTGGAAGTTGAATGCCTTCCAGTGTTTTGTCGCGCGCTTTTCTTATTCTGTGATTGGCTGTTTCCACCCTCCACTTGTCCTCTCTGCTGCTGACTCTCCTCTATATACACGTAACCCTCCTCAAACGCCTCCTTGAGGATTGTGGCCCTTCAGAAACGCAGTGACACCCTCCCCCCCCCCACACGCCAGCATGCTTTTATGGGGGGAGAGAGGGATACTGCGGATTGAACTCAGGGGCCCTCGACCACTGAGCCACATCCCCAGCCCTATTTTGTGTTTTATGTAGAGACAGGGTCTCACTGAGTTGCTTAGCGCCTCGCCATTGCTGAGGCCGGCTTTAAACTCCCGATTCTCCTGTCTCAGCCTCCCTAAGTGCTGGGATTACAGGCTTGCGCCACCACGCCAGCTAGTGAAGTATTCTTGGAGAAAAATCGTTTCAGTTCTATACACTCGTGAGTGCATTGAGCCAAATATAAAATGTACTCTTTCTGTGGCCGTGACCAAAAGTTTGTAAATTGCCACCAACTCTAGTTTCACTCATGTCTCATTTTGACAGAAAGGAAAAGCCTATTTTTCTTTCAGAGGAGGAAATGGTTTCTATAGGTAAAAATAGAACACAACCAAATGATCATCAACAGCGGGACAGAATTCACATTTTATGATTCAATTTATGCAAAATTTTACGAAGGCAAAGCTAAACTCTGTGGCTTAATAGAGTTCAGGTGGTAAAATTATAAAGGAAAGTCCTGATTACCTAAAGTCAGCAAAATGGTTATCCCTGAAGGGAAGAGGGGACAATGATTAGGAAGGGATATTCTGGGGAGGGGGCCTCTAGAGGACAGGCAATGTTCTATTTCTTAACTGGGGTGGTGCTTATGTAGGGGATTCACTTTATAATGCTTTGCTAAATTGTACATTTATGCTATATGCCCTCTACTATAGGCATATTTCATATTAAAAAGAATTCTAAATAGCACATTTAAATAGCACACACTTCATACCACCTTGAACACACATAATACTGGCTCTATATCTCTATCTATAGATAAATAGATATAGATATATAGATATATAGTAATATAGGTATAGATAGATCATTTCCTGCAAAACATCTTGCCAATAAAAGATCCACAGAAGTGATTATGCAATTATCCAATTAAGTTAACGTCAAGGCCTAATTTTAGAGCAGAACTATCCAATAAAACTTTCAGTGATAATGGAATATTCTATCTCTTCACTGTCCAATACAATAGCCACTGCTCACATTTGTCTATTAACCAATTCAAATGTCTTCAGTGCAACCGAGGAACTGAATTTTAAATTACGCTTAATTTTAATGAATTTAAATTGAAAAAGCTATAGTGAGACCCTGTTTCAACACAAATGTAGGCCCATTTGGTAGTATACTCCAAAGAACATATGCCTTGCTTCTAGAAAAATCTGAATTTGAATCCCAGATCTGTCACTATAGGCAATGAGGTTATAGGTAGGTTACTTGGCTTCTTTGATACTAATATACTCAGCTATAAAATGGGGATGAAAAAGATACTTCATAATCATGATGTGAGAACTGTAGAAAATTAATGTATTCAAAGGTGCTCACTCAGCACCAGATAGTAGTTGATATTCAAGAAATGTTGTCTTATTTCCCATACCTATGTGCCCATCTCAAACCTATGCGATCTTCTTCAGATAAGGACTGGGTGAGAAAATTCAGATAGTTTTGTCTAGCCCATCTACCAAACATCATCCTTTCAGCTCTAGAGTGGGGCTTTTTCAAGAATGAACTGCAAAGACACATTCATGCTCACATTTCCAGGGAGGAACACATGGTATGTGAAATAGAAAAAAAGACCACTTTCTCACATCATGTTGCTTTGTTTTATTGGAGTCAAACGTATACATTTAGCAAGCATGAGGCATGACCTACGTTTTCTTTCAGTGAATAATTTTTCAGTATTTTCCCCCTTTCCACTGAAGAGGTGCCATCTCTTATATATCACTGAAACAATTTTCGCTTCTCAAAAAGATATTTTTCCAGCCGGGTGCGGTGGCTCAAGCCTGTAATCCCAGCACTTAGGGAGGCTGAGACGGGAGAATTGCGAGTTCAAAACCAGCCTCAGCAACGGCGAGGCGCTAAGCAACTCAGTGAGACTCTGTCTCTACATAAAACACAAAATAGGGCTGGGGATGTGGCTCAGTGACTAAGTACCCTTGAGTTCAATGTCTAGTACCAAATAAAATAAAATTTAAAAAAAAGATATTTTTCCCACTTTTTCATTCCAACATGTGTTAAGATGTGACCAGACGTTCTGAAAAAGTTTCCAGTGTGGGGAAAATGGAATTCTTATTTACTACCTTTCTGAAGTATACACATATATAAAATATACCCTGCCTACCAGCTATATTTTTTATCAGTTACCCTGACTCCATTGCTGTAGCTTATATAAAAATAAGAACTTTACTTCAGCAAAATATCTCATTTAGACAGTAAAAATACAAACTGTGGAACATGAGAATATATTTTAAGACATATACCCAACAGAGACTTTTACCCAAAACTTGTAGAGCCCTTCTGGTATGAGAAAGACATTTTCAGCTTTCAATCTAAGTGTCTTTATTGGCTGCTGCAAAACATCTTCTCAATGAAAATTTCACAGAAGTGATTAAACAGTTAAATTCTACCAGGACCAATTAGTTCCAGGTCAGTGCTGTCCAATAAAACTGAATGGGGAGGGTGTGTTCTGTACCCATGCTGTCAAATAGTTTTTTTGCAGTGGAGTACTTGAAATGTGCCCAGTGTGACTGAGGAACTGGATGTTAAATCATATTTTATTTCAATTCATTTGAATTGAAAGAGTCACATACAGCCAGTAGATACCTTGTTGGACAACACTAGTGGAAAGCCATTTGGTAGACATAATCAAATGTACTGATAGGTTCATAGGTTTCTTTTTTTACTTTTTCTTTTTCTTTTTGGTACTGAGTATTGAACCCAGGGGTGCTCTATCACTGAGCTACATTCCAGCCCTTTTTATTTTTTATTTGTTTTTAGAGAAATCTAAATTTGAACTCTACCTCCGTGGTGAATTCAGGTGGGTCACTTGCATTTTCTAATCCTCAGCCAGTGACAGCTGCTCCTTTAACATGGAAACATTTCCAGAAGACCCAGCCATCGTCTTGCTAACTAGTTTTTTATTTCTCCTTCTTAGCTTCCTACAGGCGATCATCTCCTGCGGAGAAGGGAAGATGAACCAGAAAATGCCCCTCAGAACAGGGGTGCGTGGTCCCAGGAAGGTGCCCCCGGGACCTACAAATTAGATTTGCAACCCCACACAGCCTGGGACTTGTGCATAGTCTGGGCCTCTGATTTTCTTCTTCCCCATTTAAGCCTAACGCTTCTGTGGGTTGGAGGAAGGCAAATAAGCTGTCTTCCCGATCTGGCCAACCTGCGAATAAATTCATTTTTCTTTTTATGTTGTTTTTCTCGTACTCCCAACGCGGCAGGCCATCCAACCCAGCCTGTTGGGACCCCAGGGTGGAGCCTCTGGCCTCCCCAACCCTCAGCGGAATCGGAGGACTCCGCGGCAGCGCCCCTGGTGGCCGTATTTTGATATGACGCCTCCAGGGGGCAGGGAGCAGGCCGGTGGCCAGGGGACTTTGGAGGAGAGGAACATATAAGATGGCCCTTGATAGTTTTGTTTTGTTTGATTGGAAAATAGCTTCGTTTCAGGACCTTCATTTCTTTCCCTTCAAGCCGGTGTTGACTGCTCTTGCTGTTTTTGATGATACAGTAAGAAATGTTTTGGAATCTTTTTTTTTCTTAGTCCGGATATGGGCAGGTGACTGAATCCAGCCTGTCGGGACCCCCAGAGCCAAGCCTCTGGCCGAGGTCCCGGTAACAAACATACCCATCTATGAAATAGGGATGAGAAAAGATGCACCTTAATCTTGAGTGAATACTGTATTAAAACTCATGAATGCAAAGCAACTATCACAGAGCCTGCTAGCAGTTGATGTTCAGGAACTATTGGTTTTTCCTTCCTGTCCCTATGTCGCCTTGGCAGTGTGTGACTGGTGAGAGAATCCTGATGATTTAGTGCCATCAACCCAATATCTCTAACAGGAAGTCCAGCACATATCTGCAGGGCAGGCAACCCTGTAGCTCTTGTAGCAGGGCTTCCTCCAGAACCCAGACTCAAGACACACACCTGTGCTCCTGTTCCTAAGGAGAAATGCTTGGCCCGACATCCACTCAGCCCCAAAATACACAAAGATCCCTTCCCTATCATGGAGTTTTCTTTGTTTGTCTTGTTTTATTTCTTAGGCTCAACAGTTTACACATTCTATTCTTAGCAAAGAGGAGACATTATTTACTTCTTCACTCAGTGAATAATTCTTCAGAGAGTCCTCCTTTGGTGTGAAGAGGTCCAATCTCTTGTTATATGTTCCTGAAATTCAATTCGTATTCTCTCTCAGCTTTTAAACTTCTTTGGCCCTTTCTAACAAATGTTAAAATGGGACAAGAAGTCTTGACACATTTCTAGCATTTGAGAAATGGAATTCTCATTCACAATTTTGAGGGGCTGAATTGTCTCCCCAAATTCTTATGTTGAAATCTTAGCCTCCAGTACCTCAGAATGAGGCTGCACTTGGGTCAGGTCTTTAAAGAGGCAGTTAAGTTAAAATAAGTCTTGAAGGCGGGCTCTAGTCTAATATGACTGGTGCCATTCATATTGATGAATCTAGTTTCATCTCATGGTCTTCACATTTGAAAAAGGCCTTGATGGGCCCGTTAATGTTTCTATAGGTTAGCACCTTCGTGTGGTCTTTACATAAGAACAAGGCCTTAATTGGGCCCATTACCCTGATTACCTGACCATTGATTATTCTTATTCATTTATAAGAAGAGGAGGTTAGGATGCAGACATGCACATTTAGAAAAAAAATGCCTTGTGAAAATGAAGGAAGATGGTCATCTACAAACCAAGGAGAGAGGCCTAGGAATTGAACCAGATCTGCTGAAAACTTCATCTTTGACTCATAGCCGCCAGAACAGTAAGAATATAAATTTGTGTAGTTTGAGTCCCACAGACTAAAGAACTCGGACAAGATTGCCCCGCAAACTAGCACAACAACAGTTCTTCCATGAAGCTATTCAATTTATACATACTTGGGCAGATAATTTTGTCCATTACAGCTACTCAATTGCTATAGTAAATATAGAAAGTTCTGGTGGTTGTAATTGCACACTTTTGTATGAGCCAATGAAGGGAGGCAAATCTTGAAAGGGGAGCAAGTGGGTCTACTCATGCACCATAAACATGTGGTCTCCACAGAGGAAGTCAAGATCCTCCTTCACTTTTGACCAGTCAGGCCATATTTGGAACATTTTCTCAATTCTGTGTAGCAGTAGATAGGGAGGTCAAGCCATGCATTGTGCAGTGACCACATGTGAAGCACTAGGGTATATGCATTGTGCACACTTAATTACTTCTCTCATGCTTCAGATGAGGAGACTGAGACTAAGAGGGGTTAAGTAGATTGCCCAAGGTCATACAACTGGTAAGTTCAGGGTCAGGATTCAAACTCGGTGTAATTTCATCAAACCATTTTTTACAACTAAAGGGGGACAAGAAAGGCTTTGGAGCCACCTAGGAAGATTGAAAAAGATTGCATGTGTGCTGAAATATGTTTTCAGGACTTTTGTGAGGGAATAATTTGTATAAAGGGAGGTGAGCTCTTCCAATGATCCCCTCTTCCACAGACTCCTAATGTATCTGGGCTTCCCCATCCAAACAAAACCTTGGCACTGCACACCTATCTGTACTTCCCATCTCATGATTGACAACCTCCCCTTCATCTTCACCTCTTCTCTGAGCATTTCTATTAGTTCATGGTTTTCTTTCCTCTCAAAGGGCTGGTTGATCTGCAGACAATCTAGCTATGGAAGTTGATCCTCCCACAGGCCATGGCTATAGGAGTGGGAGGAGTGGGAGCTGGGGTTGTCTTTGTTCTAGCTGCTCATTGTCATTTCTAGACTTTCATTCTCCCCTTACATGCAAATCCCTGTGCTCCTTTGGTGTGGGGGGGCACTCTGTGAGACCTCCTCAGTCCCTCTTCTTTGAGGTCATGTACTGACCTCCCAGTTGCTTTCTTGAGAACACATGCCCTATACAGTCCACCTCTCCACACTAACACCTCTTTTTTTTTTTCCCCAGCCCTATTTTGTGTTTTATGTAGAGACAGGGTCTCACTGAATTGCTTAGCACCTGGCCATTGTTGAGGCTGGCTTTGAACTCGCGATTCTCCTGTCTCAGCCTCCCAAAATGTTGGGATTACAGGCGTGACCCACCACGCCTGGCTACTAACACCCTTTTCTGAGTAACTTCCAGAAAGTCTTCCTTGGCCTCCTCATTCCAATATCTTCACCTTCCTCCACTTCAGCCACCCTCTTCTGGAGCCACACTGGACCCTATCATCTCTCAGAAGTGTACCACATGTACTTTCCCACCATGACCTCCTGCAATTCTGGCTTCCTCATTCACTCATGCCCAAGACGTCTGGTCTTCAACCTCATCTTGACCTTTAGTTTCATTTTGAGCCTTTAGCTTTGCTTCCCTGTTGTGTTCACTTGATATTCTACCCAGCTTAAACTGTCATCTATCACTTCAGTCATTTTCTTACATTTGTCCTGAATTCTCTCATGCTGGATCCATCTGTCCCATATGTCAAGTAAAATGTAACTATGATCAACTCATCTGCCCTCTATATTTGCACATGGGTTGGTAAGAAAAGCTCCAAAAGTTACTCACAGACTCATACCACCATTGATTTGTGCTCTCCAAGCTTACTCAACTGGGTTTTTAACTTGGCCTGGAAACCATTTTATATGGTTTCTATATAAATAGAAATTCTATAGTCAAGTCTCCCCTTCTGAACAGCAAATACAGTATCAAAATCTATCATCTATTTCCTGAAATATCTGCCCACCTCTTCACTTTCAACAGATGGCCCTACCCTCTCTTTCACAAAGAGAATGGAAACCACAAAGAGGAAGTCCCTTACTCTCCTGCCACCAGCTTTTCAAACCCTCCTGCATCTGCACCCTCCTGCCCTCTTTCAGGAAAGAAGAGGCCCCTCTTCCTGTGTCATACTCTTTTGATTGTCTTCCTTCCCTGTGCTCAGAGAACTTGCTCTATCCAAGTTCTTACATGTTTAGCTGCTCCCTTTGTTCATATTCCTTCTCCACAATATTTACAATTTCCTATTTTTAGAAAGTGAAACTGAATCTTCTGGTGCCCACATGTCTTCTCTCTTCCAGCCAAGCTCTCTCTTCCCTATCACAGCCTTAGCCACTTTGAGGTGACTCACTCCTTCACCTCAACCCATAACATCTGGCTCCTCTCTGTGCTCTCTAGTGAAAGCCCTTACTGAGGTCACATATAACTTCCTATTACTAACCCCCAGGGTCACTTATCAGCCTGTTTTGTACTTAATTCTTGGTATCAAATGACCTGTACCTAAGATTCCTATGGCTGCCAAGCCCTGTGTATCTCCAGGTCTGCATTGTCTTCTCTGATGGCCTTTCTTCTTCTCTACTTCAAATTCCTCCTCTTCCTACTGACCCTCAATCCAAGTATCCCCAAGAAATGTTCTTCCTCCGGGCCTCCGACTTTCTTACAGCAGCACGAACCCATGACTTTGTTTACCTTTTACTTACTGATCACACCCACTCTTGTGTCTCCAGGCAGACTTCATCATCGTCCTCCATATTTGTACATCCAATTAGCTAGACAATACTTCCATTTGGAGAACTCCTCTCCTCGATTCATCTAACTTCAATCCCGTGCAAAACTGAATTCATTTTCTTTCTCCATGTGTCACATTTTCTTCCAATGAGGTTCTTCCAGGGAATGGTATTCACTTAGATATACTAATCTGAGGTTAGCATTGATTCCATTTCATCCTTTAGCACCATCCAAGGTTATTCCTTAGTAAAAGTGCCTGCTATTTCCAAATCCTTCCATTTATCTTCCTTGACACTTTCTCTAGTCGATTCCAGTCAAAGTCACACTCATATAGTCTCTCAAAGTGATGGTGTAATATATATTTGCTGTACTGTTTGAGAATATTCAATTCTGCTATAAAAAGACAAGAGAACAAGTAACAAACATGGAACCCGTAAGATATGTTTGGCACAGGTAAGTATCTTACTCAGTTTGGACTGCCACAATAAAGTGCCACAGACAAAACAAATTTATTTCTCACTATTTTAGAGACTAGAACTTCAAGATCTGTGTGCCACGAGGGCCCTCCAGGCCATTTTAGGTGGGGCTCTAATGCCACCCAGGTGTCTGGTCTGGGCAGAGCTCCAGGCAAAGTTAGAGAGGCTGGTGGTTGAATGTGGAGCATGATCTGCCCCCTCCTCCGTTAACCTGTAGAGAACATATGTAGACATTTATAGGAACTTGTTCTCCGGAACACTGAGAAAGATGTTTCAAAGACTGTCTGGCATCTTTTCCGGAGGACACTTTTATGAACTTATCAGAAGTGAGAGTCAGGCCAGGCTGGGGAATATTTCAGGAATTTAGGCAGTTTCATTCAGAGAACAGCTGTTTATTTGGAAAACCTCATCAGGGTGATACTTCATACCCAGTTCCCCCACAAAGCTAACTTCACCATGCTTTTAAGTTTTTGAAATGAGTTACTCCAAATCTACCATGATGCAGCTCTTCTTGAAACAGGATAATAGATTGAAAAATTTTTTTGTCAGGCCATTTTTTTCCTGAAGAACATGCCAGTTATATGATAATTTTGTCAATAAAATCCCTTTAAAATTATAATTAAATACTATCTATTCTAATACATTATGTTTATAGAAGTCAAAAAAAAAAAAGAAAAGAAAAAAGAAAGATCAGTGTGCCAACATGTCCAGTTCTGGTAAGGGCTCTTTTCCTGGTTTGAAGACAGCTACCTTCTTACTATGTCTTCACATGATCTTTTTTTCTATGGGCATGTGCTCAGAGAAGAGAGATTTCTATCTTCCTCCTTCTCCTCCTCTTCCTCCTTCTCCTTCTCCTCTTCCTCCAACTCCTCTTCTTCTTCTTTTTTGGTACCAGGGACTGGGCCCAGGGGTGCTTAACCACAGGGTCAAATCCCCAGCCCTTTTTTATGTTTTTATTTGGAGAGCCACTGTGATTACAGGTGTGTGCCACCTCACCCAGCTCTTTCTTCCTCTTCTTATAAGGTAATCAATTTTATAGGATTAGGACCCAACTCTTATGACCTCATTCAACCTTAATAAACTCCTAAAAACCTTTTCTCCAAACACACTTACATTAAGAATTAGGACTTCACCATATGATTTTAGACAGAACATAATTCATTTGATAACAATAAGGAAGTTACTCATCTAAAAGGCATTTGAGATAAGTAATGTGGGTTAAACATAAATGTGTCAACAAAGAAAAGAATGGAAAGACCAAGGGAATACTAATACTGATAAGTATACATGAAGTACATGAAGCACACTGTTTTTCTTTCATAATGTGAGGCATTAGCAGGGTGTGGTGGTGAACACCTGTAATCCCATCAGCTCTGGAGGCTGAGGCAGGAGGATGGCAAGTTCAAAACCAGTCTCAGCAACTTAGTGAAGCCCTAAGCAACCCACTGAGACCTTATCTCAAAATACAAAAATAAAAAACAGAATGGGGTGTGGCTCAGTAGTTAAGTGACTCTGCGTTCAAGCCCCAGAACCAAAAAAAAAAAAAAAAAAAAAAGACGAGGCATCCTATATTTATGGAGTCTTAATTTGACCACCCATTTGTGACACCCATCCTGGTCCCAAGTCTTCTCAGCCTAGGAAGTGCACAGAAAACTCTTGGTTCAGCCGGGTGCGGTGTCTCATGCCTGTAATCTCAGCACTTTGGGAAGCTGACACAGGAGAATTGCGAGTTCAAAGCCAGCCTCCGCAACAGTGAGGCGCTAAGCAACTCAGTGAGACCCTGTCGCTAAATAAAACACAAAATAAGGCTGGGGATGTGGCTCAGTGGTTGAGTATCCCTGAGTTCAATCCCTGATACTAAAAAAGAAACAAACTCTTGGTTCTTCAGAAGGCTTATTGGCTACTACAATTGTGACCAGGTATACTTGTCTCTGCATCTCTCAGAGTAGAATATGTGTCATTGGTACCAACCACCTTCCCTCTTACTTTCTGTTGACTCCCTATTTAAATTTCAACTCTGGTCTTTATAACCTTACCAGCATCAGGGAAGGCTGATGTAGCAGAGAGATAGAAAGGATGTGTGCCCACTGCTCATCTCAGCATTCAGGTAGAGTGGTCCCTCTGCTTGCTTGAACACTGTCCTAAGTGTGGAAACTTATCTTTTTTCTTTTGAAAAAAAATTATATATATATATGTATATACACACACACATACACACACACACATATATATATACACACACACACACTGTGGATTTAACCTAGGAGTGCTTAACCACTAAGCAACATCCCCAGCCCTTCTAACTTTGAGATAGGATCTCACTAAGTTGCTGAGGCTGGCTTTGATCTTTTTTTTTTTTTTTTTGGTACCAGGGATTGAACTCAGGGGCACTCGACCACTCAGCCACATCCTCAGCCCTATTTTGGGTTTTATCTAGAGACAGGATCTCACTGAGTTGCTTAGTGCCTCGCCCTTGCTGAGGCTGGCTTTGAACTCACAGTTCTCCTGTCTCAAGTCTCCCAAACTGCTGGGATTACAGGAGTGCACCACTGCCACCTGGCTTGGCTTTGAACTTTTGATCCTCCTGCCTCAGGCCCCCAACTTGCAGAGATTACAGGAGTGTGCTATCTCACCTGACTCCTTTTGATTGTTATTATCCATGTTAAATTTCATTTGATAAATTGTGATTCAAGTATCTTACTATGATCTCTGAGTCTTTTCTGTGCCCTCTGGGATGGCTTGTCTGGTAATGTACTTGGAGGCCATGGTTGCATCAAGGTAATTTCTCATGTGACAGTTGAATTGCATTAGCAATATCAATTTTTCACCCCTTCCTATATGTACACCCTTTACTATGTGACTTCACATGTCCTCCCATCAAGGGGCAAAATGAATTTTCCTGGTCTTTGAAATTGAGCTCAACCATGTGATGTACTTTGCCCAGTGGGATGTTAGCAGACGTGATGCTGGCAGAGGCTTGACAGAGTGCTTGTGAGCTTTGGCTTACCTTCTGTGGGCAATCTTCCATCTCTGTGAGAAGGACGTGCCCCAGTTTTCCCACTGTTCCCAGGAGGAAGGTAAACACAGGTGTGGAGCCATTCCCAGCCAAACCCTCCAGGTCAGCTGACTCTCAGTTTGCAGCAGATGCCCAGATGCACCCAGTTTAGACAGATGCCCCCAGTTTGGATTAGCCATCTATCAACTGATCTGCACACTTGTGAGAAGTAATATTTGGATGTTGTTTTAAGCTACTAAGTTTTGGATATTTTCCCACATGGCAATAGGCAACTTATATGCTCACCTGGACAAATTCTGCAGCCCGTTTTTTTTTTTTCCTGCCCACAATATTCTTCAATCTGTTTCCTACTGAAATTATAGTGCTCTTCTAAGATGCAACTCTGATCACTTTATCTTTGTTAACTATTCAATGAAACTTTCCTTCCTTCCTTCCTTCCTTCCTTCCCTCCCTCCCAGTGGGGATTAAACCCAGAGGCACTTTACCACTGAGTTACACGAGTTACATCCCCAGTCCTTTTTAGTCTTTTAGACCAGGTCTTACTAAATTGCTCAAGCTGACTTTGAACTTGAGATGCTCCTGCTTAAGCCTCCCAAGTAGTTGGGATTACTGGCATGAGCCACCCTCACCCAGCTCCACGAACATTTTCTTTCTTTCTTTCTCTCTTCCTCCCTTCCTCCTTCCCCTACTCCTTCTTTCTTTCTTTCTTTCTCTCAGTGAGAATCAAACTTTACCAGTGAGCTACATACCCAGCCCTTTTTATTTTTTATTTTGAGACAGAATCTTGCTAAATTGTTGAGGCTGCTCTGGAATTGTGATCCTCCTACCTCAGCCTCCTGAATAGCTGGGACTACAGGTGTGCACCATCACACCTGGCTACTGGGTGGCTTTAAAAACAGAAATTTATTGGCTCATACTTCTTGAAGTCTGAAATCGAGGTGACACCAGGATCATGCTCCCTCTGAAATAAGCTCTCATCCTTTCTTCTTCCTGGCTTCTAGTAGTTGGTGGCAATCCTGGGCATTCCTAGGCTTACAGTTGCAACACTTTTGTGTCTTCTTCTATTGTCACATGGTGTTTTTCTCTTGTGTCTGCACATCCTCTTTTCATAAGGACATCAGTCATGTTGGATTAAGGGTTCATCATAGACCAACATAACCTTAACTCCTTTCATCTGCAATTACCTTATTTCCAAATAAATTCACATTCTGAAGTGCTGGGATTTAGGACATCAATATATCTTTTGGGGAGACACAGGTAAACCCACAGCAGTACGCTCTTCCTGCTGGCTTTTTCCAGCCATTGAGCCTACTCATTCATCAGATCTCATTCTTGTTATCAATTCTCCTTGGAAAGCTTTTCTTGTCTCCAGGACATAGTTAAATGCCACTTCAGTGGATAAACAAAATGTCATAAGTTGCCGAATATGGAACAATCACATTATAAATAGATTTAGTGGCTTTCAAGTGAATGGGATCTTATTTTATTATAAATGTAAGGGCAATACACCAAGATGGAATATGGACTTTGTCATGTACTAGCTATTTGTCTCTAAGGGAAATTATGAAGTCAGATGGGACCAGAAATTCAAACACTTTTGTAACTCTCTCCATTTCTCATATCTGTTTCTCTTAGTAAATCAGTATCATTTCTTTCCACATGAGACAGGCTTTCTTTGCTATTTGTGACTTGCAAACTTATGGCCATCCCATTGCCCCCAAGTTTGGATATAACTGGTTCAGCCACTCAGTGGGACAGAGATGCACCATGCAAAAATCCCTAGGGAAAATAATCTAATTTGTCCAGCTTTTTGAGTTAGTGTTAAACCACTGAACAGCCAGCTATGTTCTGGGATAGGGTTATGAAGTTCAAACATGACTTCAAGGGGCAATTTCTGTGGAAACGTGGATGAGAGGGTCCCCTGAAAGATAGAATTCATTAACTGGTGATTGGAATCACACCTCGAATGAAGTGGTGCTCATTATAGTGTCGTTGTGTAACAGGCTGTGTTTTGCCTACTTACCACTAATAGTGCTAATGAGACAAAGGCCATAAGTTCCATTACAGGATTAGTCAGGGAGATTTGCTTGGTTCTTTGCCAAATGGCACATTGAGTGTTGAATAGTGGGCTTTGTATAAGTTTCCTTCCATTCTTTCCCTGATTCAACTTCCATCAACTATAGAAATGAGGAATGAGGAGTCACAGCCTCCAAGAAAATAAAGATTAAAATAGCCCCATAGCCCTTGAATTCGCTAACAGCAGTTAAATATATTAATTTATCTTTGTCTTCTTTTCCCTCCCAAGAAAAGAAAACATTTCATGACCCATATGACTCTTCTAATGGGTTGAATGAAATTGGATGGGATCAGACCATTTTTCATTTCAGACACAGGCTGATTTGAACAATTTTCAAAGGAATGTATAAACCAAATGTTATGCATTGCTGAATATGGAACAAGTACATTATAAACTTCCCCTGTTACACCACTTCCCACCCTGTATGTTAATTGCCTGTGAATATTTCTGCATTATCCACTATGCCATGAGTTCCATGAAGAATGTGAAGACCAGCTGGGCGTAGTGGCACATGCCTGTAATCTCAGCAGCTTGGGAGGCTGAGGCAGGAAGATCACGAGTTCAAAGTCAGTCTCAGCAATTTAGCGAGGCACTTGCCAACTCAGTGAGACCCTGTCTGTAAATAAAATATAAAAAAGGGCTGGGGATGTTGTTCAGTGGTTAAGCTCTCCTAAATTCAATCCCTAGTACCAAAAACAAACAAACAAAAAAGAATCTCTTTAAAATAAATTTGTTCAACCAAAATAGTGACTTAATTTTTTTCTCTGCTTGTTTTCATGAAATTCTCCCTCTTTACCAATTCTTGGATACTTTTCTCTTCATCATTTCCTAGAATTGGTCAATATCTGGGCCTTGGCACTGACTCTAATTTCCTTCTTTCCTATTGCTAATTTCCTAAGTGTCTCTCTTTTCTCTTTTTTACATTAATAAATATATTTTAGAAATAAAGTATCCTTTTTTAATTTTCACAAATACCTATTAGAAAGTTATTTTTCATCTTGTATCCTGGGCCTTATCTTATTCTTACACAGGATTATGCCAAAGTCATATCATGTTGGCTCATGAAAGCCAATTGTGAAATTGTCAGAAATTTTATGAACTGAATATTAAATATGTGTATCCTTGGAATCAGTGATGGTGAAATTATACATATCACAGAAATTAGTAAATGCTACAAATCAGGGTTCACTTCTCAAACCTAGAAAACCAGTTATTGAACATTTGTTAATGCACCATTGTCTAGACTCTTTATATTTTATTACTGAAACCCACTCTCCTTTCAACTTCTATCAGAGAAGCAGGTGTACAGCCTGAGGGGTGGAGTGCTGAGGGGAAGCAGATAAACGTGGTAGAATCTCTGGAAATAGAAAATCCTATATCCTATGAATGCACAAATTTCTACAAGTTTTGTAGATTGTCTTTTCTTAACTGGAAAAGAATACGTAGTTGTGATGAAAACTAGCAGTACTTACATTTTCTTCATTGGTGCTGTGATGAAAATATGTCAGTCTTTAGCTGCCTAGCTTACAAGGGCCCTTCTTGTGCTTGAAGAACCTACCACTATGTCAGAAGATGAAAAGCTGAAAATTTTATTGTTTGTGATCCCTGGCAGCTGGGGCAAGAACACAAAAATGATGAGATGCTTCCAGGACCTTGTATTTGAAGGTGGTAATGAGAAGAATTAGGAGCTGGACATGGTGGAGCATGCCTATTATACTGGTGACTCAGGAGGCTGAGGCAAGAGGATTGCAAGTTCAAGGCCAGCATCACAATTTAGCAAGGCCCTAAGCAATTTAGTGAGACCTGTCTCTAAATAAAATATAAAAAGGACTGGGGATGTGGCTCAGTGGTTAAGGGCTCTCAGGTTTCAATCCCCACTATCAAAAAAAAAAAAAAGAGAGAAGAATCAGGAGAGTTTAGAATTCATTCTGCTGCCAGCTTTGGTGGCAGCTTCTCTTATCCATATGTGTTCCTTTGGCATCACCTTGGCTTTCTGGCACCTCAGTGTCCCTCAGTTCTTGTCTCTTTTCCTTTCCTGGGTCCCCCAAATTTCTATACATTCTTCAAGGCATTCTTTAGCTTTTGAAGAAGTTACATTGGGTGGAGTTAGTTAGCTTCTGTTATTTGCAGCTAAATGCCCTGACCAAAATGATCAACATCCTGAGAACCCCCATGGGGACTGTCAGGGGTTGGCAAGGCCTTAAAGTGACTGTCTGTCCATGCTGCCACCTGGATGTTGGTGCCTGGTTCATGCAGCCATACTTCCACTAAAGGTATTAACTCAGTTGAGAGGAGCTTAAGTAACTAAAATAAAAGTAAAGCATGCATATTAAAACAAGAGATAGAATTTAGAGAAAGAGATACAGTTACTAAAACGGAAATAAGTGAGGCAGATATTTTTCTCACTAATATTTGTTTTTTCTTTTTGTTTTTGGTACCAGGGATTGAACTCAGGGGCACTCAACCACTGAGCCACATCCCCAGCCCTATTTTGTATTTTATGTAGAGACAGGGTCTCACTGAGTTGCCTAGTGCCTCGCCGTTGCTGAGGTTGGCTTTAAACTAGTGATCATCCTGTCTCAGCCTCCTAAAGTGCTGGGATATACAGGCGTGCACCACTGTGCCCGGCTTCATTAATATTTTTTAAATATATGTTTTTAGTTGTAGATAGACACAATACCTTTATTTTATTTATTTATTTTTATGTGGTGCTGAGGATCAAACTCAGTGCCTCACATGTGCTAGGCAAGTGCTCTGCCACTGAGCCACAGCCACAGCCTAATTTTTAAGTATTCTCAGTCAGAGCCTGACCTGACCATCCCCCGCACTCCCCATGCTGAGTAGAAGAAAATTTATATTTCTTAGCTACTCCATTTCTGGGTAGTTGTCTTAGACTCCTGAACTCTTAAGCAATTTTGGATCAAAAGCACTGGTACAGCCAGGCAAGGTGGCACACACCTGTAACTCCAGCTACTTGGAAGGCTGAAACAGGAATCCCAAGTTCAAAGTCAGCCTGGGCAATTTAGTGAGACCCTAGGCAACTTCATGAGACCATGTCTCAAAATAACAAGTAAAAAAGAACTGGGGATGTAGCTCAGTGGTAAAATGCCCTTGGATTCAATCCCCAATACCACACACACACACACAAAAGCCAGGTATGATGGCTCATGCCTCTAATCCCAGTGGCTCTGGAGGCTGAGACAAGAGGATCACAAGTCCAAAGCCTGCCTCTGCAATTTAGCGAGGCCCTAAGCCACTTAGGGAGCCTGTCTCAAAACAAAAAAATGAAAAAGGTTCGGAGATGTAGTTCAGTGGTAAAAGCACCTTTGGGTTTACTCTCCAGTACCAAAAAAGAAAAGAAATCTCCAGAACTATTATCCTTTGATCTAGTAAGAAGGAGATAAAATAATGGCTGCCTTTTCTTAAAATCTGAGCTTATGTTACAGGAATGCTCAATCTAGTTTCTGTGTAATGTTTTTAAGAAAGTAGGATTCTGAATTTCTCTCTTACTTTGTTTTTTTCTTTTCCCATGACAAAGCAAAATCAAAAGAAAATGCACTTGGTGGCAAGGTCTTTATGAAAAATACAGGAAGTTCTTGTTTTCTAATCAAAAAGGAGTTCTGTTACATAAGTTCATTCATTTTGCTTTGACTTTTTAATGTTTTTAAAAATTTATTTATTCTAATTAGGTTTACATGACAGCAGAATGCATTTTGATTCATTGTACACAAATGGAGCACAACTTTTCATTTCTCTGGTTGTACACAACATAGAGTTACACCATCTGTGCAGTCATACATGAACCTAGTGCATTGTTGTCCATCGCATTCCACCATCTTTCCTGCCCCCATATCCCATCCTCTCCCCTGCTCCCCTTTGACCAAAGTTCCTCCATTCTTCCCATGTCCCCTCCCCCATTATGGATCAGCATCCACTTATCAGAGAGAACATTCGGCCTTTGGTTTTTTGGGATAGGCTTACTTTGCTTAGCATCATGTGCTCCAACTCCATCCATTTATCTGCAAATGCCACAATTTTATTCTTTTTTAATGCTGAGGAATATTCCATTATGTATATATACCACAGTTTCTTTATCCATTCATTTATAGAAGGGCATCTAAGTTGCTTCCACAGTTTAGCTATTGTGAACTGAGCTGCTATAAACATTGAAGTGGCTGCGTCACTGTAGTTATGCTGTTTTTAAGTCCTTTGGGTATAGACCGAGGAGTGGGATAGCTGGGTCAAATGGTGGTTCCATTCCAACTTTTCTAAGGAATCTCCATACTGCTTTCCAGATTGGTTGCACCACTTTGCAGTCCCACCAGCAGTGTATGAGCATGCCTTTTCCTCCACATCCTCACCAACACTTGTTGTTTGTATTCTTGATAATTGCCATTCTGACAGGCATGAGATGAAATCTTAGTTTTGATTTGCATTTCTCTAATGGCTAGAGATGTTGAATATTTTTTCATATATTTGTTGATTGTATATCTTCTTCTGAGAAGTTTCTGTTCAGTTCCTTAGCCCATTTATTGATTGGGTTGTTTGTTTTGTTTTTTTGATGTTAAGTTTTTTGAGTTTTTTATATATCCTGGAGATTAGTGCTCTACTGATGTGTGTGTGGCAAAAATTTGTTCCCAGAATGTAGGCTGTCTGTTCACCTCATTGATTGTTTCTTTTGCTGAGAAGAAACTTTTTAGTTTGAATCCATTCCATTTACTGATTCTTGCTTTTATTTCTTGCACTTTAGGAGTCTTGTTAAGGACGTCAGGGCCTTCACTTTGATTTTTAGATCTTTCTTTTCAAATATAAATTAGTTTCATTTAAAAATTATGTAAAACATTTTTTACTTAAGTCAAATTCATAAAACAAGGCATAGTCAGAAAAACTAAGATTTGATTCAGCTCCTTTTCTTAGATAAATGTTAGCACGTAATATTTATATTTATGTATGTTTTATATCTATATGCTTTACATATATGTATATATTTGTGTGTGTTTCTCCACCTACACATAACTTTTAAAGTTAAAATGAAACTTATCTGTAAGTACAAAAAATTTAAAACAGTAAAAGAAACCTACACTGGGTGCAGTGGCGCATGCCTTAATCTCAGAGGCTCAGGGGCCTGAGACAGGAGGATCCGAGTTCAAAGCCATCCTCAGCAAAAGCGAGGCGCTAAGCAACTCAGTGAGACCTTATCTCTAAATAAAATACAAAATAGGGCTGGGGATGTGGCTCAGGGGTCGAGTGCCCCTGAGTTCAATCCCCTGTATCCTCCGCCCCCAAAAACCTAGAAAAACAATACATTAGTACTAAATTTATATTTATTTATGTGATCACTTTTATTGATGTTCTTGTTTCTTCATATGGCTTCAAGTTAGTGTTCTTTCATTTCAGCTTAAAGGACTCTTTTTAATATTCCTTGCCAGGTAGGTCTATTAGTAATTCATTCCTTCAGCTCTTCATTTTCTGGTAATGCCTTTATTTTTCCATTTTTGAAGAACAGTTTTGTTGGGTAAAGGATTATTGTGGACAGATTTTCTTCTGTTAGCACTTTAAATATATTGTCCCACTTGGGGATTTTTGAGCTTCTTGAGATTGTTGGATGTATAGATTCATATCTTCTATCAAATTTGGGAATTTTTTCAAATATTATTTCTTTGAATATTGTTTCTGTTCCTTTATTTTAGGATTTCCACTGTGATTTATTATCTTTGATGGTGTTCGGCAGGTGTCTTAAGCTTTTCTTTGTACTTGTTTCTTACTGTTCCTCAAATGAGATAATTTCATTTGATCTATATTCAAGTCCACAGATTCTTTTTTCCTATATGCTCAGATCTGTTGTTTACTCCCTCTGGTATATTTTAATTTCAGTGATTGTATTTCTCAGACTTCCCAATTTTTACTGGGTTCCCTTTTTTATGATTTCTATTTCCTTATTGGCAGACTCTTTGTTGAGATCATTTTCCTTTCTTTCTTTATCTATAATTTCCTTTAGCTCTATGAGAATATTTTAAGATTGTTGATTTAAAGTCTTTATATAGTAAGCCCAGTAACTATGCTCCCTCAGTGACATTTTCTGTTAATTTCTTTCTTTTTCCTATACATGGGAAATAAGTTTTTTTAAAAATAAATCTTTGCATACCTTGTAATATTTTGCTGGAAGTTGGACATTTTGAATATTATGATGTGGTTAACTCAGATTCTCTTCTCTCTTCAGGATTTTTTTTTGTCTGCTGTTGTTTATTTGTTTAGTAACTTTCTAAACTATTTTTGTAAATATTGTATTGTTTCTTTCTTTCTTTTGCTAATGGGGATTGAACCTGAGGGCACTCAACCACTGAGCCACATCCCCAGCCCTTTTTATATTTTATTTAGAGACAGAGTTTCGCTAAGTTGCTTAGGGCCTTGCTAAATTGCTGAAGCTGGTTTTGAACTCTAATTCTCCTACCTTAGCCTCCGAGTTACTGGGATCAGAAGAATGCACCACTGCACCCAGCAAGAGTGTATTCTTTGCCATGAGTGCTATATGAGGTCTGTTCTGCTTTATCTGAATGGTCAGCTAGCCCTTTGACAGAGATTTCCTTAAATACCCTAGAGACAAAGTTTAAAAAAGAAATGAGATAAAAAATATAAGAAGAAAAGAAAAAACAAAAGAAGTGAAACGCATTCTCCAGGTCGTTGAAGATTGATTCTGCCTTAACCTTCACTGCCTGATTTCTCTGAGCCTAGAAATCAGCCAAAGGTGGAAGCTTGTGGTCTTCTGGTGTTTTTTGGAGCATATACCCTGCCCTGGTCCTGTGTGTGGCCTTCTAGTTTATTTGGTTTACATGAGAGCTGTTCTTTTTTTTTTTTTTTTTGGTACTGGGGATTGAACTCAGGGGCACTCGACCACTGAGCCACATCCCCAGCCCTATTTTGTGTTTTATGTAGAGACAGGGTCTCACTGAGTTGCTTAGCGCCTCGCCGTTGCTGAGGCTGGCTTTGAACTCGCGATTCTCCTGTCTCAGCCTCCCTAAGTGCTGGGATTACAAGCGTGA
>CM053417.1:93062225-93146724 GCA_028644305.1 Xerus rutilus | reverse complement strand
ACGAGAGCTGTTCTAAGCCCTTATTCTCCCTGCCCCAAAGAATCTCATACCCCAACATTTCCTAAGGGAATTTCAGTTGTCTATTATTTGCTCCAACTGAGTG
The DNA here is from genome assembly GCA_028644305.1 of Xerus rutilus. Lineage (NCBI taxonomy): Eukaryota > Metazoa > Chordata > Mammalia > Rodentia > Sciuridae > Xerus > Xerus rutilus. Next base: position 93,146,621 of record CM053417.1, on the reverse strand, counting down.
GAATTTTTTTGTAGGGTTTTGTTTGTGGCAGTGACTTGATTTTCAATATTTTTGAGGAAGAATTTCACTTAACCTTCTCTACCCTGAGAGAGCCCTGAATTATTTCAAACAGAGTCAACTATCGTGTGCCTGTTCTTCAGGCAACCAACCCCTAGACAAGTCACAGAAGACAAGCACTATTCCTTGGGAACAGTGTTTACTTTGCTCCTTTCAGAACGAGTAGAACAAAATGGCTGCTGTCTTCAAGATCGTCTAGAAGGGGTATGCAACAAGGGTGCATTAAAATGTCACAAAGCTTTCCTACTGTGTTTTAGTGGCCCTTTCTCCTGACTGAGTAAAACTTTCATTGTCTTCCAGAATTCTGATAAGTTTATCCTGTTTTTCCAACACTTTTCAATGATTCTGGGCATGGACAAATCTGCCCCTCAGATTTCCTTACTCTACCTGTATAACTATTAGCATAGGCTGTCAAAACAAAGTACCATAGACTGGGTGGCTTAAAAACCAAAAATTTACTTTCTCAGAATTCTGGAAGCTAGAAGTACAAGACAGAAGTGCTGTCAGAATCGGTTTCTGCTGAGGCCTCTCTCCTAGCTTACAGTTGGCCACTTTCTCACTATGAACTCATGTGGCCTCTGTGTGCGTGATTGAGCTTTCTGGTGTCTCTTCCTCTTTTTTTCCTTCTTCTTTTTGTTTTGCATTGCAAGGGATGGAACCAAGGGCCTTGAACATGCTAAATGAGAGACCTACCACTGAACTACACCCCAGCCCTCTTCCTCTTGTTATAAGGTCACTAGTTGTATCAGATTAGGATCCCACCCTCATGATCTCATTTAACCTTAATTATTTTCTAAAGACCTTATCTCCAATTATAGTCACATGGAGAGTTAGGGCTTCAACATATGAATAGAGGGGACACAATTCATTCTATTATGCCACCATATTTGCTGACATCATCCTTGACATTATTATTATTATTATTTGGTACTGGAGATTGAACTCAGGGGCACTTGACCACTGAGCCACATCCTCAGCCCTACTTTGTGTTTTATGTAAAGACAGGGTCTCACTGAGTTGCTTAGCGCCTCACTGTTGCTAAGGCTGACTTTGAACTTGTGATTCTCCTGTCTCAGCCTCTCTAAGTGCTGGGAATAATAATAATTATTATTATTATTTAATTATTATTATTATTATTATTTTGGTATCAAAGATCGAACCTTGAGGCACTTATCCACTAAGCCACATACTCAGCCCTTTTTATTTTTTATTTTGAGACAGGATCTCACTGAGTGGCTCACTAAGTTGCTGAGGCTGGCTTTGAACTCAAGATCCTCCTGCCTCAGCTTCCCAAGCCACTGGAGTATGCTACCATGCCCAGCTCACTTTGCCATTTTTGATAGCTCCTTCCTTCCTTCTTTCCTTTTCTTCTTTCCATACTTTCTTCATTTCTTCTTGGTACCAGGGATTGAACCCAGGGGAGCTTTACTACTGAACTATATCCCCAGCCCTTTCTATTGTTTTATTTTTTATTTTGGGGCAAGGTGTCTCTAGGTTGCTGAGGGTCTTCCAATGTTGCCGAGGATGACCTTGGACTTGCGATCTTCCTGCATCAGTATCCCTAGTCACTGGGGATTGCAGGTGTGTGCTACCATGCCAGACTGGGCATGTTTTATTTTCAATCAGTACTTTGAAAACTGAACCAAAATGACAAGACTGATATTTGTCTAATTATATGATATATTTGTCTAATTACATATGTATAATGAAGATATTTAAGTTTAAAAAGTAAACAATTCTTAAATGTCATTATAATCATCAATTTTTAAAAATGTTTTCAGTTGGGGGTGGTGGCACACACCTCTAATCCCAGTGGCTTTGGTGGCTGAGGCAAAGGATCACAAGTTCAAGCCAGCCTCAGCCACTTAGTGAGGCCCTAAGCAATTTAACAAGACCCTTCTCAAAATAAAATATAAAAAGGGCTGGGGATGTGGCTCAGGTGGATTCATTCTTCAGTGCCAATAAATAAATAAATAAATAAATAAATAAATAAAATATGTTTTCATTTCCACCAAAATGTTTGCTTTGTTTATAGTTGTTAACTTTTGAGCCCTGAAAAATTTAGCAAGGAAAATGAATGCAGTCTCTGAATTATACAAAAGTCTGGTTTGAGTCTGAATATCTTCACTTCCTGGAACTGAGAGTAATATTCACACTTTTTGCCTCTGGTTTAAGTTTAGTGTGTGCAGATGTCTTTTCACATCTGTGAGAAAGTACAACTTTGTGGTTCGTTTGAATTACTACTAATTGTCTTGGAATTCTTTAATTGTTTGCTTGATCTCAGAAAGCATTTTCATAAGTCTCATGGATGACCACAAATTAATAATCTCACTGCATTAAAATAAAATAAATATTCATTATCTGCTTTAACTTTTTACACATAGACCATAAATAATAGTGGAAAACACGCAGATAGGAAAAATTCTTATTCTTGAACACCTCATTTGCAATAGCTGACTTTGCCTTGCTAAATTGTTTTTCTAATAATAGTTGGAGTAAAAAGTGGACACACTAATCCTCTCCTTTGAACCTGAATAAACTATTGAAACTTCCTTGGGAGCACTGGGGATTGAACCCAGGAGTGTTTTGCTAATGAGCTACATCCCCATCCTTGGCCCTTCATTTTGTTGTTGTTGTTTATTTTGAGACAGGGTCTCTTGAGGTTGCTGAGCCTGACTTTGAACTTGTGATCCTCCTACCTCAGCCTCCAGAGTCACTGGGACTACAAGTGTGCACCACCCTAACTGGCTTGAAATATTTTCACTTTCTATTAAGTGAAATGCCAATTAAAAACATGTTTTTTCAGAAAAAAAAGTTGGGAGGGAGTAGCTGGATATGTGATTTAGTGGTGAAGTGCCTCTGGGTGCAATCCTCAATAACAACACACACACACACACACACACACACACACACACACACACATGCACAAAGGAGCAGGTTATACCCACAGACATACATATCAATTAGACAAAAGTTTGGGCAGGATGCATCCGTATGAGGGTCAGGTTACAGGTCTGGGATACAAACCTCCCCATACTCCTTGGAAAAAGCATGAGTTAGTAAGAACACTCCTTGAAATTAACAGTAGAAATCCAATTCAAAAAGTAGGAAATGGGGGGCTGGGGCTGTAGCTCGGTGGTAAAGCCCTTGCCTAGCATGTGAAAGGCACTGGGTTTGAGTCTTAGCACCACATACAAATAAACAAATAAAATAAGGCATTCTGTCCATTTACAACTACAAAAAGAATTTTTTTAAAAGGTAAGAAGTGGTAAGTGTTGGGAATTTCTGTCTTAAGTAACTGGGTTAAATACCAAAGCCTGGCCACCAGGTCCAAATTCAAAAATGAAGGATTTATTTCCCTACTGTTCACCCCTATAGGGATTGTCTCAGTGAAGAAAATCATTATTTCCCAAGGTTACTCAGGGTCATCCTAGCTTCACGTTTCCCTCCAGGGTTGCCAAGGTTTTAGTGTGACCACATGATAATTCAATTTTTCCTTCAGCTCACTCCTACTTTCTTATCTTTACTTCCCTTCTGCAGCTCTTTACCTCTCCGAGAATATGCCCTAATAAAACTCCTGCACACTAATGTCATCTCAGAGTCTGCTTCTCAGGAAACACGATCAGCAAGAATAATTGAGATGAACAAGTGTCTCAGGCAGATGGAACTCAAGAATTCAAACACTGCCATTGTATTTGTCTTCAAATATCCTCATCCCTTTTCCTTCCTTAACTACTGATTCTCATTCCGTTTACATTAACAATTATTTTTTTCTGACACTGGGGATTGAATCCAGAGGCACTTTACCACTGAGCCACATCCCAGCACTATTTTTTTTTAGTTAAAAAACATTTTTAGTTGTTGATGGACCTTTATTTTATTCATTTATTCATATGCGATGCTGAGAATCAAACCCAGTGCCTCACACGTGCTAGGCAAGTGCTCTACCACTGAGCCACAACCCCACCCCCTCAGCCCTATTTTATATTTTATTTAGAGACAGAATCTCGTTGAGTTGCTAGGGCCTCGCTAAGTTGCTGAGGCTGACCTTGAACTTGCGACCTTCCTGCCTCAGCCTCTGGAATCACTGGGATTACAGGTATGTACCAGTATACACAGCTCGGTGGGTGTATCTGATGTTCACCACTGTCTAGCTTAACATTAGCAGTTTAGGAGACCATAGAAACAAAGTGACTGGGAGAAGGTAAGCTTTAGCTACTGCATTGAAGTTCAAGTTTCTTCATCTCCTTGTCTGGTCAATGCCAGTCAACCCATCCTGTTGCTCCTTTCTAAACCTTCCTGTCTATACTTCTACGAGTAGTGTACATTACATTTTTCTTATACAGTGTTCTCAAAAGTGAAGTTACTTTCCAAAGAAGGATTTTCCTCTTCATTGCAACTGATTTCTCTTCTTCCAGCTGTGAAACTGATTGAGCTTCTTAAGGCTCTCAGGAAATCACTGCTCACAGCCCTATGATGACTTTCATGAAAGAAAAAAAAGCCATAGGAGGGAATGGTTGATTAGCCATGGAAAAGAACCTCTCTTTTTTGAATTTTCTTCTGAAATTGCAGAGGGATATAAAGGGAGTAGAAAAGTGTTTAAGAAATAGGTTTATTTATTTATTTATTTTTGTGCCAAGGATTGAACCCAGGAGTGTTTAACCACTGAGCCACATCCTCAGCTCTTTTTCATATTTTATTTAGACACAGGGTCTCGCTGAGTTGCTGAGGGCCTCACTAATTTGCTGAGGCTGGCTTTGAACTCGCCATCTTCCTGCTTCAGCCTCCTGAGCTGATGAAATAGGTTTATATATATAATAGGGAACACTGTTTCTTAGTATAAGTATTCATGGTCTTCTCCAAACAGTATAAGCTTCAAAGGGTAGGTGAAAAACTTGAAGATTTAGATAAGACAAAGGAAGATAAGCCATTAGGCAGGGACACAGGAAAACGAGAAGAGGTACAGAAGAGAACACTTCATTGAGCTGAATGAAATGGCAGTCATCCCATGGAGAAGTTTGAGAACAGCAGAAAATGAGGATAGAGAACAGGTTTTTAAAGGGTTTTATTGCTCTTTAGACATATATGCCTCAATTCTTGAATTACATGAGAAAATGAGGGCACATCTGAATTCACTTTTTGTTTCAAAGTCCAATTAGAAGAACAGAAACCACCATATTTCAACAGAGGGAATTTCATGCCAGGAAATTGTTGTATGCATGATGGAAAAATGGAGAATCCCAATAGGGCGTGCAGTGGCAACATAAAGATAAACAACAGGAAATGGTTACCACCCTCAGGGTTAGAGGGGAACTGTGAGGAGGTGAGGAGGCAATGGAACTCCAGCTCAGCAGCCAGGACCTCTGGCAAGATGCAGAACTACTGTAGTTATTGGCCAGCAGGAGCTCTTGGCCCAGAGGGAGGGACTGACTCGTGGGAGCTGGAGGCTCAGTAGAAATGCAGCCAGTTAGCTGGGTGCAGTGGTGCACGCCTGTAATCCCAGCACTTAGGGAGGCTGAGACAGGAGGATCATGAGTTCAAAGCCAGCCTCAGCAACGGTGAGGCGCTAAGCAACTCAGTGAGACCCTGTCTCTACGTAAAACACACAAAAATTGCAGCCACTTGGTGCATGCCACTTGAAATGGAAGCTGTGAGAAGAAGCACTTTGGCTCCTCCCATGATCCCTTTCCTCCAGTTTAGCTAAACATACCAAAAGTCAGAGGGCCAACGAAGCTGCCAAATATAATTCTTTCCATAACACAGCAGGACAGGATAAAGGTCAGGAATAGATCAGTGCAAAGAAACAAATAACTGGCACATGTTTTCACTGTATTTCTTTGAATTCATCTCTTTGTGGAATGGAACCAGGACAACTTCCCTTTATGTGGTTTATCCGTGCTCCAACAGCTATGGAGAAGGTCAGAGTTGAGTACTGAACATTACAAAATGAAAAACAATACTACTTTGCTATTGGTCAGTTCTAGAGGCTGGCTCAAGTGGTTTGTAGACAGTAACCAACAGATTCATATGTCTTTTCTTTTATTCTTCTTTTGTTCACTTCCACTACTCCAATTTCTGTTTTAAATCTCCCTATTAGCTGTAGGTGCTGTACAACCACTTTTGTGCATTAGTTAACTTTGATCTTGTAGTGGAGGTTACCATCCTCCTTTTTTTTTTTTTTTGTACTAGGGTTTGAACCCAGGGGCACTTTACCACTGAGGTACATTCCACCCTTCACCCTGCCCAGTCCTTTTTATTTTTTATTTTGACAGAGGGTCTAGCTAAGCTACTGAGGTTGGCCTTGAACTTGTGATCCTCCTGCCTCAGCCTCCCAAGTGACTGGGATTATAGATGTGTGCCATCACACCCAGCACCATCCTACCCTCCTGTCTCTTTTCTGTCTTAAAGACTGGGTAGCAGCCAGGAGTGGATTACTACATCTAGCTTTGGTATCTACCATATCCAACATACCTTTGTTCTGACTATATTTATACATTTAACACAGAGGATGCTATATTTGCCATGGTAGATGATTGTCACTGAACATTTTGTCATTTTCTTATATTTTCATTTCCTTTATTTGTATGTGGAGTGATTTAGAGTGGGTTTGGTTTGGCATAGTCAGGATTTTTTTTCTGGTATTATGGTTAAAAGTATAGACTTTGAAGCCACATTGTTTAGGTTTCGAATCCCAACTTCAACTATTTCCTGGTTATGTGACCGTGGCCAAGTAACTTAACTGCTCAGGGTCTTGGTTTTCTCATGTGTAAATGCAATCATAATAATAGAATCTATTTTGTAGGGATTCAGTAGTGAGAATCAAACGAATTGATATACATGTGTGTGTATGTGTGTCTGTGTGTATACATAAATACATTTATATACATGTTTCAAATCACAGATACATGCACACGTGTGTGTGTGTGATAGAAAACTGGCAGATTTTATAAATATGAGTCACCAGCCAGGTCCTATAGCACAAGTCTATAATCCCACCAATTTGGGAGGCTGAGAGAGGAGGTTTGTGAATTTGAGGCCAGCATTGGCAATTTAGAAAGACTTTTCTCAAAAATAAATAAATAAATGAAGGCTGGAGTTGTAGCTCCATGGTAGAGCACCCCTGGACTCAATCCCCAGTACCTCCCCCCCAAAATTATAAATATCAAGCATCATTACTGTTACTTTTTTCAATGAGGTTGTAAATACCCTATAAGAGACTGTCAAGCTGGGTGCAGTGGTGCACACCTGTAATTCCAGTGACTCAGGAGGCTGAGACAGGAGGATGGTAAGTTTGAGGCCAGCCTCAGTAACTTAGTGAGACCATATCTCAAAAGTTTAAAAAAAGGGGTTGGGGATGTGGCTCAGTGCTAGAGCATCCCTGGGTTCCATCACTAGTGCAGGAAAAAACAATCGCACCTGTTTAATGTGTTTTATCCAGCACCAAGAAATGGTTAGTTGAGTGACTGGAAAATTGCAAGCAGATAACTGGCTAGTTAAACATGAGTTCATATTGTAAAACACATCCTATGAATTGCACTATTTGTCTCTCAATTATAGAAATTGTTTTCATTTTCTAACATGCTTAGGTGTGATTGGATCATTATAGACCTTTCTTCTGTACTTTTTGTGGTTTAAAGATTTAAATTTGTTATGGAAACAGGCTTTTCAGTTGACCAATGATTAGCTAATTTCTGATAGTAGAAAAGGAAACATATTGCCCCAAGCCTGCTGTTTTCATTTCCTCATGAGAAGAAGCAACACAGCATAGAAAAAAGGCAGACACACCATACTGAACCTCTGCCACCATGGGGAACTGGGCTGTCAACGAGGGGCTCTCCATCTTTGTCATTGTAAGTACCAACAAGAGATCAATTATGAATTTTCTGACATGTTTGTGTTCTCTTGAAAGCTAAAATAGAACAACATTGTTTTGTTTCTTTGATAAATTGATTGAGTGTGGGAACAAACATCTATCCTTAAAGGTACTGGGCTCATTTTCCAAATCCCTTAGTAGAAAAGATGTATCTGGGGTGCTCTTTCTCCTAGTTTATTTTCAAGTTCTTAGGAGTACTGTTTGCCAGCATTTCAGAGAGTATAAAAGAGACTTCATGCTAATGATCCTTCAGTTTTAGTATTTTATTCATTACTCAGAGGCAAATGTCCCTACTTTCTGTGTTTAAACTACTTTAAAATGGCCAAGGGAAATTTTGTACCATTTTCCAAATAGAAGACTGACTCATGTATGAGAAATTGGCCCTTTCTTCAGTAATGACACTAAAAACAAAGTTCTCGAATTTCTTTTTAAAAACAAGCACCTTCTTTTTTTCCTCAGGTCTAAACCTGAGTTATTTATGAAGTTTATTAAAATTTAAGAGAAAAGAATTGAAATAAATTGTCTACACTCACACATATGTAGTGTGTATATATATAAAATTATATAAATAAATCTGTATAAACTCTTTGGAGAAACAATTCCTTTGGGTAGAGAGATGATTAATTTCCAAGTAGACATTGGTTTCTTTCTTTTTCTTTTTTTTACAAAGAATATAATTATGATCTTAGTTGGTGGTCTCAGCAAGCAGTAATGGACAAATTGAGTAGAAAGAAATGTGATTTCTAAATTTCCTTTTTGAATAGCTGAGAGAAGCATGATGTTAAAAAAGGAATGCTTATGAATGGAACTTTTGTTAAGAATTTATCACAGAATTTATAGACCGAGTTTTAGAGATACAAAGAAGTTGGAGGCACAAATAAAATATAGCAAAAATATTTTGCTATTAAAACTATATTTTGTAACACGTGTGTGTGTGTTTGTTTAACTTGTAGATAAAAACTTGTAGACAGGTGCAAACAAATAAATCCTTGGCCGGGTATGGTGGTGCATGCCTGTAATCCCAGCTGCTCTGCAGGCTGAAGCAGGAGGATCACAAGTTCAAAGCCAGCCTCAGCAATTTGGCAAGGCCCTACGTAACTTAGTGAGATCCTGTCTCAAAATAAAAAAATACAAAGGGCTAGGGATGTGGCTCAGTGGTGAAGCACCCCCAGGTTCAATCCCTGGTACTCAAAACAAAACAAAACAGAACAGGAAAACATAAAAACCCTCCTCTTTTGCAACCCAGAACTCATTGTTTGGGATGAGTTTTGGTACATATGAGAAGAAATATTATGAAACCTAATGCAACTTAAAATGATGAGAGTATAACCATTAAAATTAGTTCCAAGACTAAGAGTTGATAATAAAAAAAAAATCATAGGTCACGAGAGAAATCTCAACTATACCATTACTCCAGTTTTCATGTTGTAACATAGAAAGATGGCTGTAGAAATAATATTTTATGTCAAACCAATATTTTAATGCAATATAGATAGCTGCAGATTTGAAACAATAACCTTGACTTATCACCATTTTAAGAGCAGAGTACTCCTATAGAAAAAAAGTTGAAATTGTACTTTTAGCTCTCTCTATAATTTTCCCCAGGAAATAATCTCCTTTGAAATTATGTGCTCACGTATTTGAAAGTGAAGACACTGTTTAGAAAGCCAGAGTTGAGAAGAATGACAAAGTCAGGAAATGGAGAAGTTGCTTTAGCACTTTCTTCTTTGTAAAGGAAATTATCTCAGGCATCTATGGATATATAATAATTAATACTAAGAATAAACAGTAGTATTTTTCTATGGTACTAGAGATTGAACCCATGGGTGTTTTACCACTGAGCCACATACCCAGCCCTTTTTATTTTATTAATTTTGAACCACAGTCTTACTAATGCCCAGACTGGCCTTAAACTTGAGATCCTCCTGCTTCAGCCTCCTGAGTCACTGGGATTACAGGCATGCATCACCTGGCTAATAACTACTAATTTAACAGTTAAGAAAAGATTATGATGAAGCTGAAGGTAGATGACTGGGTAGTGTCACCAACTGATAAAGTCAATATTTGGGATGAAAAAAGAGGTCACAATATAGAAAGCTTATTTTGCTTTTGAATCTCATGTCTCTTACCCCTCGCTCACGGTCTCTATCCCCTCCTTCAAAAGTTAAGTAAAACTTACCAAGTAGAACAGAAGTCTTGGCATTTTAGCTGATGAGACTCCCACTAGTTGGGATAGAATGCTGTGTAGTTCAGAGAGGTAACTGACATTTGTAAGAGCAGAACACAATGTCCTACTGGTAGGGGGACGGCAGTAGTACATATTTCCTTCCACTCTCATTTCTCCAGTCAACCCCTGCTATCTACCTAAGTTTAAGAAGAAAAGAGGTGGGCCGGGTACAGTGGCACATGCCTGTAATCCCAGCAGCCCGGGAGTCTGAGGCAGGAGCATCACGAGTTCAAAGCCAGCCTCAGCAACGGCGAGGTGCTAAGCAACTCAGTGAGACCCTGTCTCTACATAAAACACAAAATAGGGCTGGGGATGTGGCTCAGTGGTCGAGTGCCCCTGAGTTCAATCCCTAGTACCCCCCCCAAAAAAGAAGAAGAGGAAGAAGAAGAAGAAGAAGAAGACGACAACAACGATGACGATGGAGGAGGAAAGAGGTGGTAAAAAGGAGGAGAGAACAGATGAATAATTTGGCATGCTGTCCAAGTAGTAAAACAATCATGAGTAACAATGCAGGGTGCAAAGGTTAATTACAGAAAAGTGTAGTGATGCTCTTGTAGGCTCTAAGCTGGTTTCCCTTAGCTTTGTGACCATCTTTTTCAAAGGCAGGACTTGGGGAAGTCCTAACCTTCGTCTGACTCTGATCTTTTGTGGAATCTACCTATTGAGACAGGAGAAATTCGCATGACTTTTTTTTTTTGTTTGTTTATGCAGCTGGTGTGGCTGGGGATGAACGTCTTCCTCTTTGTCTGGTACTACAGGGTTTATGATAATGGAGACAAGTACTATTACACTCGAAAACTTCTTGGGGTAAGCATAATTCTGTCTTGTGCAATATTAGCTGGTTCACATTTCTAGTCAGACATTCTTATTTTTATTTTCTTTAATGTTTGAAAAAATATATTCTGACCAATCCAAACCACACCATCAGCCTTACTCCCTCCATTAGAACTTCTTGGGCAAGAGTCTTTTAATGCCTGTCAGTGTGACAACTAAGGATAGGGCAGAGGGTCCCAACAGCATCCTTCCCCTCCCAAGAATCATAGTACCATTGTTTAGTGTAAGTGAGAAATCTAATACTGACTCTGGAATGGGAGGCCAGGTTGAAGCCATCCATCTAGGGGTGACCCAAGTAGGACAAGTGAGATTTTCCACATCTTTCCAAGTCATCTGGTTCCTATCACTTGCTATCAAGTGACCTTCAGAAAATCAGCCTCTCTCTATACCTGGAGACTTTGAGGAACTTGCTTTTGTGCTTCAACGGTTCAGTAGGCCAGCAGAGTGAGGCCCGTGAGTTTCCTTGGGTCCTTTAGAAAGCTCAGTTTCCTTGAACTGTCAGGCCTCTTCATCAAAAAGGAAAATAATCATAATTGTGCCTGCTCCCAGAACACATCATTTGTTATATAATGCTGAAACTATGAATTGATTATTATTCAGTATATCATAAATCACATGTATAAATACTTATAAAACACAATTTGCTACATTATTATAATTGTTGTGTACTTATTCACATTGATGTTTTCTCCCTCCCAAATATGAAATCTCTTTTTTTAGGGAGGTGACTGGGGATTGAACCTAGGGGTGTTTAGGTTCAATCCACCTAATGAGCCACATCCCCAGTCAGTTATTTATTTATTTATTGATACTGAGGATTGAACAAAAGGGTGCCTAACTGCTGAGCCACTTTTTATTTTTTATTTTGAGACAGAGTCTGGCTAGGTTGCTTAGAGCCTACGTTGCTGAGGCTGGCTTTGAACTTGTGATCCTCCTGCCTCAACTTCCCAAATCTGCTGGGATTACAGGTCTATGCCACTGTGCCCAGCTATTTATTTATTTTTGGGACAGAGTTGCCCAGGTTGGCCTAGAATTTGTGATCCTTCTGCTGAACCTCCCAAGTAGTTGGAATTATAGACCTGTGCCACTGTGCCTGGTTGTAAATTCTTTAAACATTACAAAGCTAATAATTATGCCAAAACACCACACCATAGCAACTTCAGTTACTGTTAAAGTCTAAGTGCTAAGAAATCCTTGTTTAAAATCTTTAAAAGGTCCAGTTTTATACCTGGTATGTGGCATATGTCTGTAATCCTGGCGACTCAGGAGGCTGAAGCAGGAGGATGGCAAGTTCAAGGCCAGCCTTAGCAATTTAGCGAGGTCCTAAGCAATTTAGCAAGACCTTCTCTCTAAAAACTAAAAAGGGCTGGAGATGTGGCTCACTGGTTAAGCACCCCTGGATTCAATCCCCAATACCAATAAATAAATAAATAAGCATATGAAAAAGATCCAGCTTTGATACTGAACTCAAATTAATGACGTGCATGCTTAAGTATTTAGGAGGAAGTTAACTCATGTCTGCAATGTACTTTGAAATGCACCAAAAAAAAAAATGAGTTGTTGGAGGGAGAGAGGGATGGAAAGATAGCTATGTGATAAAGAAAGCATTGCAACTGGGTGCAGTGGCACATGCACTCCTGTAATCCCAGAGGCTTGGGTAGCTGAGGCAGGAGGATCGCGAGTCCAAAGCCAGTCTCAGCAACTTGGCGAAGCCTTAAGTAACTTAGCAAGACTCTGTCTTTAAATAAAAAATAAAAAGGGCTGGAGATGTGGTTCAGTGGTTAAGAGCCTCTGGGTTCAATCTCTGGTACCAAAAAAAAAAAATCAAGAACAAAAAGCATTGTAAAATGTAAAAGATGCAGTCTGGGAGGTGAATAAACAAGTATTCAAAGTAAATTTCTTCCACTTCTTTTTATTCTTTTTCATAATAAAATGTTGGGTTGGGTAAAGGACCAGTTTCAGATTAAAACAAGGGGTCCCCACAGGCCCTGAAAGAAAATCCTTTGGTCTGAAGGACCTTCCTTTCTAGATATCTTGGAGTGTCTCATGTGGCCTCATGTTGGGAATCCTGAGGCTGTGGGGGTGGGGTGTTCTGTGCTCATAGGAGTCATTCTGCTCTCTATTCTGCCTCTTCCAGTCAGCTTTGGCCTTGGCCAGGGCCCCTGCAGCCTGCCTGAATTTCAACTGCATGCTGATCCTGCTGCCTGTCTGCAGAAATCTGCTCTCCTTCCTCAGGGGTTCCAGTGCGGTAAGAGCAAACATTTTACTGAGCTCCTCAAATTTTCAAAGCCATCATGCAAAATGCCCTTTCTTAGGAACAGCAAACCACTAGTCTGTGAGGCTTCCAGCTTCCATAGAATATTCATGAGCCAATCCATGCTCATTTTTTTGGTTTTTGATTTGTTTTGTTTTCCTATGCTATTTGTGGATGGAACTCCCTGGGGCAAACATTTCACTCAGAAAAGAAATTTTAATTTAAAAAACACACCCAACCAAACTATATTTCAACAACAGCAATGAAGTAAGCACACTTGTGTATGTACACACACACATATAATATATATATATATGGCTCTATGAGACTGTCCTGTGATATTTGAGAAATAATCTTTCAGTGTCATTCCAAAACACTTATGTCAGAGAAAATATATTTGTGTATAACATCCCAAGCAGATGGAGTCCATGGGCAGAGTCACATTACAATGAAATGTGACTGAAAATCATTGATTCCATGGAATGTTGGAATTAGGGAGTACAGAGCTTTCTAAATGTCCAGGGCTCCTTTCACCTTCATGTCAAAACTTTAGTGGCCTCTAAATGTACTCTATTAAAAGGAAAAAAAAATTTTTTCAGTGGGAGGAATATTAGTAACTGATAAAATTTCTTACTGGTAAGAATCAATGAATTTACTATCTGTACATACACTCAGAAAATATGATACAAACCAGGCGTGGTGGCTCAAGCCTGTAATCCCAGCACTTAGGGAGGCTGAGACAGGAGAATTGTGAGTTCAAAGCCAGCCTCAGCAATGGCGAGGTGCTAAGCAACTCACTGAGACCCTGTCTCTACATAAAACACCAAATAGGGCTGGGGATGTGGCTCAGTGGTCGAGTGCCTCTGAGTTCAATCCCCAGTACCAAAAAAAAAAAAATGATATAAAGCACAAAATGATTGGTTATAAATGAAGAATTATGGGGAGTCCTGTGCAGTGGTGCACGCCTGTAATTCCAGTGACTCAGGAGGCTGAGGCAGGAGTATCACAAGTTTGAGGTCATCCTCAGCAATTTGGGCCCTCACCAATTTAGGGAGACCTTGTCTCCAAATAAAAAGTAGAAAGGGCTGAGGGTGTGTGTCAGTGGTAGAACACCCTGGGTTCAATCTTTGGTACCAAACCAAATCAAACAAAAAAAGCTATGGGGACCAGGCACTGTGGTGCACATCTGTGATCCCAGTGGCTTAGGAGGCTGAGACAGGGAGGATTGTGAGTTCAAAGCCAGCCCTAACAATTTATCGAGACTGTAAGCAACCTAGTGAGACCCTGTCTCAAAATAAAAAATAAAAAGGGCTGGGGATGTGACTCAGTGGTTAGGTGTCCCTGGGTTCAATCTCTGGTACCAAAAAATAAAATAAGAGTTGGGGAATGGGGTTATAGCTCAGAGGTAGAGCACATGCTTAGCATGTGAGAGGCCCTGGGTTCCATCCCCAGCCTTGCAAATAAATAAATAGATCAATAAGGGACAGAAATAGCTCTAACACCTTCCCCTTTGCTTCAGTAGAACAACAACAACAAAGACAAAAAGAAAGGAAGAATGTTGGCAAACATTTCAAGATGCTCCAGAAAGAATCATGGCTTTTTTTTTTTCTTTTTCTGGAAAGTACTGTGAAGAAGTTCCTTCATTTAAGTCACAAATTCTATGTTGCACCACGTTGCCTTGCAAACTGACTGCCAAACAAAACCCCAAATTAACAATAACATTTGGTATTAGTCATTGAATACAAGGATTTTCAAACCAGGTTTTGACCTAAGAAACCAGAGTTGAAATTCCACTGGCTTGAAAGTCGACTGGTGAGCCACCTTCAAACACCTTCAGTGTTCCATCCAGAGTAGGTGCCCAATGAACATTCGCTAAACAAAGTACATGAACTGTAGCTTTTCGTTTCTACAGAGACAAAATTCTTTTTCATTTTCCCTACCCCCAGTCGAATGCTTTCTATTTAGAGGAAGTAAAATCTGAGAAACAGGCAATGTTTTCACCAGGATGACCAGTTAAGAAATCCTGGTTACCCCACAACCCCAAATTGCACTGCCGTTGAGCTCCCACGTCCCATGACAGCACATGTTGTAATGGCGGCTTTTAGGCTTCTTGTAGCTTGGAAGTGAAGATCTTAATGAGCATCTCCAAAGACAGGGGTGAAATGAGCTACTCCTCAAATTGCAGGGAGAGTCATCTCTGTAACTAGACAGATCTTTATCTATCTAAATATATAAAAGAATATATATTTTTATACTAGCAACAAGCAGCATTCTGTTCAAGCATGTCCTTCCTTCCACAATTCCCTACCTGCAGTGCAAACTTTGCATACGAAACTTTGCAGATTGGGATTAAAATGAGTGAGTATAGCCAGGTGCGTTGGTGCATGCCTTAATCCCAGTGACTCAGGAGGCTGAGGCAGGAGGATTGCAAGTTTGAGGCCAGTCTCAGTGACTTAGTGAGGCCCTAAGCAATTTAGTGAGACTCTTTCTCAAAATTAAAAATATAAAGGTCTGAGAATGTGACTCAGTGGTAAAGCACCCTTGGGTTCAATAGCTATTGTGATTTCCAACAACAGTCACAATGTACTTAACCCTCACTTCCTTTTTGGGGGGAGAGGGGGACTGAGGATTGCTGCTTCATAGAACTCACCTCAGTAAATCTGTACATTAAGTGAGTGAACAAAATTAAATGGGAGTTTTAAGCCGGGCGTGGTGGCGCATGCCTGTAATCCCAGCACTTAGGGAGGCTGAGACAGGAGAATCGCGAATTCAAAGCCAGCCTCAGCAACGGCGAGGCGCTAAGCAACTCAGTGAGACCCTGTCTCTACATAAAACACAAAATAGGGCTGGGGATGTGGCTCAGTGGTCAAGTACCCCTGAGTTCAATGCTCAGTACAAAAAAAAAAAAAAATGGGAGATTTAGGATTCAAACCCAGATCACTGTGCCCTCAGAGCCTACCCACTTCTTTTTTTAATGCCCCCTAAATTTCTTGAAACTGTCCTGTTGCTGTATTTTGGTTTTAGAAATGCAACATATACATGAGTGAGCATTCAGAATAACCTAGATTTGAAACGACAAGGATGTTGTAAATTTAAGTTATTTGTTTGGCACTGAGGATCGAACCCAGGGGCACTTTACCACCAAGCTATATTTCCAGCCCTTCTTACTTCTGATTTTGTGACACAACCTTGCTAAGTGGTTGAGGCTAGCCTGGAACTTGCCATCCTCCTGCCTCAGCCTCCTGAGTTTTGTTCTACTCAAACAGGCCTGGTTGACGGTTCTAATCTTAAAATCAGAAAGAAACAGGAAGGTGAGAAGGCGAGGTCTTACCTGTTACCTTATATCGTCTGGGGGGTCAGAAGATATCAGTGTGGCTCTATGTCTAGCCTTGTGGCCTGTGCCAGTGTGTCCCTTATGCTTTCTGTCTCACAAATATCTTAGCTGAAAAATGGGTCAAATAACGCAAAATGTAAGAGTGAACATGGTGTTCTAGCTGGGGACGTAGATCAGTGGTAGAGAACATGTGTATGAGTTCAATCCCCAGCATTGAAAAAATAAAGAATGAGTATATTTTAGTAAAAGTATACGAATTGACTATGCCTGTCAATCAATGAATTGTCAGCCAATAAATATTTTTAAGTGCCATGCTAAGCACTGGGGGCACATGGTAGTAAAGAGTAAGGATGGTGCTGGGTGTGGTGGCACATGCCTGTCATCCCAGTGTCTTGAGAGGCTGAGGCAGGAGGATCATGAGTTCAAAGCCAGCCTCAGAAACTTAGCAAGGCCTTAAGTAACTCAGTGAGATCTGTCTCAAAATAAAATATAAGAAAGGGATGGGATATGGCTCAGTGGTTAAATGCCTTTGGGTTCAATCCTTGGTACCAATAAAAACAAATAAACAAACAAAAAAGGTAAGCATGAATAGACCACAAGGTTAAGGAACTTATAGTCTTATGGAACAAATAGTAAACATGTGATTTCAAAAGTATAAATAATGCTGTTCAAACAAAGTGGTGTTCTTTATTGCATATTCTGCTACTACCAGGTGCAGATATTCCTGTTAGCTACTTTGCCTGAGTTCTGTAGAAGTGAGGCTGGTGTTTGCCATTTCTATCAAATTATATATAAATATCTAGTTCAGATGTATTAATGGTGTGTGTGGCAACACCAAATGTACATAAAATAGAGCTACAGACTCTCATGTTACACCCCATTAAATATACACTTCTTTTCAGTTCCACTTCTCATTTTTTTTTTTTTGAAGTCCAGTTTCAATAGAGCGTAGAAATCTGCCAAGGTGTCTCAATGATCCCCTTGCATTAGAATGATAGTGTATTGGAATTGGGCAAGACTCTCAGCGACAGTAACAGAGAAACTTCCCTTTAGAAGTCAATGGTAGAGCCTGGCATGGTGGCACAAGCCTGTAATCCCAGTACTTTGGGAGACTGGGGCAGGAGAATCACGAGTTCAAAGCCAGCCTCAGCAACGGCGAGGTGCTAAGCAACTCAGTGAGACCCTGTCTCTACATAAAACACAAAATAGGGCTGGGGATGTGGCTCAGTGGTCAAGTGGCCCTGAGTTCAATCCCTGGTATCAAAAAAAAGTCAATGGTAGAAAGCAAAGAGGTTCAGCAGCAAAGCTGTGGGGCATGATGGCAGCTTGGTTGGTTGGTGGTATTTAGAAGTGACTCAAATCTCTTTGGTTTTGCTTTGCCATTCCTGGCCATAGCAAACTGGGCAGCTAGAGAGGAATTAAAAATTAGTGCTCTGCTGGGTGCGGTGGCACACTCCTGTAATCCCAATAGCTTGGGAGGCTGAGGCAGGAGAATAGCGAGTTCAAAGACAGTCACAGCAACAGCGAGGCACTAAGCAACTCACTGAGACCCTGTCTCTACATAAAACACAAAATAGGGCTGGGGATGTGGCTCAGTGGTCAAGTACCCCTGAGTTCAATCCCCAGTACCAAAAAAAAAAAATTAGTCCCCTGATAGGACCCATTCCACTGGTCCACTGGTGACTATTAGATTTGTTTTTCCTTTGAGTAAAATGTGTTTTATTTTAACTAGCTTCACAGTGAATCTCATCACTGTATACATCCACAAGAAATTAATTTTAAAAAATAACTATGGTACCCTTGGTATATGTATGAATACACAAATGGTGTGACTCAATCTTGTGTACAACCAGAGAAATGAAAAATTGTGCTCAAATAAATAAATAAATAAATATGGGTAAATGGAAGAAAGATCAATAGAGGGAAGGGAGCCAGGGTGGGGAAAAGAAAGGGGAAAGAGAGGTGCTGGGGTCTGAATTAGGACAAGATATATTCCATGCTTTTATAATTATGTTAAAATGGATTCTACTGTCATGTATAACTAAAAAGAACCAATAAAAAAGACAGCATGAACAAATGCATACTATCTCATTGATAATATTTTATATTGATTATATGTTGAAATGATAATATGCTGGATATATTGGGTATATAAAAATACATTCATTAGGGCTGGAGTAGAATACATTCATTAGGCTCAGTGGTAGAGCACTTGCCTCGCACGTGTGAGGCACTGGGTTCCATCCTCAGCACAACATAAAAACAAATTAAAAAAAAAAACAAAGGTATTGTATCCATCTACAACTAACAAAAATCCATTAATTAAAAAAAGATAAAAGTATTGCACATCAGATGTTGTATTTCTGGCACTCTTCTCCATTGTTCTATTGTCCAGTTTATTTTTCTCTAAGCATTTGTTGGGAAGGCATCAAGAGCCATCAACATGTATTATTTTGCATTTTTTGATCATCTATGTTGATGATGATGATAAATACAGAAATATGAAGATAGTGTAGGGACCTTAAAAAAATCATATTCCTTCTCCTTCAAATTTATCATGGAAGAGCCAGTGAGCTCCCCCTTCCCCCACGAAGCTTCAAAAAACTCTGTTGGGAGGTAGAAAATAAAATAGTGTGGCAAATGAAGATATGGGAGTAAATGCTTTCTGTAGACTTAGAATAAATAATCTTATGCTCTAGGGTGGTGAATATGTAATTCATTTGTGCAACCAAATAATCACTGAAGGATTTTTGAAAGTATCTGACATACTGCTGTCATGTAGGAAGCTTGTCCTCCAGCTGGGAAGCCAGGCCATACTAGCTAAAAACTTAAATAATGATACAAAATAACACCAAATGCTTATTAAATACCTCCTGATGAATCTGTGCAACAAGTCTATAAGGAAAAAACTATAATAATTATACAGGTGAGGAAACTGGAGACTGAGTACATTGTTTAGTGTTATGTGGCTAAGTGGTAGGGCTGGGACCTCACATAGTTGAAGGCAAAACTTGCTTTCAAATATAATTCAGTACTGCTTTTGAACCCAGCTAATTCCCATTCTCTGATCCTCAGAATTCCAGCCTGGTTTCACTCCTCTAGTAGGGACTGTATTAGTCATCTATTGCTGTATAACAAATCACAACTTCAGTGGGTTAAAACAACACTCATTTATGAACTTATAGGTCTGTAGTTCAGAAGTCCAACACCCTGTGGCTGGCTTCTCTGCTCAGGGTGTTACAAGACAGAAATCAAGGTGGCAGCTGGACTGAATTCTCATCTAAAAGTTCTGGGTAAAAATCCCCTTCCAAGCTCATTCTTGTTGGCAGAATTCAATTCGTTGTGGTGGCAGGTCTGAGATCCCTCTTTCCTTGCTGGCAGTCGTGCAAGGGCCACTCTTGGATCTTAGAGTCCCCTGTATTCCCTGCCATGTGCCCCTTTCCATTTCCATGCCAGCAACAATACAGCAAATCCTTCTTGTGCTTCAAATCTCTGACTTTCTGCATTTCAGACTTCTAGACCCAGATGTAAAGTTTGCGTGATTGGGTCACGCCCATCCAGATAATCTCCCTCTTAAAGTCAATTTGGGGCTTTAGTTACTTCTGCAAAAATCCCTTTTGTCATATAACAAATCACGAAAGTGATACTCCTCATAGTCACAGGTTCCATCCAAACTCACGGGGAAAGGATTGTATAAAGTCATAATATCACAAGGACTCTTAGAAACTAGGGAGAAATGTGGCAGTTGGAAAACAGGAAAGGGTATTTCCTTAAAACTGTAAAGGATACAAAGTAGTAAAACAACTTTGAGCACTTGGAAAAAGTACAAAAGACAATGACACCATACAACAAAATAAAGATGGCCAGTTTTTTATTTTTTTCAATATTATTTTAGATATTGATGGACCTTTATTTTATTCATTTATTTATATGCAATACTGAGAATTGAACCCAGTGCTTCACATATGCTAGGCAAGTGCTCTACCACTCCAGCCCCAAGATGGTCAGATTTTTTAAAAAATATTTTTAGTTGTAGATGGACACAGTATCTTTGTTTGTTTATATTTTATGTGGTGCTGAGGATCAAACCCAGTGCTTCACACTTGCTAGGCAAGCACTCTACCACAGAGCCACAACCCAAGCCACAAGTTTTTTGTTTTTTGTTTTTTTAACCAGCAGAAATGTAAAATAAGTTATTTCAGGTAGGAAACCTTTTTTTTTTTTTTTTTGAACTCAGGGGTACTCGACCACTGAGCCACATCCCCAGCCCTATTTTGTGTTTTATGTAGAGACAGGGTCTCACTGAGTTGCTTAGCGCCTCGCCATTGCTGAGGCTGGCTTTGAACTTGCAATTCTCCTGTCTCAGCCTCCCAAAGTGTTGGGATTACAGGTGTGCGCCACTGTGCCCAGCGGAAACCCTGCTTTTGAGGGCTTGAGTCACTGCTTGGTTCACTGGTGAACAAAGAGTCACTGCTGATGTGGTTGGTGCTCTGCCATCTTTCCTAGGCACTGGCAGTTCCAATAAATGGGCAGCTGCCTTCTGCTAGCACCGGTCATTCTCTGCCTGGGGGTTTTCCCTTAGCCCTCTCTTGGAGTAAGTCTGAAATACTAGGGTTTTGATCCCTGAGAGCCTCCCTCAGCCAATGATGGGTGAAACCCAAATTTCCCAATCCCTTGGGTAAAAACCAAAAAACAACAAACCAACCCCAAACCAAAAAAATCTCTGGTACAAGACCTATAGTCTCCCAGAGTTCCCTGGTATGTTTGAGACCACTGATATGTGATAGTGGTAGCTAACATGATAACACACCCTTTATTGGTTTCTCCCATGGCCTTATTTCTGTCTTTACTGTGACCACCTTCCAGATACAGTACTTAAATTTAAAATTTTGTCTTAGATTGTTAGGCACTTACCACTATAGTGACTATATCCTTGCATTTGATTTGATGAAGATGGCATTAACCTTTTTTAGACAAATAGACATATCCTAGCCAATGTGAGATTTTAATTTCAATTTTCTTATCTATAAAAAGAGGACGATAAGGGGCTGAGGGTGTAGCTCAGTGGTAGAATGTTGCCTAGCATGTGTGAGGCCCTGGAGTCAATCCCCAGTACCACGAAAAATGGACAATAATACTTATGTCATTGCATCAAATGAGGTAACGATTATAGTAAAGTACCTGGCTCATAGGAGGCATTTAATAAGGCCTAATTCTTTTTCTCCTTTTTCTGGAATTCTCGGTATCTTCCTTCCTAGTACTTCTTCAATTCCAAGAGTCAGCCCTCATGGTTTGAGTAGCCTGTCCTCTCTGGATGTGGCCCACTGAGACATAGTGGAGGAAACATAATTTTCCATGCAATTTTATTTTTCTATAAAATCAGAATATTTTCTTAACAATAAGTAAGACATATTCAACACCCTCTAATTCAAAGCAAATATGACATTTAGATCCAGGTATTTAAAATAAGTAACATATTTTGGTGCTTTACTCTCCCATTCTCTCTCTCTCTCTCTCTCATTCTCATTCTCTTTCTCTTTTTTGTACCAGGAACTGAACCCAGGGGTGCTTAACCACTGAGACACATCCTCAGCCTTTTATTTATTTATTTTTATGTTGAGACAGGGTCTTGAAAAGTTGCTGAGGCCGACCTCAAACTTGTGATTCTCCTGCTTCAGCCTCCCAGCCACTGGGATTACATTGTGCATCATGTCCAACTGTTCTTGTTATTTCTTGCTATTATTATTTGGTTGATGATTTCCCTTGTGATGTCTCTAACCAACATGGGCAAGTGGACCCCTTTTCTCCTCCCATAGTGTGGATGTCCTAGAAACAGTGTTGTTTTTGAACTATTCACTTGCTGTATAACTTTTCACTTATCTGTGTCCATACTAGACTGTCAGGTATGTGAGGGCAGGCTCACTCTTAATTAATTTCTACATTCCATGCTGATTGCATAAACTAATTGGAACTGGAAACTATTTAGATATGTTTTCTATCCAAATTCACGTTTTTATAAAATTAAACAATGGTTTCCAGGTGAGATTGTGTCACTGGTATGAAAATAGGAAACATATTAGTTAAGCAGTCACATCACTTACTGGCTGTTTGATAGGGAAGATGATTATATTGCTCTGGGCCTTAGATTCTTTATCTATCAAATGAATAGAAGGATATAGTTTATAGGGTAGTAGTGAAAATTAAAAGAGATGATACAAGTCAAATGTCTGGTGCATACAAAGACATCTTTTTGGTTTTTGGATTTTTTTTTTTTTTTTTTGGTATCAGGGATTGAATCCAGGGACACTTAAACCACTGAGCTACATCCCCAGACTTTTTTGTTTTATTTATTCATTTATTCATTTATTTTCTATTTAGAGACAAGATCTCACTAAATTGCTTAGGGCTTCACTAAGTTGCTGAGGCTGGCTTTGAACTTGTGATCCTCTTGCCTCAGCCTCCAGAGCTGCTGGGATTACAGGCTTGCTTGCATCACCACACCTGGCCTATAAAAACTTCTTGACAATAATATCTATTCCACTTTTTTTCTCCTTAATCCAAAGTGCTGTTCAACAAGAATTCGAAGACAACTTGACAGAAACCTCACCTTTCATAAAATGGTGGCGTGGATGATAGCACTTCACACTGGTAAGTTTATTAAGACATTTGAAATTGGGAAGAAAAATTGGAACCAGAGATTTTCCTCTATTCTCAGATACCTATGTACAAGAGATCAGCCTTTACAGGTTAATTATGCTGTGGTCGGATATGCTGTATTTTAAAATGAATTCTGTTCAAAAGTATTCACAACTCTTTTTGGTATCCTGCTATTAGGACCTATTCCTTTAGGTTTAAAGCTTTTTCATCTTAGGATATTCCTATAAAATGTAAATATGACATAAGAAAAGTCAATCCTGGTGTCTTAATCCTTTCTCATCTTTTTTAGTATCAAAAATGTTTGTTACTGGGGGTTCTATGCCTGTAATCATAGAGGGTCAGGAGGTTGAGGTAGGAGGATCGCAGGTACAAAGCCAGCCTCAGCAACTTAGCAAGGCTGAAAGCAACTTAGTGAGACCCTGTCTCGAAAAAGGTGTGTGTGGGGCGGGGGGCACTGGGGATATGGCTCAGTGTTTGAGCACCGTTGGGTTCAATCCTTGGTACCGGAAAAAAAAAAAAAGTCTGTTAATCCACATATGACAGCTTTTATTCATCCTACAGAATTGCTTGGCTATCCATGTTGATTTTTTGCAGTAAACTTATGGGAACATCAGCTCATAAATTGAGAAGCCCTTAAGAAAGCCCTTATCAGCTAAACATCTTCATTATTGTTATTTTATTATCATATGTATGCCTATATTAGATATATGTATCTACATACATTATATACTGTTATTATTATTAGGGTGGTAGTGGTATAAGAAAGGATGTGTCTAGTTAGGGTCCTTATCCAATCCCCATTAATTCATTTAATAAATAATTCATGTGCCAGACAGTAGACATGCACAGTATTGTGCATGTCTACATGCTTTTTCTCTGCTCTTAAGTTTATCCCTAACTTGATTAAAAGAGGCTTAGTTTACAGGCATTGGACTGGGTTCCTCTTCTCCTACCAGATCATATGGGCTTTTTGAATTGTAGCACATTAAATCATTCAAAAGAAATGTCTGCCAAAATCCTGTTACAAAGGTTGAGAGTCAAATTGGTAGGAAAATAGGTTTTATTCAAAGCCAGCTTTGAGGGCTTAGTGACCACAGGCAAGGTTTTATAGCAGTCTACGCTCCAGTCTCCTCACCTGTAAGAGGAGCTGGTATTAAGTGCACCTACATCACCAGGTCAATGTAAGGATTAAGTCATTGGAATGCACTTGTAACAGTGTTTGGCATCTGGTAGATGCTGTGTAAGTGACCATGAAATAAAGAATGCAATTCATTTTTTCTTAAGAGATTCATTCAAAGGGTGGCCATTGGTTTGTATCAGTGCAATCAAGTTTGCCATCTCTCTCTGGAGAGATGAATGGGCCAGCCACTAGGCATACATAAAGAGTTCTCTTGTTTGAGCACAAATACATTAAGGAGGGAGAGAGAATGAGGGCATATCTAACTCCCTCAGAGACTGAGGCTATTTTGTAGTGTCCTGGGAGAAGAGGTGTCTGGGAAGAAGGGTCTGAGCAGTTTCCAGAGAGAAGGGAGAACTGGACTCAGGACCAGTGGGGTTCCAACTTCCAACTTCACAGGGAGTCTGTTTCATTCCTAGAATAGCTTTGCCTCTCTGGGCTATGGAGATTCAGTTCTTGTTTATTAGTATCCTAGGCCACCCCTGTGTCTCTGTGATGTAGAGTCAGAGGCAGTGGCCAGAAACCAAGATTATAATACATTTCTGCAAAAGCCTCACCCTCTTTGGTTCTCTTCTCTGCCCTGTTTAGCAATCCATACCATTGCACATCTGTTCAACGTGGAGTGGTGTGTGAATGCCCGAGTCCACAATTCTGACCCTTATTCAATAGCACTCTCTGAAATTGGAAACAAAGAAGGTGAAAGTTATCTCAATTTTGCTCGAGAAAGAATCAAGGTAAGCCTCTCTTTTCCTGATTCAGATGTCCAGTAGAATAAGCTGTTAAAACAGGATTTCACTGAGTGAAGAACTCAGCTTGGCTGGAACAATAACAACATCTCTAAATAAATAAATAAATAAATAAATAAATAAATAAATAGGGCTGGGGATGTGGCTCAGTGGTTAAACATGCCTGGGTTCAATCCCTGAAACCAAAAAACAAAACAAGCAAACAAAAACAAACCAATAACAGAAAACAGATGGAGGGCAAATCTGGCCTGTCTGGACTAATTTGCAGATCCCCACCCCAGATTACTATTCCTCCAGATTACTATTCCTTATCTCAGATGTTGGTGTTCAACAGAGTACTTTCATAAATAGGGAACACCCTGGCCTAAGTGTTAGTGTCAGGCCAGCCACTGGCTGACAGTTGACAGTGATCTTTTGTTCTTTTTTATCTACAACATCTGAGGGGTGGGCTGTGTCTGCTAGTTTGCATTCTTTGGCACACTAAGAGTAGCTCAGCTGTTTTCCTGGGCAGCCATGAGGTTATCCAGAGGCAAGGACTTCTCCTGTCCCAGGAGATGTTAAAGCTTATTAGAGAAGGTCCAAGCCATTTTCATATGCCCAATGGCTTGGGAAGATGGCTAAATCTCATAACTATGCATTATATTTCAAACACATTTCCTTCTGTTCCGAAAGGATCACAAGAGAAGAATTTTGCTCAAGTTCATATCCTTGAAGTGACATAAGAGAAAAACTTGCCTGATCTACTTAGGTTCAGAATTAAACAGCATCAAACAAAACAAATTGTTTTCCTATGATATCTCGAATAATTTTTCTTTTCATTGTATGTTGTTTGCCCAGGAACACATAAGGGTCACAAATGAACACACTAGTGAGCTGACACTGCCACACTCTGCCCAGATCTCCTTGGGTCACCTGGACTGTACCTGTGCTTCCTTGGAGTGCTTTCATTTCAATGACCTGTACCTGGGTTTCTTCCTACAAGAACTGCCCTGGGGCTGCTAGCATCCTTTGCCCAAAAGCTCAGAGATCTGGAAAGGCCTGGATGGTTACCTCTCCCTGGGCAGCCCTGGGCCAATAACTGATGACCCTGAACGTCCAGTGTCTTCAGGATAAACTTCAGGATAACTTCCTCCAGAGTTCCCCTGCAGGATCGGGCTGAAGCTTTCCCCTGTGAAACTTGTTCCGAGACCATCCCCTTGCTTAGCTTTTTGTTTTATCTTGTTCTATTCCTTGTTCTCCTACCAGTTTTCCTTGAGGCCCATTCTATGTAATGAATTCTTGTTGTTTGTTTGGTCCCGAGGATTGAACTCAGAGGCACTTAACCACTGAGCCACATCCCCAGCCCTTTTTTGTATTTTATTTAGAGACAAAGTCTCACTGAGTTGCTTAGCACCTCACTTTTGCTGATGCTGGCTTTGAACTCATGATCTTCCTGCCTCAGCCTCCCAAAGCTGCTGGGATTACACGTGTGTACCACTGCACCCAGCCATAATGAATTCTTATACTCATGGATCCTTATCTCAGGGTCTACTTCTGGGGAACCCAGCCTAAGACGGTAGGCATTCCAAGAATGTATTTACAAGTCTGTAAGCATTGTGGCCCTTTCCAAATCAAAGGGAGAAAGAGCTTCAGAAATTCTAGGTCATCTTTTAGTCAATGATTTCTTTTATTTTATATTCCGTTAAAACTGTTTAAGCTGGGCACCATGGCACACATCTGTAATCTCAGTGGCTCAGAAGGCTGAGGCAGGAAGATTGTAAGTTCAAAGCCAGCCTCAGCAACTTAGCAAGGCCCTAAGCAACTTAGTGAGACCCTATCTCAAAATAAAAAATAAAAAGGGCTGGGAATGTGGCTCAGTGGTTAAGCATCCCCAGGTTCAATCCCCGGTATCAACAAACAAACAAACAAATAAAAAACTGTCTAAGTGTATCAGTTCATATTTTCTATGATTCCTCAACCTTGTAAGTTTCCTTTAAAATGCAGTGATATCTACTCTGTATCTATATCTCTCTATGAGAGGTGATTAGTATTATCCAAATGGGCATGGGATGAAAACACCTATTGTCCTGTAGACACTGGACACTTTTTGAATGAGCAGTCTGAGAGCCTACAATAATGTGTGTGTGTGTTTGTGTGTGTGTGTGTCTGTTTTATAGAACCCTGCAGGAGGCCTATATGTGGCTGTGACTCGCTTGGCAGGCATCACTGGAATTGTCATCACTCTGTGTCTCATTTTAATTATCACCTCCTCCACCAAAACCATCCGGAGATCTTACTTTGAAGTATTTTGGTACACACACCACCTCTTTGTGATCTTCTTCATTGGTCTTGCCATCCATGGAGCTGAGTAAGTTTTAATTCCAAAGCCAACGACTTTATGCCCTTCATTTTCTAGGTGTGGTGCCCTTCATTTTGTAGGTGTGGTGCCTTATTAGACATGGTGACTTCCTTGCTTGTGTGTGGTCAGCCTGTCCACTGAGGGAATGTGAGAGGACAGCAGAAGTCAGTTCAATAGAAATCACTTTTAGTTTCTTACACATAACTAATTGCTATTTATGGTGCAGATATGTATAGCAAGCTTGAAAAATACACTAAAGTCTGAGTGTCTTTGTGAGTGTATAAAACACTGAACCAGATGTCGTGGTGCATATCTGTAATCCCAGTAACTCCAGAGGCTGAGCTAGGAGGATTGCAAGTTCAAGGTCAGCCTCAGCAACTTGGAGAGGCTCCAAGCAACTTAGCTAGACCTTGTCTCAAAATAAAAATAAAAAGGGCTGGAGATGTGACTCAGTGGTTAAGCACCCCTCAGTTCAATCCCTGGTACCAAAACCAAAACCGAAAAGCAACAACAAAAACACACAAATAAACAAACAAAAAACATTGAGAACACTGGTAAGGTCTATAGCATTGCCTCCTGTGACTCAATCACTAGTGAATTCGACAAGCCCCTAAGCTAGAGTGGTTAATGATGAGCTAGTTGAAGGAGTTTGCTATAGTTCAATGGGTTTTGATTTAAGCCAGCCATTATTTATTGGTTGCCTACTGCATATGAGGACCTCTCTCATGTACCATGGGGACTATTAGCTGGAACAATGTGTGGGTCTTACCTTCTAACGTTCTACTATAATAAAGCTAGCAGTTAACTTCTTTTGAACACTTGTTCTCTATCAGGGTCTATGCTAAGAATTTGACATGAAATGTTTCTTTTAATCCCTCAAATGTATAGTTGCTCTCACTATCCCCAGGGAATTATAATTGTAGATAAGGAACCTGAAAATCAAAATGGTAAAACATGTAGGACAGCAAGAGTTAACAAACAAGGTGGCTGCAAATGTAAAAACTTCTTTATAGCAAAGGAGACAATTAGGAACGTGAAGAGAGAAACTACAGAAATGGGAGAAAATCTTTGCTAGCTACTCTTCTGATAGATTAAACATTCAGAAAACATAAAGAACTCAAAATACTTAACACCAAAAAAAAAAACCAATTAATAAATGGGCAAATGAATTAAATAGACACTTCTCAAAAGAAGAAATACAAATGACCAACAAATATATGAAAAAAATGTTCAACATCATTAGCAATTAGGGAAATGCAAATCAAGACTACACTGAGATTTAATCTCATACCAATCAGCGTACAAATAATAATAGATACTGAAGAGGATGTGGAGAAAAAGGAACACTTTTACACTGTTGGTGAGACTGTAGATTGGTACAACCATGATGGAAATCAGTATGGAGGTTCCTCAAAAGACAAGGCATGGAATGATCATATGGCCTAGCTATACACTCCTTGATATCTATCTAAAAAAACTAAAGTCATCATACTATAGTGATACATGCATACCCATGTTTTTAGCAGCACAATTCATGATAGTCAAACTATGGAAACAGCCTAGGTGTCTATCAACAGATGAATGGATAAAGAAAATGTGGTATAGATACACAATGGAGTTTTATTCAGCCATAAAGAAAAATGAAATTGTCATTTGCAGGAAAATGGATGGAACTAGAGACCATTATTTTAAACAAAATTAGCCAAACTCAAAAGGTCAAGGGTCATATATTTAGTCTCATATTTGGAAGCTAGAGAGGAAAAAGGAAAACAAAGGTGGAGGGCAGGGATTCATGAAAATCAAAGGAAGAGCAGTAGAGGAAAGGGAACAGGGATGGGAGGTGGGGAGGGAGGGAGAAGTGCTGGGGACCAAAGTGGGCCAAGCTGTATTGCTATACTGTGTGCATGTATGAATATGTAACAACAAATCTCATCATTTTGTACAACTAAAATGCACCAATAAAAAAAATGTGGAAACAGAAAAAAAGAAAATACGTAGGCCAGGTCACCTTGGCTGGTAAATGGCCTAGAGTAGTGGTGGCTTAAAGAAGACTGTGATGAATGCCCTCATGGAGATATAGAGCTTGCTTGGGAGGAGTCCTCGTTAATACCAGGCTTCCCTTTCTATTGTTTCACACCACCTGCACACCAAGGCAGACACAGGGAAGTTCCCTGGTGGGTATAGGGTTCCAGGAAAATAGGAGTAGGAGAAGTAGATACTCAGTCTGCTCAGAGCCAAGTCTGCCTACCTATGGCCAACACTTAAGTGTGAAAAGGGGAAGGGTGGGGAGAAGCATCCTTGAGCAACCTCTGCATACATTCTTAACCCACTTCCTCAATCTGATCCCTGATAAACTCTTTCTAAGCACTGAGAAGCCCACAGACTCCACCCCCCAAAAAAAACCTCCTGACACTTGAATATCTTTATTTATTTATTTATTTTGGTACTGAGGATTGAACCTGGGGACTTAACCACTGAGCCACATTCCCAGTCCTTTTTATTTTTATTTTGAGACAGGGCCTTGCTAAATTGCTTAGGGCCTCACTAAATTGCTTAAGGCCTTGCTAAGTTGCTGGAGCTGGTCTTGAACTTGCAATCCTCCTACCTCAGCCTCCGAAGCTGCTATGATTATAGGCGTGTGTCACCGTGCCTGGCAGTTAGATGATATTTGAGCCTACAAATAAAGTACTTCTGCTAAGTCTCAAGGCCACTATGTATGACTGTATGGGTTGTCCACAACACAAGGGTGCCTGACCAGAGAGAGAGGAAAGGTAGCTGGCTAAACCTTTTGCCTGCAGGACCGCCCTCGCAGAATGGGAGACTTTTTCTAATATACACAAAGGCACTGTTTGGGCTAGTAGCCACCCTGTAGACTCCAAGTTTTTTATTATTATTATTATTTTTTGGTACTGGAGATTGAACTCAGTAGCACTTGACCACTGAGCCACATCCCCAGCCCTTTTTTGTGTTTTATGTAGAGACAGGGTCTCACTAAGTTGCTTAGCACCTCGCTGTTGCTGAGGCTGGCTTTGAACTCGCGATTCTCCTGTCTCAGCCTCCCAAAGCGCGGGGATTACAGGCTTGCGCCACTGCACCCGGCTCAAGTTTTTTGTTTTCTATTCATTTGTAAATGAAAATAATCTCAAGGCAGAAGCATATATTCTCCCCTTAAGAAAACTCATATTGATGATCCAAGATTTACTCCCTATGGTACATGTAGATATTTTTTGTGCCATTGAACTTTTTTTTTCTATTGATCGAGATCACACATTTTTCCCAGAGACTAAGGAGGCTGCGGCAGAAGGATCACAAGTTCAAGGCCAGCCTCAGCAACTTAGCAAGACCCTGTCTCAAAGTAAAAAATAAAAAGGGCTGGGGATGTGGCTCAGTAGTACAGCATGGCTGGGCTCAATTCATAGTGTTAAAAAAAAAAGGAAAAAATTGCATGTTTCCTTTCTTCTAAACTATTTTGGGGGGGTGATGATAAGATGCAGCTTTTAAGTGAAAATTACAGGACCCATGTTAGGGTACTTAAAATAGGCAGAAGATCTGGCTGGGGACATAGTTCATTGCCTAGTGCAGGTGGGGCCCTGGGTTCAATCCCCAGCATTGAAAGCAATAAAGAAAAGAAAAAACTCAAAACTCAGAATTTAAAAACACAGACAGCTTAATTTCTTGCTGCTACATGCACTGGATGCATGTTTTTCTTCTAGACGGATTGTACGTGGACAGACTGAAAGGAGTTTGAATGATCCTCAGCTAAAATTATGTAGAGACAATATCTCACAGTGGGGAAAACCAGGCTGTCCATTGCCGGAGTTCTCTGGGAACCCTCCTATGGTAGGTACAACTCATTGTTGCTATTACAGTTTTATTACTGGCAGTCTTCAAATTGTGTCTAAGATGTGCACAAATGTCATGGAGAATGTCACAGAACTTCTAGGATATCGTATCTACTTTTCTCTACTATATTTATTGGCTAGAACTCTTTCTTGAAAGAATTTCTTTGCATTGATCTGTTATCATTGTCCTGATAGGAAACTTGGCAGAGCAGTGTTTTAAAAATGTTGTTTGGTGAGGCCCTAAGCAACAGAGCAAGACCCTGTCTCAAAATAAAAAAAACATAAAAATGGCTGGTGATGTGGCTCAGTGGTAGAGCTCCCCTGGGTTTAATCTCTGGTACCAAAGCAAACAAACAAAATGATTATGGGCTCAAGAAGTTCCATCTCTTTTCTTTTGGATGTGAAGACCACAATAACACCAGTTAGTGATTTTCAGAGACTCTTAAGTATTCTGAACAGCTCAGATAAATCACTTATAAGCAGCTAGGGGCCTCTTCAGGTACCAGGAAACAAGACTTTCTGTAAGGCTTTCAGAACTGGGAAGAAAATTGATGATGTGACACACTGGAATGCTTTTAGGGATCAGGAGGTCCAGTCTATCAGTCCTGAAGGAGGCTGGAAAGCCAGGTTCACACAAACACCCAATGGCACCATATGACGGAGCAGGAGTGTGATACTGGCAACTGAGGGTAAAAATACCTCCTTTTGCCTATAAAGAGTTCTGAGGGCTCCTTTTTGTGCTTTCTCAAAATCTCTGCTCCATAAAGGAAGAAGTAGGACTTGTAATTTTCATATCTTTCCCCTCATTGGCAGACAGTATACTTCATTGGCTCCTGTGCTAGCCATTTGTTATGGTTTGGATGTGAGGTGCCCCCCCAAATGCTCCTGTATTAATGGAGGAATATTGAGGTGGAATGATTAGATTATGAGAGCTGCAACCTAATCCCTCCATGTTCTTTCTGCTTTGAATGGACTGACTGGGTGGTAACTATAGGTGGCAGGGGTGAGGGGTGTGTGACTGGAGTGGGTGGGTCACTGGGGTGTATCTGGAATGGTGCCTCTTCCCTGTGGCCCCTACCTGCTCCTCTGTCTCTCTGCTTCCTGGCCACCACGAAGTGAACAGCTTCCCTCTGCCACACCCTTCTGCCATGATGTTCTGCAGCAATGGACTTGGTTGACCACATACTAAACCTCTGGAACCGTGAGCCCAAACAAACTTTCCCTCTTACAAGTTGTACTTGTCAGGTATTATGGTCACAGTGACCAAAAGTTGACTAAAACACCATTGCTATAAAACTAGATAAAAATCATCATTTGTACAAGGGATTCTGAGTAGGATTATTGTTTTTTTTTTCTTATACACAGTATGACATAAAGGCTTATTTCCCGTCCCATTTTCTCCTTTTCCCCTACTCTCTTGGCACAGAAATATCCTTCCCCTAGGTGCAGCATGCTATGAAGTCTTATCTTTGAGCATCTTTGTTCATTAATGAAAGCAACCACACACATCAGTGAGCTGCCCATACTGCTTGAAAACATCAATAGAAAGGATAAAAAAGGAACCATATTGCCCGTCCTCTTATGGGCTGGGGAAGGCACATTTCCTCGATGACTGCTAGAGTCAGAGTACTACTATCTTAGCAGACATCTGCTTCAAAGGAGCTTCTGGTTTTCTGGGAACATTAGAGGCAATACCCAAACCTAGTTTCATTCAATGACATCCCATGGTGGCACCCAGGAAATAGATAGACGACTCAAGACTTTTTTAAATACCTGTCCCATGAAAATGAAAACTAGCAGCAGAACATTCCAGACCTCTGGTGCAAATATTGTCCAATTTTGGCTGGAGATGGGAACATGTAACTACTCTCACCTGGAACAAAGTTTCATAATGAAATAATTTAATGAAAGATCAGTGTGCATTCCCTGATTTTTTTTTTCCTCCTTGAAATCCATTCTGGAAGTCATATTTCAGATGATATTGTCTTCAAAAATTTTTCCCAGGGATTGAACTCAGGGGCACTCAACCCCTGAGCCACATCCCCACCCCTATTTTGTATCTTATTTAGAGACAGGGTCTTACTGAGTTGCTTAGCGCCTCGCCATTGCTGAGGCAGGCTTTGAACTTGCGATTCTCCTGTCTCAGCCTCCTGAGCCACTGAGATCACAGGCATTTGCCACCGCGCCCAGCTAATTTTTTGCTATTTATTAAACTAGGAATCCAAGTGGCTGAGTCTCCAGGTAGATTTGCTTGGCCTAAATGATTTTATATAGCCAACAATACTATAGAATAATTCCAGTGCACTGAAACACTGCATATCCTGACCAGAAATGTCAGAGAATTCTAAAACCTTTGGGTTTGTTCCTATTCAGCAAGTGCATTGCACAGCTCCTAGGGTATACCAGGATATTGAAGAAACAGCTAAACTCTTGCACAAAATCTGTCATCTTGCAAAAGATTATTCTCTAACTACATGGCTGAGAAAAAGGCAATTGCAATGTTGCATTAAAAACATTGTGTTGTTGAAATGCTATCCTTTAGAGAAATGTTAATTCTGAAACCTACTTTGCTTTACTGTGGGGTTATTGCAATGGCAATTGTGACACTGAGAGGGAAAGAGGAAATCTCATTCTTGTGGGTAGTTCCTCCTTGGAAAGTTTCATTCTGTAGATACAGTTCTCCAATGTGGCTAAGGAGAATTTTTTTTTAATCTTTTTTTTTTTGGTACCGGGGATTGAACCCGCAGGCACTTTACCACTGAGCCACATCCCCAGCCCTTTTTTTAAATTTTTGAGACAGCATTTTGCTAAGTTGCTTAGAGCCTCACTAAGTTGCTGAAGCTAGCCTTGGACTTTTCATCCTCCTGCCTCAGTTTCCTGAGTAGCTGGGATTACAGGCGTGCACCACCATGCCTGGTGAGAATATTCTTTTTAATTTTTGGTACCAGGGATTGAACTCAGGAGTACTTGATCACTGAGCCACATCCCCAGCCCTATTTTGTGTTTTATGTAGAGACAGGGTTTCACTGAGTTGCTTAGCACCTTACTTTTGCTGAGGCTGGCTTTGAACTCGCTATCCTCCTATCTCAGCCTCCCAAAGTGCTGGGATTACAGGTGTGCACCAACATGCCCAGCTGAAAATATTCATTTTTTACAGGTTCAACAGTTTATCAAAACTTCAGATATTTTTCATACATTCTGTTGTAGAGATTTATTTATCCTATGTTTAGCCAATCCTAAGATTAACCTGACTTGTAAATTTTTTTCTCTCTTTCTGAATCTTTTATTCGCTTTACCCCTTCACATATCTCATTTTCATTTTTGCTTTGATTACAGACTTGGAAATGGATAGTGGGTCCCATGTTCCTGTATCTCTGTGAGCGATTGGTCCGGTTTTGGCGATCTCAGCAGAAGGTTGTCATCACCAAGGTATTGGTTGGGTTAGGAATTACTAGTAGTCAGTGTCTAATTATATCATGGACAATTCTACCGAAATTCTTTATGTCTCTATGAGCTGTTTTATGTCCAGTTTCTTCCGCTTAAACTTAAAGCAGAGAGGAGACCTATAGTTTATTTGAATGTACTTAGCCCATTAATCAATTGATTGGATCTTTAACTGGAGACACTAGAAGATGCCACTGTCTATTTGTAAATGAAAAGCAATCCTCTCTCTCTCTCTCCCCCTTTCTCTCTGTCCCTCCGTCCCCTCCCCCCACCACCACCGACGGGCATGGAGGCATTATGTGGTTAGTTAAAAGTGAAGAAGGAAATTAAGTGAGTCTTAAAATTTTCAGATGCCAGAAGAACTAAGGAAACAAGGGTAGGTCTGAATGAGGCTGAAATCATTTCTTAGGTTATCCCAAAGTCTCCAGCAAGTTAGTAATTAATTAAGCTGCATCTTAAATTTGGTCTCCTAATCCCAAGTCTAGAGGGGATTTCCCCTCACTCTTCTATGTTTTTTCCCCTATAGATAAATATTCAGCTAACTAAATAGAAATGGAAACTCCTTGTTACAATTTCCAGAAACATCAGGCAAGACCATTCTTATCAAATAAAATTTGGTTCAAATCAATTCAACAAGTATTTACAAAAGGCCTGCTATGGGGTCATTTTTGCAAAACATGCAAAGTTATTCTGTTCTTTGTCCTAACTTTTTTCACTTGATGTCTATGAAGGGTCATGGTAAAGCTAGTCCTGGCATTGGAAGTCTTGCAATATAGGAAGCCAAATAGTTCTCCTTTTATGCTATTTATATTGTATTATAAGAAAAACCCCATAGGTAAGCAAAATAAGCTGCCACAAAATTCCCCTTACTGGACAAAAGATGAGTGAAACAGACAAATATGTCTCGTAAACATACTTGTAAGGCAAACTTTATCCTGTAAAGAAAATAGACATTCAGCCAGGCATGGTGGCACACGCCTGTAATCCCAGCACTTTGGGAGGCTGAGACAGGAGAATGGCGAGTTCAAAGCCAGCCTCAGCAATGGCGAGGTGCTAAGCAACTCAGTGAGACTCTGTCTCTACATAAAACACAAAAAATAGGGCGGGGGATGTGGCTCAGTGGTCAAATACCCCTGAGTTCAATCTCCAGTATCAAAAAAGGAAAAGAAAATAGACATTCATTTTCTTCTCAGACCAACAAATATAAAAAACAAGATGTTATTTCAAAATATTCCAATGAGAATACTGTCCACTATTGCATCATATTTTGTTAAATCTTAATTGTGGCTGTGATGGCAAAATTGCAATATGGCAAAAAATTTCTTCATCACACGAATGATGACATGGTAAACAATTTTCAACATAACTTTTCTGAATTTAAAATGATTCTTTCCAACTCTGTATTTCAAAGTAGAAGGAAAGTTGAATACAACCATATCATACAAGCCATATTTAAATCACAAGCTTTGGAAATGTTTGATGTTTCTTTATGTGGTATTGAGGACAGAATTCAGGGCCTCACACATGCTAAGCACATGCTTTACTACTGAGCTACACCTCCAGCCAACATTTTTTTTTGTACTGGAGATTGAACCTGGGGGTACTCTACCACTGAACCACATTCCCAGCCCTTTAAAAATAATTTTCCAAAAAAATTTTTCATTTTGAGACAGCATCTCACAAAGTTGCCCAGGCTGGCCTCGAACCTGCGATCCTTCTGCCTCAGCCT
Organism: Xerus rutilus; assembly: GCA_028644305.1. NCBI lineage: Eukaryota > Metazoa > Chordata > Mammalia > Rodentia > Sciuridae > Xerus > Xerus rutilus. Next base: position 93,110,109 of record CM053417.1, on the reverse strand, counting down.
CCTAAGTTGCTAGTATTACAGGCATGTGCCATTATACCTGGGCCAACCAACAATTTTTTTAAAAATAATTTCCTACTTTTTTACAACCCTCCACTCATGAAAAGAAAAGCTCAGCAATATCAGTCGACATTAAAAACCTGCTATTTTGGGGGCTGAGATTGTAGCTCAGTGGAAGAGCGCTTGCCTTGCATGCTTGAGGCACTGGGTTCAATGCTCAGCAACACATAAAAATAAATAAATAAAATGAAGATATTTGTGTCCATCTACAAATAAAAAAAATTTTAAAAAACCCTACTATTTTGTTTCTATTTATTTCACTTTCTTTTGATGGCTTTTGGTTTATCTTTGGTTATACATATGAAGTTCTTCTAGGCATCTTAGGAGTCATCAAAGAAAAAGTGTATTATTTTCTCTTTTTTATTCTTATTTTATTTTTAATTGACATATAATTGCACATGTATAGAAGGCACAATGTAGTGTTTTTTTGTTTTGTTTTGTTTTTAATATCTTTATTTTATTTATTTATTTTTATGTGGTGCTGAGGATCGAACCCAGTGCCTCATGCATGCAAGGCAAGTGCTCTGCCACTGAGCCACAACCCCAGCCCCTTGTTTTGTTTTTTTTGGTCCTGGAGATTGAACTCAGGGGCACTTGTCTACTTAGCCACATCCCCATCCCTATTTTGTGTTTTCTGTAGAGACAAGGTCTCACTGAGTTGCTTAGCACCTCACCATTGCTGAGGCTGGCTTTGAACCTGCAATTCTCCTGTCTCAGCCTCCCAAAATGCTGGGATTACAGGCGTGCGCCACTGCGCTCGGTTGAGATACAAATTATTTCCTGCAATAATTCAATATTTGATATAGGGGAAATATCCAATAATAAATGTCATTCCTGATTTCTCAAAGGAGAAATATCACATATCCATTCACATATATATTTGAAATCTGGTACACATTACTTTTCTTGTATTTGCTTAGATGATATGTTTAATAGCTTTCATCGGTAAAAAAACACACACACATAATATTTTTTTATGGACTTTCTTCTTTCTAGTTAATCCCTTCAGCTCTTCCTCCTGATATAGAAAATTCTTCTTTAAAAACAAATAGATTTACTAAGATATAATGTACATATTATACAATTCATTCATTTAAAGAATATAAATCAGTGGTTCTTTTTTGGAGGGAGGTACCAGGGATTAAACTCAGGGGCACTTGACCACTGAGCCACATCCCCAGCCCTATTTTGTGTTTTATCTAGAGACAGGGTCTCACTGAGTTGCTTAGCACCTCGCCATTGCTGAGACTGGCTTTGAACTCGCGATTCTCCTGTCTCAGCCTCCCTAAGTGCTGGGATTACAGGCATGAGCCACCACGCCCGGCTCAATGTAGTGTTTTGATACATTATAGTTTGTGTAATGATCAAATCAGTGTAATTAGGAGCACCTTCATTTCAAACATTTATCATTTCATTGTGGTGAGAACATTCAAAATCCTCTCTTCTAGCTGGGTGTGGTGGCACATCGCACTCAGGAGGCTGAGGTGGAAGGATTTCAAGTTTGAACCAAGGCTGGGCAATTTAGCAAGACCCTAAACAACTTAGTAAGACACTGTCTCAAAAGAAATATGAAAAAGACTAGGATATTGTGCCTGCAGTTTCAATTCCTATTACTGCACACAAAGACACACACACACAAAAAGAAAAAGAAAGAAAAGAAAAGAAAAGGAAAAAAGAAAAATCCTCTTTAGCAATTTGAAATATACATTATTATTGCCCATAGTCACCTTATTGTACAACAGAACATCAGAACTTATTCCTCTTTGTTTGTTTGCAGTACTAGATATTGAACCCAGGAGAGCTCTACCACTGAGCTACATCTCCAGCATTTTAATTTTATTTTGAGACAGGGTCTTGCTAAACTACTGACACTGGTCTCAAACTTGCAATAGTCCTGCCTCAGCTTCCCAAGTCACTAGGATCACAGGCTTGCACCACTGAATCTGGCCTTACTTCTCCTACCTGTGATTTGGTACGTGTTAACCAACCTTTACCCATCTCTCCCTCCTCCCTACTTACCCCATCCTCTGGGGTATCCACCATTCTACTCTCAACTTGCACGAGATCAGCTTTTTTAGATTCTACATATGCATGAAATCATGTGGTATTTGTCTTTCTGTGTTTAGCTTGTTTCACTTAACATAATCTCCTCTAGATTCCATCCACGTTGTTGCCAATGTTGCCAGGATTTTTCTCCTTTTTATGGCTGAATAGGTTTCCATCATAGCATGTTTTCTTTATTCATTCATCTGTTGATGGACACTTAGGTTGATTCCGTATCTTGGCTATTGTGAATAGTGCTGCAATCAACACAGGAGCATAGATAGGTCTTTGACAAAAAATAGTACATTACTTTCTGCATGGCTCTTCATTGTGTTCTATTTTTTAATTTTATTATTTTATTATTTACTTATTTATATTTTAGTTGTTGATGGACCTTTATTTTACTCATTTATTTACATGTGGTACTGAGAATCAAACCCAGTGCCTCACACATGCTAGGCAAGTGCTCTACCACTGAGCCACAACCCCAGTCCCTATGTTTAAAATAGTTACCTGCTTATTAGTTGATGAACATTTGGATTGTTTCCATTTTTACTATTATGAATTAAGTTGTTAGGAACATCTGGTTATATGCAGAATGAAGATGGCAGTGGGTGGGCGGGTCCCAGCTTGGGGAGAGATGACTCACGTGTTCCCCAAGTAGAGAGAAATGTAGTGCATGGAATAGGACAGGTTCCAGGTGTGATTCAGGATAAGCACAGATAGTAGCGTTAACTTGGTTTGGGGGGCTGTTGCTAGATAATAGCCCATGGGATCTGCTTCTGTCTAGTTCTCAAGGCCCTCTCTCATCCCCTGGGGAGATAGGAAGGATGAGCAGGAAAAATATCATCCCCTCCATGTTTTTGCACTTTTCTTGACTTCTGAGAGAGAGAAAAAATCAGAATAGGCTGATGACTTAGGCTGGATACCCTAGTAAGGACTGAGACAAAGAATGGCAAAAAGTTTATATAGGGATATATTCGCAGGAACTGCACCTGCAAAGAAAGTACAAAAAGTGGAATTGGGGAGAGGGAAATGATGACCCTGACCTACAACGTACTGGCAACTGTGGCCTCAGTTGATCCTACAAGGGTTGCTGGAGTTGAGATGGTCCCTTGGAGTTATACCAAATTTGGAAGAAATGACCAGGTCTGTGTATCCCTTCAGCAGTCCAGCATTGGCTCTGGACTACAGCTAAGGGCAATTCCAAGAGAGCAATTAGAGAACCTTCCATGTTGGTCCTGAAGTAGAGACCTAGATGGGACATCTTAGCTCAGCCTTTTATCCATAGGGATACTGAAAGGGCAAATATTTGGGAAGAGTGTCATTTCCAGAGATGTGTTTCGTTCCATAGGTGGTCACTCACCCTTTCAAAACCATTGAGCTACAGATGAAGAAGAAGGGATTCAAGATGGAGGTGGGGCAGTACATTTTTGTCAAGTGCCCCCAGGTGTCCAAGCTGGAGTGGCACCCTTTCACACTGACCTCTGCCCCTGAGGAAGACTTCTTTAGCATCCACATCCGCATCGTTGGGGACTGGACAGAGGGACTATTCAATGCTTGTGGCTGTGATAAGCAGGAGTTTCAAGATGCCTGGAAACTACCTAAGTGAGTACAAGGCACATATTACAACGATATAGGCATTCAGGAAAAATGGAAAATGGCACTCAATAGCTCCTCTTCCTCCATATCTCATTATACTATCTCCTGAGTCTCTGACAAAACAGAGATCCTAAGAGTATTGGGAGATTTCTCTGTGTTCCCCATTACATGAGTGTGGTATGCTTATGTATATGTTTAATAAGTGTTTATGTGAATTTAAAATATTCAGATCAAATATTACTAATAAATTAGTAATAAATATTTTCAAATTCCTTTAAATTGGTTAATACCAAGTAACATTAACTTTTCTAACAAACAGAATTGTAGTGTATCAAAATTCTTTTTTTTTTTTTTGGTACAGGGGTTGAACCCAGGGGCATTTTACCACTGAGCCACATCCCCAGCCCCCTCCCCTTTTTTTTTTGTTTTGATACAGGGCCTCACTAAGTTGTTGAGGCTGGCCAAGTCCAACTTGGCAATCCTCCTGCCTCAGCCTCCTGAGTCACTGAGCCACTGTGCCTGGCCAAAAATATTCTTAAATTTTAATTAGCACCATTTATTTGAGAGTAAATGCCATACATGATTGGCTTCACATCATTTTCCTCACATGCCTAACACAGTATCAGGTGCTTAGTACGTGCTGAATAAAAGTTTGTTGATTGCTCAATGAATAGACAAATGAGAAGTATGAATATTAAATCTATAGGATGCTATGATATAGAAAATTCTCACATGAATGTGCAATGTAAGTAGGAATTTCAAGTGTAGGATGCACTGGCAAGAGACAAAGACGTGTATGTGTGCATGTGTGTGTGTGCATGTGTGTGTGTGTGTATATATATATGTGTAAAGAAGGAAAGGAGGATAGGAAGGTGAAAATACACCCATGGTGAGTTACCACATGTTTTCAGTTAGCTAAAATTCCTCTTCTTATTTTCAACCCCAACGTTGGTACTAAGTTGTTTACTTGTAAATCATTTCATGGAAGAAAGTGCGCCATAGATACATCATCCCAGTTTGAATTGCCATATTGCACATCTCCAATAGTAATGAGAGCTCCATCTTACTGTGAAAAGCAAGACATCCCTGTAAGTACCTCTTCTCCGCTTCCATTCAGGATAGCCGTTGATGGACCCTTCGGTACAGCCAGTGAAGATGTGTTCAGCTACGAGGTGGTGATGTTGGTGGGAGCAGGGATTGGGGTCACACCATTCGCGTCCATTCTCAAGTCGGTCTGGTACAAATATTGCAATAATGCCACCAATCTGAGGCTCAAAAAGGTAAGTTCCTTCATTTTTTGGAGGGCCTGGAGTAGCCATTCATTGCCAAATAAAGTGTGAAATCACCTTCAGGGCGAGGATGGCAGGGAACATGGAAAGTACAGAAAAGTCTTTGGTGGTTTTGGAGACCTAGGCTTAGACTATTTAATCAGTTAAATGTGCTTCTATATAAGAAGGCCTACTGGTAAAAGTGATTTAAGCTGGGCACGGTGGCGCACACCTGTAATCTCAGCACTGTGGGAGGCTGAGGCAGGAGGATCGCGAGTTCAAAGCCAGCCTCAGCAATGGCGAGGCGCTAAGCAACTCAGTGAGACCCTGTCTCTACATACAACACAAAATAGGGCTGGGGATGTGGCTCAGTGGTCGAGTACCCCTGAGTTCAATCCCCAGTACCAAAAAAAAAAAAGTAATTTATATATAATACTTATATAGCATTAGTGGACGTTCACAAGAAACTTGGGAAAGAAATATGCACAGCCCTAACCTCCTCCTTCCCCTTCTCTTTTTCCTCCTCCTTCTGCTGGGGATTGAACCCAGGGCCTGTGCATGCTAGGCAAGTGTTCCACCACTGACCTATACCTCCATCCTCTTCTATATATTCTTTTCCTTTTTGTCGTTGTTTTAGAAGAGTATATTAAAAATTATTCTATTTATTCCCCACATTTGAGGATGAAAGTGAGATTAAGATTAATTGATTTACATCAATGCAAGGGATGTCAGGGCTTCTAGGAGAAAAGAAGTAACCAGCCCAAGATGGAAAGTACATGGACCAGAGACTTGTTTTTTCTTTGAACTACATATTTCTTTCTTTTTTGGGGGGGAAGGGGGAGGGTACTGTGGATTGAACTCAGGGGCACTCGACCACTGAGCCACATCCCCAGCCCTATTTTGTGTTTTATGTAGAGACAGGGTCTCACTGAGTTGCTTAGCACCTCGCCTTTGCTGACGCTGGTTTTGAACTCACGATTCTCCTGTCTCAGCCTCCCTAAGTGCTGGGATTACAGGTGTGTGCCACTGTACCTGGTTGAACTATGTATTCTGAGGCCGAGTTAGTTATTTACTGCCCTGCCAGTATGAAGTCCAGAGCAGACTGATATGAATTAGCCTGTGAAATATCCAGAGCTTTCTGATAACCTATGTTGCTTGGCATTCTGAGCATGAGGAAAAATGCCCATACAATGTGCTTTGTGGTTCATCTTTTTTTCAGATCTACTTCTACTGGCTCTGCCGGGACACACATGCCTTTGAGTGGTTCGCAGACCTGCTGCAGCTGCTGGAGTCCCAGATGCAGGAGAGGAACAATGCTGATTTCCTCAGCTACAACATCTACCTCACTGGCTGGGATGAGTCTCAGGTGAGGATAAAGATCCAGGTCTCGAGTCCTTCCTTTAGTGTTCAGGGCTTGCCCACTTTCCCTTGGTTATTGCTGTGTACCGTGTACTATTTTTTCCCAGGAATGCTCAATGGATTCAAGCGATCTAGCCCATTCACTCACACTCAGCATCACCACGTGGTAGACTATTGAGACTGGATTCAAAGTTAAGGAGTCTAAGAGGGAATAAAGGTGATGCATTTGACATTATTAAAGCAATGCTCCCATCAGGGAGTCTAAAACCAGAAGGACAAAATTTTCCAGGAGATAATGGGGAAAAAAAATAATGTGTGTATTCCTTTAATTCATGTGTTTATGCATGTTTTATAATATACGTAATATGTTTATAATTATTAAGTATATACAGTCAGCCCTCCTTATGCATGAGTTCTGCATCTGTGGATTGAACCAACCACTAATAACAAATATTTGGGAAAAACTTGCATCTGTTTTAAACATGTACAGGCTTTTTCCTTGTCACTGTTCCCTAAACAATACAGTGTAAGCCAGGTGTGGTGATGCATGCCTGAAATCCCAGCACTTAGAGAGGCTGAGACAGGAGAATCACGAGTTCAAAGCCAGCCTCAGCAATGGCGAGGCACTAAGCAACTCAGTGAGACCCTGTCTCTACATAAAACACAAAATAGGGCTGGGGATGTGGCTCAGTGGTCGAGTGCCCCTGAGTTCAATCTCCAGTACCAAAATAAAATAAAATAAAATAAAATGAAACAATACAGTGTAACAGCAGGTGCATGGCATTTACATTGTCTTAAGATAATATTAGTAATCTAGAGATCATTTAAAGTATATGGGAGGATGTGCGTAATTCTTTTTTTTTTAATTCCAGTCCTGGGGATTGAACCCAGGTTGCTCTGAGCTACATTCCCAACCCTTTTTATTTGCTTTTGAGACAGGGTCTCATTAAGTTGCCCAGACTGGCCTTAAACTTGCATTCTCCTGCCTCAGCCTTCTGATTCACTAACTTCTATGCAAATACTACACCATTTTTATATAAAGGATTTGAGCACCACAGATTTGAGTATGTAAGCGAGAGGGGTTTAGAACCAATCCCCTGCAGACACAGAGAGAGAACTATGTGCCAGGTACTGTGGTTAAAGTTTATGCAGATTGTCTAATTTTATGCTCTCAACAATCCTACAAGAGAACTACTATTATTATCCACACTTTACTGATGAAGAATCAAGGCCCAGAATAGATTAAGTCATTTGCCTAAAGACACCCAGCAAGTAAGTGGTACTGTCAGAATGTTCCAGAGCCTACACTCTTAGCGACTACTAGTTTATGATTATTAGTAGTAAATAAATCAGTTCTTAATCCCATTCACAAAGGAGGAGCCCTCTCGACCCAATCACCTCTTAGAGGTCCCACCTCTTAATACTAGAGGGTACACATTTGAAGCCCAGCAGCTGGCTATAGCTAGACATTGTCTCCTCAACCCTGGGCATCTTCCACTTGCATTCTGTTACTGTCAAGATTGACATTTCATTTTGGGTTTTGTTTTGTTTTGGTACTGGGAATTGAACCCAGGAATACTTAATTGCTGAGTCACATCCCCAGCCCTTTTTATTTTAAATTTTGAGACAAGGTCTCCCTAAATTGCTTAGGGCCTTGATAAGTTGTTGAGGTTGGCCTCAAACTTGTGAACCTCCTGCCTCAGCCTCTCAAGCCACTGGGATTATAGGTGACCACCACCGTGCCTGGCTCATTTGGGTTTTAAAATTATTGTCTATCATAGATTCTCCAAGTGTTAGAAGAGTTTTGTAGCAAATGTAGATCCAGGGACACATGACCACGAGAACTGCTGCTTCAGAAAAAGCAGTTTCGAGATACCACTTCTGAAATTTAAAAACTGTTTTGTAAAACCCCTTTGACAAATATGAAATCCAGGGGGAAAATCTATGATTTATAAATTGCTTTAGAGTTTTGCTATTTTGTTTTATTTATTTATTTTCGTGCCAGGAATTGAACCCAGGGGTGCTTTACCACTGAGCCACTGAGCCCTTTTTAAATTTTTCATTTCTGAGACAGAGTCTTGCTAAGTTGCTGAGGCTGCCTTTGAACTTGTGTTCCTCCTGCCTCAGCCTCCTGAATCGCTGGGATTATAGGCATGCACCACTGTGCCCAGCTATAACAGTTCTACCATTTTAAAAAGCCAGACACAGTTTTTTAAATGGGAAACTTATTTTCATTGGAAAAATAATTATTTTGCTTTGGAAAACTGGTTCCATAGCATTCTGAAAAAGAGTGACCACCTTATCTTTTTAAAATTTTTTATACCATTTTACTATTCACTTATTTTTGCAGTACTGAGGATTGAATCCAATGAGCTACATCATCAGCCCTTTTTCATTTTTTAAATTTTGAGTCAGGGTCTCGCTAAGTTTCCCAGACCGGCCTTGAACTTGTGATCTTCCTGCCTCAGCTTCCTGGAGTAGATTGGATTATAGGTGTGCGCCACTGCATCTGGCTGTGTCTTTCTTTTTTTTTTTGTTTTGGGGATTGAACTCAGGGGTGCTCGACCACTGCGCCGCATCCCCAGCCCTATTTTGTGTTTTATGTAGAGACAGGGTCTCACCGAGTTGCTTAGCACCTCACCGTTGCTGAGGCTGGCTTTGAACTTGAGATTCTCCTGTCTCAGCCTCCCAAAGTGCTGGGATTACAGGTGTGTGCCACCATGCCCAGCTTGTGTCTATCTTTTTTAACCTCCTGCATCCCCATCATCCATCCCCTGCCTAGGGAATTTAACATCTGATTTATTTTTAAAATGCATTTAATTAGCTACTTTTATGAAAAATACCTTTTGTTCAAGCTGAGACCCCCTACAATGGAAGCAGGAAAAGAGCATCTATGTACACACATGCACAGCTTCAGGTTTGATTTGATGTCCCATTAAGTTATGAAAATATGACTAGATTTTATTCTATGATTATGTCGGTTCTTAGTGATTCTCTCAAACGAGTACATTAGGGTGAAGAGAGAAACTCAAACAGAGGAGAGAGAAAAACAGTGAGCCAGGCAGAGTGATGCACACCTGTAATCCCAGCAATTTAGGAGGCTGAGGCAGGAGGACCACAAATTTGAAGTCAGCCTCAGCATCCTTTGGTTCAATTTTCTGTACACACACACAAAAAAAAAAAAAAGAGAGAGAGAGAGACAGAGACAGAGACAGAGACACAGAGAAAGACAGTGAGACAGTGAGACAGTACCCACACTTCAATGCCAAACTCAAATAATGTGGCCTTCAACCTTCCCTTAGCCTCCCATTCTCCCTTCCTTCTCTGTTCTCATTAGGATGCTTGTGTCTGTTCATGGCACTCACCACAGCCTATTCTACAAATTATATTGTTTATACTTATTCTTCAAGGTCTCCCCTTCTGGAGAAGAAATTGCTAGAGAGAGATCAAGTTTGTTTATCTTTGTGCCCTGTGGCATGCAACTGTACGTGTGTGTGTGTGTGTGTGTGTGTGTGTGTGTGTGTGTTGCAGCATACCTCTTTTTCCTGAATTCATGTCCTTTGCTGCAGGCCAATCACTTTGCTGTGCACCATGACGAGGAGAAAGACGTGATCACAGGCTTGAAGCAGAAGACTTTGTATGGACGGCCCAACTGGGATAATGAGTTCAAGACAATTGCGAGTCAACATCCTAAGTAAGGAATCCTCCCCTAGGATGTGCCTTTCATTTCCTTCCTCCTTCCCTCCCTTCCTTCCTTCTTTCCTTCCTTATCCTTTGGTACTGGAGATTGCACCCCGGGGTGCTTTACAACTGAGCTACATCCCCATTTGTTCTTTATTTTGAGACAAGGTCTTGCTAAATTGCTAAGGCTGGCCTCAAACTTGTGTTCCTCCTGCCTCAGCCTCTCCAATAGCTGGGATTACAGGCATGTGCCACCATGCCCAGCTCATCAGGGTGTTCTTGAAGCTTTTTATCTATTTATAGCAGCAGCCCCCAAGCATGGCTACACTTCTATATTCTAGAAACTAAAACACTCATGTTACTATACTGGGGTTGAAGTGCAATTGAAGATCACTGATATCTGTGACTTTAGGAGGGAAACTTTAAATCACAGCAAACTACATGAGGGCTTATGAAATAGAAAGAATCTCAGGTCCCTGCCTCAGACTTTCTCAACTGCCTATCCCAACCAGGGCCATGGTTTTGTTTTGTTTTGTTTTTGTTACCTAAATCTCACTTGTGTATCCACTTCTCACTTTCAGTTGAAGCTCCTCCTCCTCCTCCTCGTCCTTGTACTGGGGATTGAACCTGGGCTTCCTCTACCACTGTGCTATATCCTCAGCCCTATTGATTATTTGAGAGAAAGTCTCCCTAAATTGCTGGGATTACAGGCATGTGCTGCCACCGTGCCCTCTTCAGTTATAGCTTCTGAGTCTAAAATTGTAAGTTGATAGCTGTCCCAGGTTCTTTCTGCCCTTGCTAAAGCTTTATCCATCATGAGAACTTGAGATCTCCTATCTTGCTTGAACTCATGAAGAACTGAGGAGCTTGCCATAAACATACGTTCCACCATTGCATCTTACACTTTAATGAGCATACAATTCAAATGGTTAATGTTAAGTCCCTAGACATTAGTAACTCCATTTTGGGTCTGAGACTCAGAACCAAAACTTATAAACTGCCAAGAAAAAGAAACTTAAGATACTCTGTTCTCATACCACCACCTCCCCCACCACCAAGGTCCCTACATACAAAAAATCTGTTGTTACCCAGCCACCTGCACCCAAGGTCATTTCAAGCTTGCTCTTGTTCTTTGTTAAAAAAAGATATAAAACCTCTGTTCAAGTGACTCTGCCTCCTGTGCCTGGCAGAAGGGCAGCCTGGCAGACATTCTGTGTTAATAAGCCTTTGCTTGAACTCAGAGATGTGTCTCTCCTGGATATTTGCGCCAGCTACCCTAACAGTTATATCTTTAAAATGCAGGTTCTGATTTTCTTGTTCCAGGGTGGAACTCAGGAATCTACATTCTTTTTTTTAATATTTTTAAATTGTTGATAGACTTTTATTTTATTCATTTACCCTGGTTGTAGCTCAGTGGCAGAGCACTTGCCTAGCATGTGTGAAGCACTGAGTTTGATCCTCAGCACTGCATAAAAATAAATATGTAAAATAAAGGTATTGTGTCCATGTGCAACTAAAAAAATATTTAAAAAAAGAATCCACATTCTTAAAAAGCCAATACCAGACCCAGGCACAGTGACACATGCCTTAATCCCAGTGGCTTGGGAAGCTGAAGCAGAAGGATCAAGAGTTCAAAGCCAGCCTCAGCAACTTAGTGAGGCTCTAAGCAACGTGGCAAAACCCTGTCTCTAAATAAAGTATAAAGAAAAGGGCTGGGGATGTGGCTCAGTAGTTAAGCATCCTTGATTCAATCCCTGGTACCAAAAAAAAAAAAAAAAAGACAATGCCAGGCTACTGATGTGCAACTACCACTTGAAGAGCAAAGCTTTAAACTCTTAGAGGGAGGGAGCCACACCAAGCTGTTGTCAGAATTGGGGTTCAAAGCCAGCCTCAGCAATGGCGAGGTGCTAAGCAACTCAGTGAGACTCTGTCTCTACATAAAACACAAAATAGGGCTGGGGATGTGACTCAGTGGTCAAGTGCCCCTGAGTTCAATCTCTGGTACCAAAAAAAAAAAAAAAGGATTTGCTCTTGATTTCAAGGTGAGAGAAGATTTGGGGGCCCAGAACCCTGAAAGGAAGTAGCTCACAGACTCACAAATTAACCACTATCTTTTCTGTAGTAGAAGTTTCCAAGAGTCAACTGCCTTTTGAATTATCCAGCTGTCCCCACAATCAAGACTGAGCTCCCAACCTGCAGAGTAATCTGAACTCTTGCCATTTGTAGAAAAGACAAAGGAACAGAGATGACTCAGCCCTGGGGCTTCAACTCAATAGGAAATCCCCTGGCCTGCTTTGTAGTCCATTTTATTCCAAAATCTGAAACTCTCTTTTTTTCTTTCCCCAACAGTACCAGAATAGGCGTTTTCCTCTGTGGTCCCGAAGCCTTGGCTGAAACCCTCAACAAACAGAGCATCTCCAACTCTGAGTCTGACCCTCGGGGAGTGCATTTTATTTTCAACAAGGAAAACTTCTAACTCGTCTCTTCCATGAGGAAACAAATATGGTTTATGCTGTATCAGATGTCCAAATAATGCTGGTTGGATGTAAGTTCTGTCCTCTTAAAAAAAAAAGGAGGAAAAGAAACTATAATGTAATGAATTCCAGGAAAGGAATATCAATGATGATTTGCGAGTGATAAGTTACATTTTTATGGCGCTTTATGGTTTTCAGAGCCCTTTTACAAACATGATTTCATTTCTTTCTCTCCATATTGTCAGAGGGAGGTGGGGCAAGGATTCCTGGCTCATTTTTACGCTAAAACAATGGGGCCTTGAAAGGGTTCAAAAGATTTCTTAGGATTATGGACCAGAAGAACCAGCGGGTATCTGTTCTCTGCACCCATCTGCAGAGACCAGACCTAGGCCGTCTGACTCCAGGTTTGGTAATCTTCCCACAACACCAGGCTGCCTCAAAAATCAGTTTTTATACTCCCCCAAAGAAGCAGCAAATCAATCCTTTTTCTTTTGTGTCATTTTAAAAAAATCATTATTGCCATATTGAAGATTTTCCAGTTAGCTAGGGGATAATACATGCTGAGAGTGATTTGACACCGACTAGTGACAATTTTGACATCGCGGCATATTCCGGTTTTCCAAAACAGCAGCCTAATTGGATCAGAGTTTCTTCCTACAAATGAATATTGCAGAGATTGGAGTTAATAAAGAATTTAACATTTATCATAGTGCTTGGCACGGAGTGGATACTCAAGAACAGTTTGTTGAATGAATGAATGAATGAATAAATGAAAAGACATTTAGAACTGTGCAATGTCAGAGTAGAACTAATTTAAGGATTTACACAGAATTACCTAAGGAAATAACTTCTGTTACTCTGATGGAGCAAAGGATGCTGATTCTCCTGAGGGTAGAGAGCAGGCTAAGGATACTAACCAGTAGAATGGTCTGGAGAGTTCCTTAGGCTACGATTTGAAGCAAGGGATGAGAAATGGAGGCAGAGACTGACCTCTTGCCTTAACTCAAGCGGGCTTCTCTAGTTCTGGTTCCTATCCTATGAAAGAAGAACACACTGATTTACTACTAGGAATTGTCTCCTCCAGCCAACCTTTGTGAGTTTTGAACTTGAAATTTGTGACAAATACGTATTTGATAATGTGCATCTAGCTTAAATACAGCCCACCCCTTGTTTGACTTTCACACACACACTAGTGGATCTTATGTGTGTGACTAATGGTTTATTTTTATTATATCCTCCTCCTCCTCCTCCTCCTCTTCCTCCTCGTCTTCTTCTTCCTCAAATGTACACCCTAGAAACTAAAATCTCCAGTTAATTATGTACATATTGAATTCACACCCAATAGAATGTTCTGGATATCCGAGTTCAAGAAAGAGGATCTAAATCACTGTTGGTAAGATCAGAGCCTTTTTAAAGAACTGCTCCCATTTCTGGGAACTAAAAACTGCTTTATTTGCCCCACTTCCTGGAACTGCAGATATTTAGAACTCTTTAGCTTTGGTAATGAGGAAGAAAGAGGTGAAAGCAGGGGGAGGAGAAGAAGAATTCCTTAAGGGTGAGGAAGAGAACAGGAGAATGAGAGGAAAAAAAAAAAACAGAAGGGGCAGGGGATGTCACATTGGTCACTTCTTATCCCAGATTTTTTTTTCTTTTCTTTCTTTTGGGACTGGGGATTTAACCCAGGGGTGCTCTATCACTGAGCTACATTCCCAATCCTTTTTATTTTGAGACAGAGTTTTGCTAAGTTGCTGAGGCTGGCCTCAAACTTGAGATCCTCCTTCCTCAACCTTCAAAGTCACTGAGATTACAGGCCTGCACCACCATGGCCAGCTACCCCAGATTTCTTAATTTGCATGTAATGAATATAATTGAAGAAGGCATACATAGATTCATTTTATGGTGATTACATATGATATTGAATCTTTAAAACTCTAGTCACAAAATTTAATGCCAAGTGGGCATATTCAGCAGACTGGAATGAACTAAGTAAGAAATTTGTTCCCTGCAATGCTACTGTTCTTTTGGTCCCCTAGGATTTCTGGGCACCGAGAGTCAGTTGTGACAAATAAGGCCTTCCTGGATGTGTGAATGTTGCCTCCGAGAAATGTACAGGAAGGTTTCCACTTGGAGAAAGTTAGATCCAGCCTAGGTATAAGTTCATTCATTCAACACATTTATTGTGATATTACTATGCCTCTGGTATTGCGTGCATAGTTGCAGTGCTTTAAACCAAAGTGTGAGCAGGAAAGGAAGCCTCAGTTTTAAGGACACTGCTCATATTGGTCCTTTCTAACCTAGATGTCATAAGTAAAACCAGCTCCAGTTATTGCTCTGAGACTATTTCTCTATTTCTCTGGGGTTTTCTGCCTTTGACACCAACACAGCAAATAGATCTGCCCTGTTAGTCTGGTTATGAGATGAAAAATGAGTGTAAAAGTGCTTGTCATTATAAGAGCTTCCTTCTTTATTCTTCTATGTCCCCGCCATCAATTATCAGCTCGCCAGCACAGCTTCTTTTAGTGTTTAGTATTTAGCATTAAGTAACAGATATTGAGAAAATGATGAAGCATTGTTTTTAATCTCAAGGTTATGAAGGCTTTTCTTAATTCTCCTGCTTTTGCAATATTGTGTGTATGAAATTTGAATACTTGCAGGCATCGCATGTGAATAAATTTTTTGAGAGAGAGGAGCTGGGAGATAGTTCCCAGGATGAACTATTAAAACTGTTGTTAACCATTAAAAATAATGAACTCTCCCCATGTCTGTGTTATTGATCTTGGTACTAAAGGGTGAATGCAGCTAGCAGAGATTTTCTCTGCCCTGGTAAGGTTGAGATTCTCTTAACATTTTGGTAGATGATATACCAGATGTTGCATAGAGTATGGATTGGGAAGGGAAAACTGAGGTCTAAGTTTTGTGACTATGTCCCAATGATGCTCATAGCACTGGTATGAGGGAGTGCCACTTCCCATCGTGGACAGAATTTGGAAGACATAGGAACCCCAATATGACCTCTTTTTTCAATTTCCACTGATCTTTCATGTTCTAACTTCACAAATGAATGTCATCAAGTCTGACCGTGGACATGTGAACTCATGGTTCTGTTCTAAATGAGTCAACCAGTTATGATCCACACCATCTAGGAAATGTATAGACCTGTGGACATAGGTTCCTGTGGGAGTCCGTGGATGCTGCCATGGAGAGAACGGACATTACCTAAAACAAATAGCAATAACGGAAATAGCAAACTTTTAGTGAACACCTCCTACTATGCCAGACATGTTACATACACTTGAGTTCATCCCTCAGCAACACCTCCAGGTAGTCATTTTGTCATGATTTTATTTATTTTTTTAAGAATTTTTTTCCCCATGTATCTTTATTTATTTATTTTTATGTGGTGCTGAGAATCGAACCCAGTGCCTCACACGTGCCAGGCAAGCACTCTACCACTGAGTTACAGCCCCAGCCCACGATTTTATTGATAAAAAAATTGAGTCTGGGAGGAGATCACTGATAAGCAAAGATCTCACAATTAGTGGGTCACTCTGTCAACATTAAATCCATACTTTTTTAGCAGCAACATCCATGTTCTTTATATTCCACTAGCAGATTTGACGAGGTATAAGTAACCAATAATATTCTCAAAATTATTGTGCTAGGTACAAATTATGCACTAGATAACAGTGGTGGCACAGACCAAATATCTTACGATCTTAGTTTGGAAATACTGAATAACCTGATTCATGCTAATTTTGACTCTTCAGGTAAAGTAGAATCTATCAAGAAGTGTAATTATTTTGCTTAGAGAAAAGAAGGTTCTAGTGACACACTTTAAATTTATTTGCTATATTTTTTTTTGTAAACTATTTCTGTCTTTTGGAGAATGGCCAATTATTGTTCAATGGTGTGTGTGTGTGAGTGAATGTGGGAAAGGGAGGGGGAAGGGAGGGGGCGGGAGAGGGAGAAAATAAATAAAATTGCATCCAGAAGAAGCCAAATCATAAGAGGACAGAATTTCTCAACTATAAATGGTGTTGCGCAAACACAACTTGCTGACAGAGGATAGGAAATCTGACCACTAGAGGTTTCTAAAATGAGGGAAAATAATCCACCAGATGGCCTGAAATTCTTTAAAAACTATAGTTTTTATTATCTGGTGATGGTGGTTGGGGAAAGAAATAGTTTAAGCAATTGGATATTCCAGTTAATAATTATTGCTACTAGGTTAGCAATTTTCAAGGAATTACAAATTTCACACTATAAAAAAAAACTAAATCCCCTAATACACCATTTTGTAGATAAAAGGAAGTACTAGGAAAGGTAGCACATGAGCAGAGGCCACTGTGGGTTTATTTTCTGGATCTTACTCTGAAAACTAACAACATGGAGACTGTGCTTATCTGTCTTTTGGAAGAAGCCCAAAATATTATATTCAGAAACTTCATCCTTCCGAGGGGACCACTCCAAAGACAGCAGATTTGATTTATTCAAAAAAGCAAGCTCAAAAGGTATTCATAAATCTTAAAATTACTTTAGAATATTAAGTGATCACCAAGTTTGCCATTATGTTAGATCGCTTGATTGCTAAATGTTGCTTCCTCTTTTCAGTTACGTAATTTCCAGTTAAGTAACAATATAATCACTAACCCACCTATGTTTATGGAAAAAGCTAAGCATTGCTCTTTGGGGTCAGACAGAGACAAGTCAGGTCACGAGGAGTGAACCACATTTGTCCTTCCTAAGAGATATTACAGCAAATCTCAAATACCATTGTGTTGGCAAAGAAGAAAAAAATCGAGCTGTCCAAAGATCACCCAGTGGTAGTGCATGCATTTGTATTGGCTGAAAACCACCAGGGCACTTTATGGAGGTGGCAGTTAATCCAGATGTAGCTATTGCGGGTCTGCAGAGCTATCTGATCATCCTGTTTTCCAGTTGGGAACTCTGCATCATCCACGGCTAAACATCTGTTATCAACTACCTGCTGCGTTCACTACCTGATGTTCCATTCTGCTGGGGCCAATGTGCCTGTTGCTTTACTGAGTTCAAAGTTAACAGCATGTTGAACCATGTCCAATTCACAAAGAAGTAAGCAGTAAGATAGCCTTGAAGAAAATGAGTTTTTTGTATTTTGTTCCTTTGGAGAAAATAATCAACAAATTTTACTTGCCACTTGGTACATTTAAAAATACATTTTGAGAAAAAGAAACTCAGTTGCCTACTTCCCCCATGGCCTTGTGGAATGAAGAAACTGAAGATGCCTACTTAAATTTTGGTTTCAGGTTTGTCAAATGATCTACTTGGAATGAGTTTTTCTGACTGAATCCCTTGATTACATAGTGGCCAAGTATATTGGATTGAAAATTCCAGTGTATAGAAGGGCCAGAGCTGGGAATTTAAGCAGGGGTCTCATGCATACATGCTATGCACTGAGCTACACTCCCACACCATAACCATGGAATTTTAAATTTGAAGTATTCCAATTTTTTTTTTTTAAGTTTTATTTTGAAGCCAGGCGCAGTGGTGCATGCCTGTAATCCCCAGCACTTTGGGAGGCCGAGACCAGAGAATTGCGAGTTCAAAGCCAGTCTCAGCAAAAAGCAAGGCGCTAAGCAACTCAGTGAGACTCTGTCTCTACATTAAACACAAATAGGGCTGGAGGTGTGGCTCAGTGGTCAAGTACCCCTGAGTTCAATCCCTGGTGCCAAAAAAAAAAAAATTTTTTTTTAAATTTTGAGATAGATTCTTGCTAAGTTGCTTAGGCCCTTGCTAAGTTGCTGAGGGAAGCTGACCTTGAATTTGTGATCCTGCTACCTCAGCCTCCAAAATTGCTGGGATTATAGGCGTGCCCAATTTTAAAAACTTGGACAAAATAAAAATAATAAAGAACCCTGTCCAGATGAGTAAAAACTTGAAGATCTCCTCTACATTAACAGGAGAATGGATAAATAAATTGTGCTGTATTCTGCAAGTGAATGATATGCCCTGGTTAAAAAGTAAATGAGCTCTTGCCAGGCATGTTGGCGCACGCCTGCAATCTCAGAAGCTCGAGAAGCTGATTCAGGAGGATCACAAGTTCAAGGCCAGCATCAGCAACTTAGTAAGGTCCTAAGCAACTTAGTGAAACCTGTGTCAAAATAAAAAATAAAAAGGGCTGGGATGTGGTTCAGGGGTTAAGCACCCCTAGGTTCAATCCCCAGTACCAAAAAGAAAAAAAAAGTAAATGAGCTCTAACATATATATTAATACCAACATGTATTAATACAAAAATTAAGTGAATAAAGCAAGTTGTAGAAGTAGAAAAGAATACCTTTTGAGAAATCTGCTTTTTCTTTAAGATATTGTGTATTAGAGCTCTGTGGAGAACTGAGAAAGATGCTCAGCTCTAAGGAACATTCCAGATGGGAGAAAACCACTCTAAATAGAGAAAGCTAGGTTCCTCTCACAAACTTCTTGGGGCTGCGCAGGGTGTGGTGCAGAGGAGCCTTTTGAATGTAACACTGAGGGATCTCCTGCTGTAGGCAATAGTTCTGTTGTTTGTCCTCAAGGTGGAGCTCTAAGAAACTGGGAATGGGGCAGAATATAGAGGACTGGTTCATTTTGAGGCCATCTCTAACACATGGGGGAGGGAGGAACCTTTCCCAATCCAGCAAGTGTCATAGAAGCCTACTGATAATAGGGAGACTGTGAGACAGGTGGCACCTGTAGCCACAGCTATAGCCAGAAGGGGTATCATCTGCCTCATTAGTGTAGGTTCTAGTTGATCACTCCCTATTTCTTACAAAATTTCCTTCACTTTGCTTTCAGATTCCTCATGTACTCTTCTAGTTTTCTTCTTATTTCACTGCCTTACAGTCTTTTCCATCTCAATAAGTGGAAACTCCATTTTTAGGCCAAAATCTTTTTTTTAAACCTTTATTTTATTTATTTATGTATTTTGTATGTGATGCTGAGGATCAAACCCTGTGCCTCACGCGTGCGAGGCAAGCGCACTACCACTGAGCCACAAGCCCAGCCCCTAGGCCAAAATGTCAACATGTCCCTGACATGCATATACCACATGAGAATCCTCACCTAATCCTGTCAACTCTACTTTTAAAACACTGCCAGAATCTGACCACTTCTCCCAGTAGCCAGGCTACCATGTCACTACTTTGCTCAAAACCATCAGTGCTGCATCATCTCACAGAGATTGTCCTATACGACCAGGTCCTATATCACCTAGATGATCTTATTTCACATCGCTCTCTCCCTTTCTGAGTTTCAGTAATGCTGACCACCATGCTGTCCCTCACATGTACTGATATTGGCCCCATCTCAAGATCTGTACATTTGTGGTCCTTCTGGCTGGAACGCTCTTGTCCCATACACCTGTGTGGCTTGCTCCCTCTCCTCCTTCAGGTTGCACCTGAAACAGTATCTTTATTGGAGAGATCCACTCTGACATTCCCATCTAACATAGAAGCCCTGCCACATCCTCTCCTTGAAGTCCTCCCTGTCCTTCTCCCTGGTGTTATTTCTTGTTTCTGTATAGCACCCATTATCATCTGGACATATTTGTTTATTGTCAGTCTCTCCACCAGAATGTAAGCTTGATGAGGGAATAGTTTTATTCATATGTTTCCCCAGAGCGTGGAATAGTGTCTGGCACACAGTGAACACGAAGGAAATATTATTGTATGAATTACTGATGCCACATGTGGAAAGAGACCAGGGAAGGAAAGTGGATCTTGAAGGTTTGGGCAGAGGAGGCCTTGGAAGGGCCACTGAGGAACAAACACACATGAGACTCAGCTGAGAGGCCTAAAAAACCAAAAAATAAAACAAACCAGGAAGCGTTAGAATTCTGGTGATTTCTCTGCGGAAGAGTCTCTACAAATCAGAAACTGCTGCTGGTTCTTGTACTCAGGGTCCTGGGAAATGTGGTTTCAGTGTGGTAAGTTTATGGTTTGACATATTTCAACCACATTGACGAAGGGATAGGTTTTATACAAAAAGCTGGAGATCTATGAGCATTCGTCTTGGGTAAGGGGTCAAAGTGGGCAAAGAGCCGGCATTTTGAATCTCACAGAGAGCACCAACTGCAGGCTCTTCAGTACACTATCGATGGCATCATTCTGACCCCTGGTGGTAGCACAGCTAAACTGCATGGGGAGGAGAAAAAGCAAAACCAAAAGTTCAAAGTAATATCTTTCAGTCTGTTCTAACAATTATCGTTGGGGTGCCCAGTTTGGGTCCAGGTCCTTGGTGTTCCTAACAAAAAACTGAGCAAGACACACGCAAGTAAGAGGCAACGTACAGATTTATTCAAAGTGGAGGTGACGGCTGCACTCCGTAAGGTGGAGTGGAGTGGGCCAAGCGAGAGAGGCTCAAGGTCCGGATGTCTGGAAATTGTTTTATAAACTTAACTGTGAGACGTACTCTTCCCTATACGGACCTGATTGAAGACCTTACCTCATTTGCTCCCATTCGCTCCCATCTTATGATCCTTGATTGGAATACTGTCCACTTTACCCCCATTGGTCATTTTAAAATACCGAACCTATGGCGGAAGTTGTCATGGTGATAAGTCCTCAGTGGCGGGACTTGTGATATACTGGGACATGACTCCTCTCCCTGTCTTGTCCTCCAGTGGCATCTTTCTTGTACCCTGCCTTTGCCATATTGGCGTCCCTGAACTCCTACGTAACACAACCATCGGAGTGTGTGTTTTCTTGGGATAAAGATCTCCCAACTTTTCTCCTCCACGTAATTTGACCATGCTTCCTTTATCTTCTGAGATGAGCATCAAATGGGACCAGAGGAATGGAAGTCACCCTGCCAGGTATGTGTAGCTGTAAATCAGCCTTTTGTCGACGTCCCAGGCAACCTCTTCTTATAGCCCTCTACCAAGTATGTTTGTAGAAAAGGCTTCTGTTGTGTCTGGGAGGTTGGTATAGGCAACCAGGAAGTCCCTTCCAACTCTAGGATTCTAATAGTTTATGATGAGCCTTTCTCAGATCATTCTCTTCCACCTATGAACCTTGGCATACCTGCCTTTCCCCTTCCAGACTTTCACTTGCTGGAGACACCCACATCCTCCTTGGATTCTTCTCTGCACACTCTTGTTTCTACCTAACAACACATATTTTTACTCTTGAATTTGTGACTGGAAACCTTACCCTTCAACTGTGTCCTGGTCACAGTTTATTAGGTAGTAGTTAGTAATGAGCAGTGAAATGTGAACCAATAACAGAAGGGTCACAAGGTTTCTTTGAATTGCCTTTAATGAATCATCAAGTCACTTGTAGAACAACAGGTGTACTAACCCTGAGAATAAACAGGCAGAAAGAAAGGTAGCCAATTAAGCAA
Organism: Xerus rutilus; assembly: GCA_028644305.1. Lineage (NCBI taxonomy): Eukaryota > Metazoa > Chordata > Mammalia > Rodentia > Sciuridae > Xerus > Xerus rutilus. The sequence goes on along the minus strand of CM053417.1, from coordinate 93,088,271 downwards.
TACTTCAAGAAAGAAAGATCAGTGGAGCTCACTCCTGGCAGGGTCTACTGAGTCATTGTAGGATTTGTGGTCATAGGTTTCTCAATGTACTTTGGAAGAAAAATGTCTTTAGTAGCTCAGGCACACTAAGGTCAAGTTTGTCTAACCACTGACTCAAATGCCCACCTTAACATAGGATTGACTTGTAGGTGAAATTCTTCTGGATAGGTTGGTAGCCAGACAGTTCCAGAGAAGACCAACAGAGTCAAGGATGGAGGGAGCATTTTTCCTTTAGCTAGCACTACAGGTCTCCTCACTGTAGGTGGTCCCTGGACCTCACTTGGGAAGTACTGGCCAAACTGGCAGCATAACAGAAGAGGATTCTCAAGTGCTGCTCTTGACCCTACCCTGAACCCTGGAAAGCAGAGTGTCAGGAAATTTGCTAATGCCATATGCAGAGTTTGGCTTTCTTTTTTAAAAAAATTTTTTTAGCTGTCAATGGACCTTTATTTTATTTATTTATACATGGTGCTGAGAATTGAACCCAGGACCTCACACATGGGAGGCAAGCGCACTACCACTGAACCACCACCCCAGCCCCGAGTTTGGCTTTCTTATAAGGTATGTCCTATATACTAATATGGAGAATATGTCCCAATGTTGCAAAGGATTCTGGCCTTAGCTGCTGATCACTTTTGTTCTGTCTCTAGATTTCAGGACTAGGGCCAGTTTGGGCCAAACTTATTGTTTGAACCTGCTTCCTTGTTTGATGCCAGTCTTAACCAGTGGATTTTTCAATTTGCCCTGTAACATATCCCATCAGGAAACACATACCAGAGAAGTTCCTGGACAGATGCAAAGGGTTAATTTTCTATCAAATACCCATTGAATGAAAGATATACAGATTTAGATATGTTGTAACAGGTATCTAAATATCTGTTAGGTTCTTGGTTTGGATTTTTTACTCCATAGCATTAAAGTTATAAAGGTTAGTAATTAAGTACAGCTTAGAAAGGTGAAATGGTTACTTCAAAAACACATAACCTGCTGGGCACAGTAGCACACGCCTGTAATCCCAGCAATTTGAGAAGCTGAGGCAGGAGGATGCAAGTTCAAAGCCAGCCTCAGAAACTTAGCGATGCCCTAAGCAACTTAGTGAGACCTGGTGTCAAAATTAAAACAAACAAACAAAAAAAAAACCCCGACTGGGGATGTGGCTCAGTGGTTAAGAGCCCCTGGGTTCAATCCCCAATACCAAAAACCAACCAAACCAACCAACCAAAAGAACAAACAATCCCCTCTCCAAGAACAACAAAAACCAAAACCAAACAAACAAAAAAATCACACATAACCAATTGGAGGAAGAGCCAGGGCTAAAATACAAGCCTTCCTAAACTTTGCCACGTGGTACTACAGGCAGCAGAGAGGCAAAGCCAAGGCCATCAATGAAGCTGGTCCCAGAGAACAGTACTTCCTGTGACTTTGGAAACTTCAACAAACTTTATTTGACTCAACAAATGAGAAACCAAACCCTATGATATCCTTAGTTTGCTCTTTGTTGGAAGTTCTATGCTGCACACACATGGTAACACACGTCTATGTATACAAAGACACACACGAATATACAGAATTATAAAGAGAATGGAAAATACGATATCGCAGAAATGCCAAAAAAGGCAGGACTGTTGCGTGTGACTTTTGTACTGGGGGTGGAGGAGGGGCTATGCTATGATTCACAGTGAATTCCATTTTAGAATGATAATTTTAAAAAGCTGACGCATGATTTTTGCAGCTATATATGTATGTGTATTTATTATGTTTGTACATGGGAGAGCAACTTGCTATTTGAAACATCTTGTTTTCTCTTACCAAAACAAATTATTATTTTTAAGTTATAGAAGAAAAACAGTTAACATATAAAAGGTATATATACCATCACCCAATAATCCCACTTCTAAAGTGTTTTAGAGGAGCCGGGTATGTGGCCACCAGAAGGTTTTTGCAAAGATTTTCACTGCAGCATTGTTTGTGAGAGAAGAATGTGGAAAACTACCTAAATGTTCTTCCCCAGGAAAATGACTAAACTATAGCCTATTCATACCATAGGATACAATACAGCAGTAAACTCAACAAGATAACTGTAATGACATGAAAAAAAATTCCCAAGGAATATTGGTACACAAAAGAAGCAATCTGTAGACTCATGTTATATATAGCAATAAAAATACATTTATAAACTGGGCGTTGTCGCGCACGCCTGTAATCCCAGCACTTTGGGAGGCTGAGGCAGGAGAATCATGAGTTCAAAGCCAGCCTCAGCAACGGCGAGGCGCTAAGCAACTCAGTGAGACCCTGTCTCTACATAAAACACAAAATAGGGCTGGGGATGTGGCTCAGTGGTTGAGTGCCCCTGAGTTCAATCCCCGGTACCAACAAAACAAAAACAAACCAAAACATAGATGCAAAACAAGAGCCTAGAATCATATACATCGAAATGATAGCAGTTTTCACCTCTGGGAGTAGATGGAGAGATGGAAAACAAAGAGAAGACAAAATGGAGGACAAGGGACAGATTTGACTTTTATTCATTTTTGAGGGGTACTGAGGATTGAACTCAGGGGCACTCAACCACTTAGCCACATCTCCAGCCCTATTTTGTGTTTTATTTAGAGACAAGGTCTCACTGAGTTTAGTGCCTCGCTATTGCTGAGGCTGGCTTTGAACTCAAAATCCTCCTGTCTCAGCCTCCCGAGACCCTGGGATTACAGGTGCCCAGCTACTTGACTTTTATTATATTGTAATGCTTTACATGAAAAAATGTATTCATGTATTGTATAATTTAAATTGTTTAAAAATTAATATATGATTGCTTAACTCTTTCAAACTAAGACATAAAAAGTAAAAAGTGATACTTCCATTTTCTCCTCCATAATTCATTCCTCTTTTCATGGATATTTTAGTTGTTTTCATTTTTTAATTTGTTATTATAAACAACATTGTAAAGAAAATTCTCATTTGCTCTTATCCTTTTTCCACTCGTGGTTATTTCTGTGGTATAGATCCAAAGAACTGTGGTCATGTGATATAAGCAATTAAAAAATTTGACAGATGCTGCCAAATTGCCTTCCAAAAGAGCGTACCAGTGATTCATAGAACATTATTTCTGTGCTAACTCTCTGGTCTACGTTATCATGGCTGCAACAATAGCAGCCGCATCCAGACATATTGACTTGGCCTGAAGCCCAGACCATAGCTGAATTCATCTCCTACCATTGGTGGAACAAGTACATCTGACCAGATTAGCCAATCAGTGGAGGAGTTGGGAGAGGAGGGAGGTGATGGATGAAGCCTAGATCTGCAGAAACTGAGACAAACTGATGGCCCATGAACTATATGGAACCCATAGACATGTTTTTGTTCTCTTGTTTTTTTTTGTTTTGTTTTGTTTTTGCCTGCATAATGCTGGATACACAGTGTTTACAAAAATCCGAATCAGTGCCAAGTATTAAGGGAGCAGGGCTAAATTTCCACTCGTTTTCTTTCATGTAGTTCTCCATGTACAGAATAATCAATTCATATAGCATTCTTTTTAAAAAAAGCTTTTTGAGTTGTAGATGGACACAATATCTTTATTTTATTTATTTCCTTTTATGTGACACTGAGGATCGAACCCAGTGCCTCACACGTGAGAGGCAAGCGCTCTACCACTGAGCCACATCCCCAGCCCTCATATAACATTCTTGGTATTTCTTTACTCCCTCCTTAAGCCTAAACATCAGTGTTTAAAAATATTGAGATTCCAAAATGGAGAGATTTTTTTCACACCATAATCAATATTTCTGATTTTTTTTTTTTTTTTTGGATATTGAGGATTGAACTCAGGCGCACTTGACCACTGAGCCACATCCCCAGCCCTGTTTTGTGTTTTTATTTAGAGACAGGGTCTTACTGAGTTTCTTAGTGCCTCAGTGTTGCTGAGACTGGCTTTAGACTTGCAATTCTCCGGTCTCAGCTTCTCACCAATTTTTTTTTTTTAGACTGGAAGATTGGGCAACTGAGTCTTTGTTTCTAACTGGTGACAATGGCTGGAGCTGAGATGTAGCTTCCATTTTGGAAGGGGCACATGTTATCCAACTCATCACTGCCCTAGCTATTCCCTTGTTTTTCTGATACTTCTCCTGTCTCACAGGCATGCACCACCACGCCTGGCCTAGAAATGGCCTGTAATTGGTGGCGCATGCCTGTAATCCCAGCACTTTGGGAGGCTGAGACAGGAGAATCGCGAGTTCAAAGCCAGCCTTAGCAACGGCGAGGCGCTAAGCAACTCAGTGAGACCCTGTCTCTACATGAAACACAAAATAGGGCTGGGGATGTGGCTCAGTGGTTGAGTACCCCTGAGTTCAATCCCCGGTACCAAAAAAAAAGTCATTTCTAGCTAGGCCTAGATTGTTGATATATTGTACATATCCAAGGATGACAGAGAGAGACATGAAATGGGACCATAGAGAGAATTAAGGTGTTTGCAACCAGACGAGGTGGCCTAGAATCCCCTGGACCACTGAGGTTAATGCATATTGATGATGGCCATTCTTCTAAGGTATAAATGTTTAGGATCCTTGCATAGAAATTTTCATAAGTATGCAAACCTGACTTTACAAAATTACTTGACACTGGACCTGTAATCCTCTTCAGTTAGAAATATAGCTCCACATTCTTAAACGAATTGACCTTGGATAGATTCGAGCACATAGAGTAAAAATTTCATCTGTCAAACTCTGGCTCTGATATGTGCCATAAGAATGACCTAATTCCATCGGGCGCAGTGGTGCTCGCCTGTAATCCCAGCAGCTTGGGAGATGAGTCAGGAAGATAGAGAGTTCAAAGCCAGCCTCAGCAACTTAGCGAGACCCTGTCTCAAAATAAAATATAAAAAGGGCTGGTGGTGTGGCTCGATGGTTAAGCACCCCTGGGTTCAATCCCCAGTAAAATACCTAATTCCTTTACCATAAGCCATAGATTTTTCTTGCACTTTTGAATAACTGTTACCAAGAACAGAAAACTAGTATTACTCAAACTTTGAAAATACAATCCTAAACATCCTGCAATTATTTTAGAAATATGATGATTAATGCAGGTGGTAAAAACATGTTCAGTGACTCATAATTAGATTATACCCAATTTGAAAAGAGCAGAAAAGTACTTTTTTACTACAGAAAATATAATGAGATGTTGCCATCATTTAGGCAGTATGCTGGTACTTTACAAATGTAAAATTATAGCTTTACAAAAATCCCTGTTAGTACTTACATTTGAACACCCTAATTTTACATGCTTGAAGTCCTTAATTAAAAAACAACCAGCAACAATCAATTGCAAGTTGACAAACAGGACAAAATTCTTGGCCAAAAATAATCATTAAAAGTTAATAAATAGTTACAGAATAAATTTTACAATAACTTCTTAACATAGAAAAGGCATAAAATAGAAGCTATTAGTGATGTTATAATGGTGAATACTAGATTTGGGTTGCCATTTTAATGGTATAATATATTTATTTATGTGGCCCCTTATTCATTTTTTGTCCCCATTTCTCCTGTTTAGAACTTCTTAGAGTTAGCATAATGCTATTTCTTTACTGAATAATCAATTGGAAGCAAAAGTATAGCACAGGAAGATAATCTTTATTATACTTTAACTAGAAATAGAGCAGATAGCAAGATCACGAGGTATAATTGATTTTTTTTTGAAACCAGGCTTCAACAACAATAATCAAAAACAATCCTTAAGTGCACAGATATTTTGGTCACTATTATAATCTTCAGGGGCACAAAAGCCAGCAGCAAATGTAACAGAAAGGTAATGACAGAATTTTTGATTGCCAAAAACACAGGTCACTGCATTAAACTCTATCCTGGTACTTCTTTGTGGTGCTGGGGATGGAACCCAGGTTCTCCAAACATGCTAGGTAAGTGCTCTACCACTGAGCTACACCCCTAGCCCCTATCCTTCTATTTTCTTAAACTTCTTCTTAAACATTGAACAGTTATTCAGCAAAATATCAACCATGCACATAGCACTCCTAGAAGAATAGTGCCTTTAATGCTAAACTTTTCTTTTCCCTAAAATGTCACTGAATCATGATTTCAGTCTCTACATCTATTAGTGTTAGTGGTAATATGCAAAATTGATTTTGTTTTCAAGGTTAAATAGCAGATTGACTTGGCATTTGGTGGCCAGCTGTGTACCCTAATTCTTCTTTCATTTCAACTCTACTTCATAAGCCCTGAGATATTAGATAACCTTGCTAATGATTGTATACTTTTAATTTGTACTTTACTCCATTCAATTTGTATCCCACATAATAAGTGTTTAAAACTATTTACAGATGTTTGTAACTAAAGCAATAATCAAATTTTCTACTTGTATAGTTAAGACTACTAATAAGGCCTTTATCTAAGAGTTGCATATTCTATGCATTTTTAACTTGCTAGGAGCAACTCTTAAAATGACATCTATACTTCTGTCACCAATAAGTGCTTTGCATCTTGCTTACTTCTACATGAGAAACCAGATTTGGTTTTCTCTCCTCTTGTAAAACAACTCTATTTTTTTTTTCATCCCCAAACAAATGCTACTTTTCCCACTGAGCAGCTGCCAAAAGGAACTTAGCATGTGAACAGCACATTGATAAGGGTAATGCCTAACAGAGAAATATGCTCTTACCAGGCATGCAGTGAATGCTTGTTCCACATGGAATGAGTAGATTGTAAGGCAGTTGTCTGAGTCCTATGCTGTTCCTCATATGCTGTACCTAATTTTGCTTAACTAGGAAAGTCAGGTTATCAGATTGAACTCAACCTTTAGTGTAAATCCACGAAATTGAAATTTTTTAAAAAAATGGAATCATCAGTTCTCAGAAAAAGCAGACAGGTAAATCATAATTGCTACTATAACATTAGCTGACAGAAAAACAAAGAGCAGAATGACCTTCTGTTAAATATTATGTACAACTAAGCAAGGGGAAGAAATTAAAAAACTCAGAGGTGTTAACGAATTCATTTCTTCTCTACATTCATCCTTGTAGCTTTTTTTGCTCAAATATTTATCCCTGTTAAGTACTCTAGCTGAAAGATACATGATAATGTTAGTGAAAAGCTGGTGTAAGTATAAGATTATATTTGGATGTCATGCCATATTTCTGCATTTACTTTTTGCTAACATTCAATTTTTCCTATTTCAATGATGCTGTATAGAGCATGAGATAATCTGCCAACTTACAACGAGACCGCTTGCTTATATACTCAGTTTCTGTTGATAGCTTGGAAGCATATTGCACACTTGTCACCTAGCACATTAATAAGTAACTATTACTCTTGTTTAGAAAGGATACACTGACAGATTCTTAAGTGAATGGCTTTAGCCCAATGTTTTTAGTTGGTTACAGGACAATCGCAATGGCAAAAACATTGACAATGCAGTTCATGGTTCGGTTCTCCCATCTTACAGTACAGGTTCCTGAAAACACACAAGACAAGGACTTTGATATATCAGCAGTAAAATATCAAAATTACCAGGCAGTAGGGGAACACACACACATGCACACACACACCCATTTTTCATAGACTTTAATATCATTTATTCCCTTCAACCTGTTATATCCTCACATTCATACCGGTCTGAAGTCATATTTGTGACTAGGTACAAAGTCATTCTGTTGATAAGGTCTTTTTAGGATTTAATTAGAGCCAAATAAGCTATTGATAAAAAGTACCCTGTTTGATTTTGCTGGCACTTTGATTCTGTATGAATCAGCTTAAGATCTCTTACCGTCAGATGTGGTATCCCAAAAACATGAGCTGGCTGTGTGAAAGCCGTATGCACTCCTCTGGACCACTGCACAGGTCACTACAAATAAAGTCACAAAATGAGGACACTTACAAAGGGAAAGAACCCAGATTGAAGTGTTTGGCTTCAAAGCTTTAAAAACTGAAAAAAAAAAAAAACAGAAAATGATGCAGCCAGTGGAGTAGGGGGGAAAAATGTCTCTCATCCTGATTATCTACTCTCATGATTTTAACTCCTTTAGATCCAGTCAGTTTGTGAGCCATTGCTATAACAATTAGCAACTGTATTATAGAGAAATTCTGGGTCAAGTTGTGTGCTTTGTATCATCAGCAGAATTTGGACACAGAAATGCAGGAAGTAGGGCACAGTGCCGCACACCTATAATCCCAGCAGCTCAGCAGGCTGAGGCAGGAGAATCACAAGTTCAAAGCCAGCCTCAGCAATTTAGTGAGGCCCTTAAGCAACTCAGCAAGACCCTCTCTCTAAATAAAAATATTTTAAAAGGGCTGGGAATGTGGCTCAGTGGTTAAGCGCCCCTGGGTTCAATATCCAGTATGAAAAAAAAAAGAAAAAGAAATATTTGACTTTACAGTGAATACATGGAACTTCATAGTCCTACATAGAGGCATGGAATTACTGGAAGGAAGACAGTTAGACTCTGGGGGCCTCAGTGGAAAGAGAACTGATGCAAATGTGAAGGATAGCTACCCAGGGCAAGTATGCTTTTGTGTAGTGAAAGAGCTCCATCTTTTAGGCATGTGTGTGTGTGTGTGTGTGTGTGTAAATATATATATATATATATTGGGGGGAGGCTACTGGGGATTGAACCTAGGGACACTTCGCCACTGAGCTACATCACCAGCTCTTTTTAGTTTTTATTTTGAGACAGGATCTAGCTAAGTTGCTTGAGGACTCATTGAGTTGCTAAGGCTGGCCTCAAACTTGCGATCCTCCAGTCATTGGGATTATAGGCGTGCATCATCATGGCTGCCTACGTATTATTACATATTATCATTATAGGAATAAGTCAGAATTCCTCCATACCCTATTAGTATTCATCTTCAGTGCCTACCATTCATATACATTCTCAAAATTCATAGAAATTCCCAAGGGCAAAGATGTGTGAACTAGTGAGGAAGGACATTGATACTTACCAATGTATTTATAAGCCTTTCCCAGCTTAACCAAATGTGTTAGGGATTGCTCCACTATGCTTGCAGTCCACTGGTTGATGTTGTTCTGATTATAGTCCTCACCTCCTAAGACCCCATCCACACACTGGACAGGCAGAGAACAGCTAAATTAGGCAAAACCAACACATTTTACACAAATTGCAACAATTTATTCAAAGCATAAAATACATGTATGAACCAATAAGGCATCTTATAAAATATGCATCTATAAATATTTATTAGGCACTGTCTCTAATTGCTTAAGGGTTTTGAAAGCATTTCCACAAGCATTATCTCACTCCGTGATATACTATGGGTCACATTAAAGATAAATATGCCAAGGCTCTGTGGTAAAGCATTTAATCTAGCAGAAATGCTAATAAAAGAAATCCAATATCTATAATACAAGAAAGACTAATCATAGATGATAAGTTATGTCATAAAAGGATTACAGGGTAGGGAGGGGATTAAAAGAAGGTGATATTAATTGGTTGAAGAGTGGCTTTGAAACAGCTGGGACTTAACTAGGACCCAGATGCTAGAAACAAAGGATGGGACTAATTTAAAAACATAATTCTCATGTATAATAATTAAATTCTCATTCATACTATGTAATTGCTTAGCTATAAAGCAACTAGCACACCTGCCAATGACAATAAATAAAGATACTCTAGAAAGCACAAGTCCAATAATTTCCCATAGTGCTTACTTGCATCCACTTCTGACACCTGATTAAGAGTAGTGGCTGTAGTAGCACAATCCTCGGTTTTAAGGCCAGCTCTGTGCCTACTCATTTTATGACTTTTAGCAAGTGACTTATCATCTTCAAATCCCTATTTTCTGAATCCTTACAAAAGAGATAACGGCATCATCTTATCAGGTTGTTGTGAAAATGAAATGAGATAATGAACGTTATGTGCTCAAACACAGTTCCTGGCACAGAGTATGCACATAAATAACTATTATTGTAATTATTATCAATATTGCTGCATTGTTTTTTGTTGTTGTTGTTTGTTTGTTTGTTTTGGGTACTGGAGATTGAATCCCGGGGCACTTACTGAGCAAAATCCCAGCCCTTTTTTTATTTTGAGACAGGGTCTCACTGAGTTGCTTAGGGCCTTGCCAAGTTGCTGAGCCTGGCTTTAAACTCAAGATCCTCCTGCCTCAGTCTCCAGAGTCCCTAGGATTACAGGCGTGCGCCACCATACCCGGCTCCACTGCCATTGTTTTATATTCAAATAATAAAGTCCGGAACATAAAGCCCTCATTCACTTTTAGAATCTAACTTAACACACACACACACGCGCATGCTTTCATTTACAACTGCTAATTAATACAGAATGCTAATCAATATAGAATCTTAAACTGGATAATATAAAATCTTTGGAGGATTATGAGTTCAAAGCCAGCCTCAGCAACTTAGTGAGGCCATAAGCAACTTAGCAAGACCCTTCTCAAAATAAAAAATAAAAAGGGCTGAGGATGTGGCTCCATGGTTAAGTGCCCCTGGGTCTAATCCCTGGTATTAAAAACAGACAAACACTCATTACTAATAAGATGTAAAAAGAGAAATTAAATAATTTAGAGGTGCTGAAAAAAGTAATGTGGCCCAAATTATTCTCCTAAAAAGTTCAAAGTAGAAAGGATGGTAGCCTAAGGGTCAGCAGAACAGGGTTTTAATTCTGGCTTTACCATTACCAAAGCTGATGACCTTTGGGCAAACCTTTTCCTCTCTGTAAATGGCCTTTTCCTTCATGGGGAAGTAAGAATGCTCATTTTTCTTTTGTGTTGTCTAATAGAACTACTCCAATTTCAGCTTGAAACAACAGAAAACACCAAGTAGATATGGGTCCTACCATCAATAGCCTGCTAATTTCTATTAATTAATATTTAGCCTAACCAATTACCAGGAGGCCCACCAGACAATGAGGTCCTTAAACAGACCTACATTCCCATGGTCAATCTCAGGACCGGGGCACATAATAGGTACTCAATAAATGTTTGTTGCTGAAGCACTGTTGGCCTTGATAAACTCTCTGGACATTCTAAATCAAAGACACTTCAACTTAATTTCATTTGTAATTCACTTTTTCTTTGAGGATGTTTTTGGGGAATTCTACTCTAACAATAAATTAAATGCATGCATATTACCAATAAATGAGTGGCTCTCAGTAGGAAAAATATATTAGCATGGGGGCTCAGAGCAAGGAATTGAAGAAAAGAAAATAAGATGAGCAAGAGATAAGGAAAACAGAAATAACTACTGAAATTATGTAATTGTCTAGGAAGTACAAAAATGTTTTAATACAGTGCTCATTCGCAGGTTTTTCCAGTGCCTCGATGGAAATGTTTCAATGGCAGGAAAAAGGTGGCTCATGGGAAGAAAGCAAGAAGAAAGAGGGGAGACACATAGCTTCAAGGAACCTGTAGTAAACCTGAGATTTCTTCAAAGTCTCATCTTTCATATATATATAAAAAAAATCAAGTGAAGCTTGCTTTTGACTCTAAAAATATTTTGTTATATTACTTATATTGCTTAACTTCTTGCAAATATTTAAGTAAAATTCATGCTCTAAAATGCATCCAGTGGTCTCTAATACCACCTAGCCAGTGCCATGTATGTATATCCCAGTTTAAGCAGCACTGTTCTTTTGATTCAACAGAATATCAAAGTAACACATACACAAAGAGTGCCTTCCCCACCCTTTCCTCTCCAATCCGTTTCCCATTCTCCAGAGGAAAACATCCTCAGTGTACAATTGTGTTTATTTCTTCTAAGGGTTACTTACGGTATTCCAAGTAACACTTATATCATTCTTTGCAGGGGCAATACTGGGGACTTAACCCAGGGGTGCTTTACCACTGAGTTACATCCCAAGTCTTTCTTTTTTTTTTTTTTTTGATAGGTTCTCACTAAATTGCTAAGGCTGGCCTCAAACCTGTGATCCTTCTGACTTAGCCTCCCCAGTCACTGGGATTACAGGAATGTACTATGGCACATAGCTATATCACTATTTCTTCATTTATGAATTACTGACAATATCCATAAGAAATTCTGCCACAATAGGTGAAAATTTAGTTCCCCCAGGCCACCTGGCATCTTCTTCCCATGCCCTTCTCTCAAGATAGTGAATTTGCTATTGTGATTCAATATATTTACACTGTTAGGAATAAATTTCTTTTCCACTCCTGACAGTTCCTTTCACACAGACTATTTTTTCTTAACATTCCTGGCCTTTTATCCTACCAGTTATTCTTTCCCCTGGAGATGGAGTGAGTTACCTGCTTGGTGGGGGATGACCATTGTTCTACCATTCTCAACTGGGAATCTTCCAAACATGTTGGACTTAGGGTTTTGCCTCTCCTTCCTGTCCACCCAGACCAATGAAAGGCATCAGCCTATAAGTGTTTCTCTCTACCAACTCAAACTTTGCCTTGGATGTCTCTACCAAGGTCTGAACTGAGTAGGAATTAGTAAACAAACTACATCATCAACCTAGTTTTTACCCATAATAAAGGTGTTTTGGAGCTGGGCGTGGTGGTGCACGCCTGTAATCCCAGCACTTTGGGAGGCTGAGACAGGAGAATCGCGAGTTCAAAGCCAGCCTCAGCAATGGCGAGGCGCTAAGCAACTCAGTGAGACCCTGTCTCTACATAAAACACAAAATAGTGTTGAGGATGTGGCTCAGTGGTTGAGTACCCCTGAGTTCAATCCCTGGTTCCAAAACAAAAAGGGTGTTTTGTTCTCTTCTAATGAATGACTCTTTTGTCTTTTTATCTGGGTTAGAACTTAGGTAAAAGAAGGCACTAATTAAAGGGACCCCACCAAAGACTCCACATCCTTTCTTTCATGTTCCATTGACTAAGTATGGTCTCTCTTGACATTCCATTTTGAAAAATGAGATTATTATCACACCTGTGTTTTTTCATTATCTCCACCTTCAAAATTTTCCTCATTTCCTTTTCTATTGTCAAGGTACTGAAAACACTTGCATTTAATTTTTATTGATTAAACATTCCATTATTAGAACAATGGGTGACATTGTTCTAATACATGATTCTGAACTTTTAAAATATGGCAGGATTTTCAGGTGCCTATCTAGCCCCCTCAGACATTGAATTGATCCTTGTTGTACAAGGACAGACTTGCAGGAGCTCTGGGTGAGCTGGTGCACCCCGAGCACTCAGGCAGATGAGGTGCTGTCTGGAGGATGCGCTGAGGGCGCTCCCAGAGGGTGGAGCCAACTCAGCCCAGACTTAGTCAGGGCCTGCTAGAACACAGGCCCCAACAGTCATATCCACAATTCAAGCCTGCCTTCTGAGCCATCTCAGTTTTGTTTTGTTTTGTTTTTTTTCTGGTAGGCCTTGGCAGAGTTAAAGATGACTCAGGACTATTAAAGTGTTCATAAAGACTTTACCTACAGTGTACTCTGATACCACTAGAATAAAGTTCCTCTACCAGAATTGATTCCCAAAGAGAGCTTTCTATTTGCCTAACAAAGGACCAAATTGCATGTTTTAAATAGTTTTCTCAAGATTTTGGTTTACCATCATACCAGTGTCTAAGAGATGCTAAGTGATTATTTTTCCTAGCATATTGCTAAAACAAGCCCACAAAGTCAAAGGCAGACATTTCTATGGTTTTTTCCTATCTGATATAATATACATACAAATTACACACATACTTTACATTATAAATACATACACATACACACATATACTTTTATAGCATTAACATTTAAAATAATGGTCTTCTGGAATAAGTGTTCTTTTGTTCAAAGGACAGAGTATCAATTTTAGTAAGCAGCAAACCACTTTTCTAGACCAAGACAGTTTTTTTGTTTGTTTGTTTGTTTGGGGTTTTTTTTGTACCAAAGATTGAAACCAGGGGCACTTAAACACCAAGCCACATCCCTATCCCTTTTTAATATTTTATTTAGAGACAGGGTCTCACTGAGTTGCTGAGGCTGACTTTGAACTCTCGATCCTCCTGCCACAGCCTCTTGAGCTAGTGAGATTACAAGTGTGCCCAACCACACCTGGCACTAAGATAGTTCTTAAGCATCTCTTTGAGGAAGCACCAAAATGCCTGACAGCATGTGACAGAACATAGAAGCACTCCTTTAAAACTTGGGTGAAAAATTCAAAATCTTGTTTTTAACACTAAGGTTTCTATCTTTGTACTGAACCTCCCAACATACATTTTAAAAATTCCCATCAATGCAGCAAGCCTTGAGGTGAACATATATAACTTACCTCTTTGACGATATTGTGGGCTTCATCAGCATTGAAACCAACCTAAAGGGAAAACCCAAGATAATACTGCTTTCAACACAGGCTTCCTTTTATTTGTAGATATTAAAATACACAGAATTCCTTGGCTGGCCTGGACAGGGGTTCGTGACAGGAGACTGTAGTGATAAGAGGCACTTAAAAATACAGAATGCTCTCCCCACTTTCCTCTCTAGATTCTGAATCCTTAGGTCAGGACAGAGTCTGGGCAACTGTATCTTTTTGAAAAGTGCTTTGTACTAGCAATTCTGATGAACATCCTAGATGTAGAATCATTGTATTGTAAAGTTGAGGAAAGAAGCAAGTGTTGGCTATAAAGACACATGTGCTATAATGGCATTTTATTCAGTCATAAAGAAAAATGAAATTACGTCATTTGCAGGAAAATAGATGGAACTAGAGACCATTATGTCATGTGGAATAAGCCAAACTCAGAAGGTCAAGGGTCATATGTGGAAGCCAGAGTAGAAAAAGGAAAAGAAAAGTGATCTCATGAAAATCAAAGGGAGACCAGTAGCATAGAGGGAAAGGACCAGGGGGTGGACGGAGCAGAGGCAGGGGGAAAGTGCTGGGGAGGGATATTGGCCAAATTATGTTGTTATACTGTGTGTGAACAAATACTTAACAACAAATCCCACTATTACATACAACCATAATGCACCAGCAAAAATGTGGAGAAAAAAAGATATATGTGTTATCAGTATATAAGAAATGGTTTCAGCTAGATGAGAGAATAAAGTGACCCATGAGAAGAAAATGCTTAATTGATTATTTTTGGTTTTGTCTTTAACTTATACTAGGCCAAAATGTGGCTTTCCTGAATTAAAAATTATAATAAAACTTGATCATTCAAAACTATGATCATTCAAAATTATCATCACTTTAATACTATAAGTTAGTCTGACAACTTAGTCTTTTTGTATGTGTGTGTGTGGTATTGGGGATTGAACCCAGGGCCTTATATCCCCAGCACAACTTAGTCTTTTTGGGCGAGCAGCTTGTAAGAATCCTGAATTAACAATGATCAATGGCATTCAAGTGTCCTCAAGTACAGAACTAGGTTATGTGGGGGCAGGGAAGATGGTGGAATGCTATGGACAGCAATGCCCTAGATACATGTATGACTGCACAGATGGTGTAACTCTATATTGTGTACAGAGAAATGAAAAGTTGTGTTCCATATGTGTACAATGAATCAAAATGCACTCTGCTGTCATGTATACCTATTAGAATAAATAAATAAAAAAAAAAGAAGTAGGTTATGTGATAAGACTGAAATCTAAACCAAGACACTTTAGGTAACACAAGAATTGTTTCTACAGAGACATTTTTATGTGCTTTATCTTATCAGCATTTTTTTAAAAACCATTATATAAAGTTACTTCAAACAAATTCCAAGATTGATTTTTGAGTACAGATTTAAAATTTTTTTCAACTCATTTAATTATCCCACAAAGTTCCCCAAAGACAAAGGAATAAATACCCTAAACATTTAGGAGTATTAATAAAAGAATCTGTACCCATTAAAAATCACATCTTTATCTACTGTCAAAATTGGCCTATGAACCAACGGATGACAATTTTGCTTCAGTTTGGAAAGCTACCTAATAATAATCTGACTGTACTGAGTGGCCATGGCAACATACCTAATTTTGTTTCTTTTTAAATATATGTATTTAGGAAGCATTATAGGAAAGAATCCTTTTCCCTTGTTGGGAGATATGCCAGCCACATCATTTTCTTGTGCCTCAGATCCTCCCAGCCCTCTCCCCAGAACAAGGGGGATGCTGAGCAAGCCGTCTCTCACTGAGCTATATCCGCAGTCCTCAAGTTCTTATTCCCAAAGTTAGAATATTTTACCATTGACCTGTAGTTATGCATGCTACCTGGAACAGAAGTAATTCATTTAAATGTGGTCCTAACCTGTTCCCATTGGACCAGAAACCCCTTCCAAGACATCTACACGTTTTCCTGCACTGTTCCCTACACTGCACTGCAAACATCTTCATCTATTCTGCCCTTTGCAGCTGTCATAAGTTAGGCTGCAATCTAACAGGCCTCATCTTCCTGGTGGTAACAGTGAAGCGAGAGCTGTAGCTGTACAGTCAGAGGGCTGGGTTCAAATCGACCATGCCAGTTTTAATCTGGGGCATGTCACTGAGTGGCCATGAAAGTCAGAATCCCCATCAGTAAAAGGAAGGTAACAACTGACATCACGGGATTTCTGGTGAGGCTTAAGGGAAGCCTGAGTCAGTAAGCAAGGGCTCCTAATCCATAAAGCAACGTCTTTCCAGCCCACCCAGGCGAGAGTCTCCAGGAGCTGGAGCTGCTGTGCCACCAGGGCCCCCGAGCCGCGGGACTGCGGCACCTGTTCCTAGGGGACGCCCAGGGGTGGAGGAAGCAGCGGGAAGACCGGTTTCCAAGGCCCGACGGGCAGACGGCGACGCCCTCCATCCATGACCCCCCCACAGGCCTCTTCCCTATATCCCCGCTGGGACCCCACCGCCTGACCCTAGCGCTTCCGGCCGCCTTTGCCACCCGGATAATCAGTCCACCCTCAGGACCTCGGGGCGGGGGGAAGGGGACAGGAAGGGCGAGGCGTGTCCCCGGCCCCGCGGAAAGGACTCGGGCTCGTAGGACACCGCATCCCAACTCTGCCGATCGCTCGGCGATGGAAGACCACCCGACCCGGACCCCGCATCCAGGCGGGCGGGGCCGAGGGCGCTTCCGAACGCCTGAGGGGCGGTACCTCGTCGCAGTGGCGATGGTACTCCTCCATGGTGGCGCCGACTCTCCCCGGGGGCGGAGCGACGCGTGGGTCTAACTCCGCAGCCGCGCACTGGCCTCCTGGGAGGCCCCGCCCCCATTTATGGCCTGGGGCCTTTACCCACGCAGGCCCCGCCTTTGTGCCGTACTGGTGCCCAGAATGCGAGGCGGGCTCGGGGTGACGTGAGTCGTCTGGCCCGGGGAGGTGGCCTTCATGCACAGTGAGTGTACGTCAGGCCAGGCACCTATTCCTTGCTACCTCCATCTAACCTTTCTGAAAATAAGGGATGGATGTTAAAAAGCTGGGATTGGTGCCACTGTGGATCAGATGGGTGACATAGCGTCAGCAGGTCTCTACCCGCACAACTGCTTTAGTGCTAAGTGCTGTGATTATTTGCACATAATTTGTTCATTCACCGTTATCCAGCAAGTAAGTGTAGTTAATGTAATCGCGAATGAGCAGCTTTGGTCACTTACTAACTCTGTTACTTAGAAAAATTACGCATCCCCCCTTCAGATTTCCTACATGAAAACATAATCATAACTATTTCACCACTGGTTGCAAGGATCAAATGAGATGCTACATGCGAAACTTCTAATGTAGATGCTCCTACACTCTTCTTTCTCCAAGACTATGTATAAAGAAATATATTACTTACAAGAGAGACGGAACAAATATCCTAAATTATAAACCTTAGCAGATGCACAATGGCTGCATTTATTTAAAAGTTTCTAAGTTCTAGATGATCCTAAGGATTTCTTCAAAACCTCAGTAATCCAGAAGGTTTGATTTTTCCCTTATTACTTTTTTCAAGATGAAACTGAGGTACAAAGAATTTAAATAACTTGTCCAGGGTCATGTATCCAGCAAGTGGTAGAAGAGAGGCATAAACTCAAGTACTTTAGTCTGATAGCACAGACCAAGTTCTTTACCACTAAATGAGTTTCCTATTGCTACTCTAACAAATGACCACAAATCTGGAGGCTTCAAGCAGTACCAACTTCTTATCTCATAATTCTGGACGTTAGAAGTCTAAAACGGGTCTATAGGGCTGTGGTCTTTCTGGAGGCTCTGAGGGATACTCCATTTCCTTGGTGTTGATAGTTTCTACGGACTTCCTGTATTCCTTGGCTCATGATTCTTTCCTCCAACTTCAAAGCCAGAAGTATCTTCTTCTTCTGTCCTCTCTGTATGATTCTTATTCACATCTGTAAACTGTTTTCTGCCATGTATGGTGATATATTCACAGGTTCTGGGGATTCAGATGTGTACATCTTTTTTGTGTGTGTGAGAAAGCAACATTCAGCCTACCATAACCATGTTTCTAATATGCTCTCCAAAATTAAAGTTGGAAGGTTCATTACTCTTCTAGTCCAACTCTCTATTTTTTACAAGTAAAACAGGAGCTAAGAGATGAAGTAATTTGTAAAGCGCACATAGATGTTAACTAGACCCCTGGGCTTCTGAATCTCAGGCCCTTCAATTTCCCTGCTCTCATTTTATGAGCTTAGACAGAACCAAATAGGGCTGTTTACTTGACAATGTGCAGTTTCTTACTGGTTCTTCTAAATTGTGGGTTGTGAAAAGTTACTGCAGGAAAGTTATGATTGCAGTTCACAGAGGAAACCTATCATCTTTCAAGACTTTTTGAAAACCAAAGTTATTTTTCTATGAGCAATGTCAACATTCTGATTAAGACAGGGCTTAGTGATGGCTTTGTGAACACCAAATTTACTTCCCTAAAGATCTGTTTCTATGTCTAGGTGGGTCAAACCCTGAAGTTAGTCTGAAAGCTCCAAAGGTCAAACTATGACATCTCAAGTTGTCCTATGTGGTAATTCTGTAATAAATTACCCCAGAATTGAGCAATAAATTTTATTTGTTTTGTTGTATTGTGCCCATGGATTCTGTTGGTTAGAAATTGGAATAAGGCCCAGCAGAGATAACTTCTCTCTGCTCCATGATATCTGGAGACTGCTGAGAAGATTCAGGGACTATGGGGAACTGGAAGGTACAGGGTGGGGGCTGAAATTCTCTGAAGATTTGTTGATTCACCTATCTGGCATCTGGGCTGGGATGAATCAAGTATTAGTACTATCACCTGGAACACCAACCTATGATCTCATCAAGTGACTTGGCTTCCTACCATAATGGAAGCTTTAAGGTAGTCAGACATTTTATGTAATGACTCAAGACTCCAAGCATGAGTTTCCATTGAGCATGGCAGAAACTACATTGCCCACCCCCCACCTTTTTTTTTTCTCCTAAAGAGACAGGGTCTCTCATGTTGACCAGGCTGGCTCTAAACTCCTGGGCTCAAGTGACCATCTGGCATTAGCCTCCTGAGTAGCTAGGATTACAGGTGTGCTTCACCATGCCCAGCTCTGTATCACCTTCTATGAAGTAGTTTCACAAGCCACATAGCAGTCACTTCCACCATATTCTGTTCTTTTTAACTTCACAATTAATTTTTTGGGGGGGTACTGGGGATTGAACTCAGGGGCACTCAACCAATGAGCCACATCCCCAGCCCTATTTTGTATTTCATTTAGACACTGGGTCTCGCTGAGTTGCTTAGCACCTCACTTTTGCTGAGGCTAGCTTTGAACTCACGATCCTCGTACCTCAGCCTCCCAAGCTGCTGGGACTACAGGCCTGTGCCACCGTGCCCAGCTCACAATTAAGTTTTTAAAACATTTTTGTAGAAGACCTTAATCAAGATATGACTGAACTTCCCATTTTATTAGTAATGCTGATTTCAAAGAGGTCTTTCATTCTGATGCATATATCTTGGTGTATCTACCATATTCTAACCATTGAAGCAGTCGCAACCCTCTCAGACTCATAGGGAGTAGACAGAGAATCCTCTTTTCAATTGCAGAAGTGTCAAATAATTTGGGAACCGTGCTTTAAAATCACTACAGGTTTATTAGTAACATTCTTTGAATGCAAGTAACAAAAGACTCAAGTAGAAAGAGCTGAAATAATGACATTTATTGTCTTGAAATAATGCAGAATTACATTTGTAGAGATATTCCAGGTTAATTACTCAAAAAATTTGGGGAGCCTCTGTGTTTTCCACCCTTTCATACTTGTTTTAGTCAGCTTTTTCACTGCGGTGACTAACAGACCTGACAAGAACAGTTATAGAGGAGAGCAAGTTTATTTGGGGGCTCATAGCATCAGAGGTCTCAGTCCATGGACAGCTGGCTCCATTCCTCAGGGCTCAAGGTGAGGCAGAACATCATGGCAAAAGAGTGTGGTGGAGGGAAGCAGCTCATATGATGATCAGAAGCAGAGAGACTTCACTCACCAGATACAAAATATGTACCCCCAAAGCATGCTTCCAATGACCCACCTCCTCCAGTCAAACCCTATTCACCTTCAGTGACCACTCAGTTAATCCTCATTAAGAGATTAGTTCACTGATTGGGTTAAGGCTTTCATAACCCAATCATTTCTCCTCTGAACTTTCTTACATATTATCTCACACATGAGCTTTTGGGGGACACCTCACATCCAATCCATAACAATAGTACTATCCTTAGAACATCAACATTTGGCCTCAGTATCACACATGGCTGCATCAGTTCTGGTACCACAGGAATAAAGATACTACAATCAATGAAAAAAATGAATGCTGCCTTGGGTTGATCAATTTTTCTTAGGAGGACAAATGTTTCTTTTAAGTCCCCAGGAGTCTTTTCCTCAGGTCCCATTGGCTGAGATTCAGCCATATGATTCTCTATTTGGCAAAACATCTGGGAAGACATATTGTATTGTGTTTTCATCTTAAGTGAGAAGGGAGTTCTGCTAGGAAGAGAATTTGGATGTGAAGAAAGGTTAGCGGGTCAGTCCTTTCCAACATTTTTCATGTCATGGCCCATAGAGAAGTTCATATTTATGTGGTTCCTTCAGGTAAACTAGAAGGCTATTGTGGGCATCTTTATGGAATTTGGTTATGTCAAATAGAAAAGGTATTAAAAATTAAATTTGTTAAACCTTCCAAAAAAAATATTTTCAAACGTCTTAATGAGACTCTCAATTTTGCTTTTATGAATTTAGAATTTTATATCTGACTACTCTTTAAATAGCTATAAGTTATTCCTGTTCAGGAGTTTTTAATAATTTTGGAGGGGAGTATATCAGGGATTGAACTCAGGGGCATTCCACGGCTGAGCCACATCCCCAGCCTTATTTTGTATTTTATTTAGAGACAAGGACAGGGTCTCACTGAGTTGCTTAGCCCCTTGCTTTTGCTGAGGCTGGCTTTGAACTTGTGGTCCTCTTGTCTCAGCCTCCCCAGCTGCTGGGATTACAGATGTGCACCACCACGCCTGGCTGGTTTTTAATAGTTATTTCCCACAAATCTTAATAGATCTTGTTGAGAAATATTCCTCATAGAAGTAGCTGATAAACATTTAGACACATTTTATAAGCCATTCAAATTATATTTAAAGATTTCATTCTAATAGTGGATTAAGTAATTAAAAACATCTTTTTCACTGACAATTCAAAAGATTGGACAAAATATAATAATTACTCAAGAGAATTGGAACTTTAAGAGGGAAGGAAAAAGTATGGATGGAAGACCTAGAAGAATAACGAAAGCTGCAAGTTTGAGCATGGAATTTGGGACAGATTTTTACTTGGGGGTGAGAAGATGCTAAGTCTTTTGCTTATGAGCCAAGGGGGGAGATAATCAGATTCCATGGCCTGCCAAGGATGGATGGGAATTCTGGTAAGCAATCATAATTAGAGTTGAAAACTCAAGGGTTAATTTAAGCCCTGGGACTAAAACACCAAAAATTGATCTTGGAGAGACTAAAAGTTCATTTTTAAATCACCTCAATGCCTGAAATTGAATTAAGGTGATCTGGAATGCCTCTGGCCAACTTCCAGAAGCAAATGTAAATTCTTTCTGGAGAAAGAAAATATTATGCTAGGACTCAAATTATATATACATAATTTTGTTTTTGGTACTGGGGATTGAACAAAGGATGCTTTGCCACTAAGCCACATCCCCAGCTCTTTTTATTTTTTATTTTGAGACAAGGTCTCCCTGAGTTTCTGCTAAGTTGCTGAGGTTGACCTTGAACTTGCGATCCTCCCACCTCAGCCTCCTGAGTTGCTGGGATTATAGGTGTGGTCCATCACGCCCAGTGATAAGTAATTTTTCATATACATTAAATGCACAATAAACCAAGTTGGCACATAAAGAGACAAAACAACATTAACACAAACCAACAGACAATGGGAAAAACCCAACCGGGCATGCAAGTTGTGGAGCTAGCAGAAACAGACTTGAAAATAACTATGTTTACTCTATTCAAGGAGATAAATGACAATATTGAGAATTTCATTAAAAAACTGGATACTAAGCCGGGCGCGGTGGCTCAAGCCTGTAATCCCCGCACTTAGGGAGGCTGAGACAGGAGAATCAAAGCCAGCCTCAGCAACGGCGAGGTGCTAAGTAACTCAGTGAGACCCTGTCTCTACATAAAACACAAAATAGGGCTGGGGATGTGGCTCAGTGGTCGAGTGCCCCTGAGTTCAATCCTCAGTACCAAAAAAACAAACAAAAAAAAAACTGGATACTATAAAATATCCAAATGGAATTTCTAGATAGGAAAAGTAGAATAGCAACAACAAAATAAAACAAACGAAAAGTACAAAACTTTAAAGAAAGGTTTCCATAGTAGTTGAGACAAAGCTGAAGATTTAATTAGTGAAGTTTAAAAAAATGGGTGGAATAAAATATTAAAAATGAAGCAGAGAGATATAAATGAATGTAAATTGCAGAAGAAAGCACAGAGACAAAAAGAATATCATTAGAAAGTTTAACATATATAATTGGATTTCTAGAAGGAGATGAAAGAGTCAGGACAGAAGCAATGTTTAGTGAAATAATCATTGAAGATCTTCTAAAACTGATGAAGAACTTCACTAATTATATCTATGAGAAGCTGATGAAGCCTCCCAAAATATAATATTCAGGAAGGATTTATTTGCAGTGGTATGGTTGGGGATGATAGATATAGTAGAT
Organism: Xerus rutilus; assembly: GCA_028644305.1. Classification (NCBI taxonomy): domain Eukaryota; kingdom Metazoa; phylum Chordata; class Mammalia; order Rodentia; family Sciuridae; genus Xerus; species Xerus rutilus. Next base: position 93,065,170 of record CM053417.1, on the reverse strand, counting down.
CTATAAGAAATAGTTCAGGAACCTGATACCATTTATTCATTTCCTTCCTCAACATCCATCCTCTTGCCCAGCTCCAGAGGCAGGGACTATAGCAGCTACTTCATGGTACTTGACACCCTCCTCCTTTCAACTTCACCATCTTATATGAAGGACATGTTTTTTTTTTTTCAAGTGGTTGTATGATCAACTTATTCCCATATTTGAATAATACAATAATAGATGGGCCTTCTCTATATGTAGTATATTTTAGACTCCATGTGTACTACATTTCTGGGGACCCTGTGATCACAGGTTCAATTAATGTTATCAATGTAATGGATAAGAAGGAGTCCTTCAAACTTTCTGTAGAGGCCAGCTTATTCTTTGGTTCATGGTTCTCATTTTTTATTTATATGTCTTAAATTTTCCTTGTATGTGCCTTATAAGGTTATAATAAGGGACCAAGTGATTCCCTTTATTATAAACCTTGTTGCCATAGAGACTAAGTGCTATAGCCACTCAACCTCTAGTGCCTTGCCCTCCACCTCCTCTGGTGGTGAGATGAGTAACCATGCCATGAATCACTTATGCCCCATTTCTCAGCGAAAAGATTATCCACGTGCTCCTTGAGTACATGCACAATCTATTCCCAGAAATTCATTGTAAGGGTCTACCCCTATATTAGTCAGAGTTCTCCAGAGAAACAGAACTAATGGGATGGATAGGATGTATGTGTGTGCATGTTTGTGTGAGTGTGAGTGTTTAAAGAGATTTATTTTAAGGAATTAGCTCACGCAATTGTGAAGGCTTGGCAAATTCTAAACCTGATGGGGTAGGCAAAGCTGGGTGACTCAGGAAAGAATTGTAATTAGAATCCAAAGGCAGTCTGCTTTAGAACCAGGAAGAACCAGTTTTGCAGATGAAGGGTGTCTGATGGAGAATTCCCTTTTGTTCTATTCAGGTCTTCATCTGATTAGATGAGGCCCACTCACATTATGGTGGATAATCTGCTTTGCTAAAAGTCCATCAATTTAAATGTAAATCTCAACCAAATATGTCCTCCCAGAAACATCCAGAATATTTGATTCAGTATCTGGGCACTGTAGCCCAGTTATGTTGACACATAAAATTGATCCAGCACAGGCTACTTCTGGTACCAGTTACTGTAGATTGCCAAGAAGAAGCAGATGACATACTCAAGTTGGCATAAATTGAACTGGAAACTGGAAACTAGAGGGCATGGGAGCCATTCGGATCCATATGGGTCAGGACTGGGGGTATAGCTCAGTGGTAGAGCACTTTCTTAGCAAGTGTGAGGCCCTGGGTTCTATCAAAAGCCCTCCCCCAACCAAAAACAAACAAACAAAAAAAACAAACAACAAACTACAAAAAAACCTGTAGGTCAACTTTCCAAGGCAGAGAACAGGGCAGAATGTGGATACGAAGAGTCAGAATATACCTAAAACAACCTTAAGCCACAGATCCAAGAATCACTATGAGCCGTAAGAAATGAATAAAATAAAAAAACATAATTTTGGCACATTGCAGTAAAATGGCCAAAAACCAAAGAAAAAAATTTTATAGTAGCACCCCTCAAAAAAGACAAATTACCTTAAAAAATGAAACAGGGCTGACATCTGACTTTCTACAGAAACAGTGAAAACCCAAAGATAATGTATTTTGACACCTTCAAAACAATGAAAGAAAAGACTGTGAACTTAGAATGTGTACCTACCAAAATATGAAAATGTGGGGTAAATAGAAATGCAGAAAATCAGTCAACAGCAAAAGTACTCTTCAAGAAATATCTATTCTTTTGGCAAAAACAAATGATCCGAGATAGAAATTTGGAAAAGTATAAGAAGAAATAAGGAGTAACTAAAGGGTTAGATCTGTAGGTAAATGTAATGATTATCATGTCTATGAAACAATGGCAATAACATCTTACAGAGTTTACAATATGTCAAATTAAAATACAGAATAACTATAGCATGTAAATTGAGAGGAAGATAAATTGAGTTAAAGTGTTCAAAGATTCTTTCATTGTCCAGGAAGTAGATAAATGCACAAAGTAGTAATATACTTTGATAAGTCAAAGATGCATTTTGTATAGGATAAGAACCAAAGGCAAACATTTTTAAGTGTATAACTACCAAGCTAGTAGAGTAGAAAAACAGAATTAAAAAATACCCAATTAACCCAAAATAAAGGAGAAGAAAAAAAAGAACATACCATAGGTGGGATAAACAGGTAAAAATAAGATAATAGATTTAAATTGACATTGACCATAACTATAATAAATGTAAAGATATTATATGTTCCATTTAAAAGACTATAGTCAGAACAAAATGTTCCCCACCTGTTACAATTTAGATATGAAGTGTACCCCCAAAGTGCATGTGTGAGACAGTGCAAGAAAGTTAAAATGTGAAATGATTGGGTTATGACAGCTTAAATCTAAGCAGTGCATTAATCCACTTGAACAGATTAACTAGGTGGTAGCTATACGCGGGGAAGGGTGTGGCTGGAGGAAGTGGATTATTGGGGGCATGCCGTTGGGGTATATATATTTGTCTGTGTTGAGGGGACCTGTCTCTCTCTCTCTCTCTTCCTGGTGCCATGTCCTGAGCTGTTTTCCTCTGCCACACTCTTCTGCCATGTTTTGCCTCACCTTGTGCCACAAAGAATGGAGTCAGCCATCTATGGACAAAGACCTCTGAAACTGTGAGTCTCAAAATAAACTTTTCCTCCTCTAAAATTATTCCTCTCGGACTTCCGGCAAGATGGCGGCTTAGAGGGACGCAGCTACCAGTCTCCCCAAACAAAAGACCAGAAACTGCGGTACAACCTTCTCCCACCCGGCTTTTGGACAGCACGGAAGGAAATTTCACTCTCACGGGTAAGCAGAGCCAGCAGCCGTAGACACAGCGCGACTACAGCGGCTGTGGCCGAAAGCGGCCCGGGGC